>JAKFHU010002396.1:1200000-2400000 GCA_023783475.1 Daubentonia madagascariensis | reverse complement strand
AGTGGCTTTCCAAGTGTCCTGAATACACAGAAAAAGAAATCTGGGCTTAGAGTGACCTGACACAATGTGGGCCCCATTGCTTATGTGGCAATTTGGGGCCAAGGCACTGCCCCTTCAGGTTATTCTTCCTTCAGAGACTCAGGACATGAAGCCATGCAGCTACAGGGCCAGGGTAGAAGAGGGCAGGGTATCCCTCCCCATAAACAGTATCTCCAGTGATGCTTGAACAGGAAAGAGCATGTGCTAGAAGCCTGGTAGATCAGTGCCTTTGCAAATGAACTGACATGCCCTTTTCCCCAAGATGTAGAATAGGACTCAGGAGATGGTATGATGAATGTGGCCCTCATAGGTCTGATCCACCCAGAGGTGGGTATTCCAGCTTCTCCAGGTTGCTTCTGCCTTTCCTCCAAAGCTGTTCTGTTAGGTAAGGCAAAGCCATAGATTGGCTTTCCCAGGAGGGACCAAAGGCCATGTTCTAGAGGCACGTAGGGCAATAGAGTGATTCTGAGGCTGTTGAGGAAGTCAAAGGAGATGTTGGCAGTGGTCAGGGCACCTCTGCTCTGTGTTCAGTGCTACAGTCAGTGCTGACATTGCAGACTCCCCCCATACCCCCACACGTGTACTGTCTACAAACCTTTTCAAATTTTCTTGCCCTCATTCTCCCCCACTTTACTTTGAACTGATTTTTTTTTTCCCTTGGGCATCCAATTATCAAGGATGAGTCTTTGGATGGAAATAGTCTCCTCCAGCCCAGAAAGAGATGCCAAAATCCTCTTCTGGGCAGGAGAGGGGCAGAGGAATGAATGCCTCCCTACCTGATATTTGACTGGATGAGGTTTATTTCAGTTGCTTACATAGTAGAATTTTAAAATATATCATGGACTTGCTACAGCTTGTTATCATGGCCACTGAGGAGGGTGAACAACCATCCTGGTTTGCCTGGGGACCAGGGGGTTTCCTAGGATATTGGGTTTCAGGGCTAAAACCAAGACAGTTCTGGGCAAACTGAGACAGTTGGTCAACCTGACACTGAAGGGCTAGAATTAGTGGGAAGTTCCAACTCTAGGAACAGGGACATTTGGCATAAAAAAGAACCTCATTAGGAGATAAGTTTTTTAGAAGAAAAAAGAAAAAGATCTGTAGGCCCCTATCTGGGATGGTTGGCTACCCTATTAAAGGTCAAGGTAGCAACTTGTAAAGAGTCTATGGTACATTTAAAACTTTCCACTTTGTGAACAACTGAGGTAAACCTCCAAGCTTGGGATATCATACAGAAGCACCATTTTGAAGGAGAAAGAGCCCTGGTCTAGAAGGCAAGAAATGTAGGCTCTACTCCTGGTTCTGCCAATGGGCCAGCCAGGAGAACTTGGATTCCCTAAACTGTTCTGAGTTTCATTTCCCTACCTTGTAAAATGGAGATTTTGAATGAGAAGAATTAACTCCAAGCTCCTACAATTCCAACCAGCTGAGATTTTGTGGTCCTCATACTTACAAAGGGCTTAGTTGATTTTTTTCCAGAGATAATTGAGAGAGACCCAGAAATGGCAAACTGCTCAGGAAAGAGAGAAACAATCAGTTCAGTTGTCTTGTGGAAATGTGGCCACCATGTTACCATCAACATTCAGTCAAAAAGTGATGTTGGAAAGTTTTTAGGAAGATAACACTGCAGGAATGGTATGGGTCCACATTGACAGAGAGACCTGATTTCTACCTTCAGGAGGCTTACATTAACTTTGAAGAACAGGCAGATGCACAGCCAGGATGGTTTTATTTTAGTGGAAGTCCCTAGGAGCTGAGGAACCCTGTATAGAAGGTATACATGGGAAGGAAAGTGTTACTAAATTAAAGTGCTAAAATAAAGGAGGTTGAGACAGACCAATGCCTTGAATGGATAGAGAGATGGGAGCTGCCAAAAGAAGCAGTTAAGAAAGGGGCTCTGATGGGACAAGGTGCAGAAACATATGAACTTGAAGCTATTAGGGTAAGTGGCCTGAGTCAGACTGTGACTTGGGGGAAGTGGGAAGGACAGTGTCAGATGTGAAATCTTTATCATAGAGCCCCAGAAGTCAGTATTCAATCCCCATAGTGTTAAGGATCCAGCTGATGGGTAGAGGATATTCTGAGGAGCTGAAATGTTGGTTAAGCTTTTGGCTTGGGTATTAAGTAGCCACAGAAAAAGACGGTCCAACATGAGCTAACACTAGCTTCCCCAAGGAAATGTGGGGCCCACAGCCACTGGTTATATAGAGAAGTCAAGGACAAATTGTGCTTTGGGGCAGGAGCAGGCCTTTTTGCATGATAACAAAGTTTGTCTCCACATAGGGACTGTATCCACATAGAAGTGGTGCCTTGGCATAATTTGTCTTCCCAGAACGTGTGCCTTTTTCTCCTTTGCACAGGATACTACATGGAAAAGAAATGACCCTTTGTGGGAGGTATGAGTCTGCCCTGGCTGCTCTCTGAAAACAAAAGATCCACTGGGCCCTTCTTCATGAGCCATAATCTGGAAGGCAGCAAATGGAGTTTCTCAGGTGTTCAGGATTACCTCTGAATGCATGGCAAGGGTGCCCCTCCTTCCTGTGAATCTTACCATTGCTAATCCAAATCTCTGCAAACCTGTGGCATCTGCCAGTTGTGCTCATTTTATTGTTTAAAATGGCCTTCTCACTCCTACCTGACAAGTGAATTATTCTTAAAATGGAGGAAATCCAACGGCCTCATCAAAGCTCCAAAGAAGGACATGAAAACTCTTCTACTTTTCCAGGAGTATGCTGTAATGCCAGGTAAGAACTATCATCCTGGTACACCCACTACATTACCTTCCCAGCTTGCCTCCTGTCCCGACCAGCTCCCCCTGGGATGCTCACACAGGAGGACAGATTAAGCCCCTCTGCTGCTCTTCTGGAACAGGAGAAACATGATGTGGGGCAATGATAGAGGGAGAGTTGAGGCCGTGGCCTTCTTCTCCTGGCTCCCTGCCTCTTGAAGACTGAGTCACTCCATGACTAAGCACTGAGTTGGCATTTACAAAGCATAACCCCTTTTAGAGACCCCACTGTACTCACACACAGAGCTCCGACAAATGGGTACCCAGATATCAAAATGTTGGAAATTGCTGGATTGAAGTGGGAGGAGTAGGGAACAGAAACCAAAATGGCCCCCGAACTTGAAATCATCAGGCAACACAGGATCTGGAGCGTCTACAAGAGAGACGAGGGGAAATTCTAGAATACACTTTTAATAGATGGAAGTCATTATTTGAATGCATGCACACTGTGAATTATAAAGAGCATAAAAATATGTTATAATTTGTCATATTAAAAAGGAAAAAATGTTATAAGGTGCAAAGTCATATATAACTAACCTCTTTTCTCTTCTGATAGGATTAGTAAACTAGCAAATCAGGAAGTGACCATATGCACATCACTTTATTTTGAAGATGACATTGGACAAATCTTTTTTGTTTAATTCTTTGAAATGTAGAAGGAGAAAAGTGTTCTGGACAATAGTCCTGTTAGGTGGAGAGCAAACTTTCAAGGGAGTGTTAATGAAGGTCTCTATTTCAATTGAAATCAAATAGAGCAGGTCATCTCTACTGCTGCAATTCATCTTATTTTATTCATCATTGGATTTGAATAATAATTATTTCTATGATACCAGTAATAATAATAGTCTACATTTGTTGAACAAGCTCGATATTCTGGACACTATTCATCTTATCTTTTTTACAGATGAGAAAAATAAGGCCCAGGAAGTTAAAGTAATTTGTACAAACCAGTGCACGTGGCCAAGTGGAAGAACTAGGATTTTGGCCATTAGCTTCATCTAGAGCCTATACATTTTCCCACTGTTTAATGAATATGCAATTGAAAGATGATGCAAATATAAGAAAAATAAAGTTGAAAGAAGTCAACCATTCATACAATTAATATTGATTGAATACCTCTTGTATGCCAGGAACCAGGGAATAAAGCAAATGAATATCATGGCCATTGGAGAGCTTATGTGTACTGTGTCCTTTACAGACAAGTTCCATGGAAGGCAGAATGGAGTTAAGAGTAAAATAACAGGGACATGAGGCCTGTGAACTACTGGAAGCATGGTGCAAACTATGTAGGGCTTTGTAGGCTATTTTTTTTAAACCAACTTTGCCTTTCATTCTGAGCAAAAAGGGAAGCCCAATGGGTAATTTTGAGCAAAGAGATTACTTATGTTTTAAAAGACCACTCTATCTGCTGTTTTGAGAACAGATTGTAAGGACATAGGGCAGGGAGATGAATAAGGAGGTTACTGCAATAATTCACATGGGAGGTAATGTTGATAGCAGAGGTAGTGAGAAGTGGTCGGGTTCTAGATGTACTATGAAGATGAAACCTACAGCAATTGCTGAAAGTTTGAATGTGAGTAAGAAAGGGGGAGGAATGAAGGTTGAGCAACTGAAATGATGGAGTTGACATAGATCTGAGATGGGAAATATTGCATGAGGAGTGGGCTTGGGAGGAGGATCACAATTCCAGTCTGGGTCAAGTTAAAGGAGAGACGTCTAGCACTGCGGTCCCCACCCTGGGCTGCAGCCTGGTGCCCATCCGTGGCCTGTTAGGAAATGGGCTGCACAGCACCACCTGAGCTCCACACCACCCTCCCCCCACCCATGACACCCCACCACTCCATCCCTGGTCTGTGGAAAAATTGTCTTCCATAAAACCAGTCCCTGGTGCCAAAAAGGTTGGGGACTGCTGGCCAAGTGGAGATGCTCATAGGCTGTTGAATATCTGGGTCTTGAGTTTGGAGGAGAGATCAATGCAAGGAATATACTTTATTTTTCTCAGGCATAAGTGAAGATGATATTTAAAGCCATATTAATGGATGAGATTGTCACTGGAACAGATATGGAAAGAGAATAGAAGCAAAGACCGAGCTCTGTAACATTCCAATCTTAGGGTCAGGGAAATAAATTGAAAACAGTAAAGGAGGTAAAAAGGGACCAGCCAAGGAGGAAGGAGGAAAACCAGAAGGGTGTGATGTTAGAGAAGCCACATGAACGAAATATTTTAAATAGGAGAAAATGCACAAATTGAGGGTTATCATTAAACAGAAGATGGAGATTTTATTCCTAGTAATGGAGAGGAGAGAAAGGATATATGGGCACAGACGTAACTGGAGATGTGTGGAGCTTGTGGACATTCTCTCCAGATTGCCTCAGTTTTCTTAGTGTTACAGGAAACAAAGTAATCAATGGAGAATGAGGGCAGGGATGAATCATTAGAGGTTTGGGGGGGGAGTATAAAATAGTTTTCTGGGGTCATAGGGAAGTGAATGTATGAAAAAAATATATACTTTTTAGGCAGCATTAATAGTCCATTTGAGGTTATGGTCACAAATCTAAAGTGATGTGTGTGTGTTCAGCCAAAGTCAGCTGCCTGCATGCAGGTATGGAGTAGGCAAATGGGCAGAGAGTTAGAATTAAACCTATGTTTTCATTTGCCTGAAGAGTACGCTATAGGGAGATGAGGGCATGGCTGTTGAGGGCTGTTCAGGAGAGAGAGTGAACCATGGGATCTTGGCTGGGGGAGGAAAGAAGTTAGCATACAAGGAAGTGAGGTTGTGTGGAAAAGGGATATAATCAATGGGTCTCAATGAAGTTAAAGAAAATTAGAGTTGGGCATAAGGATGGTTATGACCCTAAATTGTCAAGGGCACAGTTGGGCAGGTTTCCAAGTTGGGAAGAAGCAGGAGTTGGGTCTTACAAGGGAGTATTCAGAACCATATGAAGATTAAAGTTCTGGATATGAGGAATGATGATGTAGGACCCTCGGATATCTTATATTTGCTCATGTGAACAGGGAGAAAATATATAGTGAGATTAGTCCAGATTGTCTCATCTCAAAATGTTTGAAAACTAGCTCAAAGTAAGATCTCATTTAATCATACTGAGTAAATTGTGTGATTAAATAAGAAATCTCTACCATACTAAAGACAAATGAAGAAACACTAGTTTGTTAATTGTGTAGCATTCCAGTAGAAAAGATGTACTGGTTTTACTTAGTTTACAGAAAGGACTGAGGAGGATATAGTCTTCCCATAAAACTCCTTTACTTATTCCAATCAGGCTGGAGTCAGTCAGAAACGAGTGCACGATTTCCCCAGGTCCACTGTAGATCTGTAATCTAGATACATCCTCAATAAATTTCCTCAGTGTTCCCCTTATAATGAGGTGGACTTACCCCAAGAATTGTGGCTTCTTTTGGCAGGCCATTCTGCAGGTAACTGTCTTTTTGGTAAGTGTGTCCAGGTTTCTCTCTTTTGGGGATAACCGTGTCCTTTGGAGTGAAGGTTTCAAAAGCCCTCTGGATTTGGGGCTGTAATGGCATGATGCTGATGATGCTGGAAGAGGCAGTGACCTTAGTTAGTTGCCAAGATTTGACTTACAGACATAGACCTCCTAGGGACTAGACCAGGGGTGGTGAACCTGTGGCCTTAAGGCCACATGTGGACTTCTAGGTCCCTAAGTGTGGCCTTTTAACTGAATCCAAATTTTACAGAACAAATCCTTTTATTTTTATTAATACATTTTGTTTGTCTTTTATATTTTTATTTTATTTTTAAAATGAATGTACTTAAAATACCAAAGAATAAAATAAGTTTCAATGAAATAATCCTCCCAGATTGACCAGCACCATTAGAACATTAGTAAGCCATAAGGGCTAAATTGATAGCTGCTACGCTCATGATTTAGTTCTAACTTCCTCCACCTGACTGGCACCACTACTGCACAAGGCTGATTGGTGAGAGTTTATGGGGGTCAAGTATGCCAGTCTGTTATTAGCTTTTGACAATGGTGCACTGTGTTTCTATTTGAAGTGGAATTTGTGAATAGTTGCACAGCTCCACAGTATTTTTTAATTCTGTCTGCTTAACAGCCCATCATGTCAAAGAAGACTAAGAGAACACTGAAGGAAGAAAACAGATTTTTTAATGAAGATTGGGAATTGCAATATTGTTTCTGCTAAAGATAAGGCAATTTGCTTGCTTTGTGATATTGCAATATCAACATTAAAGAAATTCAATTCTCATCAGCATTATAACACTCATAAGGACCACAAATATTTTAAATTAGAGGGAGAGGCACAAAAAGTTGTACTGCAGAAATTAAAAGATGAAAGGCAAAAGCTAAGACAATTCTTTCAAGCAGCAATAAGACCTGGAAGTAATGCCACTGAAGCAACTTATAAAGTAGCTTATATATACTCGGGAAAAAAGAGAAGCCATTCAGTGATGTATAAATTATGAAAGAATGCATTGTCAAAGTTGTAGGATGCTTAGACCCCAATAATGTTTCAAAGTACAAACAACTGCTTCTTTCAAGGAGAACCATAACTGATTGGCAGCATGAATCAGCCTTAAACTTAAGAGAACAACTTCATGCAATACTTCAAAAGGAAAATATGTATTAATATTATTCAATTGCTTTGGATGAATTGACTGATACTACTGATTCGGCACAGGTTTTATACTTCATTCGGGTCAGAAGATTTTCTTTGCTACAAAGAGTTACTCACTTTGGGCACTCTTGTGAACAGAACATGGGGAACAGATATCTTCAACAACTTGCAAGATAAGTGTTGTGAAATTGGACTGAATTTGGTAAATATAGTGAGTGTATGTACAGACCATGCATCTTCTATGACAGGAAAACATGAAGGGTTTATTGCACAGATATAAAAAGTATTAACAAATCCAGATGCTCTCATTTCTTTTCATTGTATCTTGCATCAGCAAAATTTCTGTACTAAAACTACTATTTTAAGTGACACTTTGCAACAAGTTATAAGTATTATTAACTATATTCATGCAAATGTAACATGGCAGCATCAGTTTCATAACATGCTAAAGTTGAACAATGAGGTATTCAGTGTGGATTTGCCATATCATTCTAAAGTGCATTGGCTATCGCAGGGACAGGTTTTAGCCAAAATTTTACCTCTGCAAGAACAGATAGGTAAATTTTATGAAGAACAGAATCAGCAATGTGAATTATTGAAAGAAGATTTCTATAGGAATGCAGCATTTTTGTGTGATGTGATATCATGTCACATAAAAATGACTTGACTATTTCTTTGCAAAGTAAAACTAAGTCTATATAAGATATATGGCAAAAAAAAATCCAAGCATTTCGAAAAAAATATCTTTTTTCAAAACATTTCTTCTTCAAAAGGAAAATTCAGATGAACATTTTTCCCAGTTAGCAAAGGTCATCGAAGAACAGAATGGTATATGTGAATCATTGAAGAATACACAGCTATTATAGACTTATCAATTGGAAAATACAATGAAAGGTTCACTGACTTTGAGAATCATCACATCACACTCAAATTAGCATTTCAGCCTCATCTAGTTGATATCCCCAAGGCATGTAAAGAACTATAGATGGACTTGATTGAGCTCTCAGTAGATGACATTTTAAAGTCATTGTTTGATGCTAAGAAATATCCAATTGAAATATGGAAAAATGCAGAAGAATACCCATGCCTTCGGCAACATGCCCAAAGAATGCTTTCTTGCTTTTAGGCCACTTATTGCTGCAAATCTACATTCTCTTACCTAACCCAAATCAAGATGCCCTTAAGGTCACAAATGACTGATACCCATCTGGAGTATCAACTGAAACTGCAGACCTCCATGCTGCAACCAAATATTCAAATGCTTTCAACAAAAAGCAGACAAAACAAAGTCATTAAAAGGTTAACTTTAAAATTAACAAACAGTTTTCATTTTTCAAAATTATTAAGTACATAGTAGTTAGATTTTTACAAAGTAATGTACATTATTAAGTATATCTAATTGAAGTTTCTTCAACACAGCCTTATTTGATTATAGCTAAATTAATGCGGCCTTCCAACATGAAAATGTTCCCCTCCCCTGGACTAAGACTTTGCAGGAACTTAAGAAGGTTTTTTTCCATTACCCAAAGGGTTGCCTGTCCCTAGAATATGGGCACCAGGGAGCACTGGAAAGCTAGCGTGTTTGGTACCCCATCCATTGTGGACAAGAAGGGTATCACCAAGTGTTCATGAGAGAGAGTGAACCACAGGATCTTGGCTGGGCGAGGAAAGAAGCAAGCATATAAGGAAGTGAAGTTTTGTGAAAAAGGGATATAATCAATGAGTCTTGATGAAGCTAAAGAAAATTAGAGTTGGGTATAAGGATGATTATGCTAACGGACCCTAAATTCTAGCGGGCACAGCTGGGCAGGTTTCCAAGTTGGGAAAAAGCAGGAGTTGGGTCTTATAAGGGAGTATTCAGAACCATATGAAGATTAAAGTTCTGGATATGAGGAATGATGGCCTAGGACCTTTGGGCATCTTATAGTTACTCATGTTAACAGGGAGAAAAACCACTGTGAACAATTCTGTGATGAACATCTTTGCACTTTTGTGGAGCCCCATCTATTCACTTATCCCTTTAGAGTAACATACATTAATAGAAGTGGATTTACTGGATTCAAAGCTAAGATACTTAAATTTGACACATATTGCTACTTTTTAGGAGGAATTCTATACAACCTAGATTCTTTATGTTTCACAAGAAGTCTCCAGATTGATGCCTTCATATCCAAACTCCACAGTCTGAGAAGATGCTTTGTCCTTCCACATTCACCAAGTGGACTCGGACGTGTTTCAAGACAGTTCTAAATCCATACTTTGAAGACAAATCATGGCCTGGAGGTCAACAGTTCTGCAAATTTTCTGTATTACAGAATTAGAATAGAACGAGAATCCGATTCCTTGGCTGTCAAAAGCATGTAATCTCCCCCAAAAGTCACAATCCAAACCAAGGTACCTACCTGTTCCTGTTCTCACAGTCTGGTCCTGTGTGTTGTGGCTAGTTGGTCAGCTCCCCTCTGGGGAGCTCTCAGCCAGAACCACCCACTGGCTGTTCCCACCAGAAAGATCTCGCTGCTCTGTACTCCAGCCTCTGAGACTCCTTGTCCCTTTCTCAGCGCAATATTTAAGATTACACAGGATATGAATTTTGCTATAGTTACAGACAGTTGATATATGAAAAGTGCCTCTGCTTCCTCTTTGTATATTTTGTGGCCTGGAAAAATGACACAAAATAGAAGTCATACATGAGAAAAAAATCTATGTGCAGACTAGTGAGTTGCGTGTTCCCACGGTCACAGTTAGAATTCATTTTCCCTATTCCTTTGTGGAGTTAGGTAAGTCAACTAATTTCTCTTAGCCTGAGTTTTCTCATCTATTAAATGGGGCCTGGATAATAATAATTCCACTCTATGACCTTTGGGAGAATTAAAGAGAAAGGATGTAGAGTTTGTGAAAAGTAGACACTTAATAACTATTGATAATATAACATTAATTTTGAATTTGGGAGAATTTATTTATTTTCCCATTTCCCTGACCCTTGATAAACTGAAAACAACTTGTAGAAACTCAGTGCCTACTTGTTACTTGTTTTTTTTAGGGGGGACAGGGTCTTGCTCTGTCACCCAGGCTGGAGTGCAGTGCCATCGTCATAGCTCACTGCAACCTCACAATCTTGGTCTCAAGTGATCCTCCTGCCTTGCCTCCTGAGTAGCTGGGACTACAGGCGTGCCACCATGCCTGGCTAATTGTTTCTATTTTTTATAGAATCAGGATTTTGCTGTGTTGCCTAGTCTGGTCTCGAACTCCTGGCCTCAAGTGATTCTCCTGCCTTGGCGTCCCAAAGTGCTAGGATTACAGGCTCGAGCCACTGCACCCGGCCTACTTGTTACTTCTTTTGGGTGCCTCTCCAGTCTCCATCTCTGGCTTTGTGCTCAGAGAAGTCCAGGCACATCTTGGGAAGGAAGCCAGTGCATTGGAGTCAGAGGCAGAGCCATCGGGCTCCAAACAAGCTCATATTCTGGGAAGTACTGGTTGTTAAGGGGACACTCTTGCCACTGTCACATTCCTTTTAAGGTTTTTTGAAGAACAGCCTTTGCTCAGAAAGGGAAGGTTTAGGATGGTTCTGGGAAGTGCAGCCTGGAACAGCAGCTGGCAGCACGATATGCTCCACATATATTGTTGCAGTTTCCTGAAGGGTGGCAAGGCTGTCTCCTAAGAGGGGAGCAATCTAAACCAGGAAGCTTTTAAAAACTCATAAAATAATTGGAGAGTATTTTAGTCCAATCCTTTTATTCTCCAAATGAGGTAATACTGCTGAAGTAAGCTGCCCCAATCACACGTCAAATCTGTGGAAGAAGTAGGGATGTAATCCGAGTCTCTTGGCACCAAGGTCCGAGCTCACAGCACTGCAACAGTGTGTAATTTTGTCCAACATCTTAATCCCAGTGACCAGCATCACCTATGTTTAAGAAACCATTCATGGTCCAGATTTTCCTCTGTGTCTGTGACCCACTTTAACCAAACTGTCAAAGAAGAACCTTGGTCATTTGAGCTTCTCACACACCTCTTCTGAGCCTGGGAAGGAATTTGTGGTAAGATCAGTTAAATATCCAGTGAGTTTTCTCATATATAAAATGATAATATTATAAAAAGGTCTTCAGGGTTGTTGTGAGGATTAAGTCAAATAACATATAAAAGTGCCCAGCATAGAGCCTGACATATTTTAACCATTCAGAAATATCTGGTGTTTCTTATCCAACATCTTCTCCCACCCCCTTTATGCAAAAGTGTATTTAATCTCTAGATTGGTCTATGGTCTCTATGTGTTTCTACATTTACTCTAAATCCATGCTCCTGTGCATTGACTGGAATATCCTCAGCCCTTTTCAAAGAGCCCTAGTGCTCTAGACCGGCAAGTGACTCATGGTATAACCCTGTTTCAAGGGTACATCTCCCCACTGTCCCCACCCCAAGCTGACTATGAAGCTGGTGAAATGGAAGTGCCTGTCACATCTCAGAGGACTCTACTGGCCTTGGATGGAAGCAACTGTATTTTTTTCTCTAGTAGTGGGGATGACTGGCTGGGGCCAAGGTACAGGGTCTGGTTGTCCAAGGAGAGATTCCCCAGAATGCAGCTGACTGTGCTCCTTGTGTTCGACTTTGGTTATTGACTCCACTCATGGGGTTTTCTCCCTGCTTCTTAGACTCTCACATCATGAAAGCAGAATGAAACCTAAAGGACTTTTTTTCTCCCAACCTCAGCATTTTATGGGTGGGGAAACTAAAGCCTAGAGGTTCTTAGGGAGTTAGTAGTGGCTGGAGTGGTGGCTGATTCCTGCAGTTCTCTCTACAATACTTTAGTGTTTTCTTTATGCCTTTTCAGTTCTTTAATACACAGGTCATGATTCTTTCTAGAAAATGCTCTCTGCTAAAATATTGGGAGCTTTCTGTCTCTTGGTCGATAACATAAATTACAGAGAGGTTAGTTAACTTACCCAAGGTCACATGCCTAGTAGTTAGTGAAGTCTAGATTTGAATCCAGGTAATCTGAGCGCAGGGACTGTGCTCTTAACTACTATGCTATATTATTATGGCCAGAAACTTGCTTTGATGAGCCTCTTGACTTGAACAGTAGAAGATCAGTAAAGCCTGGTGTGAGACCCTTCCTTCCAAGTGAAATGAACAAATGGTTCTTTGTTGGTGCCGTGGACATCAGGGCAAAAGAGAACTGTTAGGACTGACTATTCAGGGATGATGAATAGGGCGGGTGAACGAGCTTGTTTCAGATGGAGACGAGGCTGAGTCTCTACTTTTGGCGTCACTTACGGGAGACACATGTGACAGTGTGGTGTGGTGGGATGACTGCATGACGGAATCTCTTTTCCTACCTCTCAGCAGCTCTGCCAGTCTTCTGCCTCTCTTGGTCTCTGCCTCTGCTGATCCCACCATGCACTGAGCAGGCCTCGTATGGAATTTTATAGGAAAACCTCCTCACTAAAGAGGTATAGGGGCACAGTATTCCTTCAAAAAAATTCCACAGTAAAATGTTCCTCACTTTTCATTGAATCACCATTTTTTTATGTCTCTTGTGTGCCAGCTGTGCTCTCGTGCTTGAGATGCATCAATGAGCAAAACAGACAAAATCACCTCCCTCTGTGGGACTTACGTTCTAGTGGAACCTTAAAACGGAACAGTAAAGAAGGGGCATTCTACAGCCACAGTAATAAGGCTAGTGAGAAAGAGATGAATAGACCAACGGAACAGAACTGATGTGAAGAATAGCCTTTTAAACGGATTTCACGAGGTGAATAAACCTTAGCACATGTTGATGGATTTATTTAAAATTTTGTTCTCTGGCCCAACGTGAGAATCCTGAAACTGTTCTGGATGTCAACCTGAAGACGCAAACGATAGCCAGTGCTTGGAGGGCCTGTAGCGATGGAGGCACGCTTGGCCCAAATCATGAACTCTGCACATTTATTCTCGAAAACCCACCTGAGAATGGTGACGGTGGCAGGGGGGAGAAAAAAGAGGAATAGAACAATAAAAGGGGAGGACAAAGATTGCCGTGTGTGCAGCAACGACACAGCACTGCCATTTCGGAAGGAAGTCACCCCCTGCATAAGGAGCAAGAGAAGGATGGCTGCACGGAGGACATTGCCACCAGCTGGAACATTCAGCAAGGATGAAACCAATGACGGTACAACCATTTTGACAATTAACGGTGGTGCTGAAAGAACAGATGAAGAGCGGGTCAGTATCCCGTTTTAGTTTCGACAAGAAAAAAAAAAGAGGGTGCTATAGATTCTTCTGACAAAGAAATTGTTGCAGAAGCAGAAAAGCTGGACGTAGAAGCCGTGATGGGTTCTCTTGCTTTGACAGGAATTTGTCTTTTGTTTTTTAAATGGTAAGATTAGAGATCAAATTTCAAAATACAAGGAGCATTTGTTTTATAACAATTTTGACACAGAAACAACAAAAGGCTCAAGAAATCTGTCTGGTTTTGGAGTGTGTAGTAGCAATTCTGTAAGATCAGATCACCTTCAACGGTCTGTGTATTTTGAAGGAGAAATAGGTCACAGAACTTTTGGAAGAAGAGGTTTATCATCAGCTGGTTAGAAAAAGCTTTTAAGAAATAAGTCTCAAAAGAACTTGCCAAATTACTGTCAAAATAGAGCTGCTTATGAAATGGCTTGAAGGAAGCAAAGGAGGAACAACCTGGAGGTGAAGAGGAAGATGGGGACAGGAATACTACAATGGGTATTGCCAGTGTACCTAAAGCTGAAACCGTGAAGTCTGACCACAAGGATGGTATTTAAAATGAAGGTGCTTCATAAACCTAGTTTACAAGATCATGTGGCAAATTTTTCTGCATTACCAGATGAAAGGGCAAAGTGTATATACAAAAGCTAAAATGTTTAACTTCATGCTATCCTTTATATAAAAATGTTTTACTGTTTGTGGTCTGAAAATAAAAACAAAGGATTCTAGGGAGTATATGCACATTATTGAGCAGGTATAGGTTGCTTATGTATAGTATACTACTTTTTGAAAATTTTGAAGTTGACATATTTGGATTTTATTTTATAATTTATTTTCATAATAAAGATTTTTTTTTCCTAAAAAAATGAACACAATTTGTATCAGGTGAGGCAATAACTGTCACCTGGATTACCAATTCTATTCTTTCTATATTCTTAATAATCTTCTTGTAAAAATATTATTAATTTAAACATATCTAATATATACACATACACACTAAATTAAATACAGGGTGTCCCAAAAGTCTCCATACAAAGGAAAATTTTTGTAAAATTTTGTAATGAATATTTTGTAAGTAAAGGTACATTTAGCTACAATTTCCCATTTTCCCTATGTATGGTGACTTTTGGGACACCCTGCATTATTAGATGACAATATTATTTAGCAGTTTGCATTTTACTTTTAAAATACAAAAAAATTTTGTCAAGTACATGATAATGGCTTTTTTATATTGACTCAATTTTAATTCTGTGAAGAACAAAAATATTAAATACAAGCACAAAACTGGCTCAGGATTCTGGGCATGGCTTAACTGGGTTCTTTGTTTCAGGGTATCACCAGGTTGCAGTCAAGGTTCTGGCAGGGCTGAGGTCTCAACTGAGGCTTGACTGGGGAAGGATTCACTTTTAGTCTTACACTGATGTTGCCAGAATTCCTTGCCGTTGTAGGACAAAGGGGTTCATTTTCATGCTGGGTGTTGGCTGGAGGTCTTTGCAGGCTGTTGGCTGGAGGCTACTCTCAATTCCTAAAGGCTGCCCACACTTGCTTACCATGCAGAGCTTCCCAACATGACTGATTGCTTCCTCAGAACAAGCAAGGGGGAGAATGAGACACCAGTAAGACAGATTGTACAGTCTTCTGTAATATGATCATGTAATTACATATATCCTGTCACCTCTGTTGTATTCTAGTTATTCAAAGCAAGTCACAGGTCTTGTCTAAATTCACAGGGAAACAATCACAAAAGGGCATGAACACCAGGAGGCAGGAATCATGAGAGCCACCCTAGAGTCTGTCTGCCACAACTAAGCAAGAAGAGTAGGTTCTATTGGGATGGTCTGTAATTTCACATGTGGTCTTAGAGCTTGCTCTGAAAGGACAGTAGGAGGGAGTAAGAAGACCTTGAAGAGAATGAGGCTTGAGGTTTTCTGATGGACACCCAGAGGCAGGATGTAGGAAAAATCATAAGCAACCAGCTAAGTTCATTAGGATTCCAACAGGTACCCTAAGGAACCCCAGTGATGGAACAAGATGCATTCAACACATACCAGCCTGGATAGCACTGACATCAAGCTGGGAAAGCACCAAGCAAAGAAGAAATTTTCTGTACCTTTCTCCTCATTCCTGCCCTTGACTCTGTAAGGATCAGAAATCTCTCTTTGCAAGCTGGGGAGGATGGTTGGAGGAAAAAAGAGAGTATTCTCCCCTACTTTCCATGTCAGGTGTCCTGTCTAAAGCAGGCTCAAACTAAGCGAAAGAAGAAATTTTAACTTTAAATGACAGTTGGGTTTTGATTATTGCATAAGACTGTACATTTTAATTACTGAAGTGACTGAAGAGCTCTTCCTTAGCCTTAGATTTCAAACAAGAAGCGGAGAACTATCTCCACCGAGGATGTTTAGAAGGAACAGTTGTGGGAAAAGAATAAACTTGTTTTCTTTGTATTCTGAGTCCCACTTATTCAAACACAAGTCACAAAGCATTTGAAAATCCAACCAAATAGGAGAAAAATGTATTATTCTAGTGTTCCCCGTATTGTCGGTACTCGTGCTCTAGGAATTGAACTATTAAATTCCTTAACACCAAGTAGTGCATGTTAAAGAAGAGCTGGGATTTTTTTAAGTGCTCTATCTTAGAAAAAGTGCTCTATCCACAAATTCTATAATTAAAGAATCATAACTGTAAAACAGTTTTAATATTATATACTTATATCAACTAACCCACTTTTTTTACTTAACTAAATGCACTTAAAAATACAATAAATGCCATTACTGTATATTTTCATGCCACATTATGTGTTAAAATAAAAGGTAACCACAAATAAATGTAATTTAAATTAAAAAAATCATTAAATTTAAATTAAAAATAAATAAATATAAAATACCTGTAACAATAAATCTAATTGCATATTCAATGACAAGAATTAATGTGGTTATAATTGGTTAAGTGATAAAAGGATTTTTTTCTGAACACCACTTAAAGGTGAAGATGACATTTCATATCACCAAGTTAACTTTTAAAAATTTTAAACATTAAGAATCTCAAAGCACACGTGTATTGAGTCAGAAGTTTCATAAGATTTTAATCACACTCTTTGACAAGATTTGACACTGTGTCAAAGAGTGAAATAAACATCACTAGAGCTTATAAATAAAATATAAATAAAAAAGCGAGTTTATGTGTATATATATGTGCCCAGTAAGGAAACATCCCAGTGGGGAAATTCATTAAGTATTCATTGAGTGGGGAAAGTCAGGGGTTTTTGTTTAACTGAGAAGGAGGTTTCATAATGGTTATGCAAATTTACTGAAAACTAGCAGTCTTTAGTCTGGTAGATGGGATAAACATGTTGTTTCAAACCAGCCTTGTTGCTCAAAGTTTATAATCATTTATTAGCTTCAGCAGATTGAATCAAGTACAATGAGACACAACATTCAGTTTTGATTTATTTCCTGGAAATATGTAAACTAAAAATTAATTGCTAGCCAAAATTATAGGAAAAACTTGACCAACAAATTTTGTTTTTAAATGCCACTAAAATTTTATATAATGTAGGTGTGTGTATGTGTATAAAAATGAAAAAGAAAATTTTTCCAAACATATTTTAGTAAAATATGCAAAGTGATGGTAAAATGGTTTTATGTCCATTCACTGCTCCTATCTGGTTTAAAAAAATCTTAGGAAGAAATTTTTTCAAGTAAAACTTTTATAATTTCATAATTTTTCAAATATTTTCAGCCAAATTTTCAAATAAGCTCATGACCAGGTTATTTGAAATATGCAAATAATCCAGCTCACTATGATGGATGCACATACCCCAATAGAAATTATCTTGCAAATTAAATGCTGATTGTCAGAAGATAATTTTTCTCTTCATGATCTTATCTCCCCATTTTTCTTACAAAAGGATGATGACTTTATTCAGGAATGGGGCTGTGCACAGCTAAGGGATGGTATTTCCCAATATTCCTTAAAAGGATAAAAATGGCAATGTGACACAGTCTGGCCAATGAGACTTAAGAAGAATACTGCTGGAAATTTGTCGGAATGTGTCAATTTCTTATTTAGGTGCTCCTTCTCCCCTCCTCCTCCCACCTCCTTCAGGGTGGGTCCCTGAAGCAAAGAACCCAGTTAAACCATGCCCAGAGTCCTGACCCATAGAAACTGTGAGATCATATGTGTGTTATTTTAAACCTCTAAATTTGTAGTAATTCGTTATGTATTAGTAGATAAATACCCTGGCCATAGTGTAGAAAGCCCTGGTCTTAGCCTCTTTTGATTCCTCAGGGTTCGTTAGACTCAAGTCTACCATTTTCCCTAAATTATGGAAGATCTGCACCCAGCTCCTCACATAGTCCCACTGGAGCCTCTCTCTCTGAGCTGGAGACGAGGGGGATGTTCCCCCTTCCTTCTCCTATCATGAGAAGAGGGAGGAAACCACACAGAACTTCAATAATTTCTTCTAATGCAAATCTCCAGTAAAGTTTTCAAATGACATTGTTTGTAATAAAATTCTCTTCCTTCAATCTTACTGAATCTCTTAGTCTCTTAGTCTTTAAACTTCTTTTCTAGGCTGACTGAGAAAACCACTTTTGGCTATTTCTTTCATAATTTCTGCTTCAGTGAATGGTGTTTCATTTTGTAAGTTGGGAGCAATTGTCATCTCCATGGCAAACCAAGGGAATGGTCCCTCCAGGTGCCGCCCATAAGGAGAAACATTGTCTGTAAGACACTTTACAACAATAACAAACTGCTATCTGCCTTTTATCATCCATATGTAAGCAATTCTAAACAAGACTGGTAATAAAATACTCTGCACAGAAAAAAATAAATTGTTGGTCTAAATTCTAATCTAAACAATGTTTGTTCTGGGGCAAACTCCTCCTGTTGCCTTGCCCTTGGTGTGACTCTGTGTCATCTATTGTCTTTGGGTCTCAGATGAAGCTGAGCAGAAAGAGCTCCCTGCCTGTGTTGTTATATCTAAAGGGACAATTTAGCCTCTAGCTTTTACACTGCTTCCTAAAGCTGAATTAGAAAAAGCCACCCTTTCTCAAGGCAATTTGCTGCCATCTGCTGGGAAATTATTATAAAAAGTACACAAATCCATGGTGGTTGCAAAAGCGAATGGAGCCTCTTAGATTTGTGTAGTGTTCGCCCGCACACTCATAGGTGATGATACGTGTGTGTGTGCATGCATGCACACTCAACTGTCAGAAGGCAAGCTGACCATTTAGCATTATCTAAGACATAAAGAATTAGGGAGCCAAATTTCCACCATATATTACTTTTCTTTTTATTTGGTCTAGCAAGCATGGTACCAGAAAGTCACTTGGGTGGTCTTAAGGACTCTAGGTGTGCATGTATGTAAGTGTGTGGGGTAGAGAGGAAGGAGAGGTTTGGGCTCCTTGGAGGAAATGAAGGTGTCAGGCTATGGAAGGGCAGATTAGCTTCATTACCTAGGAAAGCAAGGCAGGGAAAGGTAGAACCACGGGGAGGAAAAGGAAACTGACAAGTACTGGGAAAATTATACAGTGTCAGGCATTGTTCTTAAGTGTTTGATATACATTTTCTCATCCTATTACTATGGAGTACTACTGTATATTTAACTATCTGTATTCTGCAGACAGAAAGGAAGACACAGAGAAGTTGAGGAAGAGGCCCAAGTTAATTTTTTGTTTGTGTTTGAAGTAGTAAATAGAGAGGCTTCTGGAGGGAAAGTGCTCACATGTCTGGTCTGCTGGGTTAGACATCTGTGCCCTCTCTGCACCCCACATTGACCCTGAGTTCCGGGATATACAAGGGCAGGGGTAAACTGTTATAAAAGGGACTTGTGTCAGTGTTGACATCAGTGGCCCTAAGCTCTAGGACCAGGCTTGCCTACCCAGCAGCCTCAGTGGAAACAAATGCAGATGGGCAGTTTATATTTTCAGCGAGTGGATATGGGATCTTCCTTTGCTTCTGCCCTAAAAAATAAAAATAAATCTTCCAAGCCAGCTGCACCTCTGTCATCACCACTTGCCCTGGAGGTGGCAGTGGAATGTCACCTACTGATTACTGCATGATTCTGAGACTTAGGTCTTTGCTTCCCAAGTTTGGGAAAACACTCACGGTGTCTGAACACGGGGTGAGGAGGGAAATGAAAACCTGTTTGTCTATAACTGCTGGGAAATGGAAATTTGATATGTTTTTATGAGGGTTATCTTCAATTGCTTTCCATTTGTTTGAGAGGAAATTTACTGCTTGATTAATACAAAGTATCTCTCAGACCGAAAGCTTTCCTTCTCGTCTTTCTGGAGGGAGCGGTACCTCTGTGTTTTGTGATTTATGTGCATGACATCTGGTCCTGAAAAGAGTACTCATTGATGTTTGAGGGGCTACAGTAAAACACACAGAGGGAAGAGAGGAAGACAGAAGTTCAAACAAGAAAAAAAAGTGTGTGTGTGTGTGTGTGTATATGGCACTCGGGGACTTTTATAAACTGCAGAGATGTATGAAAATGGTACCGTAAGTAATAATAAAATAATTTTGAGGTTCATAGGAGACTTACATTTCCTTCTTTCTTTCTTCTTTTTTTTATACTACTTCTGAAAGGATCAGTTTTATACAAAGGTGAGATGATAAATATTTCAGAACAATTTGTAATATTTATATGCTAATTGTGAAACTTTATAAACATAGATAAAAGTGCAGTAAATAATAAAATATATCTACCTATTTTCCCTAGAGAGTCAAGTGACATTATCGTTTTCCGTCTTTATTGAGATCTACTCTATTCCGACCTGCAGAAATAAAATGCTGCAAATAGCTCCCCCGTCTCCTCTCCCGGCTTCCTTCCCTAGAAGTATCCATGATTAGGAGGGAACATCCCTTGTCGCTGGCCTCATATTTCCCTGTGGTGGAACTTCCTATAGAGAAATGCATCTGTTTATTTCCAGTCCTTCACCTGATCCTCTTCAGGGAAGGAGGAATGTTGCACATAATTGCAGAGTTTGGAAGGAGGGATTGGGCTTGTATGTCTCAGCCTCTCTGAGTTTCTTCGTTTCTTCTGGAACTCGTCTGCCTACTGGAAAGCACCATGGTTTGTTTTTTTCCCTCCTCTTCTGGGGTTTGGAGGTGTCTCCTGTTATGGGAGAAACCTGGCGTGACCCAGCTCTGCCAGTGACAGGTTGGGCACATTGATTGAATTCCATTTGGCCTTGAACTGAAAGAATGCTTTCAGGAATGAAGTGTTATTTTGGTTTTTACTCCAGTATTTACCACTTCTTATTTTGCAAGTCGTGCTAAACATGGGACAAGAGGAGAGGGGTGTTATTTTAATAGTCCCCTAATCTCCTCCTCCCCCTTGCCAAATCTATGTCCAGAGACTAAGAACTGAAAAATATAAAACCTGTTACTTGGGGAGATTGAAGAATCTGTTATAGCATTGATTGGGTGGCTTCAAGTCAACAATTGAGTCCAGTCTTGGTTCTAAATTAGTAAAATGGGAGTATGTCACTTAGATGGGTCATGTGACACTGGGAGGTGAGGTGGACAAGCCTCGTTTGAATGGTGGATGCTTCTGGAACACTAAGTCTTGACGACTCAATGTAGGGAATATGTGAGGAACACAAAAATGCCCAGGCCAAAAAGCAAAGAAAAACAGGAAATGAAATATACTGTAATCAATTAACAGCATCAACCTTACATCAACAGATAAGGAAATGGACCCATTTAAGAAGCAGATGAATTGTCAGCAGCTCAGCTGAGCCTGCCAGAACGTAGGAACACTTCAGGACGCAGAATACTAGAGTCATATATGATTCCTGCAGAGAAAAGAAATATTTCTGCTCCTTTGAGGTACCACAGAATTTTAGTATGAAATATAACACTAAAGGCTTAACCCATTCAAAAGCTGAAGAGATGCTTGGCTCTAGAGCAGAACACGTTGGCGGTGGGACTGGCCATCTTCAGCCTCCTAGGTCCTCTGGCTTCATAGGCCTACACAGAAGCTTTCGTTCAGGATTTCTCCCAGTGGGGTTCTTTGGCTGAAATCACAGTGAGCACAAGAGGAAAACTGTGCCTGGTGGCTGGCTTTATTGGCCTAAGTGATTCCATTGCAAGAAAAAGTGGCCACAGCTACTGTAGAAAAGGACTGTTGTCACTAGAGACAGATGTCACACTCGATGCATCATGAGGGCGCCAGGAACACAGAGATCAGAGAGGATGGAAACATCAAGAGGTTTTGAATAAGCTGAATGGGACAGAAGTGCCTCCAGAGTGACTTGGAACCTGGGGCAGCCACCAAATTTCTAAACTTTGCAAAAGTACCATAAAGTCTCAAAGGCCACACTCTGAGAAAGAAAGCAGTATGCACACGTAGATTTATCTACCCCCACTGCAGAGGTATTAGAAGGTGTCTGAATTCAATGTTAATTGATTTTAGCAGAAGTCATTGATTCCGGAAATCCGGAATTGATTGGCATCCTTGAGGATGAAAATCAAGGTTTGTTTTTGTCCATCTGTCCTCTTTCCTTCGGATACTCCTGAGTTACCACTTTAGTGTTTAGTGTTTCAAAACCATGTCATAGGTCTGGATTAAGCATGGAGTCTGGAAACATAATTTCTCCTGGGATAACTGTTCAAGGGGCTTGTTTTTGACTCATTTTCTATATTTTGCAAATGTGGAACTGGTACTAAGAAAAGTTGGAATACTAATAAAAAAAAAAATCCTGAATCCCACACGGAATCTGAGGGAGACATCTGAGTGAGATTTAGCAAAATAAGAAAATGAGGCAGGATGATTTGGGGACTCTTTTCTTAATATCCAGGGTATAGGAGTTAAATTTTTTATTTTGATTTCTTCCTGGGAATTTGATGATGAAAGAGAATTTGCATCAAATTTTGCAGCATAATTTTATTATTGATAATGTAGAATTGGAAAATTTTGCCCAACCCTATGAATTCATTATGTACCATTTTATAAGCTATACTGGACAATATAGCTTAAAAGAATATAGAGCAAGAAAACCAAAGAGAAATTAAAAATTTTAAAATAAACTGTTATTTTAGAAAATTTTTAGATTTACAGTAAAGTTGTGAAGATAGCAGATAGTTCTCATGTGCCCCACACCCAGGTTCTCTAATTATGAACATCTTATATTAGTATAGTACACAAGAAATGAACCAATATTGGTGCATCACTATTGACTGACATCCGTTCAGATTTCCTTACTAATGTCCTTTTTCTGTTCCAAGATCCCATCCAGGGTACAACATTCCATTTAGTTGTCATGTCTCCTTAGATTCCTCTAGACTGTGACAGTTTTTCAGACTTTCCTTGTTTTTTATGACTTTGAGAGTTTTGAGGAGTACTGATTAGGTATTCCAACTCCCTCACTTGGAATTTGTCTGATATTTTTCTCATGATTATGCTGGGATTTGGGATTTTGGGGAGGAAGATCACAGATGTAAACAGCCATTCTCATCACATTATATCAATAGTACATACTATCAACATGACTTATCACCATTGATATTAATCTTAATCACTTGGTTGAGGCAGTGCATGTCAGATTTCTTCACTGTAAATTTATTCTTTTTCTCCCCCTTTACATAGTTTATTCTTTGGAAGGAAGTCACCATGCAAAGCCCAGACTTAAGGAGTGGGGAGTTATGCTTATGAGTCCAAAGTCCAATGGCCTGTTATAGTGTCCTGCCACAGGCTCCACCTGATGAACTGAGAAGTTGCCGAGACCTGTGACTCGAACAGCAAATGAGAATCAGTGGGGTCTAGGGGAAGGGTGAGCTGGGTGGCCCATGGGAGGTCCTCCAGGGTATCCTATTGGTTGGGGTCCAACTCAAAGGTAGTGGCCTTTATGGTAAACCAGTAGATGGGTGCAGTTAAGATCTCCACATGGGGTATGTGAGAGTGCCAGTAGCAAAGTAGGTTTACCAATTGCTGGGCTTTTTTTGAAATTTGTTTGGGCAGATAGGGTCAAAGTCTTGGCAATCAGCTGTGTGATGAGAGGCCATGCCTTTCTCCAAATTATGCCCAGAAGGTTCATTTGGGCACTAGGTCCTTGTATCTTCTCTGTGTTAATGGCCCAGCTGTGATGCTACATGTGGATCAACAAGGACTGTCCAGTCCTTGTCGGGGAGTGCCTTTGTCTGAGTCCACCAAGAAGACATCGTCAACATAGTGGAAGGACAGTGCTCCCTGCAGGAGTGGGACTTTTTGCAAATCATGGCCTATCCATTGATGGCAGATAGCTGGGGAATTTAGGTAGCCTTGCTGCTGCTTGTGCTCTGTTGGGTTAGTGGTGGTTGTTCTCAGGGCAATTGGAAGGATGGGGTCTGCAGTAACATGGTGCCCCTCCCTCACTGAGTTTTACAAGATTGCCTCCTTTATCATGCTTAACCTTGGAGTCTGGAGTGAAGTATTAAACCACCCATACATTCCCGGTATAATTATACCTTGGTACTGATATATTTTTTACACTATAGAATTATATTTACTTGTATAATTTTTCAGAGATTGACTTAAAATTTCACCTTCTTTTATTGGTTTTCTGGTTTGGTTTGGTTATCAAGACCTTTTAGAATGAATTTGTGAACATTCCCTTTTTTTGAAATTCTTCTGAATATTTTGAATATTATTGAGATTATCTTTTATTTTAATACCATAGAACTCACCTCTCAGGACATGGTAGTTTACTTATTTATATGTAGGTTTTAAATTTTTTTCTGATTTTAATGCATTTAATATTTATTTTAAATAGCAGGTATTCTATATTCACTTTTATTTTGATTACTAACATATCTGGTTTTAAATCTTCTATTGTCCTATCTATTTATTATGCTTTAAAATTTTTTATTTTTTCCAATTTCTTTCTTCCCATTGGATTGACAAAATTTTGTTTAATTCCCTTTTTATTCCTTGATGGAAGACCTAAGAATTTCCCTCAAATTAAATAATCATAGGCTGTTGCCATCTAGGCCCTAAAATTTGTACCAAATGTTAGGTGGGCTCCTAGCAGCTGCATTTTCTCAGTTCTTATGCTGGATGTGGTTGTGGAGACCAATGCACAAAGGCAATCTTCCTGGAGAACAGAACTGGGAGTAAGTATTTCCCCTAATATGATGGTGTAAGAATTTTATCACAGCTGTATCAAGTCTCCAATTAGTGTCGTTAACCTTTATATCAGTGCAATATTTTGTGTCTAGAATATCTGAATGTAATTGTATGTTTTTCACTTATTTGCATTTGTATCAGACTTCGTATGATAAATAGTGTGCTCTTCCCTCTCCTTTTGCATTGAGAAACACAAAAAGGAATGTGTTTAATGTCACGAAGACTACTGTTTCTCCAATTCAGATTGCAACTTAGATAAGTAAATCATCTAAATACTTTACTCTGGGCCCTGGAAATGAAAGACAGAAAAAGAGGAGAGGAAAAGAAAGAAACCAAGCTGTTCTTAAGGGAAGGGATGGGGAAAAGAGTTGGAGAGAGGAAATAAAAATCTTTCTTCTCTGGTCTAATATACAGGAAGCAACAGCACAACAAAGTAAAAAAAAAACTAGGCTCCCCTTTCCACCAGGAATTTTGCCTCCCCCTATGGGTACTCAGACTGGCAGTTTTCCTAGGCTGTAGAAAACTGATACTGAGCTGAGAAATCATGGTGAATGCATCATAGACTGTGGCATTTAATGCTACTATTCTGCCCTTGATTGTGCTAAAGAAAAATGTCAGTGCAGTGCCTAGTCCTGCCTGTTATTGCTACCTTGTCTTATTTTGCTCTTGTTCCAAGTTCAAATAATTTTCCCTGCTGCTATTACTCTCTTAAGATGCCATGCTTTCCATGAATGAAGATGAGTTTGAAAATAGATTTGCTGCAGTTCTACTTCTCTGCTCCACACAGGTTGGATATTTGGCTTTTGGCAGATGGTCACACCACTGTGCATCCATTCAACATTCATTTAACAAATATTAATTGAGGGACTCTTAAGTGCCAGCCACTGTATATGTCAGCAGAATTGTTCATTTTTGTCTCACCATTCTAGAGCTATCCTATGTTTCTCTTCCAAAGGAGCTACCATTCACAATTAATTATTTTATTCAGCCAGTGTTCATTAAGTGTCTTCCATGCACCAGCCCATGCTAGAGATGAGCAATACCTTATGAAGTTATTGTCTCTGCCCTTAAACACAGTATGTAGAGAGTGTCATGGTGGCACAATGGTGGTAGAAGTCAGTTAAACTTTTCCTCTGGTAAGAGAAGGTTTCATTGAAAATTAACATTTAAATTGTGCTTTCAAAAAAGAGCAGGTGCATGTGACCATCTGCATAGTAGGTATGGGCATCAGTGTGTGCAAAGGCCAGGGACCTGAAACTGTCTTCTCTTACTGGGGGACCTGGAAGAAGTTTGTTAAGATTCTACTACAAAGGGAGAAGTGAGAGATTCTGTTAAGAGAGAGGCAAGATCCTGGACATGCAAGATATGGATTCACAGGGCTTTGAATGCCTCCTGGAGGCACCAAGCTTTGTCAGGGGCAATATACGGCTACAGGAGGATTTAAGCAACACAGTGACAAAGTCTCGTTTGTATTTCCAAAGATCCCTATTATAGTAGTGTATGTAAGGGTAAGGAAAGGCAAAGAAAGATCAGAAAACACAAAATAACAAGGGATGCAATATTAATATTAGGCAATAAAAAATCCATGGAAAATTTTTATATATGACAAAGGGGCTCATTTCTATTGATAATAGGTTGTCAAGAATCTTTATAACCAAATAACATAATATGCAAATAATCAAAAATTTGCCTAAGAATATGAGAAACTAACAAAAACACAATAGTGAAAATTTTTAATAAATATCTTGTACATTTTGAGAAATGTGAGCAAAAAACACATGATTTGAATTATAAAATACTTGAATGAATCCACATTAAAGGAAGCATGCCTTTTAAGCACACTTGGTACATTGGCAACAACTGACCGTGTATCTATCCCAAAGAAAACCTCGCTAAATTAAAAAGGAAAAATCCAGGTCACATTCACTCACCAGTTGCAATAAAACTAGAAATAAATAATACAAATATTTGTTACCACAATAAAAATAAATTCAAGCCCAATGAAAATCTATGGGTTTTTAATTGTCAATAATCAGATTAAAAATCTAAAGTGAACATATTTGTTCATATTGAAACAAAAATTTAAAATACTTAGTAATTCACTTAACCTGAAATGTAAAGAACTTATATGAGGAAAGATATACATTTTTAATTTAGAATCATAAATGGAGACTTGGCTACATTGACATATCTCTCTATATCACTTATTACAAAATTTATTTCAAATGTAATATAATTTTTAAAAATTCCTTGTGGAACTTAAATTAATGATTTTATGTTCATATGTTATGACTACCCAAAAGCATTTTGAGAAAGAAATGTTGAAGTAAGTACAGTACTGTCAGAAATTAAAATGGAGTATACCTTAAATAATACAAGTTGTGTGTTATTTACTGAAATAGACTGAATGAAGAAAATGAGAATAGAAATCCCAGACAGCAGCTATGTCTATATGTGAATATAGTACTATGATAATGTAAATAAATCTCTGTTGAATGTATTTTAAATAAATAAATTTCAAACCATGGATAAATATACAGTTAATAAATGAGAATAGGACAATTGGTTAAATATATAAATATATTAAATATTATATATAATATGTATATATTATATATAATATGTATATATTATATACATAATATATATACTAGGTCCTGCCTCATACTGCTTATACTATATCCCAGAATATATAAAAGATGGAATGAATAATAAAATATCAAGTGTTAAAAAAATTTAAAAAGATATTTAAAAAAGTGTTAAAAAAATTTATCTGTTTTTCTTGTCATTTTAGAGTTTGGAAGCAATTTCTAAACTTATAAAAATGTGCTTAATTACCCAAAAATTTTGGTACTTTTTAATTAACATAAAATCTGATAAAACATTCAAAAGGCAAAGCCAAATTATAACAAGGGATAAATCTCTGCAACATCTATAACAAGCAACATGGGGAAGAAAGAAGAAAAAAAAATAAATGGATGGAGTACATGATCAGACAATTTAACTAAAAGAAATAGAAATGGCTATGGCCATGCATTTATTAATTTAAAAAAAATAGATTTGAAAGCAAAGGATTTGTACGATGAAATAAATGGATACGATGTGTCTTAAAATGCAGAAAAAAAAAAAAGTAGTTGGTGGAGAAAGGCTGTAAGAGTGACCCATGAGGGACAGTCAGGATGTGGAAGTCCCTGGGAAAGGGGAAGCTTGGACAGGACACGCAACATTGGGTCTTTCGCAGGATCAGCATGAAGAGGGTTGGAGTCTGAGTTCCCACGGGGATCCCTTCAGTAAGAATACATGATGGCTGTCACATGGTCTGTTAGGAGCTGGCCGTGAAACCCCATCCCTGCTCTCTTCTGTTCGTGTCTAGTCAGAAGGCACAGCAATCACATCCATGGTGCAGTTTCACGGCATGGCATTGGTACATTTCCTTTAGTGCTGGAGACATGGTCAAGTGAGGAAAGGTTTTTCCTTACTCCCGTCCTAAAATCCCAGACCCAGGAGCCTCCAGTGCTGGGGTTCTCCTGTACCTGGTATTTGGAATCTCGTATCACTGGTTCAGAAGAAGTACTGAAGAGGCCTTGGTGCTTGGGCCTGGCACTGATCCTGTAACAAATGTGACCAGTGGACGCCAAGGTCTGGCCGGTCTCAGCCAATGCCTTAGGGTTGAACCTAAACATAGAAAACCAGCAAATCAGGACTATAGTTCTCTACCATCCCCTGATTATTTTCCTTTGCCCAAGTCAACACCTTCTTGCTTGTCACCCATTAGAAAAGGGTGTTTTTGTTGGTTTGCTTGGCAGCCTGAGAAGTAATAAAATTGAGTCCATTTCTGAAAGTCTTGGGGAGTACCAATGCCCATCTAGGTTGCTGTCCTTGACAGACTCTCAGGAGAACCATGGAATGTTCCGCCCATCAGTGATCACCTGGAGCTTTCCTTTAAGAAGGAAACCCATGGGATTGGAGATACTTGGCCAGATGTGCCACTCCAGGCGGCACAAGGGTACTTTGAATCTACTATCCAGATGTTGCCCAAAACTTTCTGGTTTGGAATATAGGAGCCAAGCTGACCTAGTGTCTGTAATGGCTCAAACTACTGAATATCCCCTTCCCTCTCATCTTCCTCTCACTAGATTCTGAAACCTGACTTCAAGTCACAGATTATCCAAGCATTCTGGAATAAAAAGTGAGTCAACCTTACCTACCTGCCTCTCTACCTCCAGAGAAGCTGAGTGTTTCTGGGTATCTCCTGAACTGTGATTCTCTTGAAGGTCCTTTTTGTCACACTGGGGATAACTCCCGACCTAAACATCTCTCTTTCTTCTTAAAATAACATTTTATGAGCATATGGGATGCACTGTTGATGCTTAAGAGACTTTCTGTGAGGCTGAAATGCAGCTTCTGGGCACATGTGCCGGCCTGATTATGGTAAGGAGGAGAATGACAGACACAAGCCATTTCTTCTTTCTGGTTCAACACAAGGCAGTCATTCCTAGAAGTAACTATGAAACTGGCCATGACTGGTTGCCAATTTCATTGTCTTAAATCTATTCCTGAACACTGTAGAATTGCCTTTGAGCATATTTACCCTGATACGGATTCTTGTCCAGTTATTCTCTAAACTCAGATACTCTCCCCCTCATCCATAGCCTCTTTGAGATCATTATTCGAAGTATTTTCTCCTTTGTAAATAGCCACTTTCTCGTATTTCCCATGTGCCAGTTGCCTATCTGGCATAGACTGTGGCCTATTCCTGTGTATTTATTTAGTCAATAAATATTTATTACCAACAAGTAGCAGACTCTGTGCTAATTCCTGAAGGATCATTGATTGATGAACCGGTTACTCATGGTCCCCATCCTTATGGGAGTTAAAGTCTAGGGGAGATAGAGAAAAAAGAACCAATATAATGTGCTTATCACAATATACTTATGAAAACTACGAAAGAATAACAGCAAGATGCTATGAAATCATGAAAGAGGAATATCAAACCCAGGTGTGGGGAGATCAGGACCAGTGTCTCTAAAAAGATTTAGTGAGACCTGAAGGAGAAGTAGAAGTTAGTCAGGTGGTGGTTTTGACATGAGTGTGTAGGCTTCAAGTCAATGGCCAAAATTTCCAAAATGAATTCTTTCTTTTACTTGTTATAACATTTGGAAGTGACCTTAAAGGGAAGGAGGAAGGATTTGCAAGAGTCAGTGTCCCTGATTGCTAAGTTTAGTCACTTCGTACAAAAGGAAAGAATAAATCATAAATGGGAAGGTACCAGGATACCAACAGGAGAAAATTTTTCTCTGCATAAGAAAATGGGGACATAAATTATGGAGAAGCTGTTAGGTTTAGGAGAATCATTGAGCTAAGGATAGGGAGGATCTAAGTAAAAACTTGGAAGTTTTGTTTTCTAGAAAGAGCAAAGCAGAAGACTTTCTTTGAGCAGAGGAGCTGCTGAGGTTCTGTGATCCCAGGAGACATCCTTTGCCATTTGACTATGCAGCATTTCCCATCAATAGGGAGGCATTTTGTGGTGAACTCTTCTAATTGTATGTTGCCTCAGCAATTATTTTGACTACAAGTTTAACTTTCTCATACCAGAAGCAGAATTCAGTCACCCTTGATAAGGCTTTTAGGGCTACATCCCCCTCCAGTTCCTCAAAGTGGCCGATCCAGATCTATGCCTTATACAACTGCTCCCTGGTGACCACTTCCCTATGGGACAGCTGCATGCAGCCTCCCTGACTGGCCCTTCTGACCTTTGCATGCCACACGAACTGTGTAGATGTGTCACAGTGATGACCTCTCAGTGACAGTGTGACCTTCTGGAACTCATGCCTGCTTGCTTAAAACCCACAATTTAAAACTCCCCATGGAGCCAGGCACTATGGCATGCAACTGTAGTCCCAGCTACTGGGGAGGCTGACGAGGGAGGATCACTTGAGCCCAGGCCATCTTGGGCAACATAGCAAGACCTCATCTCTAAAATAAAACAAGAACAACAACAAACTCCCCCAGAAAACATGTTTGGATAAGTTCCTGGACTTCAATAAAGGCCTTGGCCCACAGGTGCCTCTTTCTTTCCCCCTCCACATTGTTCCTGACCTCCATGTGTGTGGCCTCTGGGTGTGCTATGTACCTCCAAGGACTCATAAGTAATAAAATCTTTATTTTTACCTTGTGTTTCTCCTAATCATTGAATGGTACTCTCCGTCTTAAAGATCCTAAATTAGAACACATCTATTTTCTCTGCCTTGAATCTGCCTAGTCCTGCCACTTGCTTTAGACAACGGAGTGCAGCAGAAAGGAAGGTGTGCCAAATCCGAGTTTAGGCTTCAAGAAGTCTGGTCCACTTCTCAGAAACATGCCCAGCTTCATCCGATAGAGGACAATATCCAAGTTAGGCCAGGTTTCACAGACAAGGCCTAGATGTGCAAGAAAGCCAGGCCAAACTCAGAAAAGCTGCCTGCCTTACCCTGGCTACCTGAAGGCATGAGGAATCTGAACTGAAACTGGAAGCAACCGCAGACACAATCTTTCCTTCCCTGCATGAGTCCTAAGCTACATCAGAAGGGCCCTGAATACTCCAAAGACCCAGGAGAAAGCAAAAAATTCTCTCCCTGCCTTACAGTCATAGTTTATGACCTTTAAGTGGAAATTAGGCTTAGGAAGCCAAGTTTAAGCTCCCTGAGAGCAAATGACAAAACCCCCTAATAAAACAACTGCAGAGTTAACAAGTGTTTCCCATTCCTATGTCCTATGAGCCTCATGACAACCTACAAGGCACGTCTATTACGTGTTCTTTTAACCCACTTTCCATATGATTCAGTGGAAATGCAGTGGAATGAACTGACATACCCAGGGTGGCGCAAGCAGATGCTGGTGAAGGCAGTGCTCAGAATTTCTGTTTCGGCCCTCCCCCAACTTCATCCCGCTTCTTCCCGCTCATTACTCTTCAACAGAGTAGCATTTCTTTGAAAAATTGCAAAGCACCAGAGAGACATCAAAGGTAATGAATATATTTTATCTCAGTTTTCAAACAGGACAAGTCTCCCCCCATCCCCGGCCAAAACATTGGCATTAAGAATGTGAGCCTGGTAAAATTCTGTGGATATTTTCTAGAATACATTTGGTAGATAATTTGTGAATACTTGTAAATAAATGTATGGTATGACAGTGATATGAAGTGTCCTTTAATATCACTCACTTGAAAAAGAAAAGGAAGTATTGTATACACAGCAAAAGTTCTTGAGACAATGAACTAATGTATAATATAATGGTGGAAATAATAAGTGGGCAGGTCAGGAAGATTTCCTACATTTTATTAAAGCTAGGGGATTTTTTTTTTGAGAATAAGATGGAGAAATGAAGGTTAAGATATAACTCAGTTATATGGATTGTATCTGGCAAAAATCCTACACAGTGAGTGTTAATATCAAACTACGTGGATTCTCTAGGTTGGATATTTTTCATCAAGAATTTAGCTGCTGATCTAATTTGCAAATGATCTGAATGTGGAAGGCGTAACACATAGAATGAGAGTATCAGGACTGAATGAAACTCCCAAAACTTAAAATGCAGATCAAATTTAATAAAGTCCCAAACTTAGGTTTAAAAACAAACTCACCCACATAAAGGCCTGGGGTTCTTTACTAGTTAACCGAAGGTATGAAGAAAGAAGCAAAGGGCTCTCCAAGAAATACGCCTTCGCCTCTAGAGCAGTGGATCACAATTACACCTGAGAATTGGAATCACTTGGGAAACTTCAAAACATACTTATGCCTGTGGCCCCTCACTAAATATTCTGATTTAATTAATCTGGATTATGGCTGGGGAGTCAACATTTTTAATAGCTCCTCAGCTGGTTCTACTATGTAGTCAATCACTGCTTTAAGCCTGTAGATATCACACTTGAACGTGGGTCAGAATGACCTGGTGGGCTTGTTAAACCTCAGATTGCCGCCCCAGATTTTCTGATTGAGTAGGTCTGCGGTAGGGCATTTGTATTTCAACAACAACTCCAGGGAACCACACTTTGCTACCAGTATGAATTTACTAGTGTGAGCAACACATTTTGAGAGCTACTGTTGTAGCCAAACCAGATACAACTAAAGGCTCTTAGATATTTCTACTGTTGGTATCGAGTTCTGAGACCCAGAACCTGGCCCTGTGCCTGTCTTCTCTTCTGAGGAGGATTTATGCCAAAAACTTTGGCTTCCTCTTTAGATCTTCCTATCCGTGTCTGGTGGGTAGGGCCAGATTGGACTGGGGGATACTGAACTGATACATTTTATTGTAAGGACAGAGAGTAGGATGTGATGTCATCGTGCTACTTCATATTACAAGAGGAGACAGCAATACAATGATCTCAATTCAGAACCAAGCTTCAAGTTATAAACTTCTCAGGGACTGGTTGACCCAGGAAATCAAAATCAGGATTCACTTTGCACTCTTTCCCCATCAAGGAGAAAAGAGTGACATGTCTTTGGGAATGAATTAGTTTGGAGGAGTGATGGAGCCCACAAACATCAAGAGAATTCCCCTGGTGCTGATGGCATGGCCTGTTCACTATCGACTACAAAGCACATAGAAGGTGGCACACAATATTAAGGTGTCCAGAAATACAAACAGTTCTCCCAACACTTGCTTTGTACCCCTCATTATTGTCATCGCCTTCCCTCTCTGCATCACCCTCCCTACCCAAATATTCCCCCACAAAACTCCTGGTCCTGGCTTAGCCATTTCCTACACCTTCAGAACCCTTGTCCCTTTTCTCCCTCCTTTAAAATGCTGTGTGAATTCTTTTCTTGGTTTTTTTTTTTTTTTTTGCTTCTTGTGCGTGGCATTTCCCAGTCAGTTTCTTTTGGATTGCTTTTCTATAAGCTTGGAAATAATAATCATCTTTATTGTCACTGACCAAGCACCTCCTTATAACACACAAATTCTTACAATTCTGCAATTTAATTGTTAGTTAATTGTGTATGAGACAGAACAGTACACACAGTTCACATCAATGAAGTGTTTTAACACAGTGTATGACACAAAGAAAGGGTTCAAATAAATGTTAGTGTTTTGAGTCATTATTAACCTCCATCCACACTATTGGTGAGGTGTTCCCTCTGGCACTTTTCACGAGACCATCACAGCTTGTTTTGTGCCCACTTCCTTTCTTTGATATCTTCATTTCTGAGCTTATTCAATATGCTACAGATGTGTATGAAAGGAATATACTCGGGCTTAGAGCCAGAAAGCCTAGGATTAAACCCTGGATCCTATACTTACTGGCCTTTTTGACCAAGTGTCCTGAGGTTAAGCAGTGTCCTGAATGGCTCTGGGTTGCCCTCCTGGGAATGTCTGATAACTGGATGAACTCAGCCCTGCACACATTAATTCCTTTTTTGTGCTAGAGGAAGGCTTAAAGTCATGGAGACTTTCATTGAGAAGATGCTTAAATAAGACACACACACACACACACATGCATGCACACACGTGTGCACGCACACACACAGCGTTTTGTAATAAAAACATGCTTAGACTGGGCTGTACCTAAGAGACCTGATGTACATCTTACAAATATAGAACATCAGTGCTAGAAGGGACTTGGAGATATTCCTACACAGTTGCCTACACTGAAAGATGGAAGACTTTGGCCCCAAAAAAGAAAGTGATTCATGTGGGTCATGAAAGTAATGGGGTTATAACTAATCCAGTTTCCTTGTTTTTTCCTAAATTATCTGCTTCATTTCCTTGACATTGAAGTGATATATTTAATTGGCCACAAGAGGGAGTCGGTAGGCAAGAAATGTGCTCAAATTCCCACCTAACCCCAGAGTCTTCTGGGAGGTTCTCACGGAAGGCAGACCTGCATCTCTGGTTGTGTTTACTAGATCTTGGTTGTATTCCATTTCTATCTCATATTATCTGGGGGTATAGTGGGTACAGTAATTCATTCCTCTGGGCCTCAGTTTTTTCACCTCCTAAATGTAGATATTATTATTATGTTGGAAGATGTTTGTAAGGATAATTGAGAATAAATATTAAATGCTTAGCACAAGTTGATTCTCAGTAAGTATTAATGATGCTGATAGATGTATAATGCTTTAATTTCAAAGAGCGCTTTTTGTGCCTACCATCCCTGCCACTTTCTCTCCACTCTGTTGAATTGAAAGAAATTTTTTGGACTTTTTCTAATTGTTATCTACTCTAGTTGTCTCTCCCTTCTGCATCTTTCTTCACATTCTGGAGAATCTGAGCACATGCAGGGTGGAGGAGGGTGTGGACAGAGCTAGAGGGAGAGGCGGAGACTGCAAATCTCACCTGATCTCTATTCTGAATGATTTGGGTTGTGGATGGGACACCAGAGACATTGCCACGTCCCCTTTTCTGTTTTTTGGAAAGTGGACCTTATTGCAGAAGGTGAGGGTTTGGGAAACCTTCAGGATGAGTGGCCGGGTGGCACCATCTGTGCCCAGCTTCCTCTCATTTTGGTGGAGCAGCCACTGGCCTCTCATACAGGAAATAACTTGAATTAGACCCTGTGAGCCTCCTGCATGGTGTTGGACTTATAGACCACATATTAAGGAAATACATCAATAAGAGATTTTAGGATGACTCATATGATTTCCAGAGCTGGAAGTGACTTTAGAGGTGATTGAGCCAACCTAGTCATTTCCAGCAAAACTGACAGATGGGAATGAACTTGTCCAAAGCCACAGAGCGGGTCAGCAGAGAGCTGGGGGGTGGGGAGGGGATAAAAACGTCAAATAAAGTCAGGACTTCTGGAATATTTCTCTAATACCCAGTTCCATCATGGCTAGGCCATTACCACTATTGGAGTGTTTGTTTTGTTTCTCTCTCCCTTTATTTTATACAGTACAGGACTTCACTGACTATTCCTTCTTAGATTTCTCCAGCCCTGCCTCCCCACAGGAACTTCACTCACACCTTTTCTTATGCCAGCGATTGAGTAACTACCCTGGGTCGCTTGAATACCTCTTAGCGTTCTCACTCTCTATTCACAATGGATAATAAAGGAATTTTCTCAAAAGCAATTTAGATGAATTAAATTTAATCTAACTTCATATACAAGTACTATTCTTCTTCTGATCCAATAATGTTGATACAGTGAGTGGAATCAAGCATTTATTTTTTGAATCTGTTAGAATCCCTAGAGCTTACTACCAATTCTTTGGGCCAAGGAAGTGGAAAAGTGCAAAGTTCTTGAGGTGAGCACGTGCCTGGTGCTTCTGAAGGGGCGGTGTGTCTGAAGACACACTGAGACTGGCAGAGGGAGAGGAGAAGGCGATGTTGTCCGAGGTGTTGAGGGGCTGGATGATGGAAGGGATTGAGGCCATTTAAGGACTTGAGATTTTTTCTGAGTGAGATGGGAGGATTTTGAGCAAAGGGAAGATAGGACCTGACTTGTATTTTATCCAGGATCACTCTGGCCACCTGCCATGTTAAGAATACACTGACGATAGAAGGGAAGAAATGGGGAGGATGGCGAAGAGGCTGAGGCAATAGTCCGGGAGAGAGAGACCGGGGTGCCGGGCTGTTGGGAGGCAGCATTGCTGCTCACTCAGGACAACACCTGGGAGGTTGGTTAGACGCTTCTCCTCTTGCTTCTCCACATTCAGTCAATTTGAAGGCCCAGTATATCAGTCAGGGTCTCCCCAGGAAACAGAATTCATCCCACATGCTTTATTTTAAGAGAACTTAAGACCTCACAGAGTTTGGGTATAGTTAAGGGAACAAAGAGAGAAGAGAAGGCATCAAAGACTAGAAACAGCAGGAAGGTATGAGAAGCGAACATCATATTACCGCAGTGCAGTAAGAGCAGGAGTCTTGGAAGAGGTGCTCCTTCTAGTGTAATCGTGGATGAAGTGGCTATTGCCAGAGGCTGTGCCAATGCAGAGAAAGGATAGAAGAAATGCTTTGCCCTTTCTCTCTTTACAGTCTCTAATCCTCCAAACAAGCCTGAACGGTAACAAATGTAAAGGAGATTTGAGATTTTTCCAGAGTCACAGTTGGCAAATGGCCATATTAAGTCTAGTGCTCAGATCTGCTGCTTCTTAGTACTATGATCTTTCCATTGAACCATACAGTCCTCCCTTCGGAGAGAAACAATTAAATGCGACTTGTCTTTGGCTCACAGGGGTGAGGAACAGGGAAAGTTGAAAGTATAAATGGGGGAGAAGACGTAGTGTCTGCTCACTCCCTCCAGTGAGAAAAAACAGCTGACCGTGGGTATAAATCCCAACCTTGGACTGAGGAGTTTTCTTTTTCTGATGGTGTTGCCATTATTTTTCCTGATGTATTATGTAGCTTTTGTATCTGGATCACCTTCTAATAAACGGTGAAGGCTGGGACTTCCGGTTTCCAGTCTGACACGTAAAGAGCCTGAAAGTTGCCACACCCATTCTCATAGTAAGAAATCGGCTGAGCAAACCAAAACCAGCAAATGTTTCTAGATTCTTCAGAGAATTGAGGTCACAAGGACAACTGTTGCCCCCAGATTTGGAGAGACAGGCATAAACAGGGTCACAGCTCACCCGCAGCAGAATACAATTGTAATTGATGAATTTCTAGATGGTCAACGTGGACTAACTTGAGAGTTAAAAACTCCATGGGGCCAGCGTTGGGGGAGAGGTCCCACACTTTCATGAGGTTTAGGCCCAAAAGTCCTGCCAGGTTCTCAGGGTAAAGTTTAAAGAAAAATCTCCTTGTGATTCTGGTTGGGGAAGATTAAAATAACCATTTTGAAATACTCCCAAAGAGCATTCTATTGCCTTTAACAAAAGTTTGCCGTCAAGGAAAACTATTTTACCAGAGTCTAACCTATTTGGGTTTTATCCGAGCCTAACCAACCTGGGTAAAGGGATATACCTAGCTCCACCTTCCTCTAGCCTTCCATGTGGGAGATGGAATATTCAGCTACAGCCCCCTCCAGCCTTCCTGCCTCACCTAAGTCAGGGTGGGGGCTAGGAAGCACCTGTGACATTCATAGCTGAGGGGCACAGGCTCACTAAAGGACTGAGACCTAATTATGGGACTATAGAATACCTCCCCTGCACCCCACTCTACCATCACATCAATCAGGCTCCTGTATAACACGGGATTACAGTGAAAGAACTGTAAACCTCAGACCCTATTTGAGAAGTGGTCTCTAGGCAGACCAAAGAGTAACAGGGAAGACCAAAACGATCCTAGAGGAAATTTTAGCCTTTGAACAAATAGCTACAGCCAACAGTAAATGTGGCTTAACTTCTAGCCAGATAAACATAACTCACACAAAGGCCCATTTACTTCAGTCCCTTTTATGCTATGTCCGGCTATCAACAAAAAATTACAATGTTGTTAAAAGGCAAAAAACACATCATGAAGAGACAAAGCAAGCAACGGAACAAAACTTAAATATGGCAGAGATTTTGGAATTATCAGATCAGAAATTTAAAATAACTATGACTAATATTCTAAGAATTCTAATGGGAAAAGTGTACAACATGCAAGAATAAGTAGGTAATACAAGCAGAGAGATGACATCTTTAAGAAAAAGTCAAAAGAAAATGCTAGACATCAAAAACGCTGCAGTAGAAATGAAGATTGTCTCTGAAAGTCTTATCAGAGGACTGGACAAGGCTGAGGAAAGCGTCAGGGAGCTTGAGCATATGTCAATAGAAACTTCCAAACTGAAAAGCTAAGAGAAAAAAGAGTGAAAACAAAATGGAATAGAATATCCAAAAACTGTGGACAACTTCAAAGGGGGTAATATACACATAATCAAAATACCAGAAAAAAGAAGCAAGAGAGAAAGGAACAGAAGAAATATTTGAAGTTTAAATAATGACTGAGATTCTTCCAAAATGAGTGACAGACACCAAATCATAGATCAGAGAATACCATGCACAATAAATACCCAAACATCTCTGTACCTAGGCTATCATATTCAAACTGCAGAAAATCAAAGAGAAATCTTGAAAGAAGCCAGAAAAGGGAAAAAGGAAAAAAACCAACTTATCTATAGAGGAACAAGGATAAGAATTACATTGGGCTTCTCTTCAGAAACTATGCAAACAAGAGAAGAATGGAATGAAATATTTAAAATGTTGAAGGGTAAAGACTCAGGCACCATCCACTCTTCTTTGTTGCAGAAGACACTGACTGAGGTATTGGTCTTTCAGCCCTGGAGTTCTGCTCCTGTGAGCTGCTGTGTTGTGGACAGCTCAACTCAAACTCTCCCAGTTTGAGTGGCAGTATGTTCCATTAAGGCCAATGTATTTCAAGGGTTTTGTGGATTAATATCCTCAGGTTGGCAGAAAAAACAGTCATGAGATATACATGGCAGATGGTACTGAGGGCAAGGGACGAGGAGCTCAAATAAGCTGGTTCATACTGCCAGGGAGATAATCAGATGCGAAGAGCCAACCAGGTGTGGAATCACTGGAGATCAGGCTGTTTGGTTCTTAGAACTTACCTATTTGAACTCCTCACTCAGAGGATGAAGAAACAAAACCTTTCTCTACATCACATGGAGTTTGGTGGCTGAGCTGAGATTAAAACTTGGGTCATCTCACTCTCGGTAATGTACCTCATTGTCTTCAGCCACCTTGTTGCCTAGAAAGTCTTCATAGCAAAGAATTCTTGCAAATGTGACTTGAGTTCACGGATTCCCTTTGTCCTGGTTTTCCCTTAGTATCATTGACCATCTGTCCTCCCTCTTAGCTCTTAATCTTATGGTTTTAATACCCTTTTCCTAGAAACCATAGCAAGAGTTATAATCTTCTTGAATCAAAGTCCATTGACTTTATCAAAATGTTTATAATATAGTTTTAATTCATTTCGCTATTTTATTAAAGCAAATTATTATGAATGGCCAGCAGAGAATAGTATTTGTTTGAATTTCTGAATATACTATAGGAAATTTGGAATAACTGATGATTCTGTGTTCAGAATTCAGAGGAAATGAAACTGTGAAGAATATTATATGAAGCCACTGAAGTTGGATTTGAATAACTGCTAGCATTTATTTATCTTTTTGTGGAATTTATTTTTTCCTGCCCCAAATGAAACTGCCATTTATAAAATTAATTTATTTTTTCCTGCCCCAAATAAAATTGCCATTTATAAAAGCGGTGCTGAAAGGCACTGCTTTTTCAGCAAATTTGACAATAGACATCTACACCCATATTGGCAACACAAAATCAGCACTTCCGACATGAAAAAGGAACTAGCTGTGCTTCTCAGAAATTCTTAGCACAGCCTTTAGGGTTTCAAAGGCCTTCCAGAAGAGGATTTCAGATTTAAATTGAGTGAGGTGTGGAGTGGGAGGTGATTGTATCTGGATACTCTAAAGAACCTTGAGGCATTTGCCCAGAGCCTCGCACGCATCAGACACGCAGCAGACATTGCAGGCTTGAAGAAAGGTAGGTCCAGGGAATTGCCTTCCTAGGCTTTTTTGGGTTGATGGGTTTTTTCATTTCCTGATTCTAGGATTCTGGGAGTGGAATGAGAAAATTGAGACCACTCCCCACGGCCAAGCTTGTACTCTGGGTTGCAGGCAGGTTGAGAGCATCTTCAGATGTACCTTTGGGGGAGAGGCAGGGTTGAGGAGCAGTCTTTGATGCAGAGCACGGGAATTAGGAAAGGCTCCTAAGGCTGAAGTTGGATACTAGGTGAGGTTGTTTCAATTAGTTTTGTTCTGTAAATTCCCAGGCTATCAGAAAACTGAAAGTAATATTTTAAACTTCTTACTAATTATTTCATCTCTTAATGCTCCTTCTTCCATGGTCTTTATTTTCTATCTCTGACTTGTTATTTTTATAATTCAACATTTAAGAAAAGATCTGTCCCAGGCAGGATTTGGTGGAAATGGAGTAGGGCACAGGCAAGGTCCCCAGTCTTGTGCGTTTAGACTGGTCTGGAGACAGGCAGTGGCCTGACCACCTTCTCCAGTGGTCTTTGGCACCATTTGTGGGGCACCCAGGCTATAAACTGAAGCTGCTCATGAAGAAGTCTACTAAAGAAAGACACCTTGAAGATTTTTAGCATTTTTGGGATAAGAAAAAAGCTTGGAGGTAATTGTGCCCAATGCAATCTTTCCTCAGATGAGGTAGATGAAACCCAGAACAGGAAAATAACACACCCAGAATGACACAAATTAACAACGTAATTCTTGGTTCTTAGTCCAGGCCTTTTCCCTGCTGAGGTCACCATTTCTACATCACCATCATCATCCTCTAACAAACCATCCAGGTTTAGGCCTCCTTTTGGGTTTCTGGTCTATTTTATACATTTGCTGAAGAAGGAAAGGCTGGCCCTTCGTACCACTCTCCTCATGCTCCCTCCTTGGCGATTGTGACCCATGAGGGGGACAGTGATATAAAAATAAGGAAACAAAAGATTGGTGGTGATGTGGATCCATAAGGAGATTGGAGCCAATAGAAGAAGAAGGAATGGTTGCCTAGGTTTCTCCATCTCTGTACAAGGGGCATAAGAAAAAAAGACACTAGTTGTCAATAGCCTGGTATGTGTTACATACGATGTGACAAAACTAAGGTTTAGACTCTTCCCCCAACCTGGAAGAAATGTCCTTCATATCTGTCCAATATCCTCTGTAGTTTTGGTTTCCTTGATGTTTGAAAATAGGGAAGTTGAGCCATGGATAGTAAATACACATTTTTGTCCTTGGGGAATTTACCTGTCCTAGGTAATTAACACATGGATTTCTGTGGCATGAAGACAGAAGGCAGTTATATAAATTTATGGCCAGAGTTTCTTAGAAAGACAGAGCACCAGCTTTGAGTGACCAGAACCTGACTTATGTCATCAGAGAATTATGGAAAGACCATAAGAGTCACTTGTAGGCATCCTCAATCACTGATATCCACAGTAATAACCACTATTATTTTCATAAGAAAGACTGTATAAGGCAGCCACAGCTTTTTCAGCAAATTTCAAAATAGACATCCCCATCTATATTGGCAACACAAAATCAGTTAGCCCTTCCAACACAAAAAGGGATTGGTTGTTGTTTCTCAGAAATGTTTCTCGGAAATGTGTTTCTCAGCACGGCCTTTAGGGTTTCAAAAAAACTGCTAGAAGATATAATGATATAATTTGTTATAATGTATTTCCCCTGAGGAAGTTTACAGTCTTACTAGAGAGACACTTAAAGGTAGAAGAGTCACCAGGCATGTTTGATAAGACAGAATTTATATTTCTTAAATCCTAGGTCTGAAGGTATGTCTGAGACATCAAGGCAGAGTTTCCTTTACATTAAAAATTAAAGGATACATTTAGTTGGACTAAGAATCATTATCTTTAGTTATGCTGACAACAACATTGGCCTCTGTGGTATAAAAGGGAAATAACAGAGATTTCATAAACCCTTACTCGCCATCAGTGGTTTAGCGTTGCAGATGTGGGGACTGCGTCAGAGAAGACGGAGACTTCTGTATGGTTAGTGCATGAGAAGATTAGATGCTGAGGGGGGTTTTTTGTTGTTTTTGTTGCACGGTGGCCATGGAGGGGGTGGAATATTCCTGCAAATGGGTTCAACCTGTGCAAATGTCCCAACGTAGAAAGGAAACTGCTGCACACTCGAAGAACTGAGATAAGTCAAATATATATATATATATTTTTTATTTTAAGATAGGGTCTTGCTCTGCTGCCCAGGCTAGAGTGCATGATTATGGTTCACTGCCACCTCGAACTTCTGGGCTCAGGTGATCCTCCTGCCTCAGCCTCCCAAGTAGCTGGGACTACAGGTGCGCACCATCATGCCTGGCTTTTTTTTTTTAACTTTTTAATATTTTTGTAGAGACGGGATCTCACTATGTCGTGGGGCTTTAAAAATGAAAAAGGGAAGGCCAGGCACAGTGGCTTTGGGAGGCCAAGGTGGGAGGATTGCAACATAGCAAGACACTGTCTCTACAAAAAATTTAAAAAATCAGCCCGGGATGGTGGTGTGCACCTATAGTCCTAGCTAGTCGGGAGGCCGAAGCGGGAGGATCTCTTGAGCCCAGGAATTTGAGGTTATAGTGAGCTAGGATCACACCACTGCACTCCAGTCTCAGCAACAGACCAAGATTGAGTCTCTAAATAAATAAAGAAAGAAATAGGAGAGAGATTCAAGGAAAGGTTAGGATAATAGATGTGGGCTGAAGTAGCAGAGTTTCTCTTACCAACAACATTAAATATTCAGACTTTATACTAAGGGTATAGGATGCAAGGGAAGGATTTTAAAGAGGAGGGTGACACAACTGTTTTTGCATTTTTGACATAATTATCCTGGTTACAAAATGAGGGATGGATTGGACATACAAGGCCACATGTGGACACAGGGGAACATTAAGAGGCTATGGCAATACCCCTGATAGAAATAGGATGATGGCTTGGTTTGAGGAAGTGGGAGAACTACACGGAGTTGAAAAATGGTTGTGAAAAACAGATTAGAATATAATTGGTTGGACACAGAGGGTAGGTAACAGAAGGCATCAGTGACAACCTACCAGGTATTTAACACTGATGACTGAGTTAATTGTTGAACCTTCCACAAAGAAAAGGCACTTGTAGTCCCATAGCCATCTTATGGTTCTTGTTACCTTTAGCTCTTGCCACTCTTGTAGCGTTCTGAAATAATCCCTACATACTTTTCCTTGCACCACGTTACTTTTTTGAAAGAGAAATTTTGAGGAAGACTGGATATCTTCAATTTAGGTCTTCTAATGTTTGAAATAAAGATTACCTTCTTCTCCGTTGGGACGAGTTGCTAAATGATCAAATTATAGCCTTTATTATGATGATTATAAATTAGGCTCAGAGGAAGACAGTTCTCCCAAGTATAACAGGATTAGAGGCTGTGGATTAGATTTAAAACAAAAAATAAGGCCTCCTATTTTATTCTACCTTTGGCCTGGAGGATTGGGTGGCACAGCTCAGCCAAGACTCTGGGTCCCCACAGGATGGGGCAGTTTCAGCTTGGGCCCTGAGGGGCAGAGTGCACCAGCCACTGGGATGGGGAGTAGTTCCATGGCAGCTTGGCCCCAAGAGGTAGGGAATAGCAGAAGCTCCACTTGGGTACGGCAGGCAACCAGGTGGGCACAGGGCAGTGGTGGTAAAGCCTCAGAGATGGAGGAATGCAAAGGCCACTCACCCCTGGAGCAAGACACACTCTATCACTGGTTCCAAGAAGGGGCAGCACAGTAGCAGCTCAGGCCATGTGGGGCAGGGCACAGTGTCAGCTCCTTCTTGGGATGGCACAGACACATGGATCTTGGGAGTGCTCTGCTCGTCTCAGAGCCTGTGAGGACTGCAGGAGTCTTCAATAGTGAAGTGGGTTTCTGGGGTCCTTTTGCTTACCTTTTCCTGGCAGGAAGAAGTCCCTTCTGGGTCAGAGGTGGTTTCAACTGGGGGGAGGTGTGGCAGAGACAAGGTTGTGTTTCCTTGATCTCTTTGTGCATCCACCCTGGGTCTCCGAGCTCTACAAGATTTCTGCTGCTCCTTTGCTGTTTTGGGTGCTCTTCTTTAGTTATTTTGGTTGAAATGTAGTTGTATTCATTGTTTTGATTTTGTGTGTGTGTGTATGTGTGTGTTTGTAGGGGGAAGAGCATTAGGGACTTCTAGTTGGCCATCTTGCTGATGTCTTCAAGGACACTAATTATACATATTCTGGACCTTTTAATTCTTTATTTATAGTCTTTTAACCTCTCTTCTATTATGACCATTTTCTTGTTTCTATTTATGGCTTCTGGGTGATTCCTTCAGATTTATCCTCCAGTTTACTCATTTTGTTTTTAGCTGTTCTTTTTTATTTAATACATTAACCAAGTTTTTTCGTATCAACATTATTTTTTTTAATTTGAAATTTGTTTGAGATTATGTTGCAAATCTGTCATGCCACTTTTTGGCACTTTAACTTTTCATTTTGTGATTTCACTTTTATTTGAATGTATTTTCCATATTTGCTATATATTTGATTGTTCTAATAGCTAAAGCACTTGGTGTTTTTAATAACTCAATCTCATGGTGTCTTGGTTTTTGTGCATTTGGTGATCTTTGATTGTGATGATATTTTCAGGTGATCCTAACCTGTGGAACTTTTTGGAGGCTTGTATCAAGGACTTCTGCTTCTTTCTTCGTGGGCTCCAACATAAGACTTATTCAGAGACAGATTTCTTCCTACAGATGTGGCTTGTTGGTGTGATTTCTTTACGGCTGACTTCTATGGTTCTCAGAACTATACTTGCCCAAGGAAGCTGCAGCTATCAACTGATGCATTTGTTCCCATGGTTGTTAGTAACACTTTATGTTGTACACCTCAGGAAGCCTCTTACGTTTGATAAGTGTACTCTGAAATCTGTGGCCACGCTGTTCAGTTTCTTTGATACTCTCTATACACTTCCCCCCAATTCATCCTCATGCAATCTTTGTTTTTAACACTCATTTCACCTGATTTTTAGGGATACTGGTTGTCTCCTAGTTTTATAACAAAATGGAGTTCTAATTATCTTTCTCCAAATTACCTTTGGAAGTTTTCTAGAAGAGAGGAGAAGATGAAACATTGACTTTTTGGTTACATTCTTGTGTTTAATTTCTGATTTTAACTATTTTAATTTCATTTACATTATATAATTCTTATTCATTACTAGTTATGTTTGTCTTCTTTTTCTAAAAAATTACTTATTATATAATGATTTGTAATTTTGTACTTTTTATTTTACTGCTCTGCTCTCCATAACTTTGAATATATAACTTACTAAAATTAGATTAATGTTTTAAATGATTAATCTTTTATTTTCATTTTTTATTTAGACATTTCCCTTTATCTTTCTCTAAAATTGACCCTCTTTCTTCTGATTTCCATCAGTTTTATTTCTATATAGCTAATAATATATTTCCCTTAGTCTACCAAAAATAAATCTAGGTTGATAACATTTTTCAGTGAAATCTGAATTCTTTTCCTGAACGTAGCAAATTTGGACTACTATAACTTTTTTTCATCTGTGCTACTGTTAATAATAAAAGGACACACATATCCAAACTTGAGACTTTTATGGGGCCTCAATGAAGCATAATATATATCGAAGCAAGGGGCTGAAGAATCTTGCATGCTTCATTCCTCAAAAATTTTACGGATTGGACATGACATCTGAATATGAATTCAAACTGATAATATAAAATTTTCAATGTGGCCTAAACCTACTCTCACATAACCTTAGTTGGATTTATATGAGGAGAGAAAGATGAATAGAGTTAATACATTTTGCTTGGAGTCTCAGAAAATAATTATGTGCTGCCTAGGCAACAGGATTCAAGACTTAATAGTAAGATTATATTTGATTGACCAAGGATGTGACTCAGACATAAATCCATCCAAAGTCAGAGTTTATAGGCAAGCAGTATCGTGTGTTACATATATCCATCAGTAAAATGCCCTGAAGGTTTCTAGCTTGAGATGTGACTGGCTGATTATAAAAGGAATAAAAAAAAACTCCAATATGAGGCGTGATCGTATTTATACTATTATAAAAGTCATCCTCATGGGGAATGGCTGTATCAGGAAATAGCGTAATAGGATGAGATAAATCTCAGCAGACTTGGGATTTGAACTTGAAGAAATTTCTCTAATTTGAGAGGTCCAACATATTTATCTCACTTCTGTTCATATTTCCCTCTCTATAAGACTTTCCAGCATCTTGATGTCCATGGCATTTAGCAAACGCCTCTCTCTCCCCACCCTGCCCCTGAAGTTGCTTCTTCCATTTCTCTGGCTCTAGCGGTTATTATAATACAGGAAGGGAATGTAGACCAGATTTTCTCCTTAGGGAGGAACCTGCCTCAAAGTGTCATGCCCCTCTCTTATTTTCAGGACCTCATCCTCAATTACATTTTTTATTGTAGCACTTTTTCTGCTGCTATGACAACCATGCAAAGAATGGAACAGACCACACTAGAGGCTGGCCTTGCTGTGCCCCAGCTGGGGCAGCCTACTGTTCTACACTCATATCTGTGGAAAGGGATGCAAGAGAAATTCTTGAAGGGGAAACCTAAAGTCCTTGGGGTAAGTCATCTTAGGGATATTAGTTGTTTCCTAGTTTTATAACAAAACGGAGTTGCGGATCTGGGAGAAGGTCAACGGTGTTGAAAACTCACAACCGATCAGATCTAATGCCTAATACACTGTTCCATTAGCCTTACAATACATAAACCAGCCCAAGAGACATCAGTATTTGATTTTTAGAACCCATCATTTGAAAAATGATACAATTTTCTATCACATCATGCTTCCAATTTAGTTATATTTAAAATATATTGACTTCATATCTATTCTAGGGTTCTGGGTCATCCATGATAATTATATTTAATCTCAGCATGGAAGAGCAGCAAAGGAAAAGAGCCTACCTGTGCACCTGTGCACTAGCTGATGTCCCCACCACAGGCCTTCCTGAGAGCTGATGGGCCCATATTGCTACTAGTTCACCCTTGTATCTTTTCTTAGCCCCCTGCTCAGAGGATGAAAAATCTATTCTCTGAGCATTTCTATCTGGAGGCTCAGGTGAGTGTTCCTAAAAGAAATGGATAGTTTAAAGAATGGTGGATTAGGACGGGGAAAAGCACATTAAATATAGAGGTGTATCTCCAGCCCAATCTTCAAATCACCGGCAAAAAGTCATTGTGAACCCTTTGGATCCTTTCTTCCACTGTTATATTTTTTATTTTGGAAAAAATAGTTATTTTTCTTGAAATATGTTATGTTGACATACATTAGGTTTATTTTTAACACATTAATACCTATTTTTAAATAAACTTTGGGTTTTAGAACAGTTTTAGATATAGCCCCTGTGCTCCCTTCCCCTGCACATGTAGAGCTTCGTCATTATCAACCTCCTGCGCTAGAGTGGCGTATTTGTTACAATCGATGAGCCTACATTGACACATTACTCAGAGTCCATAAATTACATTAGGGTTCATTCTCTGCGTTGTACATTCTATGGATTTTGACAAATGTATAATGACATGTATCCACCATTGTAATAACATACAAAGCAGTTTCACTGCCCTAAAAGTTCTCTGTGCTCTGCCTGTTCATCCTTTCCTTATCCCAATTCCTGGCAACCACTTATCTTTTATCATCTTCATAGTTTGCATTTTCCAGAAAGTCATACAACTGAAATCGTACAATAGGTAGTTTTTTTTAGACTGGCTTCTTTCACGTAATAACTTGCATTTAAATTTCCTCTATGGTTTTTTTTTTTTTAATGGCTTGATAGTCCATTTATTTTCAGCACTGAATAATATTCCATTATCTGGATGTATCACAGTTTGTTTACGCATTCACCTACTGCATTTGTCCATTTTGCTTTGCTGTAAAGAAATGCTTGATGCTGGATAATTTATAAGGAAAAGACGTTTATTTGGCTCACGGTTCTGCGGACTGTACAAGAAGCACCATGCCAGCATCTGCTTCTGGGGAGGACTTCAGTGAGGTTCCAGTCAAGGTAGAAGGTGAAGGGGGAGCAGGCACGTCACATGGTGAGAGCGGGAGCAAAAACAGGGAGGAGGTGGTGACAGGCTTTTTTAAACAATCGTCTCTCGCTGGTTGTTTTGTGGTCTTCTCTTTCTTACATCCTTCCTGTCTTCCTTTATTAAAAGTTATTTTCTCTGGTAGTGTGTTATAATTTCTTGCTTTTTTTGTGTGTAACTGTTCTAGGTTTTTTGATTTGAGGTTACCATGAGGCTTGCAAAAATCATTTTACAGCCGATTATTTTAAGCATATGACAACTCTCCATATAAACAAACAAATAAACAAGCAAAGAGAAATCTAACAGAAATTCTACATTTTCCACTCCATCCCCTCCCCCTCTCTTTTTCACTTTTTGCTGTTTCCATTCATAACTTTTATATTATCTAGCTCTAAAAAAGTTGTAGATATTTTGATAGGTTTGTCTTTTAGTCTTATTCAAGATATAAGTGGTTTATACACCACAATTGCAGCAATAGAGTATTCTGTATTTGTGTCCTTACTGTGACCTTCAGATGATTTCTTATTGTTCATTAATGCCCTTTTGTTTCAGATTGAAGAACTCCTTTTAGCATTTCTTGTAGGACAGGTCTGGTGTTAATGAAATCCCTCAGCTTTTGTTTGTCAGGGAAAATCTTTATTTCTCCTTCATGTGTGAAGGCTATTTTTGCAGGATATGATATTCTAGGGTTAAGGTTTGGTTTCCTTCAGCACCTTGATTAGGTGACGCTACTCTCTTGACCTGTAAGGTTTCCACCGAGCAGCCTGCTGCCAGGTGTGTTGGAGCTCCCTTATATGTTATTTTTGTGTTTTTTCTTGCTTCCCTTAGGACTTTTTCTTTACCCATGAACTTTGGGAGCTTGATTATTAAATGCTTTCAAGTAGTCTTGTTTGGGTTATATCTACTTGCTGTTCTGTGACCTTCCTGTACCTGAATATTGATATCTTTGTCTAGGTTTGTCAAGTTCTCTGCTATTATTTCTTTGAATAAAGTTTTACTGCAATCTCTCCCTCTAGCTCCACTTAAGGCCAATAACTCTTAGATGGACCCTTTTGAGGCTGTTTTCTAGACCTGTGGGCATGTTCTTTCTCGTTCATCCTTTCTCCTTTTTTCTCTTCTGACTGTGTGTTGTCAAGTAATCTGCCTTCAAGCTCAGTAATTCTTTCTTCTGTTTGGTCAATTCTGCTGCTGAGAGACTCAAGCATTTCTCAGTTTGTCAACTGAATTCTTTAGCTCCAGAATTTCTGCTTGGTTTTTTAAAATTATTTCAATCTCTTTGTTAAATTTCTCCAATAGACTTTTGAGTTTCTTCTCTGTTTTGTCCTGAAGTTCACAGAGCGTCTTCAGGACAGCTATGTTGAATTCTTTGTCTGAAAGGTCACCTAGCTCCATCACTGTAGAATTGGTCACTGGTACCTTATTCAGTTCGTTTGGTCAGGTCATGGTTTCCTGGATTTTCTCAATGGTTATGAATGTTTGTCGATGTCTGGGCATTAAAGAGTCAGGTATTTATTTTAATCTTCTCAGTCTGGCCTTGTTTGAACCTGTCCTTCTTGAGAAAGCTTTCCAGATATTCAAAGGGCATTGAGTGTTGTGATCTAAGTCCTTGGTCACTGCAGCTATATCAACACTGGGGGTGCCCCAAGCCCAGTAATGCTGTGACTCTTGCAGGGTCCTTGTGGTACTGCCTTGGTGGACTTGGGTAAGATACAGTAGAATTCCCTGAATTACCAGGCAAAGTGTCTCACTCTCTTCCCTCGTTCTCTGTGCTGGGCTGCTGGAGTTGGGGGAAGAGTGATGTGGGCACTCCCTCATGGCCAACAGCCCCAGATCTCACCTGAAGCCAGCCCAGTCTCACCCAAAGCCCATGATGACTGTTGCCTGACTATCTCTGATGTTTATTCAAAACCAAAGGGCTCTTCAATCCACAGGTAGCGAATCCTGCTAGGACTGGGTGCTCCTCTTCAGGGCAACATGTTTCCTTCTGGTCCAGAAACTAAGACCTGGACTCAGGGCTTCCGGAGTCTGCTTTATATATTATTATACTGTGGCTGAGCTGGCACCCAAGTTGCAAAACAAAGTCTTTCGAACGCTCCCCTTTCCTTTCCTCAAGTGGAAGAAGACTCTCCCTGAGCTGCACTGCCTGTATTTGGGGGAGGGATGACACAGGCACTTGTTTGGCCACTGCTGCTGGTGTCTCACTGGGTCACTTGTGCCCCAAAGTCCACTGGTTCCGAGCCAGCACAGCCACAGGAATTACCCAAGAACTGCAGCCTTTGTGGCCTAACTGCCTTACAAATTTAGTCCAGGCTCCAGTCTGCTTTTTTTCAGCCAGTGGTAGGGCTAGCCAGAACCCGGGTTTTGTGGTGGAGGATTTCCCCCTGGCTGGCCTGGTCTTAATTCTCCCTCCGTGGGCACCAGCAGAATTCTGCCCTGTGCAATGTTTCCCTGTGCCTGCACAGCCCTGAGTTTCAATGCAAAGTCTCACAATTACTTCACTGTCCCTCCCCAGGGCACACAGATTCTCTCTCCAGTTGGCATGCTTGCATGGCACTGTGCTTGCTTGGCACTGTGGGAATGGGGGATGGATGGCATAGCAGTGCAAAATTGTCTTTTCTACCCTCTTCTGTGCATCTTTCCTTGATATAACGTTAAAGCCAGATAGTATGATCACTCACCTGATTTTTGATTCTTCTGAAGGCGCTTGCTTGCATTGTTAGTTGTTGAATCTGGTGTTCATGCAGAGGGACGATCGCTGGAGATTTCTATTAGGCCATTTTGCTCTGCCCTTCCCCAGCGCTCCTATTTTTAGATTGCTGTACTCATACTCATGTCCTCAGGTACCAGACCCCAAGAAAATATCATATTTACTTTTCTTTTTTTGTTTTTTCCTCTTTATATACTCTCCTTCCTTCAGGTTACTTCTCTTTGCTATGATAATTGCTTTTTAATTCCTTGGTCACTTCTGTCTGAGCATATGACAAAGGAGAGCAGCAGTTGTAGTATAAGTAGCATCCTAGATATCAGAAAATTACCTCTGGGCTGGTTCTGACATTCTGCTTTTAACATTGAAATTATTGGGACAACGACAGATATTCTGAAAGATAATTTTGGTAAGTTGGTAGGTATATTCATGGCTCTTTATGTGGAAAAAAGTAGCAAGAGAATATCAAGATGGTCATATGATTATATCAAAATATGGAGAATGAGGGTAACAGTGATTGGAAAGGAAGTAGCATGGACACCAGTTTTGTGGTGAATAATCAGTTTTTACTTTCTTCATCATTTTTAGACTATGCAGATTCTGATTGCCCTGACGAACCTCAGCTTAGGAATAATAATGATCAGTGTCACGTTGCCATTTTATGGAGTACATCCCGTTTCAGTGTACATTGGATACACAATTTGGGGGTCAGTGATGGTAAGTAGAATACCTTCTGATGTAATTGGAGATGACATAACATAGCTGTTAATATTCTGATCTCTGGAATCCTTTTCTAACTTTATCTTGTAGTTCTATAAATTTGGGAAAAGTATCTAAACTTCTTTTGACTCAGTTTTCTCATATTTAATGTGGGAATAATAATATAAAACTCATAGAAAACTAGGCAGATTAAATATTTAATATGTATCAGTTAGGCTATATTACAGCAGCATGTAGCCAAACTCAATGGCTTAAACAAGCTCAGTGGCTAGTCATTTCCAGGGTTGGTTAATTCAGTGTTGCAAGGATCTCATCAAGGACCACTGGCAGATCATATCAGAGGGGATATTGTTGACACATATCATTTTTCATAAATGTTTATATGCATATTCCAAAACCAACTATAGGTAAAGGTAAGGGATTTGCCATTGTTGGCCTGGACTAATTAATATTCACTTTTGTGGCTGGGAAGAGTTCACCCTGTGGCTGGGAAGAGTTCACCCTACCCAGAAGTTCACAGGAGACTAAGCTAAATGAGGGTTTTGTTAGTAAGGAAGAAAAGGAGATGTGGCTGGTACACAGGCAATTTATAGTGTCTGGCCCATCAACTATCAAATATCAGCATGTTGTTATCTTAGAAAATGGAATTGCTATTTGGTAAAATATGTTTCACAAGTTTAATAAAAATAACTATAATTAATATTAAACTAAAATTATAATGAGAATTCAAAAGGGTTTAAAAATCTTCCCCCAAGACAAAACATAGGAGAGTTTTTAATGCAAATTGAGAGTGAAATTGAGTATAAAATATCAAGTTGGATCTACTGACAAGGGGAAAATAAAATTTATAAACTAGGTTTATGGGAGACTCAGAGAATCTATTCAAGTTTTGCGGGGTTTCCATTGATCTACCAAGTTCAGAATGAGACAGTTTAAAGTTTTATTATAGAGCTTGCTTTTGCTCCCCCTCACCTGTTTACAGCAGAAGTGCAGCGTTTGAAAAATGGAAAATGCTGTTCTACTTCTGGGAAGTTGCACAACACTTTCTATACCTAAAAATACTAATGCCTATAATAGCTTTTATTAAGCTCTTACTATAATCTGGACACTCTACTTAAGTGCTTTATATGTGCAATTCCATTTCAAATAATCACCACAAACTTCTGAGGGAGGATTTATTATCATCCTCACCTTATCAATGAAGAAATTGGAACTTAGAGAGGTTAAGTAACTTGCCCAAGATCACAAACTATTTGGTACAGGAATCAGGGCTCAAGTAGGGTCAGTCTATTTCAAGGATTGCATACATCTAACCACGCTAGTTTTCTGCTTCCTTTTTCATTTCATTTTCAAGACTTCATCAGAAACCAGCTTATGTAGTTTAAGCCTTTTACACACGTTCAGTAGATAATTAGGACTGCAGGGGCTGTGTTAGCCAACTGAGGTAACAGTCAGACCATTGTAGGCATCTCACTAGATAAGCCTTTGTTTATTTGGTGAAATCTTTTTTGCTGCTAACTTCCCTTATTCTTTCTCCCTTATTTCTAAACCTTACCTGTAAAATGTCTCTTTTTTCTCCCTTATGCAGTGTAAGTCCCAAGAACCAATTGTAAATTTCTCGTATCTTCAGCCTCTTTAGTCTCCAGTACAACAGCTCTCTGTCCTTCTCTACAATCCCATAAAATTATTCCCACATTAGTCTATTTGTTCAAGTTTTCTTTTGTGTACTTTTGGAATATTGTCAAGTTTTATTCCTATATATCTTTCACATTCCTTGTTAAATTTTTTCCTCTGAGATACTTTATATATATATATTTTTGCTACAGCAAATGAGGTCCTCTTATTCAATCCTATCTTCAAATAAACAAAGTACACACGCAACCTTGCAATGTGTATATATAATTTCTGTATATAATGTTTTTCCCATGTCTTACTAAATTTTTAGATAGTTTATAGTAGTTTTTAGTTCATAGTCCTTAGATGTTTGCAATATAAATTATATTCATATTTAAACAACAGTAATTTTAACCATTTGTTTCAAATATTTTTCTTATATATTTTGGTTAATATATCAGAACAGGATCAGATAATAGTCTATGTCTTTATCTTGATTTTGACTTTAATGAGATGGTCCTAGGGTTTTACCATTAAATATAATAAAGACTTTCAGACTGAGACAGATGTTCTATCATGTTATGGAAAATCCAATTATATATATTTTATCAATAATGTTTAAGTCAATAATAATGTTGGGTTGAATTAAATGTCCTACCAACATTGTAACAAGAATAGCAATCCGCATGTGATTTTTTCCTTAAATCTGTCAATTTCAAAAATTCTATTTAAATATTAAAAATATCTATGCAGTTAAAGGAACATCGCACATGTTCATGATTTATTTTATATAATATGATGGATGAGTCTCTCTAGTATTTTTTCCCCAGAGGTGATTTAGATTATATAGATAATCTCTATGTCTGAGTATTTAGAAATCAGTTGAAGAAATTTATCAAGCTATTTCATTAGTTCAGTCTTTTTTGGTATTAAGATATCATTTTTTAATATTCTGAAATCTAATTTGAAAAGCAAACCGAGAAACTCAAACAGTTGACTAGTATAAGGGAGAAAGTCCAACAGACTTGACTCCAGCCATTTTAGCTGAATGGAAAATAATTTCCCAATTGATGAAATCAAATAAACTAGGATGTGCTAGTCATCATCTAATTGGGAATTTAAAATTTTTCTTTGCCACTATTTTATTTAAAGCTTTTAATAGATATTTTAAATAAGAACAAATTTTAGTTTCTTTTTTATTTGAACATCTTATTCAATTTTGGTGACATATAGGATTACTTCGTATCAGCAATTTGGAAGCTTAATCTTTCAGTGCTCTCAGACAGTTTTAATACTATTCCAGTTAGATATTTTTTGAAAAGCTTGATAAATTCTCCCATGGATCCATCTGGTAGAATTTCTCTGTTCTTTCTGGGAAAAAGGAAAATTATTTGCCAAATTCTGTGTTTCTTCTCAGATAATTGGTCTGTTTAACAAATCTATTTAATTTAGCAGTATTAAGTTATGATATCAATATCTGTTTAAAGTTTTTGACTGCATTTTTCCTTTTATTTCTAGTTTATTCTTTCAGGATCCCTGTCAATTGCAGCAGAAAAAAGAACTACAAAAGGTCTAGTGAGTAATAATATTTCTTTTTTTTTTTTTTTTGGTTCCAAAAAAGGAAGGATTAATCAAGTATGTGTTCTTCCAGGGCACAAAACAGATTTCTTTGTTTTTAAAAAATCAGAAGAGATTCTAAGTTTTACCTAGTAGGATCTGTCTTTTAAAAAGTGTCATCAGACAATTGGCTAACGATAGAATTACTGACATGGGACTGAATATTTTGGCAAAGTAGTTCCTGAGAGAACCTTTATGAAGATATAGAGAATTCTTGAAAAGAAATGTCAAGTGGGATTAGTCCAAAAAAACCCTGCCGCTTGAGATCCAGCAAGTGACAGTGACATCAAATATTGGTATGGCATAATATTTATTAACTGATTGATTAAAATTTGTATTCCAACTGTGTCCAAAAAGGATTTTTAGTTTTTGCAATAAAGGAAATTCACAATAAAGTTATTATTATTAATACATAAGCAGAAGCAACTTTAAATCGTAACTTCCCTGCCAATATGTCTTTCATAAAGCCAATAAAAGTCTAAAACCCAGATCTCAACGATGTTTTCCTGGATAACAATTGTATTTGAGTTTTCTTTGCTCAAAAGATAAATGGCAAACTCTGGAGCATGATCAATATGGCCTTTCCAAATCTGGCCTCAATCTGCCTCCCTAGCATCTCCTCCAGCTGCAACCATTAAAATGCGTCTTGTGCTACAGGCGCACTAAACGTGTCACACTTCCTGAGCAATTTTAGTTCTTATAAAAAGCCTACTTACCTTCACCCATGAGAAGAGAATGTGCAGAAAGACATACACAGCAGAGAGAGAGAATATACAGAAAGTATAGAGGCATGAGAAGCAAGCAGCATTTGGAAAATGATGAAGCAGGTGATGGTACAGATGGACACAGACAGGGCTGTCCTGCCAAAGTGCTGAAGAGATTTGCAGTTTATCTCATGTGCCCACAGAAGTCATCTGAAGGTTTTCAGCCTGGGAATAACAGCATTATATTTGTGCTTTAGCAAGAGGTTAGAGCGGAAACTACTGTAAAGAGACAAGTTAGAAGACTTGAAATATTCAAGAAAGAGAAGACAGACTGTGTTGGGAAAGAAATGGTGGGTGTAAAGTGATTCATGGAGATATATCTGAAAATGTTGTTGGATTGTTTAATTGATTTTCATTCCTTTCTAGGTCCGAGGTAGTCTAGGATTGAACATCACCAGCTCTGTCATGGCTGTATCAGGGATCATAATCAGTGCCCTCAGCTCGAGTATTTATTCATTCCATTACAATTACTGTAACTATGGTCAGAGGTCAGAACATTGTTTCATGTCCATGTCCATTTTAATGGTGAGTGCTTCCTCTTTTCATGGGATGCTATGGTGGAAGCAAGTCTAATGGCTGAATGACTTTGGGAAGTTGGAAATGATTGAGAAATAGAACAATTAGGAGTTGGGTCCACATCTGATCTCTCTTTTCTTGCTTTATATGGGATGAGGCCAAGTGTGGACAAAAGCTCATGGTTATAGAACACCTACTCCTTAATATAATAGTTACTGTGTGGGCATTTTCAGACATTTTTTGCTTAATTTTAAAGCACTGATCTGTATGTAGTGTTAATCCCCTCTATAAATGGAGCTGAAATATCAGTCCCTGTATGTCCCCAGGGTTTCCTAATGGAGCCTGATGGAGTTACATGGTTCTTTAATAATAAAGTGAACTTGTCTTGAATGTTATCTTGCAAGTGGTGAGTATCCTTTCTAGTATCTCTGGATGTTCTGCCAACATTAACCACTTTCAGCCTCAACATCTGGCTCCTGGCAACTTCTCAATCTCCATTCTACATTTTACCATTTTTTGGTACCAACTGCCCTAATTTAGATGCTATCTTAATTGCTTTATTCTGCAAGTTACCACTTACACAATGTTTTGCAGGTAGTAAAACTTCTTGAAGTTTTGGGCCATTGGGTAAGTGTGGGGAGGAAAAGTTATTGCAGCACATCATAGCAGGCTAAAATGCACATTTAAATCTTTACTATTAAAAAGTCTATTGGCCATTCTGAACACCACCAAATTTTCTGTTACCTTCCCTTCATATGTGCTTTCAGCGTTTCACCTTGCTGCTTGGCTCCTTCCCTTATTTTCTCCTTCCCTCGCCTGTATGTGGAAACTCAATATTCTTTCTCACTTAATAGGCAGAATCAATTGTATTCCTTTTAGTTCATTCCCAGCTAATTCTACATAAGTCTTTAGGGCTATATAGTCACACCGAAATAACCTTTTGAGGTGTCCTTGCTAAACTGATTTACTTAGTTTGAGATTTCAAATAGCTTTTATAGTGAGCAATTTTATTTCTCACCACTCACTCAAAATAAGAAAAGAAAGCTTCTTCAGAGAACTTGACAAATTTTTCCAAGGTCACTAAGTTAGAAATTGGCAAAAGCAAGATTAGATTCCGGAACTTTTTGTCTGTAATTCCCCTGTTATTTGCTATTGTTATCTTGAAGAAGAACCTTACTTTTGGCTTCTGAAGATCTCTCCACTCATAGACTTTAAGGGCACAATGATAAAGACAAAATCTGGAATTGGCCAGCTTCATAGGGTTATGATTTCATGAGCATGGGACCTGTGTAGTTATTCGGGACTTCATAGTTAGAAAAGCTCTATGCTTGATTGAATGCTCTGCTGTTGCTGTCTTGAAATTCTTAAAAAAGAATTTAAATAAGATGCCCTGTAGATGATGTAGCTGGTTCTTCATTCATCTCAGCCAAGCTCTCCCAAAGGCCGTTATGAATTCCTGTTAATTGTATGGACATTTTTTCTGCCTGTCCTTATAGCAGAGGACATCCACAAGGGCTTCCTAGAATTTGAAGCAACAGGTCTATTCGTGCTTGGGCACCTGCTTGATCAGTCTATGAGCCCATGTTTTATGCCCAGTCCCAGCTTTGGTGCTCCGCGAGACATACGAAGGAGAACAGCTCCCTATCATAAGGAAGCTCCCATTCTCCTGGGAGAAAAAGATAGAAATATTGGAAAGCATATAATTATAAAAAGAGGTTAGAAAAAGTTGACCTCTTTGTAGGACAGGGGAGTTAAAGAACATACTACCTGGAACTGTTAGGCAGAACCATATGAAATTGCCAAAGATCAACCATATCTGACCTAGAAAGACAGCAGTTTCTTATGGCTCAAACATATGTATACTTTTTGTTGGAAGCCCAGCCCAGAACATGTTTTTGTAAATAAAGTTTAATTGAAATATAGCCAAGCCTATTTGTCTACATATTGTGTATTGTTTTTGTGTTATAACAGCAGAGTTGAGCATTTGCCACAGAGACCTTCTGGTCTGCAGAACCTAAAAATATACACTATCTGGCCCATTACAGAAAGTTTGCCAACTCCTAGTCTACCCTACTAGGTGGTAACATCCTCGAAGATAGCAGAGTTGTCTGTTTTGTTTGCTGCTCTATCTTCTGTGCCTACAACAATGTTTGAAACATAGAGGCTTGCATCTGTTGAAGGCACGAGTAAATAAACCATGAATGCAAATGTTCTTGAGGTCCTCTTGAGTCTCCATCACTCATGTCCTGAGCTTTTGGTCTATTGGCTCTCCCACAGCAGAGGGACTATCCCTAACCACAGAGAGAAAAAGAGAGACTATAACCAAAGAATACCCCACATCAATCCAGGGTAACACTATTAGGAATAAGTGTACTGCCCAATGTTCCCTAAATTTGACCATGTGTTCTGGCTGAAAATGATCTAAAACCAATTCTCTTGGGAGCTGGATTAACGATTGATTAACTTGGTGTTCATTGTTGCGTTAGCTTCTTATTGTTGCTGTGACAAATCACTACAAATTTAGTGACAATACAAATAGATTATCTCACATTTCTCGAGGTCAGAAGTTCGAAATAGGTCTCATTAGGCTAAAATCCAAGTGTTGACAGAGCCATATTCGTCTCTGGGGGCACAAGCGGACAATGTGTTTCTTTGTCTTTCCTGGCTTTCGGAGGCTGCCTACATTTCTTGGCTTGTCACCCCATGCTCTTCCTTCAAACCAAGCAGTGCAGCATCTTCAAATCACTCCTGGACTTTGACTCTTCTGCCTCTTGCTTCCACTTATAAGGATTTTGTCACTACTTTGAATCCACCTGAACAATCCAGGACAATTCCCTGATCTCAGCTAATAAGCAACCTTAATTTCATCGGCAACTTTGATTCCCCTTTGCCATGGAACCTGACGTATTCATAGGTTCTGGGTATTAGGGTGTGACTCTCCCTGAGGAACCGTTATTCTGCCTATAATCACCAAGATATGGAATCACACTGTTGTGTCAACTATATGAAATTTATAGTACTTGAAAAGATTAAGATGACAATTATCTTTATAAATCCTTTCCCCTTTTTAAAGCACTTTCAAATGATTCTGTGCCCATGATAGCACTGGAAAGCAGTGGACTGGGGAACAAAAATCTTATTTTAAAGGTGAAAAAAGTAAGAAGTTAAGTGACATTCAGGAGACCAAGAATTGGCCAAGGGTATAGCTGCCATTAAGAGCCAGGTTTCCTGACTCCTGGCCAGTGATTTTTCTCTTTTGGTGTTGTAGTTAGTGGTAAATGTTTGAAACTTATCATCTATATTCCTCACATTCTTTTGTTATGGATTTGTTCCTAGGGTATGGATGCTATAGTGGCTGTTTTAAGTGCGCTGGAATTCTGCATTGCTGTGTCCCTCTCTGCCTTTGGATGCAAAGTAATCTGTTGTACCCCTGGTGGGGTGAGTATTGGCCCTCATTTGAAGATGTCTGTGTTAGTTTTCTATTGCTGTGTAATCAATTACACAAACTTAGAGGCTTACAACAACATGTGTTTATTATTTCTCAGTTTCCACGGGTTAAGAGTCTGGGCAGAGCTGAAGTGTGACTTCCACTCAGAATCTTGTAAGGCTGTAATCGGGGAGTTGTCTGGGGCTGTGGTCTCATCTGAAGCTTTGATACTCTTCCACGCTCATGTGGCAGAATTCATTTCCTCTTAGGTCTGGAACTCACGACAATGCACTTTCTCTTTGAGGCCAGCAGGAGAGTGAAAGTCTCTGATGTCTTAAGGCTCTTTTAAAGAGCTTATGTGATTAGGTTCGTTCCATCCAGAATAATGCCTTTTATTTGATAAACTCAGATTCAACTGATCAGTATCTACTGACAAGCATGATATCTTCTTATATATACACATCACACTCACACTCAAGGGGAGGGGATCACAAGAATGTGGCTCACTGAGTGTCATCTTAGAATTCTGCCTACCACAATCACTCAAGAAAAGCTGTTTTTTCCCATCCTTACTACCTCAAAATCTCCCCTCTGAGTGCAGGTCAGAGACGACTTCATAGTGGAGAAGTCCTCCAGGAGTGTTAGATTTTACTCCATCATGTTGATATAACAACCTTTCCTGGGCTACTGAAGAAATATCAGGACTTCAAACTTCTCAATCAGTCAGTGAACACATGCCCACTCTCTCACTCTGAGAACTGTGGCAGACTGTCCTGGCTGCTAAGAAGAAAGAACGTCACACAGAAAGGGAAGTGGGAAATGGAAAGAGAGGACAGACCAAGAAAGAGGCTCTAGGAGGAGTAGGGCAGGGGTATCCTCCAAGGATTGAGGGTTCCAGAGTAAGGAAATGGATAGTAAAACCCCAACAGCTACTCATTAGCTTCATTATCCAAAGTCCCAGGGGCAGACAAAGCTGACAGCCAAGCAATCAAATCCTAATAGTTTGATGAGATTGTTTTTCTGGTGCCCTTCTCCATCATTTTGTACATGTGTCTTCTTTTGGGGGCTCCCAGGCAACACCATGTCCCACACCCCCACAGCCCTTTGTCACAGAAGAGAGATTGACAAAGTCATATTGATTCTAATAATGTGTTTTTGCATTATAAAACCCTAAAAGTAGGAGTTTCTCAGGAATTACCAATGACTTCAAGAATTTGGGCATGGGGGAAAACTAATTAGTAACCTTCATATCGTAATATTTAGGCCTGTGTTCCTGGCTGCTCCTGGTGTAGAAGCTGCAGGATGTTGCTGCCACCGATCTCCTGGTGCAAATCCAGAATGGCAGTGGCTTTGGGGCAAATAATGCCTACATCTCTATCTCTTCCTGGCACCACTCCCCAGCAACCCCATGCCACACTAATTTTGTGAAAGAAGGACCATAATTTTTCTTAGTCTCACGAAAATCCCTGCTATTTTAGGCCAGTGTGGTTTTTACAATGTTTTATTTGTAACCAACAAATCATAATTTGGGTCTTCTATTGTCATCAGGATGGGAAACCTGGTTTGAAAGAAGAGCTTTATATTTTTCATGATACCTTGGTTTACCTAACATGTTGGGCACCATTATCCACATGTAATATTGACTCACTTGCAAAAGCACAGCAATAGCCATCAGCATATCAGGCTAAAAGTTATCACCGAATGTGTGTGTCTTTAGATCTAACCTAATCTAAAGAACGGCTGAGAAGCCCCTCCAGATTGATCTTGACGATAAATTCAGAGAAGAAAGAGTAAACACTGATAATTATGACAGTATGGGGGCAGGAAAGGGAAACCCTGAGGTCATTTTGGTGACTCACCTATGGCATTCTGACTGATTTCACAGGTTCTGTTAATTCTGCCATCAAATCCTCACATGGCAGAAACAGCATCTCCTGCACCATTTAACGGAGGTTTGACGCCACCAACAGATCAACAGAAAAAAGTTCCAGAAAATCTATGCTGATTGTAATGAAAGAACCCCGTATGGGAAAGTACCAGGATCCAACTCTGATACATATATCTATATAGATATGTATATAAAATCAAATTCTAAAATATATATACATACATATATACACACACAAAATAAATTCAAAATCATATTCTTATTTTTTCTCAAGAACTCAACAACTCATTTCACTGGCTCTTTATCAGAGTATTAGAAATTAAACAAATAAATCATCATTTAATTAGGCAACATGAAAGTTTTTCATTCATCTTTAGGACTTTCTTTTTTTAAATTTTTTTTTGTGAGACAGAGTCTTGCTCTGTCACCCAGGCTACAGTGCCGTGGTGTCAGCATAGCCCACAGCAACCTCAAACTCCTGGGCTCAAGCGATCCTCTTGCTTCAGCCTCCCGAGTAGCTGGGACTACAGGCGCGGGCCACGACACCCGGCTATTTTTTTCTATTTTTAGTAGAGACGGGGTCTCACTCTTGCTCAGGCTGGTCTCAAACTCCTGAGCTCAAGTGATCCTCCCGACTGGGCCTCCCAGAGTGTTAGGATTACAGCTATGAGCCACCACGCCCAGCCAGGACTTTATATAAGGGCATTAAATTGGCAAATAAAATTTGTCAGCAGAAGGGCAAAAAAGTGTAGCTGAAACGAGGTCTCTGTGAAGAATACATATTTCTGCTTCCCTCTCTAATACTCCTCCTATCTGTTTAACTTTTTTCCCCCACCTTTGGGGACACAAAGTGCTTTTTCCTTCAGAAAGATGATACATGCTCCCCCCCTTCCTTCTGCTTTCCTTCTCCCATAGAAAGTACTGTGGACTAGCACAGTCAGTCCTTGTGTATACACAACCCATTATTTGAATACAAGTATACATTGGAGTAAAAATCATATCATGATTCAATTTATATTTTCTATCTGTTTCTTCTTCTTCCCCCTGCCGCTCTATTATGCAGAATTATATCGTAATCAAATGTGTCTGCAGTACCATATATGAAAATGTGCAACACATGGTATTTGCTAAATGTTTGTTAAGTACACTTGCTTTTTTATTGCAGAGCAAAAATAAATTAAATAAAATTAGAAGCAATATGTTCATGTGCTACCTATTTCCCATTCAGATGCAATATGGTGAAAAGAGACTAAGTGATGATGTCAGAAATATAGCATAATGGTAAATAATGTGAGCTTTCTAATTTGATAACCGTGGGTTTTCATCTTGAAATCTCATCTTTTTTATTTATTAAATAAATTTCCATGGACATACCAAAAAATTTCTCTGTGCCTCATATTTCTCTTAAAGAAAATATTAGTGATACTAATATTTGGTAATACTACCTGTTTCATAGACCTGTGATAATTACTTTGTATAATATAGATAAGGGCAACCGCTATTCTGTCTGGCACATAGTGAGCCTCAAAAGTTTTAATTTATATATATACATGACTATATATGCATATATATTTTTATATGTATCAATTCATCATTTTATTCAACACAAATTTATAACGTGTCCATGACAAGGCAGACATTGTTTTAAGCATCTGAGAAAATAATGATGATCAAGAGAGACAATATCCTTCCTGTCTTGTAGGCTAAACTTTTATAGGCAAGACATAAATTAACATATAAACAATTAATCAAAGTATTTTCATATGTTATTGGCACTAAGTGGGAGGTAAAGAGAAATAATGGGCTAAAACATGGTTGTTGGTAGTGGTGGTGCGTGGTGTGGAACATTAGAGAGTAACCAGGAAAGTTCTTTTTGAGGAAGTGAGGTTTTCATTCTGATAGGATAAAAATTATCACTGTGTTTTTATGGGCATTGATATTTTCTAACTCAATATGTAGTATTTCTATATTTCCCATTCTGTGCTGTACTCACATATTTACTATAGTATCCACCCTTTCTCCATGCATGCTTTTCATGGGAACGTGAGGCCCTCCTGCTCTCAATGCCAGCCCTCCAGCTCCAAGTAAGGACAACAGCTAGAAAAAGTCAATTAAGACAGTCTGTCTTCCTGGTTGAGGACTGCATGGTAATCTATCAAGATCTACCAAGGAGAACCTCAAAACTATTGCTTTTACGTCAATGCAGATGGTCCTCATCTCTTACTGACATCAGTAGGGATACAGGTAGCCTGGTTTATTACTGGCATATGTGTATGTCTATAAAGGAAGTAGCTTTAAGATGAACTCAAATAAACAGAAACAGCAAGAAATGGAAATAAAATGGATCCTTGGTTCCACAGTTGAGAAACTAGATCCTGAAGCTTGTTCTAACTCTGGTTGTTAATAAATAATTTTATGGTTGAAGCCATTTCAGTTGAGTTTCTTATTAATCGTAGCACACGGTTTTTGCCATTTTTCTTTTTCTGTGAGTTATTTACTTGTTCCTGTTCTTTGGCTATTTTCCTCTTACTTACTATACATAGATATTTTCATATTAGTGACACTAACCTATCATCTACATGCTATGATATAACTCAATGAATTGGATAATACAGCATGGAACAATTTGGGGAAGAATAATGTGCATTGTTCTTAGTGATCATTAGAAAATCTGGAGTTTGCTCTAGTTTAAATTAACTCTTTTAAAAAAAATTTCCATTTTCTACACTCTTGTTTTTCTTGATTCTGAGTCCTGATCTTGTAAATTTGCTATACTAGATAGAAATGGTATCAAGAGAGAGATACTTTTATCTTTAATAAAAACACGAACTAAACCAGAAGGGAGGAAATAAAGAGTTCAAGGCCACTGCTTTGTCTGCAGAATTAATTGATGCATTTTATCTTAAGATTTGACTAGTAATCTCCTGTTTCTTCATTTTGTTTCTTGTTATTAATTTCATCATTAAAATGTAGCCCTGTGGGGCTACGGAAAGTGCACTCCCAGCCAAGCCTGTGCTGAGGGTCTGGCCCCTGTCCGGTGGTGGGTGTGCACACCTGGCGAGCCTGCCTCTAACAGGGTGGCTGCGGAGAGGAGGAGGGCAGACAGGTTTTTGCTCCCCAACCCGATAGCAGTGCAGAAAGAGTGTGACCCCCCCACCATCATAGCAGCCACTGGAGATATCTGTGCTAAGTGGCCCCCTTTCAGTGAAGGGGGGTGTGTCTCTGCCCTGAGCCAGCAGAGCAGCACTCGGTGAGTCCACCTGCAGAAGGCGCAGACAGTGGGTCCCGGAGACATGGGGGAGAGGTTGCAGATTTAGGATCGGGTTGGGGAGTAAGTCCCTGTTGATCGGGAGGGTGTGGAGGTGCACAGGAGAGTAGACATCTGTAAGTGTGTTCCCCCCACCTCGGAGAACCACCATACCAGAGTTTGCTGAACTAGCCCCTCACCTGAGAACCCTCATATTGAAGTTTGATGAATCAGCCCCTCCCTAGGAGAAACGCCAGATTGGAGTTTGATGAATCTATGAATCTAGGAGATTCATAAGTACTGGTTCCCACACCAACCAAATGCCTCTGGTGCCACAGGCTGAATTGGAGCAGCTTTCCCCACCACCACTCATTTTAAAAGGGAGGTCAGCTTAATCTAAGAGCTTCTGGAGAGGCCAATATTCCCCTGGGGGTAGAGTCACCTGACAGAGTTTTCCGGGAATAGAAAGCAGACGCCCTGGTTGAGCAAGGCCACATCAACTCCTCCCAGGCAGCTAAGCCCACAGATGGAGAACTGACCTTTAACCCCTGCATATCCCTTAACAAATCTGAGGATCCTGAGGGCAGGTTCACCCAACCTAACCCTAATTCCCCCACCCGCCTCTGTTGTGGTGGTGAATAAAGGACTCACCTGGAAGTCTCAGGGCCCCACCCACCACCAGGGGCATCAGACTCCCCCCTCTTGAGGAACTAGAGCTGATCACAGGACCCAAAAACAACATTGCAGCTTGTTCAAATTGCATGAGCAAGCACCACCTACTGACAGGGAGGTCAAATTGCATGACCCTTTACTGCATCTACTGACTCATCATACAGGGTGTGGTCGGTTCTCACCCACAAGCACCACCTACTGGCTCAGAGTTTAAACAGGGTGTGCATTATCTAAACAAAAGAAAATCAAAAAGAAAGAAGTAACACCTGTTCCAGATGAGAAGGAACCAGTGAAAGAACTCTGGAAATATGAAGAATCAGAGCAAAATATCACCCCCAAAAAGGTACACCAGCTCCCTAGCAATGGATACCAACCAAAAGCAGAATATAGATATGACAGATGAAGAATTTCAAGCATGGATTGTAAGGAAGCTTAATGAAATACATGACAAAATAGAAATCCAACACAAAAAAACCCCACAAAAACAATACAGGAAATGAATGAAAAATTCAGTAAAGAAATTGAAGTATTAAAGAAAAATCAAACAGAACTTCTGGAAATGAAAAATTATTTCAAGAAATTACAAAACACAGTAGAAAGTTTCAAGAACAGGTTAGATCAGGCAGAAGAAAGAATCTCAGAGCTTGAAGACAACACCCTCCAATTAAACAATTCAGTCATAGAGATAGAGCAGAGAAGCAAGAGGAATGAGTAAATCCTACAAGAAGTGTCAGATTATGTAAAAAGGCCTAACATAAGAATCATAGGCATCCCTGAGGGTGAAGAAGAAAACACACAAGGGTTGGATATTTATTCAAGGGAATAATTGAGGAAAATTTCCCTGGCCTTGCTAGAAATCTAGATATCCAGGTACAGGAAGCTCATAGGCCTTCTGGAAGACTCAACACAAACAGGAATACACCACGACACACAGTCATCAGACTAGCCAAAATAAATATGAAAGAGTCTCTCTTACGAGCCGTGAAACAAAAGCAACAGGTAACCTACAAAGGAAAACCCATTAGACTAACAGCAGACTTCTCAACTGAGACCCTCCAAGCTGGAAGGGATTGGGGCCCCATCATCAGTCTTCTCAAACAGAATAATGCCCAGCCTAGAATTTTGTGTTGTGCAAAACTAAGTTTCATATATGAAAGGGAAATTAAGTCTTTCCCAGACAAGCAAACACTGAGGGAATTCATCAAGACAAGACTTGCCCTGCAGGAAGTTCTCAGAACTGCATTATTCATGGAGCATCACAAGAAACACTTACCAATGTAAAATTACCCAAAAGCCAAAGATTGAAGGGCAGATACCACAGTGGCTCAAGAGATAAAACAAAACAACAAAGTTCAACTTAACAGGATGAACAAAAATCCACTCCACTTATCAATTCTCTCAATAAACATGAATGGTTTGAACTACCCACTGAAGAGACACAGACTGGCCAAATGGATTAATATACACAAGCCAAGTATCTGCTGTCTTCAGGAAACACATCTAACCCGCAAGGACGCATACAGACTCAAGGTGAAGGGATGGAAAACAATTTTCCATGCTAATGGAAACCAAAAGAAAGTGGAGTAGCAGCTCTCATATCAGATAACTTAATCTTCAAAGTAACAAAAGTAATGAAAGACAAAGATGGTCACTATATAATGGTAAAGGGAACAATTCAACATGAAGACATAACAATCTTAAATATTTACACAACTAACACAGGAGCACCCACATTCATAAAGCAAATCCTACGTGATCTAAACAAAATGATAGACAGCAGCACCATAGTAGCTGCTTCAACACCCCACTGTTGGAACTGGACAGATCCTCCAAAAAGAAAACAAGTAAAGAAACAAGCAACTTAAATAGAACTCTAGAACATATGGGCCTACCAGACATTTGCAGAACATTCTACCCAAAACCTACCACATACACTTTCATCTCATCAGTGCATGGGACATTCTCTAAGATTGATCACATCCTAGGGCACAAAACATGTCTCAACAAATTTTAAAAAATAGAAGTTATACCATGCATCTTCTCAGAGCACAGTGGAATAAAATTAGAAATCAACTCCAACAGAAACACTCATCTCTACACAAAGTCATGGAAACTAAACAACCTACTGCTGGATGATTTTCAGGTCAAGGAGGAAATTAGGATGGAAATCAAGATTCTTTGAAGTAAATGATAATGGGGACACAAGTTACCAAAATCTGTGGGACACGGCTAAAATAGTCCTGAGAGGAAAATTCATAGACATAAATACCTACATCCAAAAAATGGAAAAATCACAAATCAACAATCGAATGAATCATCTCAAAGGCCTGGAAAAGAATGAGCAAACCAATCCCAAACCCAGCAGAAGAAAAGAAATAACCAAGATCAGAGCAGAACTAAATGAAATCAATAACAAAAGATCTAGACAGAAGATTAATAAAACAAAAAGTTGGTTCTTTGAAAAGATAAACAAAATTGACACAGCACTCACCAGATTAACCAGAAGCAGAAAAGAAAGGACTCTAATAAGCTCAATTAGGAATGATAAAGGAGAAATTACAACTGATACCACAGAAATACAAAATATCATCTCTGAATACTATAAAAATATTATGCACACAAACTTGAAAACATGGAGGAAATGGACAAATTCTTAGAAACACATAGCCTTCCTAGGCTCAATTGGGAAGATGTAGATTTCCTGAACAGACCAATATCAAGTACTGAAATTGAAGCAGCAATAAAAATCCTTCCTAAAAAAAAAGTCCCAGACCAGATGGTTTCACACCAGAATTCTACCAGATCTACAAAAAGATCTGGTTCCTATCCTGCAGAAATTATTCCACAACATTGAGAAGGAAGGAATCATCCCCAGACTAGATACTGGATGTGATGATTTTATGTGATTGAATGCTCAATCTTTTTTCATGGTGTTACACTTTATTTCTGGCAGGAAGTTAAACTGGAAGACTAGTTTGATTCTTTTCAGACTTTTAAAAAGAAATTATAGGGAGGGTCTAGAGTTATTATTAATCGGGGCTCATTTAGACTTATTATTATTATTATAACCTTTCTGGAGGTCTCTACTCTATGCCCCAAGTATTCACGGAAGTCACTGCATTATAACTTGTTGGAACCTGAATGTCTCTCAGCCCTGTGTGAGTTCTCATAGTCATACAGCCTACAACTACTGGAATAATCTTTAACTGTACTTTTGGAATTTCAAACTATAAATGTGTACAACTTAGTATTGAACAAAAAATTTGAGGATACTTCCTTGCAGATTTCTGAAACTCTGTCTCTACAGACCTACCTCCTTTATGGTCCTCTACACACTAATTATAGCTGCCTCAGCTCCCTCAAATTCTGATTTGTCTTCTGAATTCAGCAAGATCAACAGGGATTCATCTATGTGACCATGGTCTGGAATGTTCCTTCCTGCAGAAAGCCAGGGCAGTTATTATATTCACATTTGTTTTAATTTTCTCAATGTTGAAAGCCCTGCACTGACCATTGTCCAATGTCTGGAAGCAGTTGTTTAGTATTTGTTTTCCAGTTTTCTAATTGTATAGATAGAAAGAGTAAGTCTGGTTTCATTATGACTGGAAGAGCTGAGTTTCAATTTTGAAAAGATGCCCATAAACATAGACATTGGTATTTTATTTCATTTTTTCAATATTTAAAATTCATTTAAGTATGTCAGTATATGTAAGTTAATTAAGCCAATACTTATCTGATAATTTAAAATATTCAAGCATAAAGTTAAAGTGTTACAATTTTCATATGCTGATCTTTTTAAAGCCACCTTATTTAGGTTCCATAAAAAGCAACTCATAAAAGACACTAGCAAATTTCAGTTGTTATTTTATATTTAAATTAATTTGTAACATTTTCCAATGTCTTTATATAGTAATATTCAGACAGTTCTAAAACATGCTCAAAGGTTTTTGTTTTCACACAATATAAATACTGGAAACAAAATGAGACAAAGCTATACAAATTCCAAGGAAAATATTTAAATTTTTGAATTAATTAAAATATGTCCCGTGGTTTGAATTTTGAGTTTACTGTAGGATAAACACAAAAAGGATGTATAAAACCATTTTCTTTTGATTGCCTGGTGGATAGGAAGAAAACCTAAATTTGAGATATGGTTTGAACAAAGCTGACAACACATTTTTGCCTTCCTCTTTGAACCTTTTCAAAATCAGCAATTTATTTCTTTACTGACTAAGGTTTTTTGGGATAGCTACTACACATGTGATTCCCAGGAACTTAACTACTTTTGATTAACTGTGTGAGGCTGATAATATTAGATTTTTTAAAAATTGTTTTATTCAATAAGCGTACACATTCCAGCAGAGGAAGCAGTTCAGAAAGTTTCTTATGATTTCCCCTCTGGATCTTTTTATTGGCAACTTCAGTAAAGGGTGATACTTTTCCCCAGTGAAAAGGTCAGGTCAGCTCGTTCTAATCCTTCTCAGACTGCAGGCACAGTTTACCAGATACAGTCCGTAACTTTCTCCCATCTCGTGAATGCATGCTTTCGGCTTGGCCGAGGGGAGCTGGACAGAAAGAGGAAGGAGAGGCACAGTATAGGTGGGACTCAGGAGCCTCATAGTGTTCTATAACCCAGCTGTCATCTAGGATGGTTCCTTCCCCCTGCTGCCAACAGCAGAGTGCTTCAACCCTTATTGATTACCTTTGATAATTGTTAGTTTTCTTAAATTGTTTTATCTACTTAACATTCCTTCCCAAATTGATTTAAGATGGAAAGTAATGAAAACATTCCCATTTTACCTCCAGCTCTGAAGTCACAGAATCTGTGGCCATAACAAGGTCTCCAAATGGTCTAAATTATATTTATTCATACATACACATGTATATGTACATGAGGTATATATAAATTTATATATATTCCACATATACATGCATATACCTTTTTTCTTAAATTATAAAACTCTGGCAAGGTCTGCATGTAAGATGAGATTCCTTATGTTTTTGTTGATGAAGATTATCTTTCCCAAAAAAAATTGTATCTGAATTTTAGAAAATGTGCTTATTTAGCACTTGGTTGCATTGTCTCAATATTTTAATTTAATTTATTTTGGAAGTAGGGATGAGCCCCTATATGATGTAAATTTCAGTTATAAATGTATCATGTGCATACAATTCAAATATTTACCTTTTGATTGGATTCTATGAGATGTCTTATAAGAAATTTGTTTTAGATGGCCTAGTAAATAAAGGTTTTATATTTCAAACATTTTTTATTTTTCTATCTGGAAGATATTTAGTTCAAGAAGAAAACCAGTTCAAAGTCTGTTTGCAAATGTATCTTCTCTATTCTCAATTAGATTGTCTACTACAGAGTCGATCGTGTTCCCCAGGTGGATATTTGAAAGGACCTGACAAACACCACAGAATGTACTCTCAGGAGGCTTTTATCTGAAGGCAAAGGTACAGCGCAGCGAGAGAGAGGGCAGGAGACATTCCTCAGCACAAGCTCCTCCTAGACCCAACGAGACATGGGGACCGTGCTAGTCTTCGATTTGAACTGCCCAGATGTATGCAAGAAGCTCTCAGTATCCCATTACATAGTCAAGGAAGTTTTGTCAAAGCCATTAAGCTAGTTACAAGCCACTAGTAAAGAAACTGATCTTGGGGTTTGCCAAAAGAGTTCGAGTTCTAAGCAGCACACAGTAAGTCCAATGTTCTTATCTCAACCCAGTCAAAATCCATACATTCAAGCATCCCCAGGGATAAGACAGAGCTCTTCCAGTACATCTGTAAATTAACTGTATCTCACAATATCTTTATTCAACAAATATTTATTGAGCATATACTACAGGCCAGGCACTGCTGGGAATATAGCAGTGAATCAGCTGAGCTGTCTGTGACCTCATGGAGCTGCCATTCTAGTTATATTCTAAAGTTACTCTTTACGAAGCAGTTTTAGCACATTTGTTGCAGAGTTTTGTTAAAAGTGATAACAAAAACTTGACATAGTCCTTAAACTTTAATTATTTCCTTGCCATTAAACTCTTTTCACCATACTGAAACTCCACTGACCTACAAACTTGGGAGGGATAGTACAGACTTAATTTAATCCCTGAGTTTTAGATTGTGTGTTACCCAGCAATACAATACAATAATATTGAAGAGAAGCCAAACACACCAAAAAATACATGCTGTATGATTCATTTATGAAAACATCAAAACCAAGCAAAACTAATCCCAGGTATTAGACATCAAGACAGTGGTTACTGCTGGGGATGTAGTGGCTGGAAGGGAGAAAAAGGGCTCCGGGCCCTCTGAGTGCTGAATATTTTCTAATATTTAATTTGGAAGGTAAGAACACAGGTGTCTTTACTTTGTGATAATTCATTGAGCTGTACACTTATAATTTATGTACTTTACATGTTATTCCAACTGAAACATCAGCACTAAATCCCTGTCATAGTCTCTGTTTCTAGTAAACCTAGGCTAACACAATAAATTAATTTTATAAAAGGTTTTCCACATCTTTATGTAAATAGATTTTATATGAAGACATTTATTTATATGTAATATATACATAGATTTGCCTGTGCATTAATCATTCTTTCCATGCTGTCTATGCAGGAACAAAAAACATTACAGTAGCATTTAATTTTTCATTCCTAGTTAAAAAAGAAAGAAAGAAAAAAAATAGAATAACCTCCAAGGCAGAGCTTTACCGAAGGAATTTGGGCATTCAATATTATACATTTTTTTCTTAACTTTGTAGTTTCCAAGGAAAAAGGACTCTGAATCTACTACTGGCCCAGGCTTGTTGTTACCCCTTTATACATAGCTCTGCTTTGCTTTAAGCCAATCAAAACACTACTGCATTTTGTGTTTACCCAAACTCCACGCTTCTCCCAAATCGTAAAATAACCCCATTTTTCTTTTCTTTGATTAGATGCCTTTTGGTTCTTCTGGTGTGCATTATCACTTATGGAAACAAGTCAATAAACCTATTTTGTTGGACTACATGTTTGCCTCTGGTGGATTTATTAAATGGACATTACCTATCTATCTGTAGATAAAATTTTATATTACTGAAAAAATATATATACACATACATACATGCATATATTTTTGATCATTTGAAAGTAAATGCAGTGACATCAGCAAGATGGCCAACAAGAAGTTTTTGGCATCCATCCCCACCACCAAAACAACCAAAACAATGAATACAAAATTACATTTTGATGAAAATAACTAAAGGAGAGCATAGGAGTCTGGCAAAAAAAATAAAATAATAATAATAACAGAAACTTTGTAGAGCACAGAAACTCAGATGGCTGCATTTTTGTTTCCTGGGAAAATAAAATATGGGCCAATCCAACCACCCACATCTCTGGTGCTTGAGCTGACATGCTTCCCTGCCTCCCTGGGAAACGAAACCTTGGTTGAGTCAAGCAGTCCCATTTCCCAATGCCTGAGAATGCCTGCTCCTCGAGGACAAGTGATTTGGCCCAGCCAAACAGTCATGCCTTCTGGCACGTAAGCTGATGCAGTACTCTGCTCCCTGGAGAAATAGAACCTTGGTCAAAGCAAGCAGGCATGCCTCCAAGGGCCTGAGATGACATAGTTCCCCACCTCCTGGAGAACTGAATCCTTGGCTGAGTTGTATCACCCCGCCCTTTGGGCCAAATAGCCAGAGCTCTCTGCCTCCTTGGAGCTAAACTAGTCCCCTGGAATCTGAGCTGTTAAGGTTCCCTTCTTCCTGGGGAGTGGAGTCATTGCTGTACTACTCTATGTCTCCTGGGGCCCAAGCCACAGCTGCATCTCACCATTCTTGGATCTTTGTTGCCACAGCATCTGCCCTTACAGAGCCTAGACTACTTCCATGCCCCAGCATCCCAGGGTCCAGAGTCATGACTGGATGATGCTTCATCCCTTGGGGTCTGAGTTGCTACTATGCCTTGTTGGCTCTAAGACCTGAAATTCAGCTGAACATTGCTCCCTGGAGCCTGAGCTTCTGGAGCACCTCTTCTTCCCCATAGCTATGATGGTACTGCACTCAACCCCCAGGGTCAAAGTCACAGTTCCATCCCTGCTCTTTGGGTCCAAGCTGCTAGGGTGCCCCAGAGTCGCACACCCCAGTTTTGTGGATAATTTGCATTCACTGTTCCCTGAAGAGTAAACCAGTGCCCCAGTTCTTAGATGAAAGTAGTTTCATAGACTCTGAGCCCAGGACCCTGGCTCCACAGCTGCTCTGAAAACATGTACCTTGTATCCCAGCACTGCTATGGCTGGCTGTGGGCTGTGTTAGACCCAACATCAAGAGAGATCCCCCAGCTAATATTCCTCAGTGTGGGAAAAACAAGTATAAAAGGATCACAAAAGCCCTTACCAAGGACCCAAATAACCACAGCTGTCACTGTAGCCACCACAGAGTCCTACAGTCTAGGCCATTGAGACCTCTGAGTCATCACTGATACGGTTTGCAGATGGAGAACCTTCATGGAGCCTACAGCACTGTGCACAAATGGAACCAGATCCATCACACCCTGCTCAACTGGCACCCTCAAACCCATTTGCGGGTGAATCTTTCCCTATGATATCCACTCTGTAAAGTTTGGAAAAGGTGACTACTCAATCAAATGTACATACATCAACACAGGCATCCAAGAAATACGAAAAGGCAAGAAAACATGAAACCAACAAAGAAACATAATAATTCTCCAGTAACTGAGCTTAAAGAAATATACAAATTTCCTGAAGAGGAATTCAAAATAGCAACCTCAAGGAAACTCAGTGAGATACAAGAGAGTACATATAGACAATTCAACAAAATCAGAAAAGAATTCATTAAATGAATGAGAAATTCAACAAATAGATATAAATCATTAAAAATAATTAAACAGTAATCATGAAACCGAAGAATTGAATGAACAAAATAAAAAATACAATAGCACTTCAATAGCAGACTGTATCAAACAGAAGAAATAATCTATGAACTCGAAGAGAAAAATAACAAATAAAAGAGTGAATAAAACCTATGGGACTTATGAGACACCATTAACCATACAAATTTTTGCATTGCAAAAGTTCCAGAAGAAGAAGAGACAGAGAAAAAGGCAAAAATCCCATTTAATGAAATAATTATTGAAAACTTTTTAGGTCTTGGAAAAGATATGGACATTCAGATCCACAAAGCTCAAAGATTCCCATTCAGGTTCAACCCAAATAAGTTCTCACACTATAATTAAATTGTCAAAAGCCAAAAACAAAAAGAATTTTGAAAGTAGGAAGAAAAAAATTTGATTTTATATATAAGGAAATTTTCCCTTAGACTAGTGGATTTCTCAGTAGAAACCTTGCAGGTCAAGAGAGAATGGGATGATATATTCAAAATACTGAAAGAAAATAGAAAACTTTTCAGTCAAGAATATTATACCTAGTAAAGCCATCTCTCAGAAGTGGAGGAGAAACAAAGTCCCAGCCAAGCAAAATCTGAGGGAATTCACCATTAGACATGCCCCGTGACAAATTTTTAAGGGAGTTCGTCAAGTAAAAATGGAAGAATGGTAATTACCAACATGAAAACATATGAAAGTATAAAACTCACTGGTAACCAGAAAGCAAAAAAAAAACTATTGAAGATAAGCAAATGACAAAGGGAAAAGAATCAAAACTTAGTACTACAGAAAATAATCAAATCACAAAGGCAGAAAACAGAGAGGAAGAAAGGAAAAATGGATCTTAAAAACAACCAGACAATAATTAACAAAATGGCAGTTGCAAGTACTTACCTATCAATAATAACCTTATGTAAATTAAATTTTCCAATCAGAAGTCAGAGTGGCCGAATAGAGAAAAAGTAAGATACAATTATAGCTTCTTACAAGAGACCCACTTCAGCTTTAAGGACATACAAAACTGAAAGTGAAGGGAGGGAAGATATCTGATGCAAATAGAAACCAAGGGAGAGCAGGGGTGGTTATGCTTTTATCACATAAAATAGACTTCATGTCAAAACCATCACAAGAGACAATGAAGGTCATTGTTTAATAATAAAGGGATCACTTTATCAAAATGACATAACAATTATAAATATACACCCATCATTGGAGCAACTAAATATATGAAGCATATATTAACGGCCATGAAGGGAGAAATAAATAGCAATAAATAATCTAGGTATCTTCAATACTTTACTTTCAGAAATGGATAAATCAACCAGACAGAAAATTAATAAGAAAATTATGAACTTTATACTTTACATTAAATGGACTTAACAGACATATACAGAACATTCCATCCAAAAGCAACAGAATACATATTCTTCTGTAGTGAACATGGAACCTTCTTTAGGATAAATCGTATGTTAGGCCACAAAACAAGTTTTAACAAATTCAAAGAGATTGAAATCCACTCTAGTAGTATTTCTGACTACAATGGTATTTAACTAGAAATCTATAACTGGAGGAATATTCTTCCTCCACAAATTCACAAATATGTGGAAATTTAACAACATACTCCTGAACAACCAATGGGTCAAAGAAGAAATTTAAAAGGAAGTTAAAAAATATCTTGAGACAAAAGACAATGGAAACACAACATATTAAAGCCTATGGAATGCAGCAAAAACAATTTTAAGAGGAAACTTTACAGCAATAAACGCCAACATTAAAAAAAGGAAAAATCCCAAATAAATAGCCTAACATTTTTCCCCAAGGAAATAAACAAAAAAGGACAAACTAAATCCAAAGTTAGCAGAAGGAAGGAAATAACAAAGATGAGAACTGAAATAAATCAGAGAAAGAATAGAAAATCCATAGAAAAAAATCAATAAACAAAGATATGGTTTTTGAAAAAATAAACAAAATTGGCAAATCTTTAGCTAAACTAAAAAAAAGAAGAGAGATGGCTCAAATAAATAAAATCAGAAATGAAAATGGAGACCTTTCAACAGATGCCTCAGAAGTAAAATGGATAATAAGGGATTATTATGAGCAATTATATGCCAACCATTGGATAAACTAGAGGAAATTGATAAATTCCCAGAAAATACAACTTACTGTGGTTGAATCAGGAAGAAATAAAAAGCCTGAACAGACCAATAACAAATAAAAATATGGAAGCAGTAACTTAAAATCTCCCAACACATAAAATCTCAGGACCAGATCGCTTTATAGCTAAATTCCACCAAACATTCAAAGAATTAATACCAATACTTCTTAAATTCTTCTAAAAAAATAGAGCTAGAGGGAATACTTCTTAATACATTTTACAAGGCTGGCATCACCTTGACACCTAAGTCAAACAAAAGCACCACAAGAAAAGAAAACTTCAGGCCAATATTTCTGATGAACATTGATACAGAAATCCTTAAAATATTAGCAAACCAAATTAAATAAGACATCAAAAATGCTATGCATCATGTCCAAGTAGGATTTATCCCTGGCATGCAAAGCTGGTTTAACATATGCAAGTTAATCAATGTGCTACATTTCATCAACAGAATGAAAGATAAAGCCATATGATCATCTCAATAGATGCAGGAAAAAACATTTGAAAAAGTTCATCATCCTTTCTTGTCAAAAACTCTCAACAGTTTAGGTATAGAAGAAAAGTCCCTCAACATAATAAAGGCCATTTATAAAAAAACCTCACAGCTAACATCATAATCAATGTAGAAAGACTGACATCTTTTTTTCTAATATTCAGTACAAGTTAATGATATCCACTGTCATCATTTCTATTCAGCATAGTACTGGAAGTTCTAGCCAGAGCAATCAGGCAATAAAAAGAAATAAAAGCTATCCAAATCAGAATAGAAGTAATAAAATTATCTCTATTTGCCTATGGCATGATCCTACACATAGAAAACCCCAAACTCTACACACACACACACATACACAGTTAGAAATAACAAATGAATTGAGTAAAGTTGTAGGATACAAAATCAACATACAAAAATCAGCTGAATTTTCACACACAAAAAAACTAGCTGAGAAAGAAATTTTAAAAAATCAAAGAATATACTTAGAAATAAATTTAACCAAGGAACTGAGAGCTCTGTATATTGAAAATTATAAAACATTGATGAAAGAAATTGAAGAAGACAAATAAATGGAAAGACAGCCTGTGTACATGGATTGGAAGAATTAATATTGTTAAAATGTCCTTGTTATCCAAAGCAATATAAAGATTCAAAACAATCTCTATCATAATCCCAATGGTATTTTTCACAGAAATATACAATTCAATCCAAAAATTCATATGGAACCACAAAAGATCCTGAATAGCCAAAGCAATTCTGAGATAGGAAAAACAAAGTTGGAGCTCTTATACTTCTTGATTTAAAATTATATTATAAAGCTATAATAATCAAAACAGTACGATACTGACATAAATGCAGACATATAAACCAGTAGAACAGAATAGACAGCTCAGAAGTAAACTCCAACGTATATGGTTGCCATGGTTTGAATGTTCTTTCTCCTCCAAAATAAACTTAATCTCCAATGCAATAGTATTAAAAGGTGGGGCCTTTGGGAGGTGATTAGGTGATGAGGGTTCCTCCTTTGTAAATGGGATTAAGGCCCTTTTCAGACAGCATTCAGCCCATTTTGCCCCTTTGCCTTTAGACGTATGTTTGCAGCAACAAGGTGCCATCTTGGAAGAAGAGACCAGGCAGTGAACCTGCTGGTGCTTAATCTTGGCCTTTTAGCTTCTAGAACTGTGAGAAATAAATTTCTGTTTTTATAAATTACCCAGTTTCAGGAATTTTGTTATAGTGACACAAACAAACTAAGACAATGATCAACTAATTTTCAACAAGGGTATCAAGAGAGCACAATGGGGAAAGGATAATTTCTTTGATAAATGGTACTGAGAAAACTGGATTCCTGTGTGCAAAAATGGACCCTTATCTTACACCATACACAAAAATCAACTCAAAATGTATGAAAGACTTAAACATAAGACCTGAAACCATAAAATTCCTAGAAGAAAACATAGGGGAAAAAGTTCTTGATCTTGGCCTTAGAAATAATTTTTTAGATATTGTACCAAAATCTCAGGCTACAAAAATAAAAATAAATAAATGGGACTACATCAAACTTAAAATCTTCTGCTCATCAAAGGAAATGATCAACAAAATAAAAAGGAAACCTATGAACTTGGAAAAAATGTCAACAAATTATATATCTGATAAGGCTTGATATCCAACATTTATAAATAACTCATATAATTCAACATTAGAAAAACAAATAACCTGATTTAAAAAGGATCTGAATAAACATTTCTCAAAAGAAGAAATACAAATGGCCAAGCAAGTATGTGAAAAATGCTCAACATCACTAATCATCAGGGAAATGCAAATCAAAACCACTATGATATATCACCTCTCACCTGTCAGGATGGAAATTATCAAAAAAACAGGAGATGACAAATGTTGGGCAGGGTGTGGAGAAAAGAGAACCCTTGCATACTCTTGGTGGGAATGTAGATTGGTACAGCCATTATGAAAAACACTACGGAGGTTCCTAAAGAAATTAAAAAATAGTACTACCATATGACAGAAATCCCTCTTCTGGGTATATACCCAAAGGAAATAATATCACCTAAAGATATCTGCACTCCCATGTTCGTTGCAGCATTAGTCACAATAGGTAAAACACGGAAACAACCTAGGTCTCCATCAATTCGCTGATGAATAAATAAACTGTGACACACACATGCACACACACACATACAATATATTATTCAGCCTTAAAAAAGGAGATCTTGCCATTTGCCATAACATGGATGAACCTGGAGAACCTTTGCTAAGTGAAATTACCCAGATATAGAAATGGAAATATTGCATGATCTCCTTTGTATGTGAAATCTAAAAACGAACAAAACAAAACAAAAAACCATAGAATAAAACAGTGGTTAGCAGGAGTGGACGTGAGAGGGAGGGAGAAAATGGGGAGACGTAGGTCAAAGGATACACAAAGTAGTGAATATGTGGGGTGAACATGTCTAGAGATCTAGTATACAATATGAAGACTACAGTTAATAATATTGTATTGAATTTGGAATTTTCTAAATGAGTAGGTTTTAGCTGCTCTTGCTTCACACACACACTCACACACAATGCGTAACTATGTGAGATGACAGATATGTTAACTTGCTTCACTATGGTAAGCATTTCATCCTCTGTATGTAAATTATAACATCTTGTTGTATACCTGTATATATATACAATGAAATTTATTTTTAAAAATTGCTTGACATCATGATATTTGATCCCTAAATACTTAGGATATGTCTCCTAAGAATAGCATTCTCCTATCTAAAGTCAGTACTATTCTAAACCCAAATGTGATGACAGTAAGAGGCAGGACTTTGGGGGGTGATTAAGTCATGGGGATGGAGCCTTCATGAATGCGATTAGTGCCCTTATAAAAGAGATTCCAGAGAGCTGTCCTGCTCCTTTCTACCATATGGGGACCCAGCAAGAAGACGACCATCTTTGAACCAGAAAGTAGGCCCTTATCAGATATGAGGATATGTCAGCACCTCACTTGATCTCAGACTGTTCAGCCTCCAGAATTGTGAGAAATAAATGTTTGTTGTTTAAGTCACCCAGTTTATGGTGTTTTTTGTTCTAAACAGTCTGAACAGACTAAGACGGGTAGTATCTACCTGTTGTCTTCATTATAGAGGTATATTTTCTACTTTGTAACCAAAAACTAATCAGTAGGCTGATACTTTAAGACTATGTGAGTATTATGCTCCTAAGCACATTCTCACTGAATGGTTTTAGCATCCATTCAACTTGTCACCTTATTTCCTATTCTCAGCCTAAATTTATTTTACTATTCAGGTTACAATTGAATGACAGAAATTCTGATATGAAGCTATAAATGTCATACATTTCCTGGGAAGACATACTTGTAGCAAACTTATAGATAAATTGATACTAATTATGTGTCACTGTTTATTACTCATGAAGGAATTGGCCTTGATCTTGTGTTAGTTTGACATGGCATGGTTTAAAGCATATATATATATCTTAGGTAAGGCAATGTTTCCCCAAGTAGCTGGGATGCCAAGTGCAGATATTGATTTGCTTGGAGAACCATACACTTTGTCAAAACTGTAAAAATGCCATCTCTTTACTTGTTGTCCCTAATTAATAATTTGAACAGAGATATACTTTCAGATATAAACTATTAAATAAAAAATACCAAGTAATATGTGAGACACAAATAGAAAGCATTTGATCTGAGGCTATTACTTAGATATAACAAATAATGTTTTATTTTGTTAAAAATATCCAAGTGCCTGCAGAGATTAAACAGAGCCAGAGGGCTCTTTCTAGCTGTTGATTTCTCCTATTCACAAAGAGCATGCACACTCTACTTTGCTTAATTCTCAGTTTGAGGGCAATGTTTTCTTCTTTCTTTCACATTTCCCTCTTTTTCTCCAATATAGGAAGAAACTTCTCACTCACGTATTAGAAGTTCCAGTTACTTTCATGCTGAACTCTAGCCCTTCCTTCTCTGAGTTCCTTGAATGCTGGAACAGTTGCCAGGCTGTATTTTTAACTGATGGCTTCCTGTTGCCCAATAGTAATTTATCCACAGGAGATTATGAGCGAGGCTAAAATTCTTTGCAAGATAATATAGATGTTTTTCTTCTCCACCATTAGGACTTTCTTAGGTCTTTTCTTAAGATAACATATCCACAGGGAGGAAGGAAGGGGGATAAGTGGAGGGACTAGAGGAATATATAAATGGAGGAAGGAAAGAGGAGATGTTGCCTACTAGCTTCTAGCTTTTGTTCTCAAAAACTCCAAAGAATAATATCCCACTAAAGAGTTTATGATAAGTGCTTCAGAAAGATATATGGAGAGAGAAGAGTTCCTACTGTATGGAGTGTGACAGGGGTCATGGAATGGAGGGGATAATCATGATAATTAAGAGAAGAACAGATGTCCTTAGGGAATAGAAGAAGATTCCCCTGGTCCTGAAGGAGAGGGGTTGGAGGGAAGGTAAGAAAGGCTGAGGTGCAGACGGGACCTGGGAAATAGGACCTAGCTAGGAAACAAAAGCCCGGATGGTTATTTTGGGTCCAGAGAAGTAAGGACTTCTTAATCTCCAAGTAGAGATCTTTGGAACTAGAAAGGCCAGAGAGAGAGAGAACAGCTCTAGACCTGCAGGAACAAGGGATATTTTATGAAGAATGTGCACAGATAGTTGCATGTAAAGTTAGAGGACCACAAAAATTACTCCCCAACTCCCTCGTTGTCACACATAAACACTTGCTTTTGGGCTCTGCCACAGGTATAAGGGATGACTTTCCACCTCTCAGCAAAATTGGATCTAGAAATTAATTTGAGTGCCATCAGCAAGATGGTGGAATTGGAAGCCTCAGATCCTCATTCCCCCATGGAGATACTGACTTAACAAAAATATATGGACTAAATCGCCTTTGTGAGAACTCCAGAACTAGTTAAGAGGTTGAAACATCCAGGTAAGTGCAAAGCCAGGAAGAGATACATCATGATGAGTAGAAAAAACTGTGGCATTTTACAGACTCCAGCCACTCTCTCACCCTAGCACAGTGTGGCCTGATTGGGAGAAAACACCCATGTCTCAACTTCTCCTTCAGGAAGGAAAGAGGAGTAGAACATGAGTCCAGCATTCTGGCTTTTGGGGGAGTTGCCCAAGGGACTGGTTTCTGTCTCACCTGACTCAGAGTGTAGACAAAAGCCTGTATGGTTTGTATACCATGTTGGGGGCCTCTGAGAACAAAGGCAGTAGCTGTTTCAACACTAGAGAGATTGTAGTACTGCAGACAGACTCCAGGGGAAGAGAGAGATAACAGGCTCCAGAGAAGAAGCAGGCAAACCTTTTTAATGGGGAAATTACATACACAAGCCCAGTGAAGATGCATTCCCAGAGAAGATTTGAGGGTCCCATAGAATATCGAGCTATGCTGATCAGTGAAGGTTTGTATGAAGCCTGTCTGTAATGACTGGAGGAGATTGGTGTCTTTTTCAAATGCCCAAATCTCAACAAAAGATCATAAGGCACACAAAGAAACAGGAAAACATGGCCCAACCAAAAGGAACAAAATAAATCTCCAGAAACCAACTCTAAAGAAATGGAGATCTATGAATTATGTGATCTGGAAAACATATTTGCACATTCATGTTTATTGCATCATTATTCACAGTAGCTAAGAGATGGAAGCAACCCAAATGTCCATCAATAAATAAATAAATAAAATATGGTGTGTGTATATATATATATGTATATACATATACACACACACAATGGAATATATATATTATATGTATATATTACATATATATGTGTGTATATATATATATACACACACACACACAATGGAACATTAATCAGCCTTACAAAAGGTGGGAATCCTGTTACATGCTACAACATGGATGAAACTTAAGGACCTTATGCTAAGTGAAATAAGCCAGTTACAAAAAGACAAATACTGTATGATTCCACTCATATGAGGTATCTAAAGTAGTCATAGAACTAATACAAAACATAAGGTATAATGGTGGTTGCCAGGGGTTAGGGGCAAGGGGAAAAGGGGGAATTGTTGTCCAATGGATAAAGAGTTTCAGTTTTGCAAGATGAAAAAGTTCTAGAGATCTGCTACACAACGACATGAATATATTTAATACTATTAAGCTGTACACTTAAAATGGTTAAGATGGTATGTGTTTTTTACCATAATTAAAAAATTTTAAAATAAAAATCAAGAAATTAACTTAATTTAAAGAAAACAATGCTGTTTCTTGCATGCCCTCCTTTACACAGAGGGCACAAAAAAACCCTTTGCTCCTGGATCAGTGGTTCTCAACATGGGAGTGAGGGGATTTTGTTCCCACTCCCTCAAAAGACATGTGGCAGTGTCTGGTGACATTTCTGGTTGTTACACCTGAGGTGGGGGTTGTTACGGGCTTAAACCAAGGAGTCTGCTAAACATCCTACAGTGCACAGGACAGCCCCCCACAACAAGGAATTGTCCAGTCCAAAATCTCATTAGCAGCTTCCTTTGGGAAACCCTGTCCTAGATTATTAATCAGCATGTGTCATTCTGTCAGTCTCTTCCCTCCTAGTTAGGTTCACGGAGTTCAGACTCTGGAAGCAACTGAGAACGTAAAGGTGGGATGGGATGAAGCTGAAAGAATAGAGAAAGGAGTCTTTTCTTTGGAGGTTACTGGAGGCCAAAAGGAAAAAATGGGGCGGGGAAGAGATGGGTACTGGGAGAGTGAGCGGGGCTGGTGTGGAAGTAAGATGGCAAGTACACCGCTTTTGGGCTGGTGCTCTGTAGGGTTAAGCACCTTACATGTGTTGTTGCATGTGGTCCTTGAAACTGCTCAGAGACCAGTTAATATTATAATAGTCCATGGGAGAAAATAGACTGAAAATGGAAAATTTTTGTGTGTAGGCAGATTTAACTGGTTTTATCAGCAAATTCCTCTGAAGGGAAAGTGGGTGTGATTGTCCCTTGATGGGCCAGGCACCTTCTTTGTTAAATCTCAGGAGAAGAGCAACATCCCACTAGTCCCCTGGGTGCTGTGCTGGTGATAAAGCTACAGGATACCTAGGGGAATACAACAGGCACTCTGGGAAAGGGGAAGGAGCACCAGCAGCTCAGGAGAGCAAGGGTCGGAGACTCTTCTGCCTCCAGTTTCCTGGATGAGTCCACTCCCTCTCTCAGACTCAGCTCTAGAACTTAAGACATGGGGGTGGTATTTAGTAATGTCCATGTCATTCCAGCCCTAAAGATTAAACCAACCTTCTAAGTGGTGTTTCTTAACTTTCTTCTTCACTGGAAGAATTAATGTGTGGAATTAAGCGCAGAGCCCATGGTCCTCTGAGTGCTAGTTCAGGCTGTGTTTCTGGGTTCATGCTGGCAGCCCCCGCAAGGCAAGAAAGACGGAAGCTTGTGGAGTGGGGCTGTGCAGTTGCTGTGGCTGGCTCTGGTTTTCTTGCCCTATGCATCAAGCCCAGCTCCAAAGAACGTCCACCCAAGGGCTTGAAGGCATCCCAAGTGTTAGTCTGAATTTGTTTAGATCCTGCTGAATCTTCCCCATCTGTGCCCCCTCCAGTTTCACCACTTCCCTACAGGTGCCCAACCCTTCCGGAGGGCAAGGATCTACCGTTAGAGAAAGAGAGTATCCAGAAGGGGAATATGAGTCTACAGTAGGCAGCAATTGCACAACAGGTGTTGGAAGGCTGCTTTCAGCCTACCAAAAGCTTGGGGAATTAGAAAATGAAAAAAATAAATAAATAAAATAAACAAATAACAAGAGAAGTTTTTTTCAATGTTCCATATTACTATTATTAGCTATATATTATTCAATGTTCCTTGAGAGCAGTATCGTCAGTTATTACTATTATTATGGTTAATTATATATTATGGAATATTATTATCAATATGACTGTTACTATGGATATTAGTTACATCCATTATTGAAAGCGTCTTGAAAGCAGGTTAGGCTTCTTGTAAACATTTTCTCTCATCTTTATGACAATTCTCCAGTGTTGGTATTGTTCCCCTATTCAACAGGTTAGAAAAATGAGGCTCTGAGAAGAACGCAGACTGGCCTAATAACAGGAAAGTAAGTCATAGAGTGGCGATTCGCACATAAAGCTCTCCCGTCACTGGTTGGTTCTTTTTGTGGATTTTCTGAAGTTGCCAGGCGTTTACAAAAAAGGAAGTGCAGGCGCATTTCACAATTCTACAATCTGTAAGTATCACATCCTGTATAGCTGTAAACACTGGGCTAAGGAAGGGCTGGTGACTTTCAACAGATGAAGACAAGGAGGAACTGTGGATAGAAGAACCTGGAGTTAAAAGCTCCTGGGTGTTTCTGAGAACTCAGCTGGAACCAACTGAGTTCAACGGGCTGGTCCAGGGGCACAGGTAGGCAGTGCTGAAAGACTTTTCTCTGCTCACCACTCTCTTGCTTTGACCCCATTAGAGAGGTAATTTAACTTGAAGCTCCTTGAGAGCCAGTTCAGAGATGCTAGAGCATTTTGGAAATAGAATAGGCAAAGGTTTTAATAAACCTTTTCTCTGGTTTCTCTGGAGCATCTGGTTTTAACTCTATTTCTGCTGTTTTCTTATTGCCTGATCTTGGTGACTCACTTACCTAAGGTCATGTAATTAATGGTAGCAAAGCTCTTGTATCTTCAAATGTCCTCAGGCAATTTGAAAACTGGGTAGTCCATGAACTGACAATAATGTAGTGAAAAGAGATCCAAGCAGAGTTCAGCAACTAATACCATGGGCAACTATGTCCTTATGCTAGCAAGTGGAGCGGCCAGCCTTGAACCTAGATGTTAGGGCTCCAAGACTTGTTTTCATACTACTGCATGCAGCTGCTTCACAAGACTGAGTAAACAGACACAGGCTGTCATTGAGAGGTGGGAAAGCAGGAAGAGGTAGAATGATCTATAGAATTCTGCAAAAACTTCAGACTCAGGGATACCTGGGGCCCAAGACTGATTCTACAGCTTCCCAATTGTGTGAACAGGGCTGAGCAATCATGGTAACTACAAATGCTTCTTCAGCATTAACTCTGTGCCTTGCATATATGCAAAGTGTACTATTTGCATTCATAACTTAAACTTTTTGATTCTGAATTTTCTTATCTATTATATGCTTTTGCTAACTAACATGGAGGGTTGTAAGGATTAAAAGCACTGCAGGAAATGTCTAGTAAAATATGATAAAACTATCTGGGATGAACGCTAATAAATAGTTTACTAGACAAAAAATAAATGAGCATAGTTAGATAGCCTGAGTAGTACAGAACCTGAATAGGAAAAGAGTGAAGGCTAGAACCCTAATCATATCTTATGACTGGTAGGGTAGTTTGAGGATGAAATTCATCAAATATATGACAATACAGTTGTTGTAGGTAGGACTAGGGGGAAAGGATATTGCTGCATATTGCAAATTTTGGGTGACCATTTGCCTCTGAACATAGGGACATCTTAATATTCATTCTACTGCTGTCCTGTGATGTGTTTGTTATCTATAATTAATGGACTGTGTCAAAGATTATGGATAAATTGTCATGAAACCAAGGTTTTGTGGTTTTCACTGCTACCAGTGAAAAACAGTAGTTTCCATACTGTACTACTAGCTTCTTTCCCTAAAGGACAGGCCAAGGCCGGACTAATAGGCAAAAACTGACTTACAGAGTCAGAACCTGGAAGCTTTGTACTTTTTAAGACCTAAATTTATTTTTTTTTCCAGCATTGGCAGCACCATCATGATATCACAACCCATGACCAATGAGGACATTGTAGTGCTCCCAAAAAATGGTATCAAACTCTCCCAAACAGAGAAACCCAAACTCACCAACCAGAGGCAAGACAGCCTGAAGAAACATCTAAAGGATGAAGTCAATGTTATTGGGGTAAATCCAATTCAGAACATGTTGAGGAGGGGTGGGGGGAAGAGGGAAGATACTGTGCATGATTTGGAACTAGACATCCATTGTGAGTGTGGAGACCCTTAAGTTTTGCTACAGGGGACTCCAGGCTGATCTGCAGGTCTGTGAAAGCCACTTGGAGAGCTGTTTAAATTTTACCAGAATTTGTCCACAAGAGGTGGTTTTAAAAATATTTTTTCCATATTCTGAATATGAACAATTGAGTTTTTTGGTATATTTGTTGTTTTTGTAATTTTGCAACATGGTACTTCTTTATATTTTCTTTTACAGAAGTAATGGTGGTAAACGATTCATTATTTTCTACACATTTCTCTATGTGATCACTAATTGCGTGCTTAACAATTCATCTTGATTTTTTTGAAAGGAATTTTTCCCTCACTGCAAATTACAGGAAAAACACAATTGCTCCCCCTCTTTTCTCCTTTCTTTATGAGATGATATTTACCTTTTGTTTGTCTCTCTCCTCTAATCCAGGATTTATTAAAGAAACTCTATTTCTTTAATAAATTTTTTTGGACTGGGAGGGAAAGATAGGGTTTGGGTTTCTAGAATTGTCTCTGCAATTACACCATCTAAGGTAGAGCACTCTGTGTGACTGGTTTCCAGAACTGGGTGGGTCTCATTTCCTTGCCTCATATATACAATCACATCGGTTCCTGTGAGGCTCACGTGACGTAGGGTCTAGAAAACTGCTTGGTAAATGTTCATAGGGCTGTGACTGTCTGAGGTGGATGTCAGGGAGGGAAACTTCACCTCTTAAGATAGAGCTTCCGGATCCTCAGCTGTAGAGACATGGAGCCAGGCTCCACATTGTTGTGTCCAGTAGGGTCTGGGAGATGTGGAGAGGGGCTTCCACACTGTCCATGTTCAAGAGAGTGTGAGGGCTTTCATATGTCCCCTGTTCCCATAAGAGGTAGAAAGAGAGGTCCCAGTCACAGATTCAGAGAGCTGGAAAAACAGATTCCAGCACTTGCCCTGAGCTGGGAGCATGGGTCCTGGGCAGACCAGGGCCTGAGAGACAGAAAAACTTTAAGGCTTGCTGAGCACTTGCCCCATGGCTTGAAACAGTGGCTTTCTGGGGCAGAGCAGCATTCCCTCCAAAACGACTTTTCATATTTCTCATTCCAGAGCTTTTACATGGTCTGTATCCTCACTGGGATCTTGCAAAAAGTGATAATGCATTTTGATCATGGGAGGGGTGAAAAGGATATGTTTTTACAAATGCTGGTTTTAATCCTCTGTCTCTCTTCCTCTCCCAACAGACTATCCAGATCTTCTGTGGCGTGGTGGTGTTGAACTTGGGAATTATCTTAGCATCTGCTTCCTTTTCTCCACATTTTACCCATGTGTTTTCTAACCTGTTGAATTCAGGTTACCCATTCGCAGGACCCTTGTGTGTGAGTAGAGTTCCTGAGGAGGGCAGGATGGGGTGGAGACGGGAGGATAATGCCAACAGCTTAGACTGTTCAACTGCCACCTTGCTATGTTTCTTTCTGCCAGGAGCAAGGAGTCAATGGTGGAACTTGTTCTCCTATGTGTGTAGTTCAGGGAAGGATTGAGTGAGGTAGCATGGAAGGAGTTGCCTGATTTTAGATCTCTTTCTAGTCTGGCTCAAATAAACATTTCTTTTGAAGATCATTTATTTTTCACCTTATCATCTTGAGCTGTGATGAGGCCAGTGGCTTCTGTACAGATTTAGGCAAAAATCCATGAAGTTGGACAAAGTTGGGAAGGACCTTTCTATACAGTAAAATGAGCATCAGTGGAAGACATCACCCACTCACAGAGGAGCCACACAGATGTTTGTGGGAATCACAGAGAAAAAAGCACTTTGAAAATGATTTTTGTTGTGTTTAGTGGTCCCCAGGGCAGGCTGAGCAGATGTTTATGCTTCAATGATGTCCTGGCAGTTCTCTGAAACAGCTCCATGTCTGGGGTGTTAAGAGGACTTAGCAGTTCTTTTCTCAGAGAATAGCTTTCTTCTAGATTGATATGGGTGAGTCTTTCTCATAATTAAGCTTCTTTTTCATAATTTTTTTTCACCATCAACTTCCCCCAACTCAGACAAGATCAGGCACATTCAGAGTGGTATGGCCGTAGACAACTTCCTGCAACTCAGTAGCTATTATTTGCTTTCTCTACATTTGTTTCTGTAATGCATCCAGAAGTCCATCTTTTTGTCAATCTGGTCCATTTTTCTTGTTTTATTAACTAAAGTCAACACTTTGTTTGGATTTCACCAGTAGTCCCCAATTATCCTTTTTCTGTCCCAAGATCCATTCAAGGATACTGCATTACATTTAGTCATTATATCTCCTTGGGTTCCTCTAGACTTTCTCAGACTTTCCTTTCCCTCGATGACTTTGACAGTTTTGAGTAGCACTAGCCAGGATTTTTGTAGAATGTTCCTAAATTTGGGTTTGTCTGATATTTTTTTCATGCTTAGACTAGAGTGATGAATTTTTAGGTGAAGATGAAAGAGGTAAAGTTTCATTTTCATCAAGTCATGCCAAGGGTACATGCTATCAACATAATGTCACAAATGAAATTAACCTTGATCATGTCGGTGAAGTAGTTTTTCAGGTTTCTCCACCGTAAAGTTACTACTTCCTTCCCTCCTCTTTGTATTCTCTACTCTTTAGAAGCAAGTCACTAAGCACAGCCCACGTTTGGAAAGGCATGCAGTCCATTTTTATAGACTCAGCATTTATTTATATAGACAAATTACTTAATGCTGGGGTCACAGGAACCACAGCTTTTGTTCTGTTTTGTCCTGTTTTTTTCATTGTCAAAGAATTTTCTGTGACTTAACTTCTATTAATCTATTTCAGGGATCCCCAACCTATGGTGAGTTGTATAATTATTTCATTATATATTACAATGTAATAATAATAGAAATAAAGTGCACAATAAATGTAATGTGCTTGAATCATCCCGAAACCATTCCCCCCATTCATAGTCTGTGGAAACATTGTCTTCCATGAAAATGGTGCCTGGTGCCAAAAGGGTTGGGGACCGCTGTATCGATCATGAATACTTTAGAGAGTGAATACTTTCTTTGATTGTTTAGACACAGCCTTAAAGGCTTTCTGTCATTCAGACTCATCCTTCCCTCTGTTTTCATTTATCATTTTACCTTAGCATGGGGAGCCATCAGATTAAAACTTGTATCTCTGTCTTCCCATATCTGTTAGCTTCCCCCCATCATTTTCTTTTAAAGAAGAGCTAATACCAATCCTTCTTAACTTCTTCCAGAAATGGAAGAGGAGGGAGTTCTTCCAAACTCATTTTATGAGGCCAGCACTACCCTGACATCAAAGCCAGGCAAAGACACTAAAGAAAAAAAAAACTACCAGTCAATATCACTAATGAGCATAGATGCTAAAATCTTCAACAAAATACTAGAAAACTGAATTCAACAGAACATTACAAAGATCATTCACCATGATCAAGTGACATTTATCACAGGGAGGTAAGGATGGTTCAACATACATAAATCAATAAATGTGAAACATCACATCAATATAATGAAGGACAAAAACCACATGATTATCCCCTGTTCTTTCTTTTTTTTTCCATATCAGTTCTTTTATGTCCTTCTCTAGAGAACATCTTACTCAAAATTTTCTTATCTAATTAAAAACAAACAACAACTTCTTCTCTGGCTTTTAAACTCCTAATTTTGTTTGTTAGGATAGATTCATGCTCATATCTAGATTTTTCTCATACTATCTGAATGTTATACAGGCAAAAAGGACAAATTTATGTATTTAAATGGGTCTCACATTTTTGGTCATTGGTTTCCCAGAGCTTTTCCTATGGGAGTTTTCCATAAGCACCATGATAGCAACATTATAATTACTTTGCACATGAAAACTGTAGAAACTGACCTGACCATTTTCTCTGTTTTCTGAGTAGTTTGTCATCTCTGGCTCCCTATCAATCATCACGGATAAAAGGCCAAGTAAGACTTTGGTGAGTACGAGAAGTGTAACCCACAACCTGATAGATCAGAATGAAACTTAGAACCCTTCAAGGCCAGTCTCTCCACATTGAAAAATTGGAAACTAAGTTCCAGAGCAGTTATTTGGTAGAGTTAGGAGCTGGGCCTGGATCCTCCACGTCCCTGTTCAGAGCACAGTTCTCCAATTATTGTACCTTAAATCAAAGTGTACACGCAGGTTATTGTATTATTCCCTAGCCCAGTGCCCAGGAATCTATTACAGAAAAATTCTGCTTACTTATGATGCCATTTTGGTGATGACTGGTCCTCACATTTTGGTCTCCAGTGGTGAAGAAGCTGAGAGTGTTATAAAGGTCTTTGTTGGGGTTTACTGTTAAGCCCATGAATTAAAACCCTTGAGAAACCCAATCAAAACGCTGTTCCTATGCGGGATGATCTTATTTACCTCATCCTTTCGTCTGTCTCACCAGGAAGCTAATACTTTTATTTGGCTTGAGTATAAATGCTTGAGAGCTAAAAGTTGTTATTAGGCATTTGTACTGGTTAAGAAAAAAAAAAAAAAAGCTTTATCTGCCCTTAACCCTTATTCTAGGAAAAACTAGAATTGGAAGTGGCAGAAAGTGGAAATCTGGACTAGAGGGAGAAGTTTTCTAGTCTGTAAAGTTTCACTAAGTCTCCACTCAATCCTATATCCCTCAGGGGGTTGACGTTGGAGGCCACGTGAGAGGATGTCCTATAATGCAATGGCACAGAAACTCAGTTTGGAAGCTCTGGCTAGAAAAATCTCCCAAAGACAGCAAGGAAATGAGAAACAGTGTTCAGGACAATGCCAATATCTCTCTTTCTCTCACCAGAATTTAGAGATTGTTATTTGGAACCCCCAACTGGACTCCAAACCACTAGATCTGTGTTGTTCAATAGAATTTTCTGTGATGATGGAAATGCACTATATCCGTGCCGTCCAATACGGCAGCCACGTGTGGCCATTGATAACCTGAAATGTGGCCAGTACAACTGGATTTTAAATTTCACATAATTTTGCTTTAAATATAAATAGCCCACATGACCAGTTACAACCATATTTAATAACATGGTATAAGAGTAATGTTTCCAAACGTTCAGGGGGAAATTTATAAGAGTTTTATCCTAGAGAAGAACAATCCCACAGTGAACATGCAAGAAGCTCAAGGATACAGGATGTGGTCTCAGGATAGACTCAGGCTCAACAGAGACACCTAGACTTTAGTGAATTCTATTCATCACATGTTATAACAGCCCTTTTTGAGACTGAAGAAAAGTACCACCTGAGGAAAAACCTAGCTTATTCTAAGAAATACATACTGCAGGCATCATGACTGATACTGGCTGTCAGAAGGCCCAGGAGCATGCACTTTAGTCATTATTTTGGGAAATTGGGGCCCCAAAGCATCAACTGCTGAGTTCCTAAAAGAAGAAGGCCCTGTATGGGATTTAGTAACACTCTAATGTGTTGGATGGGCCCTGGAGCCCACCTACCTATCACTACCTACAGCTTTCAGAGTGGTCTTAGCTCAATTCTGTTTCCTGTGACTTGGGATAGAAAGGAAGCCACTTCTCCAAGATCAGTGTATTTATTTCATTTACTTCATAAATGTGGAAAGCAGACCCAGAGTGGGAAGTAAAACTGAGGAAGTGAGTACCCAAGGAAAGAGATAGCAGAGGCAAATTCAGCATTAGGTACCTCAGTTTCCTAACATCAGTCCAGAACTTTTTCTTCTACCTCACACTGCCTCCCACACATCATGCCATCCTTGGCCCTGCATCTAGACCTCTGCCTACAGCCATCCATATGTGGCCCTCGATGTCACTGATCATATGCCTGTCCAGGCTCCTGGGCCTGCCTGAGACTGAGAACCATGTCCAAAAAGGTGTGCTTCTGAGGAAAGTAGTGTGCAGAGAAGAGGGAACTGCTCCACCTGCCTTTTCTGTGTGACTGGTGCTTCTATGAGGGGTTTCTGAATGAGTTGTGGGAGAGAGTACTTCTGGTATGCTGCCACCCTTGCTTTTGGTCACACTCTCTTGATTTTGCAGGCAAAGCCTCATGGAGGCCCTGCTGTCAGTCCAGGTTAAAGAATTTAGGACAGCATCATTCTCTGCCACACTACTGAAGTCCTGCTGAGGGGGGAAACCTTCCATGTATTCATTTGCTTGGCCAAGATTTGCCTTTTAGGTTCAGAGATTTTTGCTAGCCACTGGGGAGGCAGACATAAATGAATGGTCAATCCCAGACCATCTGAAGGAGATAGATAAGGGAATAATTTGTAGCATAATGACAAAGAGGCATAAGAGATATTTGTTGCTCATTAGGAGTGATCCTTACTCAATATTTCTTTTAGGTTCGCAGCAGCCTGGCTGGAAGCATTCTGAGCACTCTGTCTGCTCTAGTGGGTTTCATTCTCTTCTCTGTCAACCTGGCTGCTTTGGGTCCTGCCTCATTGCAGTGTCAGTTGGACAAAGACAACATTCCAACTGTAGGTTACAGTTATCACTATTACCGTGATCCATATCCTATAAAGGACTGCTATATGGCCAAAACCAGTCTGGTTGTAAGTATTTTTAAATGGGATGTCCTAATTTCATGAAGTTTCTGAAAGCTTTGATGTCTTGTTATTCCTTCCTTTGAAAATCTCTCTGTTCTTTCTGGTTAGGGCATTTGGGGGAAGGCCATGGTCGTATAAACTGAAAGGGGACTACGTGGATGAGATTAAGGGGCTAGGCTATGGGATTACATACTCATAGAGTGAAATTGAAGAGTAAATGTCAAATAAGGTTGATAATAAAAAAAACCAAAACTTATTTGATGGTAGAGTTTCTTAATTATCAAACTAATTCAATTTTAGAGGCATAAAATATGAATTTGTCAAACAGAATCTTGGCACATCGATTGGTGAATTAAGAAAGGCAAACATAGCCCAGGTGATCAGGAAATGCCAACAAGGGAATGTGGCATGTGTGTGTGGTGGGGAGTTAACCTGGTCTGAGAGGTCATCAGACCCAGCATGAAGAAATGGAGAGTGGAAAATAATGGGATTCTCCCCACTCCAGCGACCACGGTAACCAACAGTACTGGTCAGGCAAGAAGGCAACATCATTGTTTTTTGTTATAACTTAAAGAAGTGTGATATATTAAATTAGGAGATAAGAAATATAGGGAGATGGAGAATCTTATCTGATAATGATCGTGAGGAAATTCCCTCTTTGGAAGAAGGAAAGCAATGAAGTTTGGCGAACAGAGATAATGTGTCTTAAGTTGGAAGATTAAGGGGCATGTATATGGTCAGCAATACGTTGAGAGAAAAAGCAGGCAACATAGGAATAAGGAGACTGTGGAATATTTATTGTCCTGAAATCATAAAAGTGAGACAAGCCAACGACTCAGATGGAAAATGGATAGATAGAAAGGCCTGGTCAAATTCATGCTTGTATACCACTCCTTGTAAAGCTGGCTTTGCTTCTCCCCAACTTAATCATATTATAATGAGAAACAGTACATGCAAATGAGGCTGACAGTAATTGGTATAAACTAACACCTGGCACAGCCAATTCCACCTTGGGAAAAATTCTGGAGAGAAGTTTGGGAGGAATCTTTGGAGTGGATAAAGTATAAATTTATGATGGAGATCATAAAGGGAGATTGTGTTGAGCTTGCTTGCTGGGACAATTTCTAGGTAATGGAAACAAGTTGTATCTCCTTTTAACTGTGTGTACATACTGTGAACTTGAGGTGTACACAATCAAATTATCTCCCTTTTTTATCAGATGGCCAGTCTGCATGAAGGATGACTCAAGACAGAAATGGTAACACCTAACCTATTGGTGTAGTTTCTTTTTTGAGCTGGTTTGAGTTATTAGCAACTGTGGCAGTTTGCTACCTCGATGGTTTTTTCCTAACTCTTACAGCCACCAAAACTGGCAAAAAAAAAAAAAAATCCAAAAGGGTTCGGATATATAGAAAGGGGTGGCAATACTAAATTTTACAAAGGGCTTGCACAGACAAAACCTATTGATCCTCACACATCTCTGAGAAGGAAATATTATCACGCATGTTTGATAAATGAGGAAACAGGAGCTAGAGAAGGAGGGAGACTTGTCCAGGCTCACATAGCTACTAAGCAGTAAAAAGGTGACCAGAATGGGAGCTGTTGATTCTCCGTCCTGGGATTTATTATGCCACTCTGCTTTCTTACTGAGTGAACAATGTCACCAGAATTATGTGTCTCAAAGAGGTAAGAAACAAGTGTATAAAGTGGGTTGGTTGATTTAGTTCCTACTCATTGCCTCTCCGCCTCCCGAGAGAATAAATGAGTGAAGGGATTGAATTAAGCCAATTGTGGGAGGGGGAGGAGTACTACTCTCTTCCTGATGGTGTCCTTACTTTGTTCTCTGATGGTTGGGATGGTCTTTATCTCTACAGTCACCTCCCAAACAGGCATAAAGTTTTCGGTTGACTCAAGCAACATCAATCTCTTATTTCCTGACTTTCAGGGAACTTTGTCTTTGATGCTGATTTGCACTGTGCTGGAGTTCTGCCTAGCTGTGCTCACTGCTGTGCTTTGGTGGAAACAGGTTCACTCTGACTTCGGAGGGGTGAGTGTGCTGGCCAGCCTCACTGAATCCTGCCTGCTGTATCTCTGGGCTGTGTTGAGCTATGTCACCAAGAGTGGCAGAAGGAACAATCAGTTGGTCATGGAATATACATGCGAGGTGGTGATGGAAGACAGTCAGATAAGGAAAGCAGATGGTAATTAAGCTGCTGACCAGCTGAGGATTCACTGGATGTGAAGACAGTTAAACCTGAGAAATCAACTTATTCAATTCTCCCATTTTTCCAGTGAAAGAACTGAGGTTCTGGGAAGTTAAATGACTTGTCTGGCATTATGCTATGAACTTGTGTCTGTGCTCAGGACATGAGAACCTGGCTTGCCTCCCTTCTAAGCAGGAATAAATTCAGCCACAGCCATTTGTCTCCTTAACAGTCTTGACTTGGTAAAGGGCATTTGAATATGTGACTGGATTCAGTAAATGTCTTATGCTCTGCTTTTCCCTTCTTCTGATTTTAAAATTCTTTTTTCCCCTAAAAGATATAAAAAATTATTGTTGAATCAAATTACATGGGACACCACCCTACCACAACCATGGATTCATGGCTTCATTTAACTGAATTAAAAAGCTTTGATTTGTCCAAAATTTTATTATAGAGAGCAGAATGAATACTAGGCTAATGAACAGCAATTATATGAAGAATGTTATGATTTGCTGTACTCATCTTGAAATAGCTAAGAATTCTATGTATAAAGTTGGAGGAAATGGCATCAAGATATATTTATATATATAAAAAGTTGAATCTGAGTGAAGTCTGAAGATATAACGTATTTTGTTTCTTCTAGGTTGTGCATTTCCTGCCTCAGATTTACAAGGATGTATCCAAAATGTCCTCAAAGGTGCCTTGTGACCTTGGATATGAAGAACTATCAAATCCTTAGGGAAAAAGGGGGGGGGAATGTTCATCAGAAAGTTGGTCTTTATGATAATATAGGAAACCTAATAATTATTTTAAAAGCAAAGTTTCAGTTCCCTAAAGGTAAGCTTGTTAGGCAATGAACATTTTTAAAAATTGTTTTCTTCTCATTGAATATATATGTTGAATGAGGGTCTCTTGATTTACCTGAATTGACTTCAACAAAAGCACAGAGCTATAAACAACCTTTTCCTGGACTATTCAAATAGTCACAGAAGGTCCTCAGAAAAGTAGGCAGAATGATGATTCAGTGAATCACGGTGAAGCAAAGGAGACATTTTTTCTTGTACCCCTTAATTGTCAACATGAATTAACTGATTTTTTTTGTGGTATTTAGACTCCTTTATAATAGGCACTAGTGTTTTATCACATGTATTTTACTCATTAATGCATGGAGGCAAGCTCCTTATGATGAAGTTCAGGGTGTATAAAAGTAGCTGGCTTCAAAATAAAAATCTTTATTTGAGTGCATATTTTATTTGAAAACTTATTTTGCTATTTTTCCTTTAAACACAGAGTAAGTCAACAATGAAGATATAAACCTAAATTTGAACAGCCTTTTCTCACTCTGTTACTAAGAGACAACTAGTTCAAAGTAAGAAAGAACAATTGTTCAAGTGTAAATGTTAAGCCTCAGCACAAACACACACAGAGGCACACACGGGCGTAGAAGGGTATTCTCAATTTTATATGAACTCCATTTCTTTAAAAGATCTTGTCATGTGTTCCTTGCCCTGACCCACCATAGCAGGGTCATACTCATCGTATCAGATCTTTGAGGCTCAATTTCCCTGTTGTTTTTTCCCAGTCTGAGACTGGAATGTTAGTTCCTTAGGTTTTAGCTTTTCCTGCAAACTTTCTCTTCCTTATGTCTTCTCCTGCCCTCTGCTCTCCTCCCACCCACACAATTTCTCTTTGTTATTTACCTATTGTGGACATTAGAATTAATGGCCTTTTTCAGTTTCTGCACAGTTGACTCTACTGACACCTTGTGGTGATAATGAGGTACAATTTCCCCTCCCCCCCCAGACAAACAGAAAAGGCAAATCATGGTACTAATTGTGCCTCCCTGGAGAATTTCCTGGAGGCAGCTAACTTGACCATAGGGAATCACACCTGCAACCTTTGTCCTTTACAGTGTCTCCACATGTCATCCGTAGGGGGGAACTATGCACCTTTCAAAAATTATTTATTATTTACATCTGCAAAAAATATTTACCATACTAACCATAACTATAAGAGAGCTGGAATGACTATATTCATATCAAATAAAATACACTTTAAAATAGGAAATATTATTACAGAGAAAGAGGAAGATTTTATAAGGATAAAACGGTGAATACAACAGGAAGATACAATTGTAAATGAATGTGACCTAACAGTGGAGCCCAAAATATATGAAGCAAAAATGATAGAATTGAAAGAATTTGAAAATTCACCAGTAATAGATGGATTTTAATACCCTATTCTTCTTTATTCATAAAAAAACTAGACAGAAAATCAAGAAGGAAATAAAAGACTTAACCCTCTTAATCCACTTAACTGATGTATCATTCCACCTACAGAATACCCAAACTTTTCAAGTGCGCATATGGAACATTATACAGCACCGGCCATGTTGTAAGCAGAATTTTAAGATGACTCCTAATGATCCCCACCCTTGTATCATTTCATCCCAGAATTTGGGTGAAACCTGTAAATATCATGAAATATCACTCCCAATATTATGCTATGTCATATGGTAAAGGGACTTTCAAAGATACAGTTATGGTTACCAGTAAATTGACTTTGGATTATTCAAAAGATTATCTGGGAAGCCTGACCTAATCACAGAAGCCCTTTAAATCTGGGTCTAGAGGTCAGAGACAGAGGAACTCAGAGAAACAGCAGAGACATTCTCGTGCTGGCCACAAAGGGTCAATTGCCATGTTGTGGACAAGGCTATGTGACAGGAGTAAGTGGATGGCCTCTAAGAGTGTCCCAGCTCTTAGACAGACAACAAGAAATTTGAAATTAATTTTCAGAGTTGCAAGGGACCAAACACTGCAAATACCCTGCATGAGCTGGAAAGAGCACCCCATGCCCGAGATGATATTGCAGCCCTGCCAACGCTTGATTTCAGCCATGTGAGATCATGAGCAGAGAACCCACTCACTCCAGACCCAAGGAAACTGTGAGATAATAAATTTTAATTGTATTAAGCCTCTAAGTAGGTAAGTTATTTGTTATATAGTGATAGAAAACTAATACAGATCCTATGCTAGGTCTTAATACAAGACAGACCCAATCAATTTAAAAAGATTTTAAATAATATCAAGTATATTATCTGAACAAGACAGAATTATATTAGAAATCAATAGCAGAAATAAATTTGGGAAATTCCCAAATAAATGGAAGGTAAAATCACTCACTTCTCAATTAACCATGGATAAAAAAAACAAGGGAAATTAGAAAATATGTTGAACTGAATGAAAAAGAAAATATAACATACCAAAATTTATGAGATACAGCTAAAGTAGAACTTCTTGTCTCAAATCAATAACCTAAGTAAGCTACCTCCCTAAAAAAGTAGAAAAAGAAGAGTGAACTAAATCTAAAGTAAGCAAAAATATGGAAATACTTAGGATTATAGGGGAAACCAAGGAAATGAAAAATAGAAAAATAATAGAGAAAATTCAATAAAACCAAAATTTGGTTATTTGAAAAGATCAACAAAATTGACAAACTTTAGCTAGACTGACCAAGGACATATAAGAGAAGACACACATTATCAAAATCAGTTATGGAAGAGGAGACACCACTAGTGACTCTACGGAAATTAAAAGGATTATAAAGGAATATAATGTACAACTTTATGCCAATAATTTATACAAATAGATGAAATTTTTTTAAAAAAAGATACATATTACCAAAAATGACACAAGAATTAGAAAATCTGAATAGATTTATAACAAGTAAAGAAATTGAAATAGTATTCAAAATTCTTCTCAGCAAGTAAAGCTCAGGCCCAGGTAGTTTTACTGGAGAATTCTACTAAATATTAAAAAACATAGTACTAATCCTTTACAGAGTCATTCACAAAAAAGAGGAGGAAGGGGACCCTCTCCGTTCATTCTATGAGGCTAGTATGCTGATTTCAAAGTCAGACAAAGACCTTTAAAGAAAAGAAAGCTACAAAAAACAATGCCTCATAATTGGCATTTTATGTTCTCCTGAGTCACAGGAGTGAAGTCACATAAGATGCCCATTCTGGTGGTGCGTCTTTTATTACAGTGTCATTCATAACCTGGGTAAGGGACATCCCATTTGGAACCTTGTTTCTGTCTTCATATAGTCAGTCTGATACTGCCAGCATCTTAAGCATTTCTGTGACTTCAGCAGGCTTTGACCATTTATATTACAAAGGAGGAGCAGCAGAGCATTTGCCTGTTCCTGGGTACATATGAGTCACCCCTCCCTTAATCCATTCTGTTAAATCCTTAGGAGTTATTTTCAACGTTTTAACAGATACCTGTACAGCCAATTTATCAATTGTAGTTGTCCAGGTTCCTTTGGAGCTCCACCTGCCATCCAGAAAGGGTAAATTTCACTTTTGCTTTTGCTAAGCAAGAACTGTGAAAATGAATTTTTAGCTGACCTGCTACCTTTTTTGCAGTTCTTTACTCATTTATTTTGTTAGATTCTGAAATTCAGTTTCTATTATTTCCATATTATACCGGAAAGTTTTTATTATCAGTAACTGATTCCAAAGCCTTTGCTGCTTCAAACCAAAGTGGCTCAGTTACCACCCCAGTCAATACCCAGTATTAACAGTTTGTTTTCATTCCTTTTAATTTTTTTATTTCAAAATATAAAGGGGGTACAGATGTTTTTGTTACATGGCTTGAGTCAGGGCTATAAATTTGACCATTGCCCAAATAGTGTTCATTGTACCTGTTAGGTGGGCTTTTGCCTCTCCCCTCCTTCCCCCTACTCCTGCTTGATTTTCAATGACTTTTACTTTCCCTTGTGTACGTGCATGCCCATCAGTTAGTTCCAAATTATTACAGAGTATGTGTGGTGTTTATTTTTCTATTCTTGAGATACTTTGCTTAGGATAATGGTCTCCAGTTCCTTCCAAATTGTTGCAAAAGGCATTAATTCATCCTTTTGTATGGCTGAGTAGTGCTCCATGGTATACATATACCACATTTTGTTAATCCACTCATGAATTGATGGGCACTTGGGTTGATTCCACATCTTCACTATTGTGAATTGTGTTGCAATAAACATTCAAGTGCAGGTGTCTTTTTGATAAAATGACTTATTTTCTTTTGGGTAGATACCCAGTAGTAGTATTGCTGGATTGAATGGTAGGTCTACTTTTAGTTCTTTGAGAAATACCCATATGGTTTTCCATAGCAGTTCTACTAATTTGCAGTCTCATCAACAGTATACAAGTGTTCCTTTCTCTTTGCATCCACACCAGCATATATTGTTTTTGGACTTTTTAATAAAAGCCATTCTGAGTGAGGTAAGGTGATATCATTGTGGTTTCAATTTGCATTTCCTTGATGATTAGTGATGTTGAGCATTTTTTCATATGTTCTTGGCCATTTGTCTATCTTCTTTGGAGAAGCTTTTATAATTTTAAGATATGTTTCCTCTATGCATAGTTTCTTGAGGGTTTTTATCAAGAAAGGGTGCTGGATTTTGTTGAACGCTTTCTCTGCATCTATTGAGATGATCATGCGGTCTTTTTTTTTGCTTCTGTTTATGTGCTAAATCACATTTATTGATTATTTTGAACCATCCTTGCATCCCTGGGATGAAGCCCACTTGGTCATGGTTGATTTTTTTTTTTTTGATGTGTTGTTGAATTTGGTTTGCTAGTATTTTATTGAGGATTTTTGAGTCTGTATTTATAAGGAATATTGGTCTGTAGTTTTCTTTTTTTGTTGTTTCCTTTCCTGGCTTTGTTATAAGGTGATACCGGCTTCATAGAATGAGTTGGAGAGGATTCCCTCCTTCTAAAGGCGTATGTTTATGTAAAAACTTTACACAAATGTTCATAGCAGCTTTATTTGTAATAGCCCTCAACTGGAAATATTCCCAATGTCCATTAACAGCTAAATGGATAAACAAATTGTGGTATATCCATACAATGGAGCACTACCATTGAGAAATAAAAAGGAATGAACTATCTATAGACAATGTAATATGGATGGATATCAATGTAATTATGCTGAGTAAAAGAAGACAGGCAAAAAGAGTACATGCTATATGATTTCATTCATATAAAATTCCAAAATAGTAAACCAGTTTATACCAACAAAAGGCAGACCATTGGTTTCTAGGGAAAAGGGATGGAGGGTAGGGAGGGGAAGGACATTTCTGGGGGGTGATGGCAGTATTCATTACCTCATTATTTTGATTGTGATGATGGCTCATGACTGTATACATAAGTCAAAACTTTTCAAATTATGACCTTCTAATAACTTCAGTTTGTTGTATGTCGATCATACCTCAATAAAGAGGTTTTCTTTGTTTATGTTTTTGTTTTTTTAATAAAGACATCATCAACAGGCCTGAGGACTGTTCCTCCAGAAAGCAGAAGCTGGATGATGGATATATGACTGGGCTGAAGGAAACCCTGTTCATCAAACAATTTTCTAGTTGCCTTTATTCTCATGAGAATCAACTTTTTTTTTTTTACAGAAATATAGGAATCACCTCTTGCCACTCTAACACTAAGAATATACTCTTTCCTGGCATGTGGGACAGTACTGCAATCTGGTTGAATATCCTCAAAAAATGTGGCTCCATGTCTTCATCATATTGACAGATCCAGGATTTGTCAATCTTGTGTTTGTAGCTTTCAATGGTGTAGGTTATATCAGGTAACCCCACCTATCCCCCAATCCAGGGGTGGAGATGTTATTAAAGCTTAGGTTCCCTGGAATCATCCTTCTGCTAGTCTGAGCAGCTATTTTGCAAATATTAAGATCAGATGGAGGGGATATCTCTGCTACAAGGCTTTACTCACTCGTTGTGGGTCTTTGCTAAGCCCATCATTGACTCTGTCAGGGATTGATAACTGGAAAATAACTTGACCTTCCATCTCCATTTCCCAACCCTGCAATAGACAGATGCTAGACTTTATATATATATATATATTTTTTTTCTGTGTCCCTTAGTGAAGATGAAGTGCTCTGGAAGCCTCCACTTTGGGGGCCTAATATGATTCTGAACATCAATGAGTATAAAAGATTATTTATATCTCTTGAGCAAGTCATGTTTTTCCCCATTTAGGGACTATCTCGCAACCAAGTAAATAAAGCACACTGATCTTCTTAGATATTTTTTATCTCTGAACGTCCCTCAAAACAGATCCTGTTGTCAGCTTTGGTCATCGGGAAACTTGCTCTTTTATAGAGTTTAAAAGATAGAACAACAAATCAATTAAAAGTAAAACACAGCCTTAATCAGAGGTTCCAGTGAGTTATATCTTGTTTTATTAATTTTATGTTTAAATTAGGAAATGTTTTCAAAATCAAAATTACTACATAAGAAGTAAAAATAAATAAAGGGCTATTTCTTCTAAAGAGTTAGTATTCTGGAGGTCGAACAAGGTTCCTTAAGGAATAATGACTGATACAATTGAGTGCTTAATATGTGCCAATAATTGTTCTAAGCACTTTAAATCTATTAACTCATTTAATCCTTACTTCTGTTTGAATTAGGTCCTACTGTAATGGTAATAGATGGTAATAGACCATCATTTTACCAAATAGGATAATGAAACCCGGAGAAGTTAAGTGCCTTGCACAAGGTGCACAGGAAGTAAAGGATAGCATGATTGAGGTTGATGTAGATGGTGAAATAGGCCCACGGAGGAACGATGGCTTAAACACAATAGAGAGCAGGAGCTAGCTCTCTGTTGTCTCTTCTTAAAAAGACACTGAGGGTTCTAATCCTATCAGATCAAGACACCACCTTGATGACGTCTTTAAACTTAATTACCTTTCTATAGGCTCTATTTCCAAATAGTCACATTGGGGTTAGGGCTTCAACATACGAATTATTTTTGTGGGGGGAGGACACAATTTAGTCTATAACAACAGCATCCTTCTTCCTGACCAAGTCTTAGCCTCTGATATGGTCCTGTTTATACCATCCTAGGACCTAAGTCATTAGCTCAGGCTACAGGAAATTTGCTCTAGTTCTTTTTGAAGTAGGAAATTTGTGACTGGTATTTTTTTGTTTTTGTTTTTGTTTCTTTTAGCAGAGGAACTGAATGAAATTTTAAGCCCTGGGAAAGAGTAGACCCAGGTTAATGTAGTAATTTCTAATTCTTTTACTACATGTGTTTTAAGGTTTATTAATGTAAACCCCTGTTGCTACCATGCTATGTGATCTGTGGGTTCTGCCTCATAAAGGCTCCATGTCTTCATCATATTGACAGATCCAGGATTTGTCAATCTTGTGTTTGTAGCTTTCAATGGTGTAGGTTATATCAGGTAACCCCACCTATCCCCCAATCCAGGGGTGGAGATGTTATTAAAGCTTAGGTTCCCTGGAATCATCCTTCTGCTAGTCTGAGCAGCTATTTTGCAAATATTAAGATCAGATGGAGGGGATATCTCTGCTACAAGGCTTTACTCACTCGTTGTGGTACTCCCTACCTCTTTTCAACTTGCATTTTCAATTCTATGCCACAACAGATGCTTCCATTTGTCTATCTAGGGACTGAGGCTCATGAAACCTGCCTATTTGGATGATATCATCCTGATTGTGTCATTTGTTTCAGCTGGAGAATCACCCTTAATAAATTGCTAAATGAAAACACTTGTTTAGTGCTTTGCTCAAGGGCCTAATGAGTTCCTGGTTCTTCTGTTATGGCTTTTTCAAGACACTGTCTTAACTCTTAAAATGCCCCAGCTTTAGTAGCATTTCCTGTCTATATTTCTTTCTACAGTGGTAAGTGCTGTAGTGATTTGTTCATATCTAAATTCATCTCCTTTTTAGAAAGACCCAACCAAATTTGTAGTAATTTAGCAGCTTGACCTGGGCCTTTCCTTCTCTGAGATGCTCAAGATAGGATAATATGTAAAAGACTACTATGGGAGCATCCTATCTGTTCTGTTTCTGTGGAGAATCCTTCTATTCAGAGTAATGTGCACAACCCTGTCTTTAGAGAAATAACTATTCACTTAGGGACTGTGCAATTATAAGCTAAATGACCTTCAAAGTGGAAACCCCACATGGCCCCTTTAAAGGACAACTAAAGGTTAAATTCATTCTTTGGAAAGAAACAAACTTAGTGGGGAAAAGCAACCCACCACCACACCACACCCCCCTGATACTTATCTCTGTTTTGTAGATAGGGAAATTCAAGTTTTGCAAAGATAAGATCTGCTATAGGTCATACCACTAATAAGTAGTTTGATTATAATTTAAACTCAAGCCTATCTACTGGGGGAAATCTATCAGCCTGCTACTCTTTACAAAATAACACAACTTTTTCATGGGAAGAAAATCTTCCTTTGATGTGCTTTATGCAAATGTGGTGTGAGATGATGGATATAACTAGCATTACAAATACCTACATTTATTCTAATAAAGATAAGGATCTGGTGGTTTAGAGAAAAAGACTGCTATAATTAGATTACCAGAAGAAAATGCCCCCCCCCAAAAAAGAAAGAAAAATAATGAGAAAATCTCCAATGTAAATTAAACATTGTTTAGGCCTAATTATCATTTTCAGAATAATAATTTTTATTTATGATAATATATAATGATATAACAAATAATTATAGTCTAATGTAATAATGAAAATATTATCCAAATCTCCTTGGTTTGAGCATTTCCCTGTACCAACAGACCACGTGCACCATCACTCTTCCCTTTAGCCGGCATGTTCCTCCTTAGCCCACTAAGGGCTCCCAGCCCTCGCTTCAGAGTAGACTCTTGGGGTTGGACTGCCTCAGGAAACGCTATGGAGGGTGTTGACTGCTGATCCCCCATCCCACCCCACCATGCTATTATTTTATTTTATTTTTTTATTACTGTAAAAAAGCACTTTCACTTCTACAGCCTTGCCAAATGTAAAGAGGTAGAAGCAACGCGGCAAAGGTAATACTAGGAAATAGATGGTGGAGAAAGGTCCAAACAGAATTAAACTCACCTTCTACCAGAGATCATGTGTCTCAGCCCTTTGAAACTACCCTGGGTTCTATTTAAACATTTTCCTGAGCTCACACGGGTGTTACCAGGTGGAACATCTGTATTAGGTGTGGTGCATGCTGATTTCTGATGCCCTTCTAAACTGAGATTCCAAGAATTCTATGATCACCAGTGACAACTGATGCCACTGTTAACTTAAGGCTCCTTAATAAACATAGATGGAAGAAATTTTGTGGTGATTCTGTAAATGCGGCAACTTTAAGTTTAACAACCTAAAAGGGCTTTGGTGAAGACGCATGAATCCTATCCTTGTTTCAGAGGGTGACTCTCCCCTTTCTTCTAGCACTGATGTCTGTCTGAAGTGAGGAAGACAGTGTCTCCTGAAAGAACAGGGCAGAATTAGGACTCATGTCAAGATTAATTACTGGTATGCTTTAGACTGCTTATATCCACAAGGATATAGCCAAAGTAGAAGTGGTAGGAGATTGGCAGAGGTGTCCAAGCACGCTGCCTTTGGGATGGCTGCAACATGAGCACCAGGTTCCTTTCTCCTAGAGAAGAAAACTCAACCTGAAACTCTGGTGAAATTGGTCTTTCTCTTTCCCCCAGAGTCAGCCTGCCCTGATCAACTGCTCACCCCACAGGTGTGGGGACTGCAGCAGGGTGAACAGGCAACATGTGTGTGTGAGAGAAAGCAGCATGGGATCCTCCTCTGAAATTAAGACGCCAACTTTGCCCACCTAGGAAATGGCAACATTCTTATGATTTTCATGAATTTAGTGAATAAGGAAGTGTAGTTCTGATTCAACTGTGTACACACCCAAATGTAAAATGTTTATCTAATTGTAGAGTTGGTTTCCTGTGGTAAAACCTAATGCTTGATTTTATGCCCAGGCCTGTTATTGTGAAAATAGGACAGGTAATTTCAACAGGTTTTGGGCTATGCTTATGTCCTCACGTTCCACACAGAACAGAATATTCAGTGTGTAAACTGGTCATCTGCTTCCAAAACTTCTTCCCTAGGCGCAGGCATACTGGGTTTCTAAGGTCGGAGTTATCGGTCAGGCTTGTTCCACATGAGCCCTAAGCTTCCAGACCATCAGTCAGGCTAGGAGTGCCTGCTCCACAGACACGGGGATGGAGACTCTCCCTTCATACCAAAGAATTTTCCTATCTAGACTCTTCCTAGCATACAGTCTGGGGGCTCTCCAAGTATTGGCAACAATGATTGGGCTATACCTATGGATAAATATTCTAGGCTCTGTATGGATTGGTCAAAAGTCCTAGTATATGAGGTCTGTCTGGAAAGTATCCAGCCATGTAATATGAAAAATAGACATTTATTGAAGAAGATACAAGATACAAGAAACACTGTACATAGGACAATGACGCCTCAGTCCCCTTCAAAGTAGGCACCTTAGGACCTCACACAGTTCTCCCAGCATCTCTTAACCTAACCCGTACACGTACAACATTCTCAGGTGTTCTGCTTGTTGCAGGCCTTCCAGAATGTGGATCATTTTCAACAGATTCTTGACCATCTTTGAAGTGTTTGTGCCACACTTTTATTTATGCTGCACTCATGGCATCATCCCCAAAAGCCCTCTGAATCATCTGAATGGTTTCCACAGAGGAATGTTCAAACTTAACGCAAAACTTGACGCAGATTCGTTACTCTACTTGCACCATCATTTTGAATGCAACAGCCATACAATACACATGCTCACTCAACAGCGTCTAGCGCACCACTGACTAGTATCATGAAGTCGTCACTGTTCACGCATGCGTATTACAGTCCACTCTCCTTGTCTGCCAGGTTACACCGATGGTGCTCAAACCATTCTCGTTGTATTAACAATGGCCGGATGTTTCCAGACAGACCTCGACATATGTACATACATATACATACATACATATATAGTTTGCTGAGGTGTCTATTCAGATTTTTAGCCCATTTTAAAGATTCAGTTGTATCTTTTCTTATTGTTGAGTTTTGAGAGTTCTTTGTATATTTACGATGTAAGCCATTCATCAGATATGTGATTTGTAAATATTTTCTTCCAGTCTGTGGCTTGTCTTTTCATTCTCTTCACAATGTTTCTCACAGTGCATAATTTATTAATTTTAATAAATATCAACTTCTCCTTATTTGTCTTATGTAAATTGTGCTTTTGATTTTGTAACTAAAGCCTTATTACCAAACTCAAGGTCACATAGATTTTTCTCCTATGTTAATTTCTAAAAGTTTTAGAGTTTTGCATTTTATGTTTAGGACTATGATCAATTTTGAGTTAATTTTTGTATGAGGAGTAAAATTTATGTCTATGTTCATTTTTTTGCATATGGACATCTAATTGTTCCAGCACCATTTGTTGAAATATTTAAAAACATTTATTCTATTATTAAATTAAGATATTCTCTTCAATTCTAGTTTGCTAAGAATTTTATTATAAACTGTATCCACCATTGATTTATGTAATTTAGTTTTATGTATCCACCATTTTCATGCATTCAGTGAAATGATCTTGAATGTTTTCCCTCTGTAGACTAGAGTGAATGGTTGGATTTGTAGACTGAATGCTATTTATTTGTAATATTCTATCTTTAACTTATTGCTAATACTATATACTTATATTGCATTTAGCATTCTGTATCCAAATTCTATAGAGAAATTGTCATATAATCTAAATTTATAATAATACTTACTTAAGTTTCAGTATCAAAATTATACTGTTCTTCAACAACCTAACTTTACACCTTAGGGAATTAGAAAAATAAAAACAAACTAAACCCAAAACTAGAAGAATGAAGAAAATAGTATGGATTAGAGCAGAGATAAATAAAGAATAGAAAACTAATAAGACAAAATAAAATTTAAACAAGAGAGTTCTTCAAAAAGAAGAACAAACATAACAAACTTTAGCTAGGCTGGCTAAGAAAAAAAAGTGAAGACCCAAATAACTAAAATCAGAAAATAAAGAAGGGACATTATAACCAATATTACAGAAATAAAAAGAATTATAAAAGAGTACTATGAACAATTGTATGCCCACAAATTGGATAACCTAGATGAAATGGAAAAATCACTAGAAAAGCACAATCAACCAAGGCTCAATCATGAAGAAATAGAAAATCTCAACAGACCTATAACTAGTAAGAAGATTAAATCAGTAAACTAAAACCTCTCAGCAAAGAAAACGTAAAGACAGGATAGCTTCACTGGTGAATTCCAACAAACTTTTAAAGAATAATTAACACCAATCTTTCTCAAACCCTTTTTTAAAAAAATTTAATCCCTCTATCTACTATTCCATTTAATTTGGGAAAGAATTGACACTTGTTTAGTTAGAACATTTTAGAACCATTACATTTTACTAAAGCAGAGTGTAAGAGAAGTCTTAGGAGATTAAGTTATGTCCCCAAGTGAAGTTATTTATTAGGACTGAGAATCTTTCCTCCCAACTCCGTGCTGGTTAAGCCAGAACTTTTGAGTCTGATTGGGGTGTTCTATACAGCAGTACAGGAAAGGGCAGTTATCAGGGCACCTTGTACCTACCTCTTGTGCAGATGTAAATCTCTTCATTTCCATGGGCCAAGTGGCTGCTAAGGAGGTACGTCAGTTAATCACCTCATTACCTCTCAACTCTGAAAGCATTTCTGTGAAAAACAACAGAATTCCTTCAAGCATTTCTCCGTTAAAATGGACAAGATGGTAAGCTTTCTAGTAGCAGGTGGAAGAGGGATATTGCAGGAGCAAAGCCATCCTACAATTACTGACAGGGACCACAGGCCCAGAATGTGATCCATTGGAACCTCAGAGGCTCAATCTGGCCACCTTCTTGACATGGAAACCAGAGGCCTGCGTGGCCAGCTGTCTGCTAATTCCCTTGGCAATCCTCACATGACCTGCCCCCAGCCTCGTGTGCCTGGAGGGTCACGCATGGAGCAGTCTTTCTTTCTGCAGGGCCTGGACACTCTGAAGGCCCTCTGCCCCAACTTACACCCAAACTCCCACTGCGCACCTATGGCGCTGGTTACTGATCACCTGCTCCCTGTCCACACTCTGGCAGATTGTGTATTATTTGTCCCGCAACTGCAGACCAGTTCCAGCCTGTCTAAGCCAACGACCTTCTCTTCTGTCAGGTAGCTGAACTATACTTTCTCCAGTGAAGCCTGAACCCCTTCCAAGTTTGTCCTTCATTGAGTTATCTCTCTCAGCCCTAGGGTACCATATAGAGTTTCCTTATATGGTGTAATTACCCTTTCATGCTTGTTAATAATTTATTATATTAAATGTACCCTATTCAACCTACTGCATGTTTTTTATTTGACTCAGACTGCTCAGGCAGAAACATGATAAGGCACTTTAAATTGTCCCTACCAAGAGAAATTCTCCCTGATTGGAGGAACCCCAGCAGAAAATTTACTTATTTCATCTTGATATGTTAGTGATTAAATTTCAAATGTTTTCTGAATATGAGGAAAAATATTTATGTCCTAAACTACGAATAAAGAAAGGAAAAAATAAAGCATAAAATTGTGCAAGAAACAGGAGCTTACGTGTCTTATCACATTATGACTAAGAAAGGAAGAGAGGCAAGACAGATAGTGTTGTTTTTCAGAGTGGTTCCTCTTTTTGGAAAAATCTACAAGGCCACATTTTCCTATGCAGGAAATGGAATTATCTTCAACACCATCACCATGAAGGTACAAAACCAGCATTTAACAATAACCGGGAGTAAAGATTTTATATTTAGTGAGCCTATCTGCTCTCCAAGACGCAAAGGTTGGGCCAGACATTATTTATAGGACTATAGATCCACAAATATAGTTGAACATTTTCACAAAGACATGGAAGAAAGACGATCTTGAACTTATAGCCCATAGTTTTTCCTTCCGCACATACTAAACCCCTCAATGTCAGTAATAGAGAGTCACCTCTAGTGACAGACAGCTGCTCCACCCTAAGATCCTGCTGCATCCTAAACTTCCCTCTTCCTGGTAAAAGAGAATGTCAGTTAACCCACGGATAGATGGAAGTGAATGGATATATGGGTCAATTCCAAGCATTTAATAAAGTTATCTTAAATATGTACGTTGACTTTTTTTTAAATCAGGTGAGCCCTTCTAATTCTGTATTCTACCTTGTGTTAAAGAGAGCTGGGATCACTATTTCCCAGATGCTTTTTTGTTTTATTGCTAGGGTTCTGGATGCAATTTATATTCTGCCAATGATATGAACTAGAATAAGATTTGGTGGGAGAAAAAGAATCATTATTATATGATTTCTAATTGTTTGGTACTTCTTGGTTTATTTTACAGTGATTGAGCTTTTCCCTTTTTTTTACTATCATCTTGTTCTTTTTATTAGTTTATAAAAATAGAAAAATTTCACATTCATTTTTCTTAAATTTTACAAATTAATCTTGATTAATCAAAATTTAATATGAAGCAATATTCTTATCCCATTCCTGGAAAATGCAAGGACCTAATATCATGTTCCAATTTCCTAGTTTTATGGAGCATTTTTATTGAATATATGTGTATATATGTTTATATATACAATCCATATTATGTCCGTTGTTTTATAGAATGAGTACACATTTAGACTTACCCACACATTTGTCACTTTATTTGCTCTTTTCCCTGTCTTATATCAGGTAAAATTTTCATTTTCTTGAAGAACAACCTTTAGGATATTGTTTAGTAAAAGTATGTTGTATGAAAAACTTTTCTCAGTTTCATTTGTATAGCAATGTCTTCATCTTGACTTCATTTTAAAATGCTAATTTTCCTATTACAGAATTTTCCCATTACAGTTTTGTTCCCTGAGGACATGGAAAACACGATATTCTTATTTTATTGTTGCAGTGTGAGAACTCATCTCTCAGTCTAAATGTCATTAATTTAAATGTAATTTGTATATTAAGGTAGCCACTTTTTCTTTGACAATACCTTCTTTCATTATATGGTTTTTATGTGTGAATTTCTTTTTATTTTTGTTGTTTAAAATTTCTAGGAATTTCTTGATTTGTGCCTAGTTATCTTTTACAAGATGTCAAGAATGGTGCATTCTTAGTCTTATCTCTTCAAATATTACCTTTGCAATATTCTGTTCTCTCATTTTGCAACTCACATTAAAAATATGATGAATCTACTCATATCATCTATGTCTTTTACACTACCAGTGTCTTCTCCATATTCTCTTTTTCCTGTTGTTGTTTCTGTGACTAATTCACTGTAGTTTCTTCTGACCTATCCTGAAGTTCATTGATTTCATCTTTTTTTTTTAATTTCAGAATATTATGGGGTACAAACGCTTTGGTTACATCTATTGCCTATGTACTGCCCAAGTCAGAGCTACAAGCGTGCCCATCCCCCAGATAGTGTGCCCCGCACCCATTAGGTGTGAATTTACCAATCTCCTCTACCCCCCTCCCACCTGCCTGACACCCAATGAATATTATTTCCATGTGTGCACATAAGTGTTGATCAGTTAGTACCAATTTGATGGTGAGTACAAGTGGTGCTTGTTATTCCATTCTTGTGATACTTCATTTCGACGAATGGGCTCTAGCTCTATCCGGGATAATACCAGAGGTATTAATTCACCATTTTTTTAATGGCTGAGTAGTACTCCATGGTATACATACACCACATCTTATTAACCCACTCGTGTATTGATGGACACCTGGGTTGTTTCCACATATTTGCAATTGTGAATCATGCTGCTATAAACATTCAGGTGCAGATGTCTTTATTATAGAATGTCTTTTTTTCCTTTGGGTAAACACCCAGTAGTGGGATTGCTGGATCAAATGGTAGTACTACTTTTAGTTCTTTGAGGTATCTCCATATTACTTTCCATAGAGGTTGTACTAATTTGCAGTCCCACCAGCAGTTTATGAGTGTTCCTATCTGTCCACATCCCCACCTATATTTGTTGTTTTGGGACTTTTTGATGTGAGCCAATCTCACTGGAGTTAAGTGATATCTCATTTTGGTTTTGATTTGCATTTCCCTGATGATTAGAGAAGTTGGGCAATTTTTTATATGCTTGTTGGCCATTATTCTGTCTTCTTTTGAAAAGTTTCTGTTCATGTACTTTGCCCATTTTTTAATGGGGTTGCTTGATTTTTTCCTGTTGATTTTCCTAAGTTCTGTATAGATTCTGGTTATCAGCCCTTTATCGAATGTGTAGCATGCAAATCTTTTCTCCCATTCTGTAGGTTGTCTGTTCATTCTAGTGATAGTTTCTTTGGCTGTGCAGAAGCTTTTTAATTTGATCAGGTCCCATTTATTTATTTATGTTGCTGTTGTGATTGCTTTGGGGGTCTTCTTCATAAATTCTTTGCCTAGACCAATGTCCATGAGAGCTTTTCCAACGTTTTCTTTGAGAATTCTTAGGGTTTCACATCTTAGGTTTAAGTCTGTTATCCAATCGTGAGTTGATTTTTGTGAGAGGTGAGAGGTGTGGATCTAGTTTCAGTCTTCTACAGGTGGCCATCCAGTTTTCCCAGCACCATTTATTGAATAGGTATTATTTTTCCCAGTGTATGTTTTTGTCTTTTTTGTCAAAGATCAGATGACAATATGAGGATGGTTTTATATCTGAGTTCTCAGTCCTGTTCCATTGGTCTATGTTTATTCTTGTGCCAGTACCATTCTGTTTTGGTTACTACAGCTTTGTAGTATAGTTTGAAGTCTGGTAGATAGATACCTCCCAATTTGTTCTTAAGATTGTTTTGGCTACATGGGGTCTTCTCTGGTTCCATAAGAAGTGTAGAATTATTTTTTCTAGATCTGTGAAAAATGATCTTGGTATTTTGATAAGGACTGCATTGATCCTGTAAATCACTTTAGGTAGTATAGACATTTTAACAGTGTTGATTCTACTGATCCAAGAGCATGGTAGGGTTTTCCATATGTTTACATCCTCTGCAGTTTCTTTTCTCAGTGTTTCATAGTTCTCCCTATATAGGTCTTTCACCTCCTTAGTTAAATATGTTTCTAAATATTTAATTTTCTTTGATGTTACTGTGAAAGGTATTGCATCTTTGATTTGATTCTCAGCTTGACTGTTATTGGCATATATGAAGGCAACTGATTTATGTGCATTGATTTAGTATCCAGAAACTTTGCTGAATTCATTTATCAATTCCAGAAGTCTCTTGGTTGAATCTTTGGGGTTTTCTAGATATAATATCATATCATCAGAAAGAGTAAAAGTTTGACCTCTTCTGCCCCCATTTGGATACCTCTGATTCCTCTCTCTTTTCTGATTGCTCTGGCAAGGACTTCCAGCACTATGTTGAACAGAAGTGGAGATAGTGGGCAACCTTGTCTTGTTCCAGTTCTAAGTGGGAATGCTTTCAATTTTTCCCCATTTAGTATGATATTGGCTATGGGTTTATCGTATATGGCTTTAATAATTTTGAGGTATGAGCCATCTATGCCTATATTGTTAAGAGTTCTTATCATAAAAGGGTGCTGAATTTTGTCAAAAGCCTTTCTGCATCTATTGAGAGGATCATATAGTCTACGGCCATACCACCCTGAATGCACCCTATCTCATCTGATTTCATCTTTAATTATGTTTATACTGCTATTAAACCCCTTCATTGAATTCTTAACATATTTTATTTAATCTAAGCTGTAATATATTTTAAAATGCACACTATATTATATACCACAAGAATTACAAAATTTCACAAGTTGTAAGAGGCATACTAACTTCTGACATGTAAAAATTTTTAAAGTACATGCTTTAACCAATAAAGGCAGTAATTTACATCATTGTACTTTCAGTCCTGAATTTCTATCATTTTAGTATCAGTCCAGACTTGAGTTTTATCTGTACAATTATGGTAAGCATAATTATTTTACTAAATATCTGATAATTCAATATCTGGAATTACTATAGGTCTATTTATTTTGTCTATTATTTCTGATGACAGCATTTTGTTTATTTATGGGCCTACACAGACTTTTTGTGGTGCTTGGTGCTATATTTGAAAAAAAAAAAAGGGTATACCTATAGGAATCCTCTGACGCCCAGATGATGTCATTTTTTCCTTAGAGGATTTCAATTTACTTTCCCACATGCTTTCATTCATTTATTGTTGTCTTAAATAAAGCAGCCATTTCACCATTATCCATATAAAGGGCTTGAAATATTCTAGATAATCCAGATATGTGCAAAACCTGTTCCAGATAAATTTACTTCTGATTAAATTTCACTTTTGGGTTATATGTCTTAGTGTCAGACCAAAATAGATGACAATGTTTCAGGTTCCCACCCTTGAAAGTCCCTAATATCTGACTTTTATTCTTACATCTTATTGGTGACTTTAAAAGGCATCTCAGATTTTTTTACTGCTTTTTCCACATGGCAAACATGAAAGGGGAAAAGCAGCACTATATTCAGGGTCCAAGGCTCACATCTCCGGATTCCTGCCTTTTCTAGCCCAGTGATGTCTTACATATTTTTTTGCTCTTTAATGCTTTTATATATTGTCAAGATTTTCAGTTGTTTTAAGTTTCTTAAGTTTCAAACTATTGAAAGTAGGAGCCCTTCCCCTCAAAAAAACTGATTAAATTTTTTGAGAGTAGGATATGTTTAGCTTAGGATGGATAATATCCAATATACAACAAATAATCATTATCAATTTTAAATTGAGAAGAAGCAAATTGGAACACCAAAATCCTGACAACAGGGATTCAATATGGGGCACAATTTTCTAAATGGGTTTTTATACAATTTATTCCCCAACTCATCTCAGAAGGACAGAGGTGAAAAATTACCAGTGGTGACTTCCAATATCAGACTACCCACAATAATGATGAAAGAAATAGAAAAGATTTAGTGCTTTTTTTTAATTTCCCTGATTGTCATGATATTATAGATATATCATTTTATTTATCTCGATATTTCCAAACACCTAGATGATTGCCTTACATAAAATAAGAAAGCAATAATATTTTTATGGTAATAGATGTTAACTTACATTGTAACCAAGTTCAACATGAAACTTGATGATGAAACTAAAATTAGGTGTGAAAAACTCAATATTATAACTGTCATGAGTATGGGACAAGAGAGAAGAGAATCACCCTAGCAGGGCACATCACTATCTATGGCATCATATACGGGACATTAGGGCAAAATGCTGAAAGTCTAGTAGAAAATCCACATTGGGTAAAATGTAGTCAGGTATTTGCAAAATCAGTAACTGTAGCCTCATGCAAATTGGTCATAAAAGGCCTAAGCCCCAATGCCATTGGTCAGTGTAAGCTTCCTTGACTTTAGAATGTTTCAATTCAGTTGTTTCTACTTGGCAGAAGAACACACCAGTGGCAGTAGACATTGTGTAACCTAATCTGTATACACACAGAAGCAGTTATTACAATAATTTATGGAATTAAATTAGGTAGGTATTATTTGCAAAGAATAGCTCAGTACTCACAAAAAATCATTTCCAAAAAATATGGAGAAATTCTTCAATTAACAGAGAATAACAAAGGGAAAATGAAAAATTGGTCCTTACTGATTTTGGCAGATGACTCGTTCTAGCAGATGACTCATTTTGTCTATTTTGCAGATAGTTTCTATTCCTTCATGAAACAGAGAATCCTGCAGGACTGCCACTGAAACACACACACACATGAAGTTCCAACGTGAATTTATTCATTTCAACTGGGAAAAACATGGGGCTTCAGACTTGGGTTAAAGGTACCCAGATCCAGATCAAAAGGACTACTTTTTGCATATTTTATGACTTTATAATGATGCAATCTTTATAAATCATATATTAATATTTTATGCCCAGTCATATCATCAACTGAGCAGAAAATGTATCAGGAAAAAGGTAACAAGCAGAATTCACAAATGATAAGAACTTTATTTTTTTCACAAGGCCAGTATCTATATCTGTCTTCCAAAAATATAGAGTGCTCTCGTTTGGAGACATGGTAGTACAGTATAAAGAGGCCCCAAAGGAAGAGCTGGAGGAATCAAATAATCCTAAAAACCTAAACAACAGAGCTCTGTTGATAAGGCAGATTCTCATACTCATGTTTAGGTGAAACTTCTGACTGCTCATTGTCATCAGGTATCATGTGAAGATGTCAAGAGGGGACAGCCCTTTTGAAACTCTGGTTTCACAGTTACATATCCATGAAACCAGAATGGACTCCTCTTGCTAGGGATCCCCCTTTCCCTAGTGAACCCTACCCAACATGGACTTTGTTGTTTATGGCAACACCTCCTTGCCTGGTAGAAACATTCCTCTCTGTATTTATTTTCTTCTTTACATTGATTTTTTAAAAAACATACCTAAATGCCTTCTCTCTATTTCTTAGCTTCTTCAAAGAAGTGGGGCAGGAAGAAAAGATAGACCATCCCATAAGAAACATAAAATGACTGAGGTCCAGGAATGCTCACCTGGGTGACAAAGCATGCCACCGTGTATGCAAAGGCAGAATGGTTAAAGCAATGCATACTTGCAGCAGGAAAGGATAAGCATGGCAATCAAACACACTTGCCAAAAAATCTCCTGTTCGTATTTCTGTGGGAAAATATAAATACACCAGGAGCAAGGGAGTAGGAGGGCCTGAGTATCAGATGATGTGCCACATGTCACCAATGGCCCAGGTTGCTCTTATTCTAAACCTGTTCCAGTCTAATAGTAGGATCAAATGAGTTATTCATATCCAACAATACTCAAATAAAACAAAAGAAAAATTAAGAACTAATATAAGTCACAAACAGTCTTCTCTGGATCTTCAAAGATGGATACAAGTATCACTTTATTTTTCCTATTCTACCCCTGTTCCAAATGCTATCCCTATAGAACACTTTCTATTATTCCCTAGCTAGAACTGATACATTTTCTCAGCCAAGCACAAAAGAACATATTAATATGTTCTTCAGTTGTCTACAAAATTCTGACCCAATCTTAAGCTCCAGGCTCCAAATATCATGGGGCCTATTTAGATATCACCTGTTCCTCATATCATCCTGTCTTTAACCTGGGTATGGCCATCTCTAAGTGCTTAAAGAATCTTGAATGCATAATAATCAAGTACTCACATCACTGCATTTAGCAAAAAGGGGTTGGAAGTGCAGCAGAATTTTGTCTCAATTAGGTGGGTGGGGGGCCTTGGAATTTCTTTTATCTGGTAGAAAATGCTCAGTTCTCTTTCTGTCAGGTGAAAGGGCAGCTTCTGCATAGGACTACTCTGCAAAATCCCAAAGATGTTTCTGACAATACTATCGGTCCAGTACGTGCTATCATTAAAATAAGAATCACTTACTAAAGCATATTTTTGACCTCAGCACTAAAAAAACTCATTTTCCAATTGCTGTATTTCTGAACCATGGTTAATAAAGCACCCACCTCCACACCTCCTGAACCATGGCACTGATTGCATTCATTGTCTGGCTTCCTCAAATCTGAAAGAGAACAAAAACTTCAAATTCTGTTTTTAGTTAATTTCTCCCTAATGTGTGAGAGTAACAAATGGAAAACCACACATTTGAGGGGTTTGGACTTTCAACTGGGAGGTCTCCATCTCTAATGTTGAAGGTAGAAGTTATACTTTCAGCTATACTATTGGGCTTTCTAGTAACATATGCAAGGGTCATGAAACCCAAGGTCAGAGTGTCATAGGACAGTGAAATTTGATTGAGCCACAGTGCTCTGATGGGGATATTTCTCAGTATGCCAGTCTAAGTTAGGGTTATTCAAATGACCACAGAGATATATTATAAAATGTCTGCTGTGTCTCCCGCTAAACTTTACTAATTGAGCCACACACCACAGTTCTGATATCCAGGGGGAATACTTACTGGACCAAGGATAAATTTTCTTTCAGCAGCAATGAATAGTGCTAGAAATATAAAGAACTGGACAAAGAAAAAATATACTTGAGGCCTGGAGACCTCCAATCCCACCATACAATGCCTCTCCACACACATAGCAAAGCTCAGAAATTCAAGCCCCAAAAGCTTTGGGGAAACAAAATTAAAGATACTGAGATTTTTAGATATAAGGTTGAAAGGAATCCTTGCAAACCCTGCTAATGTCAGAAATGGAGACATCCCAATGTATGTACATATAAGGATGCCCATAGAGGATAGAAAATAAAATATGCAAGGGGAAAATATCTCTGTGATCAGAAACATGAAGGAATAAAGTCCTCTACATTGCTCACAGGCATAGCTTCATGAGACCAGTCAGGATCTGGGTCATCTGGAATATGAGAACAACATCCAAGATGTTAGGAAGTTCCCTTCTGAGAAGAAAAGTCTATCCCCTGGGAAAGGTCTTAACACATGGTTAATATTCCAATTTTCTGGCTTTGGGAGAGGAACAGGAAAACAAAAAGCTATACCCCACAGGGAGGGACAAGAGTAAGTCTTAGGCCCACCATTACAACTGGAAGAGGAGTAGGAACACTTGTAAAGGACACACCCTTGAGTCCCAGGTAGCAGAACTTGCCTAAGACTGAGGCTTAATCAGAATATTTGAGAATGAACCTTTCACCATCACACACCTCAATGCAAAAAAGCATCAAGTACGAATAACAGTGGAATACGGAAGAGAGTGCAGACAGACCCTCTCTAGAAACAATAGCAGAAAGGGAAGCACCAAAGCCAGGGAGGGAAAAGACATGGAGATAAAACCTCTTGTAAATCAGTCCACACTGTATGCTCAAGGTATCACTAGAGGAGTGTGAAGTGTCTGGTGCACTAAGGGTAACTATAACATAATGAACTTCAAACCCAGCCAAACAAAAAGGCCTAGTGGAAGGAAAACCTGCTCATCTACAAGCATGAAAAATATTTATCTCAGTATTTACAGTCCTCTACAAAATGTCCAGGTTTCAACAAAATAATATGAGGTATATTAAAATAATTAAGAAAAACATAATCTAAAGAGACAACAATCTAAAGCAATAGTGAGAACCAGACTGTGATGTGACAGATATTGGAAATATCAGTGAATTTTAAGTAACTATGGATAATACATTAAAAGTTCTAATGGAAAAAGTAGACAACATGGAAGATCAGGTAAGTAATTTCACCAAAGCTACAGAAACTCTAGGAATCTAATGGAAATATTAAAAATGGAAAACACAGTAACAGAGATAAATAATGCCTTTGACAGACTCATCAATGGACTTGATACAGCTGAGGAATGAATCAGCTGTGACTTAAAGTAGAACAATGGAAATTATCCAAACTCAAACTGAAAGAGAAAAAAAGACTGGAAAAAAAACCCCATAGTATCTAAGAGCTGTAGGATAGCATTAAAGGTCTGATATATACACATACAATAGAATTCCATGAAGAGAAGAGAGAATGGGCAGAATAAATATTTGAAGAATTAATGGCTGAGAATTTTCCAAAATTAATGACAGACACCAAACCACAGATTAAAGAAGATTAGAACATTAAGCATGGTAAATTTCTAATCTTCATTACCCCTCAAATACTAGGTATATAATATTCAAATTGTTAAAAACGAAGTATGAAGAGAACATCTTGAAGGTCGATAGATTAAAAAATACACATTATCTAGAGAGAAACAAAAACAAATATTATCAGAAACAAAGCAAGCAATAAGACAATGGAATGAGATTTGTAAGTGCAGAAATAAAAACTATGAATCCAGAATTCTATATCCTGCAAAAATACTTTTCAAAATGAACAAAATGAAGGAATTTTTCAGACAAACAAAAATCGAGGTGATGTATTGCCACCAAATATCCTGTATGATAAATTGTAGTTTTTCAGCCAGAAGAAATTTGGTGTATGTCATAAAATGATTAATACAAAGAAATGAAAAGTCTCTGAAATGAAATGATTGAAGGCAAAATAAAATCTTTTTTCTTATCTATAATTACTCTTCAAGATAAGGCTGTTAAAAGGACAAATAGAAACAATGCATTGTGTGTTTCAAATCTATGTAAATGATACATAGGACAAGAATGTGATATGTATGATGCGTGATGAGAACACATTTCACTTCTGTAGCATTCTTCCCATAAATCCACATCTGCAGTCTAATTATGAGGAAACATCAAACAAACCCAAATTCGGAGACATTCTTCAAAATACCTCACCATCACTCTTCAAAAGTGTCAAAGTTATTAACAATTAAGAAAGGCCCATAAATGACACAGATTGCAGGAGACTTAAGGAAACTGGAAGACTAAATGCAACATGGTGTCCTGAATTGGATCCAGAAACAGAAAAAGGACATAGTGGAAAACTGGTAAAAGTCTGTAGCATAGTCAATAAAGTAGTATTCTACCAAGTTTTGATAAATGTACCACTGTTATATAAAATATTAACATTAGGAGAAGATGGGTGAAAGATACACAGGAACTTTTGGTACTTTAAAAAAAAACTCTTCTGTAAATCTAAACTTATTTCAAAATAAAATTTTTAAAGGCCTTCAAATATTCATATATAATCATCCCCACAATTTTTATTAGGAAAGTACAGTTCTGCAAGATTATGCATTGTCACCCAGGTCATGAGTGTCTCATTCTAGATTAGAACAAAATTTTCTCTTTGAATTATTTGTCTTTAAGCCTTTTGTGTCTAGGTAAATGGTTATGTATGCACAACTCTTTGGAGCCCACCTAAGTCAGGAAATTTAGCTTGAACTTCTGCTTTTCCTACTGGCCTTGCTCATGTGCTCTGTTCTGTCACAGAGTCAACGTGGCCTTTCATTGTTTTTTTTAATTTAACAACCTGTATATTCTTCCTAAGCTTCAATCACCTGGTGCAGGGAAAATGTCTTTTTGATAATGTTGAGATTATCAAATTCATACCTTGAAGAGAGACAAATCTATAATTTTTGTTGAGAATTTCAACAGTCATTCTGTTTTGTCTGAGATATGTTAACAGCCCCACAAATTGGGAACAATATCAAAGAAGTACAGTGCTAGGGTTTGTCAGGGTTTAGAAATAAGGAAGATGTTTTCCCTAGCCTAGTGACAAGCTGAGACATTTTCACTCATATAATCAAAATCTCATACCATCCATCAGCCAAATTCAAGTTTGTTTCCCAGAAGCAGAGAACTGGCCATCCCTAATCCTCAAGGAGGACCATTAACTTATCTCTCAAGAAGAGGATGAAGCCATAGGAAGTTGGAATGGTGATATCTTCTCCAGTTTCCTATTTAGCCATCTTACATGCACAGACTTGGCCACTATCATGAGTCTTGCCCATCCAGCACTAAGTGAAAGCCCCTCACAAAGAAAAAACAAAAAGAGAATAGGAAAAACCTGTTCCTACCTCAGCATCTCTTCAGAACTGTGCCAGGGGAGTGGTGGTCATCCATGCTGGTCACCAGTGTCACCTGGAAATTCCTTAAAGAGACTAACCTTCTCTGATATGCAGTGAGACCTTTACTACTAGATCAGTACAGGCATTTTTTGAAAAAAAAATTTATTATTCACTTCACTCATTTTACTAGATAGTTGATGGTGATGGTGCAAGATATGTGATACTTCTCCAATTCTTATATCATAATCATCACCCACTTTTCGTTTGATAGGCACTATCTGACATGCTTTACATGAAAAAGCCTCAATGATGTGTTTTTCTCCAGGAGCCCTTTTAAAATCTTTCTTCTTTCCCCCACATCTTGCTTACTCTTCTTGGTCAAACCATGGCCTATGTATCTTTCTCTTATCTACGTTGAACTTACAGACAATTCTGATGCCTAAATGGAGGGATCATGTACATACAGAAGTGAGCTCATGTTGATAGAGGATTTAGAAAACCTCACACTTTTGTATATTATATTATATGTCTGGGAAGTATTATAAAATGCAGGTTTTTGGGCTTTTTGGGTATTTTTAAATTATCCTTTTATGACACGACCTGAGTGCAGGTGTAGAAGTGAAGATACTAAGTGATTATGTGTAGGAGAAAACTAATCTTCACTGCCAACTAGTTATCAGCCCTCTGACTCCCCAAAAGTTGTACCTTTCCCTAAAGCACTACAGCAAAGTTGTTTTGTCTGTCTAGGTCTACAAAGAACACCAGGTATTCCTGGCATTACAACAGGTTGGAGTTCAGCAATGCAGAACTCCAATGTCATGAGAATCAGCATCATGGTAGCATGACCTGGGCACAAGTGTGTTTTATGGGAAAGACTTGGAAATTATGTATCCCATCCATAGGAGTATATGAACAACAGATTGTATAGAAAAAGAAAAAAAGAGCTTCTTGTGTTCTGGGACCCAATAAACTTGGTTTCTATTCTTGATTATTATCTGCTGAGACATTTGACACATGACTTTAATTTTCCAAGGCTCACCTTTCCTACCGGTCAGTCCATATCCCAAGGCTACTAGAGCAAAACAGTGTGAAAATGTTTCAGAGAAGAGTGACATAAAAAAGTTGGCACATTTCTGTGTTAGACTTTGGAATTTCCACATTACAATTTTACACTTTTAATTATGTTAAAATAGTAAAAACAAAGACTGTCTCAATCTCTCCTCCGCTTAATGACAGAATGGCAGTATAGGCAGTTCCACGTGTGTTTGGAATTGAGGAGCACTGAGCACTGTCCTGAATATCTTTCCCGTGATTTCATGTCTACAATTTCTGTTGTTAGTATTCCACTCCTACCCCTCCCTCAAACCTTTCTCTTCTCTTATTTCCTAAGAAATATGCTATCTAACGTGAACTCTACTTTTCTCCTGGAGGTTCAAAATGGAACAAGAATAAAGGTTCTTAATCAAATAAAATAAAAACATGAATATGCACTCTCGGGTCTAACTTCTCCAGGTAGCCCTAAGTGAGCACACTTTTTTCTTCCTCTAATTTTTTTTCTAATGCTCTTTTTGACTCTTTATAGCAAGAGTCAGTCTCTAATATAATCCTCTGTTTATTGTATCTACCTCTGTACCATATTGATACTGATTGCTGCCTAAGGTAATCAATAATGGACTCCACTGTGCTTTATCTAGGCCTAGAGCATCTGGCCCAAGACTAGGCATGCAATGAGTACATAGATCAACTCAATTGTGGAAGAGGCCGCACACATTCACAAAGACCTTAAATTTAGGACCCCTGAATGCTCCCTATGTGTACTATTATCAAAGGTAACCAGATAGTGGTTTTTTTTCAGTGCACAGTAAACACTCTGGAAGCCCTTAGGGAGGCAGTTAGGTCTCCATGCTGCTAGAACCATATTGTAAAAAACAAGCCCTGATCCAGACCAGGGTCTCACAGTCTCTGAGGGACTGGCCAAGTCTGAATCTCATTTCACATTTCAATAGTTTACTTCTTTCATGAAAATTTCCATGAAATTTCAAATTGTAGCACTCAGAGGTCCAAATCTCAAAGCAACTTTTTCTGAACACTTAGAACTTGCTCTGGGTTTACACAGTTTTGTGTTTTGGGGCTTCTTTTGGATTGTAAACTCCTTAAAAGCAGAGATGTTGTCTTATATATATGACTTTTAATAACCTTCAGAAGCTATACAGAAGGCTGGCACAGATGAGCATGTGCTAATTATCTGAGGAATTAATGGGGTTATTATTCAATTTTAGAAATAAATCTGAGAGGTATGGTCACAGACATGCTCCTGTGGCAGCAAAAGAAAATAATATTGTCCTCTATAAAAAAGATAATAGAATACCCCATTATCCATAAAAGGAAGCATTTAATGCCAATCATAGTCTAGAATACCTGGAGAAAGGAAGAGAGTATTTGGAGAAGGAAAGGCTTTGCCAAAATATTATCCCTATTCCCAGAACATCAAGATCACTGATGGTTCAGTTTTTATACCCTATGCTGTCATTGGAAGGGTCTCCTAGTGATAGGCTTTTGTGTCAGAATGTCAGGCTGCTTGGTTTGTCAGTGACCAAGCTCAGTGTATCCCAAACTAGACAAGCTAACTCTTTTGCCAACTCTGACTTAATAGGTTTGTTTTAGACTTTGTGGTCAGACAAGTTTGGAAAACACTGTTGTAACAGGATACTAAAGTTCTCCACACACCTCCCTCCACATACCCCTTCCCCAACAACTGCCATACCCTCTCCCATGAATATGCCACCCAAGCTTGCTCTCCTTTGCTCCTCGGAAATCTTTATAGATATGATGAAATGCATTTATTTTAAATATTGTGGATTTGTATGGTCAATCTCTCCTCATTCACTCTTTAGATTTATCTGAAGAATAGAAAGAATTCTGTGGGTCTGGGGCTTATTTATCCCAGGGCTTTTAAATTTTCCTTGAGAAATTGTTGCAGTTTTGAGGAGATAACATAATTCCAGGTTCCTTGGTTATCCTTAATTGGGAACTTTGATACTTCTTGGATTGCCAGTTTCCACCCCATTTATATTAGTTTTCTAGGGCTGCCATAACAAAATATCATAGACTGGGTGGCTTAACCAACAGAAATTTATTTTCTCACAGTTCTGGAGGCTAGAAGTCTGAGATCAGGGTGTCAGCAGGGTTGGTTTCTCCTGAGGGCCACAGGGAAGGATCTGTTCCAGCCCTCTCTTCTTGACTCGTAAAGGGCCCTTTTTTCTCTATGTCTTCATATGATCTTCCTTCTGTACATGTCTGTGTCCTAATCTCCTCTTCTTATAAGAACATCACTCATATTGGATTAAGGTCCACTCTAATAATTTCAGTTTAATTTAATTGCCTCTTTAAAGACCCTATCTTCAAATATGTTACATTCTAAGGTACTATGGGTTAGGATTCAACATATGAGTTTTGGTTCCCCACAATTCAGTCTATAATACCACTGGAAGCAAAAGTCTTCACTCTGCAACAAAACCCTAAGAGAATCAAGTGTGTATTCACCATATGCAGAGAACTGCATCCTCCCTTTGGAGAGGAATTTTAAAAACAGTAGACACCTTCCATCTGTTACAAACTCTAGTAGAAGGATCTAAGATACCAGACAATACTAAAGACCTGAAAATAGATGATTCTAGGGCCTGGAGTGTGGGGTTTGTGGAGAAGTAGTTCTTGTGTCTAGGTTTTTTTTAAAAAAATGGTTATGTGGAGATAATTACATAGAACTATACTACCAATTAACACTCCATGTTTTCTATCTCAAGAACAAATGAACAATCACTTGGGAGATAGGATTCATTTATTACACACCTCCCATGGCTAAGAGAGGCAGTAAAGCCAAGTAGGAAGAACACAGACACTAAAGTCAAGCCAGCCTGGGTTTAAATCCCAGCTCTGTAATCTACCAACTAAGTGGCCTTGGGCAAATTGTTCTTATTCTTGTTGTGTAAAGAAGCTTACAGCTTTAACAAAGAGGTATTGCTTACCTCAAGATTTTGTTTCATGGATTACAATGAAATAACATGAGTTAGACTTCCAGCAGAAGGCTAGAGACATAATAGAAATTCAATTAATTTTAGTCTTACTCTCTTTCTTACTCTCCCGTAATCTCGTTCGATTTAATTGTTGATTTCCCATGGTACTTTCCCATGCTAGAGGTACTCTTCCTCTAAGTTCTAACAGCATCTTCTGTTTGCCCAAGAGAATCTTTCTCTCTCCTATTTGAACGTGAACTCCTGAAGGGCAATATTCATGGCATATACACATCTTCTATTCTGTGTCCTAGCAAAATGTCTGAAATCCATCAGGGCATCATCCCTTATTTAGATCTATTGCCATATTCATAGCATCTTATTAGATAAAATATCAATTTATTTAAAATGGCAAAACATGGAGGCACAATTGTCTATGATGGGACAATTGTCTCTTTAAAAAAAAGTTATAGAAAAATACCATACCATGTAAGCAAAATGCCATACCATGTATTATAAGAAACAATTCCTAATATTCTCACATAGACTAATTGTCAGCCCTCTTTCTGCCCAGCCTACATCTATCCCCAGTGCAGGCCAGATTCCAATCCAAAAATGTTTTATGGGACTCCCAAAGAACAAGAACAGGAAATGAGCTCTTCTTTCTGGTCGCCTTTTATGCACAGCTTAGTGTTAGAGCCAAAAATTGACTTTGGCTTTCTCTATTCCTTGTGCTTGTTATGGATTGAGGTTTTTGTTCTGTGTTTTTCCACCAGTTGTTCCTGATAGGCAGACATGATGGGTTAACCTAGTTCTCATTGAAGAAGAAAGTTGATATGTTTTTAAAGGTTTCCCAAAACTCATCAGATAGCGTTTTCCCCATAGCCTCTCACCACCTACTTCTCTGCCGTTTTAAGACTAAGACAATATCATTTTGTAATATATATTTCTTGCAGTTCAATTTACCTAGATATATTCTATGTGAAAGCTACTAATAATTATCTTTTCTGATCTTTCTCAGGGTCTTAAACCCACTGTCTCCAACCAGAATTAAGGGATAAGTGAATATTGTCAAAGGCTCCTGAGAAGTTGGGACAGTGTCTCTTTTCCCAATTTCAAATTCAGGATTAGGCATTGATATCTATGAATAAAAAGATATGTTCCATTCACCATTCCAGGAACTTGGCTACATGATCTTTGAATATTTACAATGTATTTAGAGTAGTTATACTCAATATCTCCATTTAAGAAATAAAAGAAAAATAAAACTAAGATAAAATAAAATGATTGCCCAAGGTCATGGAGCTAATATCTAACGTAGCTACTACACTTTGCTTCTGAGTATTTTATATTCCAAAGTCTATGTTCCAAACAATCCATGCTCCCCAGTTTTTTTCAACAAAACCCTATGTAGAGAATCCCAGATAGAAGCTGTTTGGAGACAAACGGCCCACTTGACTGTAGAGTGAACCGATGTTTTCCAGTGGGAAATACTCATATAACACAGATGGCTCTTACCAATGGACTGTCACGCTCTTTGAATATATAAATTTACCCTGACACTCTAAATCAAACTACAATTATGAATATGTACCCAGTTTTATCAGTTGTTTTTGTGGGCAGATCCATACCTCATACATTGGGAATTATTTGGGAAATCTTATTTCCAAGCCAATTTTTAGAAAAAGGCCTTTGATTAACTTTCACCAGGGAGTTTCAGAACAAATATTATTGTTCCAGGTGTCCTGCTAGACCATGCAGCTGTTTGCCCAAAGTAGAGGGTTGTTTCTTTGAAAATATATGCATCAAATAGCTCTGATGTCTGTTGCTATTCCAACCACAAACTTAGTAATTGTGATTACCAAAAATCCTAAATATCTAAAATCACAGAATATGGAAACAGAAAGATCAGTTGGGAATCTTTTGTTCCAAATTGCTCATTTTCAGATGGAAAACCTGAGGTCCACAAGAGAAATGACTTTCTCAAGTTCACATAGCATAGCAAATAAAGTCAGGACTAACTTATAAAATGTGACTTAGGCTCCAGTTTCCTTTCAACTCTACTCCATCATTTATTGACAAGAGGTGGCTGGTGATTGTTCTTACAGTCTGCTCTGTCTATGGGGTTGCTTGTAGAGTGTCCTATTTGACAAAGGGTTGATGAAAAGGAGCAATCTAGAAGCTGTTCTTGGTCCTTGGCATCATTTAATTGATGCCTTGTTTCCCCATTATCCTTGATCAGTCCCTCAACCTCATATGTAAACACAAACACAGGCAAGAAACCAAGTTAGATGATTCCAATTTATTACACAAATACTGATAATTAAAAATACATAAGGAGATCACAAGTACACTAATAATTAATGAAACTATACTACATCATTGGATAGATTAGCGACAGTGAGAAATTAAGGCCGAATGAATAGGTGTGCATTCGGTGGTCTTCATGAAGAAGATCTTGAAGTTGAATTTAGAAAGATAATGTGGAGCAATGATAGTGTGAAGAGGACCTCAGCCACATACTGTGTGTGTGCCTAGGGTAGGTGTGTGATAAAAGGCAGGCAGGGGTGGGACAACGTTTCTCAGAACATTCTTAAGGAAAAATTCAAAAATTATGTGATGTACGTAGGAAATATATAGTCAATGATGTGGTTAAAATAGGAATTGAGTTGGATAAAAAGAGGTGTACTATATTATACAATTGTAAAGACAGACTGGATCTACTTCTAGAGGTCCTAATATGCCAAGTTTAGGAATTTGAATGTGAATATATATATATTATGGAAGTGATGTGATTAATACCTACATATGGCCAAGAATGGAGATGCAGCTTAGCAAACTACACAGTAAGAGGTTATGTTTTTTTATTCTGCTATCAAATTTGGAGGAACAAGATTTTATTTTAGAAAACTGAAAATGGAAGAGCTGAGGTCCTGAAGTTGAAGTATGTCACATCTCTAAATCATTTGTGTGATTGTTGTTCTCCCTTTCATAGTCTAGGGAAATTAACATCTACCTGTTACCTTTTAATTTTGGCATCCTAAATACATGACCTGTAACTAATTATTTTATTAACTAATTGTGACTAATACCTCCAAACTGATTTTTCTGTCCCTCCACTGGACTCTTCTACTTAGACTAAAGACATGAAATATTTTTTTCTTCTCTTAAAAACAGCAAACAGCAACAAAATCATTTTGCTTAGCTTGGCTTTTCTTCACTACCTTCTATTCACAATCTACTATCTTATTTACCACATATATCCCCATTCTCTCTCTCTCTAAATGCCTTTGTGAGTGTTTTATTCATTTACTCATGACAATACCCCTGTATGGAACGCCTCTGCACCTGCATATTCATTCACTGTTGCTATTTTCCTTGCCTCACCTCCATGCCTTACCTGGAGTTGATTTATCACTGGAGACTTTTCTCTTGCCCAAGCCAACAGATACCGTCTCTGTGGTTGTTCTCATTTTATCTAACCTTTCTCTGCTTTAGGCCATCTGCTGTCTACTGTTTTGCAATGCACTTTTCTGACAAATGCTTATGTCTCCCATTCTAGATTTTATCCTTACTTTTTCCCTCTGATTATAGGCTGTGAGGTTTAATTTCCACCTCAAAGTAATTCTCTTAGAGTGCTAACCTGCTTCATTGAATAATGATCTCTCCTGTAATGACACTAAACCTCTATCACCAAATTTTATCTTTACCAGAACTCTGTATTGGTTGCCCTCAGGCCCTCTCCAGTTGCATTTCCTTTGTCTCCTCAAAATGAAAGTCTAAAACTGAGCTTAATCTAGGTCTGTATGTAGTCTTCTTCCACCATTCGTATTTCTGATTCTGTTATTTTTTTCAACATTACCAGGTGTTCTTCTTCGATCTTAGACTCAAACACTTCATGTATTAGTCAACCACTTGCTTGTCTAACTTTATCCTTTAATTTAGCTTATTAACAAAACCTACCAATTACTCTTTTTCTACATGTTTTAGATATGACCATTCTTCTCCATTCTTATTGACTTCATTTCAGCTCAGGTCTTTATTAATTTATTCTTCTTTCATCACAAATGTTTCATTAAATGATCTCTCCATTTATAGTTTCCCTGTTTTTACGGATCCATATCACCAGATAATGGATAACCTAATAAAACTCCCCACTACCTATGCATCAATCTGCAAACATTATTGAACAATACCATGCCAGTGAATTTGCATGTGATTCAGGCAATATACAGATTTTTATAAAACTTTGTGTCTTTGTAAAAATATATTATCATTGAGGGGTAGTAAAATATTTGCATATAGAAAGTTATTTATAGTGTAAGATATATATATATGTGCATGCGGGTGTGTGGGTATGGGTGGGTGGTTGCATATCATGCCCAACTGTAGCTATTGTGAACTCTAAAAAGAACTAAGAACCAAATATTATTAAACTATTAAAGTTTAACTCACCTCTTAACCAGGCTCCTTCTTGTTTTCCCTATTTGCACAGTTATAGACACAGTAAAATCTTACTTATTACATGTTGACTTCCCAGAAGGGATGGGTGTAAGATCATAATATAAAACAAGAAAAATAGGAATCTATCATATCTACAAATGGGGGGAGCATATTTAAGTGAACAGAAGCAACAAAAACAAAATATTGCCATCTGGAGAATAAATCTAATGTAAAATTGACAAATTGTGGAGAGAATAGAAATGCTTCCAGTAACCCCTTAAACAAAGATTTTGGCTTTCTGGACCCTTGGCTGTGAATCAGATTGTTCTGGACACATGATTCTTATGAATCAGTGGGAGGAGACTCTTCCACTCTTTCTTCCAACACACTGTAAATAGGTGAATATATGTTTAATTCTTCATAAAGACGATCTTCTGGAACCTGATAAGGCAAAAATCGTTTCATATCAACCACCAAGAATGTTTCGATCACTAGAAGCCTTGTTCGAGAGGCTTATCCCAGCTCCTTATGTCTTTCTGAATCACACACTCTCTCTCCTATTACACTTTAATCATGCCCTCCACCTCCAGAGAACTAGATTGGTTGGCCAAGATGGCCCCAAAGAAATTATAGCGGTCAATGACAAGTTGGTGAGATTATTCTTCAGTATATCCACTGTCTTTGTTTATCTTTGGAGGAGGATGATTTAAAAAGGCGTCCAGACTTGAACGCTTCAGGAACGTGGACAGATGGAGAGAGAGCGTTTCACTTGTCAGGTTTGAGTAAGCAAGCGTATGTGTACAAGGTGCTGGTGATTCCCATCAAAGGTGTAACGGATGGGGGAGGCAAGTGGAAATGCAGTTGGTCGTCATGAATTAGGAGGGAAAGAAAGTTGAAGCTTTAGAGCAAGTGGGAAGGGAAAAGTCAAGGAAAAAGGAGAGAGGAGGAACAAGTATACAAATCTATTCTGGAACAGAAAATCAGGCCAGATACCTGTGTGGTTCCACCACATGCTGCCTGCACATTCATCTCTCATGCTCCACACATTTCAGGGCATCTGCATTTTCTAAAATTATAAAGATCCTATTTTCCTAACCCTCAGTCAGGGGGATATATTATGAGATTTGTGCTACTTGTGAGTGTAAAATGTGATTTAAAACATGAGATCTGGAAACCAAAATAATGAAACTTGGAGAAATAATTTTCTGTAAGAAATGTTCCAGAAAACCCAGGCCATATTTTTAAGGGATAAAGCTCAAATTCTTTAGCTTGCCATTGAGGGTTTAGTATCAGGCCCCTACCTACCTTACGTCTTTTCAGTTCTCCAACCCCATATACTGTGAGTGACACTGCACTGCAAAACCCCAGAATGGTGAGAAACAGTATAATCGCCACAATTTCCTGTTGAAAAACAACCAAAAAGGTAATTAGAGTCACATGGTAGGTGCCTCAAAAGTTTATTCCTTATAGCAGCCCCTGCTTTTCTCTCTCCCCACATGATCAGTCCTTATAAAGTGAAAACACATGGGAAAACCAGATGGTTGCTCACAGCAGACAGCTCCAACCTTGAGAAATTTGGCTGGGGTGGGGGAGCAGGCAGCCAGCATCTCCCTAGACTGCATGAACCTACAGGACACTATACTATGTGATGGAGGCTACGAAAAAAAGGATAGTGCTCATAGTAAAGGAAAACAGGGCTTCTTACTTAGATTAGGGCCCCAAATCTTAGCCATCCCACAAGAAATACATACGGTGGAAAAAGAAGCCACAAAACAGTTGTCAACATCATACATGTCTTCGCAACTGTAGTCGCTAAAAGCCAAGCTCCTCTTTAGGTTGATGATCAGGATGACAATTCCTGCTCCCCCAGCTATACTGCTGCCAGTGTTTGCCCCCAGGCTTCCTCGCACCTGATGATAAAGAAGAACGCTCAGACCTGGGAGCACATTCAGTAAACCTATCTGGGTTTCAGGGCTGGATGTATCCAGTAAACTCTGCATTCGTTCAAAATTTAGGTTAAAAAGGGAAATCTTAGAAATGTATTCATTGTTTAATAGCACAGTACATTACTCTGATGGGACTTTCTTGCTAGGACTGCATTCAGGAACCACATGGACACACATGGTCTCTCCTCAAACAGTCTCCTTAATTGAAAACAAATCATTTTTTTGATCATGTGCATATACCTACAAGGACAATGGCTATGTGGGGACAAATTTTTTAAACAAATGTCTAGGCAATTAAACTGCATTGTATGTAAAATGATACAACTGATATTCTAATGACTATATCCAACTTCTGTTGCAAAAAAACTTCCAACCCAAAATAGATTGGAAAAAAATCATATATCCACATTCACTAATAATATAGGAGATGAAGACATGTCCCCCTCAAGACTCCTAAGTTTCTATTATTCTTAGCTTCTCAAGGATGGACAAAGACAGAATTGCAACTCACCAGATATGCTGAATTTTTCCTTTCAGATATAATTGACAAAAATCCAGAAATAGCAAACTGTTCAAAAGGGAGGGGAAAAATACAGTGAGTCTCCCTTATTCAACGTTTTGCCCCCATCCTCCAAACATTTGGTTACTCTATAAAGCCATCCATTAATGTCCCCTGTGTATTCCTTATTCTTAGTTCCTGTAGAGTGCTTCTCAAAATTAAATGTATATATGAATTATGTGAGGATCTTGTTAAAATGCAGATTCTTATTCATTAGGTCCTGGACGAAGCCTGAGATTCTTCATTTATACCAGGCCCCCAGGTGATGCTGTCCCTGACAGCCTTTGGGTCATTCTTAGAGTAGCAAATCCAGCAGCATCTGGTACATGACTCTTTTATTCCACTACTGTCATTCTATTAAAATTGTTTTGTTTGTATGTGCATCCTCTGTGTTAGACTGTCAGTTCCCATAGGCAAGAATTGTGTTTGTGGCATATATATCTCCAGAGTCTAAAAATCTATTAGATAGACATGTATTGATTATGAAAATGTATATGATGAAAGACTTGGTAAAAATATGTCAGTAGCACAAATTCAAAGCAATCTCTTAAAGACTCAGATTATATGATGTGTTGAGAGACACCTAATAAGCTAAGTGTTTGGAATGAAAAGACAGTAGAGAGAAGCTTCAAATATAATACGGTAGAGGTATAAGGAGAGTCCTGAACAAGTGATCTGAGCACTAAGTGTTTAGCAGAATGCCAAGCCAATGTGATATATTTCAGAGTTAAAATATATTCTTTTGAATGCAGTATTGATACAAAAAACATGGATAATCACAAAATAACTATGCGGAGCGAAGGAAAATGGATAATAAAGAGAACATGCTGTATAATTCTATTTATATAAAGCTCTAGAAAATGCAAGTTAATTTATATTTATAGAAAGCAGATCAGTGGCTTCTTGAGGATGGGAGGACAAGGAGTGGAGGGAGGGAAGCAAGCAGGGGTTACAAAGTAGCACAGGGAAACTTGAGGATGATGGATATGATCATTACATTGATGTGGTAATGTTTTTATGTGTGTACATATGTGTCAAAAATTATCAAAATTGTACACCGTAAATATTTGTAATTTATTTTATGTCAATTGTACTTCAAAAAAGCTATATATCCTTTTGATCTCAATCAGCCATCTATTTTCAAGACACTACAATGATTAAAAGAGATACACTAACGGAGCACCTAAAAGAGTTTCTAGGGCATAGAAATTCATCATATACCTGTTGACCTTGTTTTTCTCACCTTGGCGATCTCTTTACCCTCCCTTTATGAAGACAATTTTTTAATTATTATTTTTAATTGACAGAAAAAATTATATGTACTTATCGTGTAACTTTATGATGAATAGTGTTAGGGGTATTTTCCTGGGATTGCATTCTGAAAGTTTAGGTTCAATTTCTATTAGGTAAGTGTCCCTTGGCCAAGTCATTTTATTAGTCTCAGTTTTCTCATCTAATAAAACTGTGAGCTAAATGTTTAACCTACAGTTAATTATAGTAAGAATCCTTTGTTGTTGTTAATGAGCACATATATGTAAAGAATTATAAATATTATCTTAATACTGGAGATAAACCACTGGTTAGATCTGACTAAGAGAAAAATCTGTGTTCAATGTGATTTCAGAAACAATTATAGATATATACTCACAAATACTGCTCCCCAAAATGGATAGCCTGCTTTAAATGATGAGAAAATATCTTCCTCAAAGTCTGAAATATTGAGTACAGTGCAGACAGTTGTTCCAAAACAAAGACATATCAAACCAGTCAGAGTTTGTGTTACCTATAGAAAAACACATGGGTTTTGTGAAATTAGAATATATTTTCCCAAGATTTTATCAATTTCTTTATTATTGAGGCCAAATATGAGAAATTGTTTTAGTGTATTAGAAGTGATCCAAATGTAAGATTTCCCAGTATCCCCTGGACCCTATAAAAATTGTTACAAGCACTACCTAATGCATGGACAGCCAATACATTTCTCACATGCCTTTATTTGCATAGTCATGCTGGACATTAATAATTGTTCTTTCCATCTAAGTAAAGCTAGAGACCATGAATCCTCCACTCCTATTTGCCATCCTTGTCCTAGTAATTTAAGGTCTTTACGAGGAAATGCTTCTCTCTTCCCAAAAGGGCTCAATGGGTATCAACTCTTTATCTACCAGGTTTTTTGGAGGGCTTGTTTCTCCTCATGAACCCAAATAGAAAAACAGTTGATGCAACCAAATATTCTTTTCTAGAGAAACCCTTACTCTGGCCGAGGTTGGAGGATGCTCACTCACCCCCAGAAATTCCACCTCTTTTTTCAGAAATGTCAGCCATGTATGTTGTGGTGGGGACTTCTTCAGTAGAGTATTATCACGGAGAGATATTTCCGAGAGTTCAGACTCAGGTACACTGTGAAATTTAGCAGAAATTTGGTCATGAGAAAATTCTCCAAGTCCCTATACAAAGTCCTTGACTAATAGGGAAGTTTTGTTTGTTTATTTTTTCAAAACAATCCTGCAATTGAAATCTTCATTGTAATGACTAAGAAACTAAGGCTCAGAGGCTCCAAGTAACTAACCAAGAACACTTAAACACTATCCAAGTGATTAGATGGGACAAAATGAAAAAAAAAGTCAACTCTTCTCTTAACCCAAGGTTGTTTCCAAGTTCTTTCCTATTAATCTATATTGATAAGTAAAACTGAATACAATCAAACACATTTACCTATGCATCTCACAGTCCTTTACACGAAAATGTATCTGAATATATTTTGTCAACGACAAACTCAACTTCATATAAACAGAGTACAGTAAAGGAATGGCTTTGAATTGCTAGCTGGATCTCTATTACCATTTTCATCTTCAGAGCAGCATCCCACAGCTTATGGTTCATAAAGACCAACCAGGAAGGAGGGCATTTTATAAGGCGCTTGTAAAAGCATGTCTGAGGAATATGTGTCTCTCAGCACATATTAGACACAGAGGCAAGAGATCTACATGCATAGTATGAACTCTCCTGTCTCATACCCAGAATATGGGCTTCTAGGGTGAGAGGATCTGTTATTCCCAGTTCATCTCCACCAGTGAGAAAGAATCACTTGGAAAGTATAGCAAATAGCTTCTTTATACCCAATATATTAATTAATTAGGTCCATGCCCAAATCCATGAATTGTCATCTCCCAAGAACTATGAATGTGGCTTTCTCTGGCCCACTAAGTGACTGAGAATTGAAAAAAATCATAGCCTGTACCTACCTGGGGGACGATTGTGGGTTTGGTAGAGCGAGCTCTGCTCTGCTGTTATTTTCTGTGTCCATTTTTTCATTAACTGGGCTATCCAGAAGTGAAGAAGAGCGTTATATTGAGGTTTAGTGGACTTTCTCTCATAGTGTGCTCTGGACGGTCTAGTTGAAATGGGTTGACTCACGACACCGACGCTTATCTTCGTACATGAGCTATTCGTCGGACAGATAAGCCTACCAGCGGATTAAGATCAACAGGGTTTTCTTGTTATGATAAGTAGCAAAATTGAGAAGCCTACTGAATAGGGACTAGTATGAAATGAGGAAATTTGGGACTTGTGGAGCGTAATTCTGCCTGAGACTAGCAGGATTCACAGGACCTAAAAATGAGACTTTTTGGCAGGAGTCAAGAAGGTGAGAGAGAACTGCAGAACAGAAAGAGCTTTCTGTGCCTCTTTTCCAGATCCTTCTCTACTTGTGTCCCAGTTCAACCATTTCTGCATCAGAAGCCCTCCACTTGCACCTTTGAAAAGCCTCTCTTCCCTGTTTAAGGCACACTTGGCTTCACACGCAGACCTGAGGCCAAAGCACTACCTGTGTGCCTGAGTGTGTCTCAGTCTCTGAATCTCTAGATCCATCTCTGACGTTATTGCCTTTCTACCTCTTCCTGCCTCTTGAACGCTAATTATATGACTCTTTGCAGCAGATGGTCTCAGAAACAGGACAGGCAGAGGTCTCATTGCTGTAAGCCATACCTGCTAGAGTATAAAAGCTAAGACATTTTCACACTAAGGACCCAATTTTCTTCTAAAACATCAGACTGACTCTCTGCTGCTTAGATCTCTAGAATGGCAGGAACAGGATAATGAAAGCACAGAGCAGCATGAACTTGATAGCAAATCCCATGAGCAAATCTAAACAGCACTGGATTGAGCAGTATGCCTAAATTAGGGTTAGAGCCAAACCAATGTATTCATTCTAATAGCGTAATTAGCTAGACCGTAGCAAAATGAGTACAGGCAAGATTCACAGAAGGTTTGAATCTCTTTTTTTTCAGTTTAATTATAGACATAACCTTGACTGGTTCTTCAACAAATTTCAAGATACTACAAATTGTACCTCTAATCACCTGTGTTGTTTTTCTGGGATGTGATAAAAATTTTTCCTCATGGGAAACTAAGATATTTGCATGAACAGAGGATAATAAAAGACATATTGGCATACCTTTCATAGTGAAAACGTAATAACCCAGGTGCCGTCTTCCCACTGTGTCTTCAGGAATTGGTGGACCTAACCAAGGTGCTATTGGAATTAAAAATAATTATTCACTTACACATTCATCCAAAAATGACTTAATGCTCCATCTCAGGCACTGCTGTTATCACTGAGCATGCACAAATGAACTCCACCGTCCTAGACCCTGTCTAGCCACAATCAAGCAGAGCAGAACAAAGGTAAATGACATATTATTACTCAATACATCAGAGGCTAGAGGATGTTGGGACACATAGGAGGGCACAAAATTCTACCTGATAAGGGGTGTATAGAGTTCAGGGAAGGAATTTTCAGAGAAGGTAACATTTGAGAACAGACTTAAAATGACAGCCTCAGGGATTTTCATTTGCTTGTCTCTCCCTCAGTGAAATTACTCCACATCTTTTGGGAAAAGTCCTGAAGTAAAGGTTCTGTAGGGTGTTTCCTAGGCATTTATAATAATTCATTATGTGCATAACAAATAATCAGGAATCCGACTTGAGATTTAGACAGGAAACAGATTGAGGATGGTCTTTAGTGTTTGGACATGGTGCTATTTTGTGAGAATTTTCAATAGAACCTGTCATAGCTCATGACCTCCCAATTGTTTCAGACCCCGGTTTTCACCAGTGCCTACTTCTTGCCCCATTCTGAGATGCTTATCATCTTCTGTGCCCACACTTTGGTCCCCTACAGCCATGCTCTTTCATCTTTGACAGTAACAAACATTGAAACACATGACAAAACGACTTTTTTTGGTGGGACAAAATTATCAAGATGAGTTTAAACCATACCTCTATCAAAAAGGAAGAGATAACAGAGCTAACATTCCTCCCCCACGACCTATCGTTTCTTCTTCTGGCACAGCCTTGGCACATGCCGTTCACCCACTCTCCACCTCTGGCTTCCGCTTTGACAAGCAAAGTTTCTTCTTTTACTTATATACTAGGTTTATTTCCCCAAACCTAAAGAAATTTGCTTTCAGATGCCACATGAACAATTGTTTTCTCCAACTGAATGCTCGATTTTACTTAAAATAAATATGCACAAATTTGCATGCTACAAATTGAAATTTATCCTCTCTCTTAAGGGAGTATTTTCCGATACTTTCAAAAGAATCATAACCTCACCCCTCTTCTCTTCCTGTCTTTCCCTCTCTCTTTTCTATATCCCAGAGCCAGGGATGGGTTCCGTAAATATGGTTAAGAGGCTCAGACAACAAGCTCTAATGTTCTACGGAAAATTCAGTTACAAGCATGAAGGAAATAAGAAAGCTCACAAACAAGGTGGATGGTTCTGAAAGGCCCAGTGCTGAGTGCAAACCTGAAGAGAAAATCTTTGTATCTTAATTTACATGACTTCAGAAATGCAAAAAGCAAGACTTATACAGACTATCCTGGTGCTTAAAATCTCCTTGAACCCTTTCTGTAATTGGAGTTTATCTGCTTTTGCAGCCTTTGGGCCACTTACCTGCCAAGGTGATTTTTCAGTTCATGTTAATTCTTTATCTGCTCAAACCACGTCTATCTTCCAAAATGACACTTTTCGCAAGGAAAATAACAAGCATGTAACATATTTGTTCTGTTGTGACCAAGAACAACCGCTCAATGGGGAAAATGATACGACACCCAGAATCATAGGCCAGGTGTAGACATTAGCTGTCCTATTCCTGTTATGAATAATTAGCATGATAGCTTTCTTAAGCCCATTCTTCCTTTCCCCCGACCCTAACATAATTATATCTGAATGTTTAGTCAAATCCATTTTTATTATTTTCAGTATTGTCCCAAAACTTTTAACAATTTTTGTTCTTTATTGGCTTGTTTTTGAAAGCATAATATTATCTTACAAAACCTTCAACTGTTGTATCAATTGCCTGTCAATACTCTTTTTCACGTTGCTAACCCTGAAGAATAATGTATCACATTTGTTTCTCCCTAGTCATGTATCTCACCTTGCATTTCAATGTGAATGGTTGCCTCTCAGAATCCCACACAGCTATTATGCTAGGACTTCCCATTGTCCTATCTTACATCAGATTCCTTATTCCCTTGGTTCCACTTTTTTGTCCTTCTTAGTGTATTATTGCATGTTGGTTGAACATATTCTCCAGTCACGTCCTGAGAAAAGGTATCTGGAAGACACAATTTTTGAGACTTTGCTGGTCTGAACATTTCTTGTTTATATCCTTGTATTTAATTGAATTCTAGATAGGTACAGGTATTTGAACTATAGGTATTTGAACTCAAAATACTAGCTCTGGATAGTTATTTGAACTCAAAAACATTTTTTACTCAAAATCATTCACTCCATTTTGTTCTAGCTCCCAGGTTCTCCCTGATGAGGGAACAGAAAGACTGGGCCATAAGTTCAATGTTCTAATTTTTCTGCAGGTGCTGAGGCACTTACTTCTGTCTTGCCTGTCTCAGGCAAGGGCAGGTAGGACCTGGCATACTCTGAACACATAGGGCCACTGAGAAAAAAGACTGCAGGTTAAATTAGCAAGCTAGCACATGCCACAGCCCCACTCCTAGCTCAGCACACAGCAAGTAGGCAAACAAAAAGAAAAAACAAAAACAAAACCCAGCTCCTAGCCTCCCCCTGGAAGGGAAAGAAAAGAAGTGGATCCTAGGTCCAACATTCTAACTTTTTCTGGGGGCTGCACAAGGTGCTGGCTTCTGCCTCAGCTGTCTCAGAGCACTGGTGGGCCCTGACATACTCTAGATGCTAAGGGGCCACGGAGAACAAAGACAGCAGTCTGAGCTAGCACGTGGGCTAGAGAGGCTTCCAGAATTTCTGGGCTGACCAATTGGTGAGGGATTTCTCCTATACAAGCCCAGTCTATGAAGACTAGGAGATGTGGCTGTTTTATCTAGTGTGCAAACATCAACAGAAGAGTCAAGTAAAATGAAGAAACAGGGACATATGCTCCAAAAAGGGGACGAGATAAATTTCCACTAATTGATCATAGGAATATGTAATTAACCTGATAGACAAATCAAAAATAACCATCATAAAAAGGCTAAACGAGTTCATTACTACATAAAAGTTTCTGTGCAAGAGTCAGAAACAACTTCAAACCCTAGAAAGGGATTTGCAGACCATGTGAATCATTAGCCATTTTAACAAACCCACCTCTCTCAAATCACAGCAGTTTGCCTTGCACCACACGGTCGAGACAGAGATGGTTATGCACAACTCCAGCAAAGTGAGGATCAGCATTAGAGACACCAGGTCCTGGGGGGTAGGACACTTCATATCAAACCCAGTAGAAAGGTCCAGAAGAAAAAAATGTCAGCAGGAAACCAGACTACAACATCTCCCTCCCATAAAATGGAACAAAGTGAAACATAAATTAGATTTAAGACACAGATACACGTAACACTGTAGAAGCGATACAAAATCAGTCTAAAAGCATGAAAACATTTTCCCTGAAGAGAGAGATGTGTTGTATTTCTGTATCAACCCATGTGAAGTAGCCATGGGGAGAAGAAGCTGTAGAAACAAAATTCTGACATTATCACTAACATCTACCAATCTGAAAAGTAGTAAACTAAGGACATGAGTAGGCAAGTTTAGGAAAATGGACAAAAATGATCCCTCCACCATTTCACTAATAGTACTTCATAGGGGTTTATGTATTTACATTATCCCTAGAAACTTTTAACCTGATATTAACACTAAGCTGATATAAATACAAAATAAAATTATTGCTGGGCTAATGATTCTTCTCTTATTACGGAGGCATCTAGAAAGAACAAATACAAAATATTCCTGGAGGGAAAATACCACTAAATCCACACACACAAAAAAATCAGACCTAGATAAAATAAATTTAGATAATTAAAAATATAATAAAGAAAATGAGGACACAAACTTCCATGAATAGTATCAGAAAACAGGAGGCTTAGGAGTGAATCAGTAAATAATAGTTTATAGATCATAGACCATCAGGTGAAATGGACAATTTCAAAGGAAAATATTAATTTCTAAGTTGACCTCAGAACAGGTAGGATACCTCAACACAAACAAAAAATAATTTGGTAGGGTTATTAAAGAGCTTCCCTTTTCAAATACCATATTCAAATAAATTCAAAAGTAAAGTCATTCAAAACTTCAAGTCATTCTTTGAACATTCCAGATCACAGAGAAAGTTGTAAATCTCTCAAGTTTGTTTTATTAAGGAGATTGAAATAAAATTTTTTAAAAATGTAATCTCTCTGGAGAGTGAAATATTAATAGTAATATTAGTAGCAGTAGTAATATTTATAATACTATCACATGATATGCTAAGCCCTGTTTTAATTGCTTATCCCGTATTAACTTATTTAATTCTCACATCAGCTCTATTAGATGGGTACTATTATTAGCCTCATTTCAAAAATGAGAAAATTAAAACCCTGAGAGGTTATCTAGCTTATCCTTTATTACAGCGCTAATAGGTGACAGACCCAAGATTCAAACCAAAGTAGCATGGTACCTGATGTGTTATTTTTCCATATGTTGTGGATTGTTTGAAATACTTTATGATTAAACGTATTTTTCAAAAACATATGTTTGATGAGGAGCCCACGTAAACGCATAAGTCTGGGGACTTTGAAGACTGACAACTCTTGATTGACTGGATATTAACTGCTAAATTTATTGAGAGGAAAACAATCCCCACTAGTGCAACTGTAGCACTGGCAATGTTCATTCCAAAACTGTTTTGCATCTAGAAAAGAATAAGAATTTTCAATCAATATATGCAACACATACTTCATTCCTTTGGTAACATTTCATTGGAACAAATACTGATGGAATGCCGTTTACACACCCAGCGATATCCTAGGCGCAGGGCAAACATCAACGAACAAAGATTCCCCTCCCTATGGAGCTTACATTCTAGCAATAAAGACAAAGAAAACAATAAACATACTATAACAGGTAAATTACATGGTATTTTTGAAAGTGATTAAGTACTATGGGCTAATAGAACAAGATGAGGAGAATTTAGAAATCCAGAGGGAGGAGGGATATTCAACAGGAATGACACTTGGGAGGGCATGAACGAGCTGAGGGTGCTAGCCAGGAGGATATCTGGAGGAATGTCCTTGCAGTCACGGAAACACTCAGTTCAAAGCCCTGAGGCCAGAATGTTCCAGGGAAGCAAGGGGGCCAAGGTGGTTGGAGGCCAGAAGACAATATTAGGAAATGAAGACAGACAGTTAACGGGGACCCACATCACATAGGGCCCTGTAGGTCACGAAAAGGACTTTGGAATAACTTTAAGAAAAATACAAAGCCAATGAAGGATTTTGGGCAAAGAGGTTATATACTCAAATTTATGGTTTAAAGGGATCACTCTGTTTCCAAAGAGACTGGTAAGGAGAGGTGCTAGGATGAAAGCAGGGAGCCCAATTAAGAGAGAAGAGGTAAATCGGATGAAGTATCATCAGTAGAAAGATGAAACAAGGTTAAACCCTGATGTAGCTTGAAGGTAGAGCCAACAGAATCTGCTGACAAATTGAATTCAGAATTGTGAAAGAAGGAAGAGTCAAGAACATTCTAAGGTATTTGATCTGGGAATCTGGAAGGATGGAGTTCCCATCAGCTGCCATGAGGAAGACTGTACATGGAGAAGGTTTGGGGAGGAAGATCGGGAGTTTTGCATCTTTTAAACATCTAAGTGGAAGTAATTATACATGCCAACCTGAAGCTCAGGAGAGAAATCTAAGCCGGAAATATTTATTTCTGGGTTCTGGGCATATAGGTGTTATTCAAAGCCATGAGAATGGATGATATCATCAAAGAACATTAAGAAGAGCAAGTGGCAAAGAATTGAGTTCTGGGGCACCACAACATTAAAAGGTCAGAGAGAAGAAAAGGAACCAGAAAAGGAGACTGAGAAGGAAAAACCAAAAGATGAAAGGAAAACCAGCCAATCAAGGTATGCTGGAAGCCAAGTGAAGAAAGTATCGGAAGGAGAAGTGAACAACCAACTGTGCTAAATGCTGCTCATAGGTTAAGTTAGATGAGAATCAAGAATCGACCATTGTTCTAGCAACGTGGAAGTTTTCAATGATCTTGAAGAGAGCAGTTATAGAGGGATGGAGGAGAAGAAAATAAAGTCTTATTGAAGTGGGTTTAATTGAAAGTGGGCAGATAGGAATTGGAGACAGAGTATGGATAACTCCCTTGAAAGAGTTTAGCTACAGAAGGAAATACAAATTATGCCTATACTTAGCAGGGGGAAATAATATCAAGATTTCTTTTTAAGTTGAGAACAGTAACTGGATGCTTACATGCTGATTAAAAAGATCTAGTAGAGAGAGACAAATTGAAGGGGTACGTTTGTGCGGGAACAAGGAATGGAATCTAATACTCAAGTAGGGGGATCAACTTTAAAGAAAATCACAGGGCTCACCTATGGTAAGAGGCTAGAAGGGAAAACATTGGTACAGATCTAGTCCATGGAGTAGATGTTACAGTGGGAGTCCAGAATTCTCCTCCTGATGGCTTCACTTTTCTCAGAACGGGAAATAAGGTCATCAGTAGAGCGTGAGGATGACAGAAAAGGAATTGGTGTTAGAGGACAGAATACAATGGTGAAATAGCCATCTAGGGAGCAGGGGAAGTGAATAAATGGAGGGGAAGGTGGAGTGTCCGTGGTAGATGACTCAGTGAGATCGCTTAATAGAGGCTTAGTGGTTGTTTCATGAATGACTAAAGGAATGGAATTTTTCACTTTCACTTGTGGAACTAGTTAGTGGTAGGAGATCCTGTGCTCAAAATAATTAGAATCGGTCAAACTTGACAACACACAAAAATTAAGAAGCCTTTTTCTATGCTTCAGATTCATCGAATATTTAGAGCAACCATCCCAATATGCATATTCACAATATATATGATTTCTTGATAAGCTACCATCTGAATACTTTAAGAAAACTAATTTTCTTGAGCATTAAATGACACTCAGTGTCTCAGCTGGAGTCACCAACCCCTACTTTCCTACTGTCAATAAGTAATTTACTTCTACTCCTATGATCATAGAAAAAGAAGAACTGTCACTTACCAGTATTCTTGTGGGTTTTCTCCCTGCTACAACAAACAAGGTTCCTGAACCCATAAACTGTTTGAAAACAGGAAGTAAAGCAGATAAAGGAATATTAAGTCTCAACCATTTTCTTCTTGGCCCTTCCTGGATTAGCAGATATCTAACAAAAGTCACTTTTTAAAAATTCACGTCTTCGAACACAAAATTATAGTTGGTGCTGCTCATTGCCTTATATGACTAAAATTTTAAATTAGTTTAAATTTTGAGTAAATTTATAATCTTTTCATTTTGTTTTATGTTTGGCTTCTTACAGGTGTGAGAGTGTGGCTACTTTAAAAACATATAATATATACATATAGTTAATGTAATATGATTATATTTATGCTCGTATTTATATTAAATGTAAATAATAATATATAGATATAATATCATTCTCACATTCTTACCCAAACTTCAGATAAGGGATTGATTTATTGGATTAGATGTTGTAAAAGATCTTTTACAAATCTAAGTATCCATATCTATATACCCTCTCATTTTTAAGTTATTATTTTGATATGCTATTATTTCCATGACTCTAATTTTGACAAATTAAATTCTCTCTATATTTATGATTTTCTCAAAATTTTCATCCTGTTTTTTATCTTATAAATCTCTCAACCTTTTACCAAGATATTCCTGTGGATTGGGGGAAAAATTTCCAAAATCATGGCAAGCAAAGTCTTGCTACATAAAATTCAGCTATTGAATTCTGGTTGAACATGAAGGAACATGCTTTGAATTCTGCTTCAAATAACAAAGAAGTTATCATAGAAACCTTCTGAGTCATTACACTCTGTGTTCTGATCCCAGCTTCATCTCATATTCATTCTGTAACCTTGGAGGAATCACTAAGCCCCTCTTTGCCTCAGTTTCTTTTTCTGTATAATAGAGATGGGCATATCTCCATGTTACTATTACCAAATTTACATATGTGTGGGGATAAAATGAAATAATAAAGGGCTTAGGTATTTGTCCAGCATACAGAAAGCATTCAGATTATTAACAATAGCTAAGGTTTTATATACATTTTTCCATTTAATTTCAGAGACCCAAAGAGAAGGTTCTCATATTATTTCTACCACTCTGGTGAGGAAATCAAAGGGCGAGAATTAGTAAGACAAAGATGAGTAAACAGAAGGGATCATGGAATCAATATACAACAGGACATGTATACAGTGGGGAGGGAGGAGAATTAAGTTATAGCTGCAGGTAAGGGCAGATCTGGAGGGCAGTGGGATAAACCTCAGACCTTGCTCTGTGGGTGGTACAGAGCCAGAGAGAAGCTTCCAGTGTTGGGAATCCAACGGTCAGATTTGAACCTTAGTGTTGAGGATGCTAAAGAATGAAACTCTTGCTATTTTTTTTTGACAAGTTGATCTCACTTGCTGAGAAAAGAAAACTCTTTCCTAACCAAACAATTGAAATCTTTCATTATTCTGTCTTCTACAATATGGAAATTTTCCATTTATATAGTCAGGATTCATTATGCAAAGCAAATGTGTGTCCCAGGTTTTTAAGAAAAAAATCAGATTTTAACTATTCCATCAAAATAATATTAACTATCTAAAAAGTTTAGAAATATTAAATCCAAATGTTTTAGACTATACCCAGAAACAGTATACTGTATAATCTTTTATCAGAGAATGAGATCTGATTTTTGTCAAGAAAATTTAACCAAATTAAGAGCAATTTTGTTTTAAAGGCGATCTGAAGAGTAGTGATTTTGAAAAAGTAGAAATATGAATAAATTAGAGCCCAAGATTTGTTATAAATTTTTTTTTCTTCATTTGCCAATAACGTGTTCTATTCACTATCTTCAACTAAACTTTCCCATCTTATAGTTCATGGTAGCATCTTTGTTTTCAATATTTAGGACTGAACATGTGTAAATTCTCAAAGGTCTAGCACCAGCATAAATAAGCTAATAATAATAATAATAATGTCTGATTAACCACTTTAAAAAATGAACCATCAAGTGAGTGATAATCATATGACAAAGATGAATTTGAAGACTTTAAAGATTACCTAGCCCCAAAGCCCATTTATTCTGATTACATTTTCACCCATATACGGGAAATGACTCGGTTTTCAAACAGCAAAAGACTTGACTTTCAAACAGTAATCAGCAGACAAATTTATCTCCCAAGCCAACACTCTTGGCTGCACCATAAGGTAATTCACCAATACTCATTTTCATTCAATTTTCTTAGTATCCATAAACTTAATACTATATAGATATTAAGGTAATTTTGAGACTTAATTTGTACTCAGAAAATGGGATTTCTTTTAATCAGAAAGAAAGGGGCTTCTTTTTTTTTCTTACTTGCTTGGGTCAAGAACTACAAATCAAAACCACAGCATGCAACCTTCAAATAACCTACAAACAACACTTTCATAATCAAATACATTTCTAGCAGTGGGGTCTAAGAGATGACCTATGGCCAGGGGTATGGATACCCACAAACACAGCACCCCACATCGGGTAGCCTGTGTAGAAGGTGAAGAAAATGAAGTGCTGGAAAAGGTGGGTCAAGTATTGTAAGGAACCCAGAAAAACGCCCACAGCCAGAATCATGGCTCCACTCAGGATCTGGATGGCCTGGAAGAAGAAGGCGGGAAAAAAGCCATAATAATCATGTTCTAAAGTTTCCGTTGAAAACAAACCATTTTAATTTTCCTCAGAAAGGAAATGTCAGTGCTTGAAATGGTTAAAATGTCAAACCTAAATTAACTGGGCAAGAGCTTATACTAGAGAGTTTTCTGCCCCACACTATCCCCACCAATTCCAGTGGCAACCCTTCATCTTCGCCTCTCCCCACATTTCTACCCGTTCTCACGAACTGCTCTCAAAAGCGGCAGAAGAGTAAGGGAGATACGGCTGGTAAGACAGATAGAATCAAAATACCTTCCCAGCATGTTCTGGGGCCCCAGTATGACAAAAGCAGACAGATGATAAGAAGTATTCTGCTCAGCCTTTCCCTTAACCCAATTTTTTAATTTAAAATATGGAATATGAGCTTCATAGAGCTCTGCCTCCTGATATGGGAGGTCAAAGGCACAAAGGAAAAATGAAAGGTCTTGGAATCTATTTTCCGAGGTTCGATAAGATGTTTTCTACCATGAAAGAGTTTCTGCATTTCTACTCTCCAGGTCTGTAGTAAGTCACATTTGACTTTTCTTTGATTGATCATTGACTCAGTGATGAATAACTCGGAAATTCTTCCATAGAGGCATAAACAACGTTTTCCACATGAGACAGTTGACCCTTGAACAACATGATAGTTTTGGGTGCCCACATCCCATGTAGTCAAAAATCTGCATATAAGTTTTGACCCCCCCAAAACTTAACTACAAATAGCCTACCATTGACCAGAAGCCTCATCGATAACCTTAACAGTAGATTAACACATATTTTGTATGTTATACATATTACATAGTGTAGTCTTACAATAAAGTAAGCTAGAGAAAAGAAAATGTTAAGAAAATCATAAGGAAGACAAAATATATTTACTATTCAGTAAGTGGGAGTGGATCATCATAAAGGTCTTCATCTTCACACTGAGTAGGCTGAGGAGGAGGAGGAAAAGGAGGGGTCAGTCTTGCTGTCTCAGGGGTGGCAGACAGAGGTGGAAGAAAAATCCACATATAAGTGGACCTCGCAGTTCAAACATGTGTTGTTCAAGGATCAACTGTATTTATTTTCTTACCTATTAAACCTATTTTTAAATTGAGGCTGACTTACCCCAAGGGTTTGTAGTCCTCTCTTTTGATAATCTTGTGATCCATCAATGGGCTGGTAAACAGAATTATCCATGCCCTCTGGTTCTGCCTGGCCCCCTGGAGTACCACTAGATGAGGCTGTACCGAGCTCTGCGTTACCAACTTCTTGGGAGGCCATTTGGGATTGTTTACAGCTATTATGGAAAAGAAATCCAAAGGCTTTCTTTGTAATAGAAGGGTTCAATTCTTTCCATACATCAAAATGACACTCCATAAATGGGGCATAAGGGCAGAATAATAGAGCTTGTACAATGTTCAATTTCATTTTGTCTTGGAATAGTAGACATCGTCAGGTCATTGTAGTAGGCCTGGGTACTTCACTTAACTTTGGAATGGTAAAGACCGAGCCCTTTCTCATTTCTACTTGCACTGATATATAGTCCCTGCCTCTCTTCAAATCAGTTGTGGGCAGCCAGACATATGGTTTCTCTGACCAGTGGTCTCTTATGTGAGAGTGATGGCTTTAGTCACATTCCAGTAATAATAATAGGTATTATTTATTTAGTACTTTCTACTATTTGCTAGGCACTGTCTAGTTGTTGTGAATGTATTTATATATTTAATCCTCCCAACAACTCTACATTGTAGTATTATCATTCCCATTTTACAAATGAGAAAACTGAGGCATAGGTTAAGAAACTCAAACTCATACAGCTCATAAGTGATTTCAGATTCTAAAGACATTCTACTCTAAGATGAAGTATTTTTCTAAATCGTTACATTATACAGCACTATGTAGACGATATCTTTCTGAGCAGCAATATAGCACAGTAGAGTTTAAGCATTATAGAAGAGCCAAATTGAAATCCAGATTTGGTCACTTACTAGTTGCATGACCTAGTAGTGGGAACCTCAGTTTTCACATCTGTAAATGGGAGTAATTTGAATTTCATATTACCATTGCAAGGGTCAACTTTGATAATGTATTAAATCCTTAACGTATAAACAGCTGGTATCAACTCTTAACATATACTCTGCATTGTGCCAAAAAGTACTTCAAGTTTTGGATATAACAGTCACCAAACCACCACCTCAATCATTACAGCTAAAAAATATGTATCACTAAAGTACACACAGAATGCTCCTACTGTACCTCTGAATGTTGAGCAATATAACTTCTGATACATAGTGTTCTCCAAGACAAAATGATGCAAATGCTTATATGCTTTTATAACTGATGAGGGGAATCATATAAGATTAAACATAAAGCCACTAAATGCTGAATTCTGTCAAATCTATTAACTGAGTTTACCATAGGATTTTAATTTCTACTTTTTGTTAGAAATTATATAGCATATCCATTTTTCTAATAAATTAATTTTTTTGTCAAAATAAATACATGCCACTTCAAGATGCCATTTCTAGTTTTCTAGTATAGAGGCATGATTCACATTTATTCAAATGTGGTAACAAATTGCTACGGTATTAATTTAAAAGAAAGTGAAGGTCAGCATGTGTTCTAATTTTATCACACTGGGAATTGCTATAAAAGTTCATGAAATTTTCATAAAAGTTTCCTACCAATACCAATAAAAAATTTATCATAAACTTCATAAAAGTTTCCTACCAATAACCTTCACAAAAGTTTTCTACCAATACCTATTTTCATGCTAGCATTAAATTTACATTCTCTATTTAATCCCTGACAAATGTGAAATGACAAGGAGCCCATACTCCCGTGTTCAACACCATGCACAGAATCCGAGAGCAAGGAGAGATCAATAAAGCTTACGACAAACTCTGTGTTCATGAATGCCCGATGTAATCATGTACAAGAAGTATAATAAGAAGTATAGCCAAAAGTGGAATAACCTTATTTAAATCCCTCTCCCATCTATGTTGAATATCACCTTGCAAAGCCTGCGCTTAAAATTTATCCATTGGGGATAAAAAAAAAAACTACATGTTTTCATTTATACATGGGAGCTAAACAACGGATATATATGGTCATACGAAGTGGAAAAATGGACATTGGAAAGTAAGAAAGGGAGAGGGTGGGAGAGGGGCGAGGGATCGAAAATCACCTGATAGGCACAATGTGCACTATTCAGGGGACAGGTACACTAAAAGCCCTGACTTCACCACTATGCAATCCATCCATGTAACAAAAGACATTTGTACCCCCTAAATTTATCAAGATTAATTTTTTTAAAATTATCTGTTGGGAAATGTGTATGTATTTTAGATGAAATACCTAATCACTAAGATGTATGTGACGTGGGGAGTGATGCTCCCTTATGATCAGATAGTCACTTGCCTGTATCTCCAAGCCTCACTCCTCACCCCTCCCTCTCCCAAAACTCGGTCCCGCCTTGTTTCCTGCCAGTCTTCAGAAGCGCCAAGCCCTCAGGTATCTTCAGTCCTCCCAACACTGCTCCCAATTCCTGAAACACACTTCCTTTCAACCTTCACCTAGGTAATTTCTGCTCTTCTTCCAGACTAAATCTCAGCCCCCACATCATACTGTCAAGACATCTTTTTTAGGCCTGGCCAAGGCTGGATGATGCACTTCCTTTGGTTACTTGCAGAGTTCCCTTGACTTTCCTTTTCACACCACTTAATCAGCCTAAGCTTCAACTGCCTGGATACTTGTCTGTGACCTCATTGTCTTCTCATCAGTATAACTCCAGTACCTAGCTCAGTGTCATCATACGATGGGCACTCAGCTAATACATGTCCAATAAATACAGAAACTTTTCATCCAGCCTGATGTAGCCACGCCTCATGGATGATATGGAAAATATGTCTGCAAGCACTAGAGCCTCTCACACCAAAAAACCCCAGAGCCATTCAGGAGGGAGGAAATCTTTTCTAATATATATTATTTAATTTGACTTGTTTTAAATAATCAGAGAGAATTTTCAGCCTTCAGGTAAAGCAAAGTGTGATCTATAAAAGTTGGTCGAGTTAGCTCATTAAAAAAAAAAAATCAGAGAGATACAGATTTCCTAGGAACCCACCAGTTAAGTTCACCTCTCCAGCTCTTAGTATGGGGCAGGTATTGTTCTAAGTGCTTGACCCATGTTCACTAATTTAGTTCTCACAACATTCATATGAATGGGTATTACTGTTATGATCCTTTCCATTTAACAGATGAGGAAGCTGAGGAACAGAGAGGTTAAGTAACTTGCTCAAGGCCACATAGTCAGCAATTTGAGAAACTAGGGGTCAGAACCGAGCAACCTAGTTCTATTAATAGTTATCATTACACTATACTGTCCCCTGAGCTTATGCTGAAACTCATTCACCAAACCCCATACCTCAGTTACAGTACAGACCATTCCTCATTATCAGAGCTGGCAGGAAAACTCAGGTGCAGCTGCTGGGATTTAATATATCTAATGGAGGGGGTGCCCACATTTTTCCAAAGGAATACTTGTATTATTATGTCTAACATTTTTATCATGGCTCCAGAGTAACAGTCACACTCTGAGGGGAGGCCATCCCCATAGCTAAATATTCCAGATCTCTACAGAGCAACCAAACAGAAAACTTTATAGACATCCCAGTTGCCCCACTGAGAGACACCTTTAACAGACAGAAAAGGGGATTTCTATGGAGAGAGAATCTATAGGGTTTACCTTGGAGGCTTCAGGCTTTGGCAGACTTCTTTCCTCTCAAACCCATCTTGTTGCCAAGTAGGAGACACTCAGAGATGATCACTAGTGTCTTTTTGGGAAAACGGCAGGCTCTTCAGGCTTAACATATCTTTGCCTTATGCAATACTTTTGTGGAGTCAGTGAAAATGTTTTGCTGGCTGACTGAGGGTGTGCTAATCACATCTGCATTTGGGGCCTCTCTGATGCATCTGATCCAAGGCTTAGCAATGATTAGGAAACTGGTGTCAGGGTAACTGTCTTCCGGCTTTCAGACTTTGCTTAACACATTGTTGGAACAAGAAATACAAGCAGCAAATATGGGTAGATCAGTGGGAAGGGCTTGTGGGATGGAGGTAGATCAGTAATACTGTAGATCATAGTAAGAAGAGATAGAGTCAGACAGTGAAAGATGTGTCTGGAGAAGGAAGGATGCTCACTCAGGCATCTGTTTTCCATAATGTGCCAGCAATACTGCTGTGTACCTTACACGCGTGATCCCATTCAGTTCTCACAGGCTTAGAAAGGTTAATTACTTTGCCCAACATCATAGGTATAATAATAATGTGAATTGTATAAGTCACTGCTTCAGATTTTTCACAGATATTAACTCATTTCATCCTCACAATAACCCAGGACCTAGATACTACTATTAACCCAAGTTTTTGAAAGAGAAAACTATGGCATAGAAATGTTAACCTGCTTTTCCAACATTTAACCAGTAAAGCTTTATGCATGACCCAGGTCTATGTAAGGTGAAGCCAGGGTCATGTCTTTCACTCCAGTGTGATTGTTAAAATCTCTCCTTTCAGTTTCAAATGTGGCCCATCTTGACAACAAGTTATATAATCATTCTAAATAAATGTGTGTCCTGAAATAGGTGATGGAATGATCAGAGTCAAGTGACAGGGTGTAAGGAAGTAGGTAACATGAGAAGATTCAAATCACAATCCTTAGGAGGGACATAGGGCAGGGCCTGAGAGGAAGGCCCTGAACTAGGGCACTGCCCCTGATCCATGGGGCTGGGGAGTCAGAGAGAACATTCACAGCAAAGTGAGTGAGGTCCTAGTCCTGCAAACACAAACAGCAGCGTACGTGGGGACTTGGTCACAGGAAGGAGAAAGAGGGCCAGCTACCAAGACCAAAGGACGGTTTGGGGAGGAGAGATTGTGAATATGAACGAGTAGGGGCCCAGGAGCCAGGCAAACAACGCACAGGGCTCTGCAGCCAGGGCTGGCGCCCGAGCCTGGAGCACAGGCTCCAAAGGGTCTAGTTTAGGAGCAAAGGGAGGGAACAAACGGACGGCATAGAAGACAGAGACGGAGGCACAAGGAAATGGCTGAAAGGATGGTGGTAAGAGATCGATCCTTCCCTCCCCATTTTAGCCAGAGCCACCACAAATAGAATATCGAGAAAGAAAAGAGTGACAAAAAAGTACCTGAAGGGAAGGAAAGGAAGAAATATCAGGAAGCGAAAGGGGAAAAAAAAGGTGGATCCTTTCAACATGCTTGTTTCGAATGTTGAACTGCAGAAAGGAAGAGCCATGAAAGGCAGTTACTCCAAGTCGAAGACTTCAGTCATCTCTTTTGTAAATTTAAGATCATAGTACCCACCTTAGGGAACAGGGTAAAGTTTAAACGACAGAATGCATGTCAAGGTCTTAGTAACCAAGATCTTTACGTGAGTTAAAAGTAAATAATAAAAATGAGAAGGCTCTTCAGTCCCCTGGAGAGACAATGAGTAAGAGAAACTGCTTTCAAGAGATTAACAAATAAAAACTGAACACACTGTGTATGATATAATGTCTTCATATACACATATATTGTGAAATTATTACCACAAGCCAGATAATTAACCTATCCATCACCCCACACAATTATCTTTTTTTTTTTTTTTGGTGGTGGTGGGAACATTTAAGATCTACCCTCTTAACAAATTTCAGGTGTACAATAAGGTATTGATATCGGTAGTCACCATGCGGGGCATTAGAGCCCCAGAAGTTTTTCATCTTATTCTACCCCAATAAAGCTGAGGGGGGAAAAAGGGAGGCAGGCGGGTTGGTTGGTTGGTTGGTTGGTTGGTTAGTTAGTTAGTTAGTTAAATAAATAAATATTTTAAAAAGTTAAAAGAAAAAAAGAAGATTCACAGCGCTTTCTTCAATTCGTATGCAATATCTCCTAATGACAGGGAGAAATAATCAAGGTGTGATTGATTAGCTTTTGGTGCCGAAATACCTTAATGAATAATCAAATTCAAAACTCAAATTGCAAATTTCCAAAAGGAAAAAAAAATTTTTATTGGAATGAATTCATCAGTAGTGTAGCTGTTCATTTACAAGTGCCCCATTTGGCTATTTGAAAAGTGATATCTGTCTCAAGACTTGCTGGTCTTATCTACTTACTAAATATTATTGCTTGCGTTGTTTGTCTTACCCCTACACACACACTCATGCCCGTGTGTGTATGTACTAAAATCACTCTTCTTGAGGAAGTACCTTTATATATCTTAACAAGTATATAAACTCTTGTTGGAAAAAAACAGTTAACCACCTAAGGTTTTTGACTTCGGAATGTGTTAAATGTATTTGATTCACAGATTACCAGTTTATAATGTTGCAAGTTTTTAAGTCACTGCTTTGAAATCATGTCCTGCCAGAAATGGCAGCATTTACTATAATTGTAAGACGAATAAAAGTGAAGACGGACAAGAATTGTTGTTACCTGAGGCCTGAGATAGTGAACCCTCAAATACAATGAAACCAACAATCAAAAACTAGCCTTTATTCTTTCCTGTTTTGATCTCATACCGTTTTTCAGGTAAAGGAGGAAAAACGGACTTGTTAAAGATCTTATCTTAGAATTTGAAGGAAGACATTGCTTTTTTTTTTTAAGAGTTCCTCAGAAAACCAGAAGAATCTATTATGACATTTGTTGGTAAACAGGGAAATAGCCTAGATAGGAAATGTTAATACAATGGTTCTGTTTTCAACTACCCTGTGGAATCTTCTGGGGAGTTTATAAGACATTCAATTAGGGTCTCTGGAGTGGACCCGCATAGACATCTATTTTAAAAAGTCCCAAGGTGATTCAAATGTGAAGCCAGACTGGGGATCAACTGGGTATATCTAAAAGATCTTTAAAACCATATGATTGGAGATGGGGTAGGAGGAACAAATGTGTTTCTCTGAGAAAGGTCATCTCTTCTACTGAGGTGGCTCACATACTTTATTTTGGGGGAGGAGGACTGAATCTTAACTTGGAGTTAAACAGATTTCATTTGTTGGCAGCCATTTTTGTAGGACTTCACCCTGGTAAATACATTCTCTGCAGTGCAAGATGAGCTTCAAATAAAATATTGCAGCTCTTTAATCCACCCCCCTCTCCTATCTCTTTCTTTCTCTCTCTTGCCTTTGGTCTGCATTTTCCTCTCCACCAGAGGCAGCCATTGTGTTTTACACACACACATTTTTAATATAAACGCCCTTGTGTCATAGAATTCATTTTCCTTTTTTTCACTCAGCTATGTTGTTACTGTCTGGTCGTATTTATTCTCCGGGGATGTCTCCTCTGCTGCCCTTGAGTGCTGCATGTCTTCCTTAGTACACACCCACCACATTTTACCTAGCTGCCAACGCAGAAATGAACATCCACACAGATCCCAGCTTGACACAAGGAACCTTCTTATATCCGTGCTCCTTAATTTTGTATGAGGATTTCTTTGTAATATATAATCAAAACACTGATTTCTGGGCCAGAGGATATGCATGTAATTAATTTGACTGAGGACTGCCAGATAGTATACCCTAGAATGGCTGCACCACTATAAGCACACAAACAGTGCATGTGGCATCAAATATTCTCACTTACTGCCTCCCCCGGCACTATCCAACTCCATTTTTTACCAGCCTAAGAGTTGTCCTGGGTCAGTATAGCTAAGCTAGAACATTTAACAGAATTCTCTTTTCTAAACAGTTCTAGGGTTGGCCACATAAGAAATTTGCATGAGATTTGGAAGATAGAACTGAGACAGTAGCCTTGGTACTCCATAGTGGGTTTAGGGTGCAGACTATACACACTGTCATTGATCTGCTGGCTCACCTTGCTAGCACAGGATCATAGCTGGGCCCACAACTTCTCCTGCTGTCATCAGATCTCCTCCTTCAGCATCTGAGTCTTGGACCAGATGTTTGTGCAACTCCATGGTGACGGATGCCAGTTTCTTCTGCAGGGCATCCATGTGGTCAAGGTTGGAGATGAGAGAAAGATGTGGTTCCAACTTGTTCCTATGCTCCCATGCTTCAAGTACAGCTTTCATTATTATTATTATGGTAAAAAAAAATAACATAAAATGTACCATCTTAACCATTTTTAAAATCCAGCTCTTTTTTTCAGACTACCAACTCTGCGGACCTATAGCAACATCAGGCCCACCACCAGATGCAAAAGCAACAGCCTTCTTTCCCAGTTCCCAAAATTTATTATTATTTTTTATAAACTCCTTATCAACATCACTCACACTGGTTCCACTTCCCTGGCTGAATGATGAGTATTATTATTCCCTGCTACAAATAATGAGTATTATATCATTACTCTTTCCTTTTTTTATTTCTCTATTAGCTTTTTGGACTTTCTTTCCTGTAAGTCATCAGCAGAGTTATCTGATTAGAACAGCACAGCATCTATTTCACTGAAACTAGCTTTCAATTCTAAAGTGCCTTTTCAGTATTCTCTGAAGAAGAAAAGCAGTAGACACTAAGGAATTCTAATACTTTTATACAATACAGAATCCTCCAACTTGTAAGTAGTTCAGGATTACCCCTTATTTATAGGGAAGACACTTAAATATCGCTAATTTTAATTCAATTTCATTCAATCTTTTGAATATACAGTTTCATATATTACCGATTATATGAGCTTTTTTTTAAATTCAGAATATTATGGGGTTCTGACTACTATCTTGGAAGAGTAGGAGGAATACAGGATGTGTAATCAAAACGGTTAGTCTTTTTATGATGTGGCCCCTTTGCTAGCCCTACATCTGGCCAAATTTATATCCAGACTAGAAATAGAAGTGGATGCCTATGCATTTCCTAATTGCAACAGTGGAGGGAGGCGTAGCATGACTATTTTGGTTTTGATTTCCTGTGGTAATATCTTTTGGGTTAAAAGCTTTTGCTTAGCTCTGCACATAGACCAGCTAATTATAGGAGGAATTTCACTTATACTTTAACTTTAAGAAAAGAAATGATAACAGTCTCTTTCCCAAAAGTAACTCCTGAGGAGATAAAGTGTTCGCATAAGTAACAATGTTAAGGATGCATAGGAACGTTGTGACCTCACCTATATCACCTGAATCAACTGACCGAGAACAAAGGAATTTCACAACTTCCTTGGACACTCACTGGCACCCAGATGTCTATGGCCATTGATCACCTCTTGACCTCAACCTCCTCCTCTTCCCCATTCCTGTAACATAAAAAGGAGCCTAAATTCATGCTAACTTAAGACAGTTCTTTGGGACAGCAGTCTGCCATCTTCTCAGTTTGCTGGCTTTCCAAACAAAGTTGCTTTCCTTGCCCCAATACCTTGTCGCTTGACTTATTGACTGTCATGTGGCAAATGGTACCAACTTGGACTTGGTTGCATAATTAGTGCTGAATATTAACTGAACATGTATCTGCTGATGTGATAGGGTGGAGGAAGCCCTGTGATCACTCACTCACAGGTCCTACACAGGCCTGGATTTCCTTCTTGTGCACTCTCCTCCCACGTAAGAAATCCATGTCTAAGACCCAGCTTCTTCTCCAGCAGAAAGCAGCCCATGGCTACCATGCCCTCCTGCATTTCAGACTCCCCAGTGCCCATGAAGAGAGGTCTGGTTTCCAATAGGCCTGGATTTGGTGCAGAGACTGACACTTACTTGGCTTTTTGCAGCAAACCTTCTTTCCCTTCCCTTTGTTCCTGGGATGAAGACATTGTATCAACTGCCTCATTCTTTGGCTCACAGTAGTCTTCACCCGAGCCTATTCCTTCTATTGCAGGAACTGGGTGTTCTCACTCACAAGGTTTTCTGCTAACCTCCTATGATGGGCAGGGTACTTCTCTCCAGCTTAGGAGGTCTCGAAACCTGCATCTCCTCCTCTGTGTTCCCCTTTGTGTCTCCTACGATCTTCTCTCACATCAGGTGACATGGAAATTAAGTCTTTAGTGGTCCATGGGGCCTGAAATACAAAGATCTGGGTTCCTTCTGGCTCGGACTGCTCCCTCAAGCTTTCACATGGACACACAGCATGTATAAAGCTGCCATATTCCAACTGAGCATACACCAGGAATAATTCTGTGGGCCCACTTTGATCCTTAACTCAACAACATGCTGTTCTTTAAGGCTTTCCAAACAACATTCTTGGTGAAGAGGGGTCATTCCTTAGTCACCAAAACCCCTGGACTAGTCAGAACCCCAGTTATCTGGGGAGTGTCCCCATTCACTGGCTCTCAGAATTTCCCTCAATTGTGGCTTAGGAGCTGAGGGGTCCCCAGATTTGAATATCACCTTTATTCCTTTTCTATAGTAGAAACAACCTAGAGTAGATACAGACCTTCTTCAGTGAGCATCATCCCTCCAGACCGTCTTTCCTCTCTGTCCTCTGTTGCTAAGGCATTGCTTTTCTCTGGCTGGGGTCTCTTGGGACTAGGGCTGTAGATAAAATACCAGATTCTCAGTTAAATTTGAATTTCAGAAAAAGAAAGTTGTTTTAGTATAAGTATGCCTTATGTGATATTTGGGTATTTAAGATAAGTAAGTCCAAAATATTGTATAAGATATAATTATACTAAAAAAGGTTGTTTACCTAAAATTCAAATTTACCTGGGCATCCTGAATTTCGTTTTGCTAAACACAACAAACCAACATAGGGCTCAACTCCCACTCTTTTTCCTTAGATCATTCCCAACCATTAATAAACATGTAGTCAGCTCTATGCTATCCTCTGGCCCCCATAAGGTACCATGTTTCCAGAGTTTGTCCATGATGCTGGGTTTACTGCTCTTATTCTTGGTTTGAGGGGCCTCAACCAGTCCTTGAGTAATATCAGAGAGGAAACTTCTCAAGATGCTATTATTTCTCTTCCACAGGTGGGAGAGAGGGTCAGGTAATGAGTTACCCACAGTGGTGGTTGAGATTTTTGTGAATAATTTGCTTGCCTATCTGCCTGTGGCTTTCCTCTAAGGAGCTCAACAACCTCAGCTCAGGATCACACCTGGGTAGTGACAATGGGAAGGAAGAATGCAAAAGGGACAAGAGTTGGTCCTCTCAGCATAGAGTTTCATGTACTAAAGGAACTTGAGTGCCTTCTGATACACACCCCAAAACTGTATAATATGGGCTTCTGCCACCTTTTGAGTACCTGAACCAATAAAGAAAATCTCCCATTAGTGATTCAATTGGAGTTCCCAGTCCACCATGATATTAAATTTCTGGTTTATAAATGGCTATGGGTCTTCCTAGGAAACAGCAGCCTCTAGTTTGCACACAGCCACAGGTGATGCACACCTACAGGGATCCCACCCTGATCAACCTCGTTGATCCCCAACTTACTGGCCAAGTGGACCTCCTGAGCACCTTTCAGTTGCTTCTGGTTTAAGTTCTCCCTCCAGCCCCCTCATATGTCATTCTCTGAATAACTCACCAAGTCACTTCCTGTCTCCTTTTCAGAGTCAGCCTGCAGATTTCACTGGGGGGTTTGTGGGCCCTTTGGTAGGCGCTTCTAGGGGCCTCTCCACAAGCTACGCTCAAGATCCTACCTGGGTCCACCCCTTGCTGGAGCGTGGTCAAGTCCCCCCAGTGGAAGTTGCCTGGATGCCGTAATGCAAACACCCTTGGAGTCTTCCTGCTTTTCCCCCTGGATTTTTCCATCTTCTTTCATCTTTCCATCATAATCCCTATTGGCCTCTCAACAGTTTTGTTTTTAAAAGCATATATTTCATAGAAGAATTTTAATTTTCTAATAAAGCAATAAGTCCCAGTCTAGACATCTGATATATCGTTAAATATATCTCCACACATTTAGATTCATATGGGATGGAGATAATTGTGCCTATAGCCAGACTGGCATTTTTTTAACGTTAGGCTTATTGAAGTATAACTTAGACACTATAAATTTTTTAGGTGCCAGTATTATTAATTTTTACCACTGTATATAGAAGAGAAAGCACTACCATAATCCATCTAAAACCATTACTCATCTACTAATTCCTGGCATGTTGAAGTTTTTTCTCTTTTACAGTTGATCTCTAACTTCATTACATCACTAAAACATAATTCTGAATAAAAAGAATTACTACTCTTACCTGCTTCCCTTTCCACTTCCCAAGAAAAACAGGGACATATTTTCAGGAAATAAAATCAGCATTTAAATATATGGACTAATCAACACTAACTCTTTGATGAATTTTAATCATACCAAGTCTAGCTTTACCTCCAGAAAAGCTGAAAACAAAGTATCTGTTATTTGTGTGAAATATATTGGGTTTTATAAACGTTCTCAATGAATTCATCCATCAATCACATACATAAAATAAAACAGAATGAACACACACAGAAAAGCTTATATTGCTATAGAGAGTCTTGCAGGGCTCCCAGCCGTGAAGTTACAAATATAGAATACTTAACAACAGAGACACTTGTAATTTTATCACTTTTTTTTTTTTTTTGTGGCAGGGTCTCATTCTGTCGCCCAGGCTAGAGTGCAGTGGCATCATCATAGCTCACTGCAACCTCAAACTCCTGCGCTCAAGCAATCCTCCTGCCTCAGCCTTCCAAATAGCTGGGACTACAGGAACACACCACTACCACCACGACGCCTGGCTAATTTTTCTATTTTTTGTAGAGACAAGGGTCTTGCTCTTGCTAAGGCTGGTCTTGAACTCCTGTCCTCAAGTGATCCTCCTGCCTCTGCCTCCCACAGTGCTAGGATTACAGACATGAGCCACTGCACCTGGCCACATTTGCATTTTTGATTTCCAATAAGGACCGGTAATTATGTGAGAAACTCCTTAACCAAAATAATAATGAGTTTGAGGCTCTGAAATCTTTGCATGTGAGAAATAAACCTTTGTTTTTTTAAGCCACTATTGTTTCAGGTCATATCATTGCAGCAGAACCTAATCAACACTGTCTCATGGAGGTAAGGAAAAAGAAAAAAATAAAAAAAAGAAACTTATACTGCTTTATACAACGGGCAGCCTGATACCTGAATTAATCTGAAGTCTGAATTAATTCACTCCTAGTTTCCAATTATTCCAAAGATAGTCGTTGCCCTAAACTATTACTTGAGAATAGTGTGGCAATTACAATTACCTCAAATAACTTTAAAAAAGAAAAGCACACAAATTTGTGTGGGCAAATGGTAGGGGGGAAGTAGAGATGGGAGAACAAAGGGCTTGCTCAAATATTTTAAATTAATTATAGGAATATAGATTTAAGTTTTTATATATTTTCACACATTAGAATGAAAGAGTGAACATTAAATAGAATTCAGTTAAGAAAATACATCTCACAACTCCACCCCTTGCTTTTATTTTCTCAAATGCCTTTCAAGGTAGTGCTTGACTAATTATCCAGTCCACTGTTACCTCGACATCTCAGACTTACCACGGACAAAATGTCTTATCCTCAATTTTACCAATTTTAGTAAATATCATTACTGTCCACACAATTGCCTGAACCAGATACCTAGTTGTCATGCTTGCTTATGTCTAATTTCTTAACTCACTTTGAATCAATCCATTTGGAAATTTTACCATCTCTAAAACCCATAGAAAATGGGTCTGCGTATGTTTCCGTCTTTACTCAGGCCATGATTACATCATCACTTGCCTTTATTATTTATAAAACTCATACATGTAGTCCTGGCTACTGCTCTTGTCCATTGATAAATTGAGCTTTGATTGAACCACATGAAATTGACATTTTTATATGTAAAAATAAACACTGTCAAAAGTTTCAAACTAATATATGTAGATATAATATAAATAACTAAATCCATGATAATTAAGGGAAGGTAGGAGAGTTCGTGAATTGAATAATGGAACGGGTTTGTTCTGGCTTTATTCTTAAGTGTTTGTCTGAATTTAAGACAAATTGCTTCCTTCCACATTCTGAGCCTAACTGGCATTGCCTATAAAATGAAGTGGTGGGATTTCATTCTTTGTATGGCTGAATAGTATTCTATTATGTATATATCACATCTTCTTTATCCATTCATAAGTTGGTGGAAATTTTGGCTAATTCCATATCTTGGCTATTGTGAATAATGCTGCAATAAATATGAAGGTGCAGATACCTCTTTGAGATACTGATTTCATTTCCTTTGGATATATACCCAGTAGTGGAATTGCTGCAGCATATGTTAGTTCTATTTTTAATTTTTTGAGGAGCCTCCATACTGTCTTCTATAATGGCTGCACTAATTTACGTTCCCATCAGCAGTGTGTAAGAGTTCCTTTTTCTCCACTTCACCAACACTTGTTACCTTTTGATTCTTTAACGGTAGCCATTCTGACTGGAGTGAGGTACCGCATGATCTCACTCATGTATGGAATCTTAAAAGCTGTTCTCATAGAAGTAGCAAGTAGAAGAGTAGTTACCAGAGGCTGGGGAGGCGTGAGGGGGTGATTGATGGTGAGAGATTTGTCAACCAAGCAACAGTTAGATAGGCGGAATAAGTTCTGGTGCTCTATCGCATAACAGGATGACTAGAGTTAACAATAATGTATTATATGTTTCAAAATAGCTAGAAGAGAGTTTTCTGAAGCCAGGTGCAGTGGCACGTGCCTGTTGTCACAACTGCACAAGAGGCTAAGGTTCAGGAGGATTGCTTGAGCCCGGGAGTTGGAGTCTAGCCTGGGCAACAGCAACATATCAAGATCTTGTCTCTTTAAAAAAAAATTTTTTTAATGTTCTCATCACAAAGAAATAATAAATGTTTAAGGTGATGCATATGCTAATTACCCTGATTTGATCATTACACAATTTACACATGTATCAAAACATCATATTGTACCCCATAAATATGTACAATTATTATGTGTCAATCACAAAATTTTTTAAAAAGAAAAAAAATAAAGTGGCAGGATAAGAGGTTTTAGGGCCACCCTGCTAAAATCCAGCCACACCATCACTCTTTGTCTCACACCACAAGAACACTGAAGAAACACCCAATAATTTACCTTGTTCTTAGCAATCATTCATCTACTCAATATCCTCCCAAATCTGTTGATATAAAATTGTTTTAGTTTCAAATTCAGTAAAAACACTCTCTAACCATTGCTAAACTTTAGGTTTCATTGAGAGCTGTGTAGGTGTTTGAATAGTAAGTTTTCTACTAAACTTCAGCAACTTAAGATGATTAGAGGCAGCCAGGCATAGTGGGTAATGCATAGAGTGCTTTCAGACAGAGCTAGAGGCAGATAGCACAACTTTGAAGCTTGGCACCAACACAAACCAGATGTGGGACTCAGGCAAATGATTTAACCTATGTTGTTTTCTTATCTGTAAAATGGGGATGATAGTGATACACAGCTCTTTGGGTTGTTAGAAGGATTGAGTTGCAATGTATGTGTATCATTGCCTGACACTTGTTAAGCTCTACAGAAGTGTTCTCTCTCAGCTCTATATTAACTGCCAAATGTAAACACCTGCTATTACAATGTCAAATTCTTTATTTGACAAGTAAACAACCATAGGCAGCATTTTGCTGAAAATGATAAGATAGTGGCACTTTAATTTTTAAAAAATTAATAAAAATTATCTTGGCAAAGTCTATTTCTAGAAGGATGTAGCATGTAAAATGTACATTCAGTAATCAATTGAATAGCCAATGGCACAGTTTGATTCTCATATATAAGAAATCTCTCAAAATCAGAAGTGCTTTTTGGAGTATTACATGTGTAAGCTCCCTGTTTAAGGAAAAGATGACATAACTGGTAATAACCATTTAATGAATTTCTCTTAGGTGGCAGGATGACTCTATGATTGACCACCTCAATCAATTATTCCATGTGTAGAAGAATCATATTGGGGAAAAAAGAAAACCTAATGTCAAATTTCAGTTAAAGGAGTGGTTACTTGAGCTCTAGAAAATAAATTTCCTTTTGAAATAATTATCTAAATAGGATGTCACATTGAATTATTTTTGAAACTCAACTTCACTGATTAATTAGGAAAGCCCACACAAATTCAAGTGTCTGCATGTAAATGGATTTTGTCTTTCTTGGGAGTTAGCATGTTAAATTTTAGACTATGCTCAAAGTTTCCACTCTGGCACATTCAAATGCCTATCTCTATTTTTTATTCTTACTGAAAAAATATTTGGAACATATTTCTTGGCAGTTTATATCAATTAGATCAAATCATTGTCCTTGAACACATATTGCTGAATCTACTATACAGAACAGAAAACAAAATTTAAATGCATAATATGAACTACCTAATAGTTAACATTAGATTAATAAGCCATGCCTGTATTGAATAAAATTATCCAAAAATATACCTTAACTAATGAGGGCCTTTGTTGAATTAGACTTTTTACAAATCAGATATGTAAAAAGAAATTTATATCAACTATTTTTTCTATTAAAAAAACATTATTTTCAACAAAATTCATGATACCAACTTCAAATTCCGTTTCTCCTCTAAGGGAAAGCAAGTTTGACCAGAATTTAATAATCCTAACTCTTCTGGTGTTGTCTCAAAGTCAGCAATAAAGGGACTGGGATCCAATTTTATTTCATTATCAGTAGATACTGGTGTAAGCCACACTGATTTTCTAAAGAAAAGAGAAACAGAAAGCAGACAGGATTGGCATACTTGGGACCAAGTCATTTTCACCACTGTTTAAACAACGAGATCATTTCTAATATGGTGATTTAGGACTATGGCATAATGCCAGCATACTGTACCTTCTAGGTAATAGTGGACTCTTGATATAGGATTTGGGCCAGTATGCTTATTGAAAAGCTAATTCCAGAGAAACTCCTCATGGTTTCTGGATCAAACGCTGAGTAGAAAGATGAATGGTTTAGGTGATTCGTAATGTTTGCATTAGTAGAGTACCAGAGTACCCAGTAAGACAGACTTAGCCAAATGGATCCTAAGGACAGTAAGTAAAAGCCACCAAAAGCTTACTCTGACCCAGCATGGCGGTGGCAAAGATATGTCTGGATGTAAATGAGTAAGTGACAGAGAGAGAGTGTGTGTATGTGTATTCAGTGGTAAAATTCATGCACCACAAACCTAATCATGTATCTTTGTTGGCCTAGTCTTCATTTTTTTTTAAGAAATGTAAGCTGCGAACAACATAGTAATTACTATCAAAATAGGAATAGCTATTCATCACTATTAATCTAGTAGCCTATGAAGAGACAGTAGCTCCAGGGCATTCTTTAGGTCAGAACTCTACATTACTCTAAGCATTGAGTATATAGGAATGAAAGTGTGTGTGTGTGTGTGTGTGTGTGTGAGAGAGAGAGAGAGTGGTGTGTGTGTGTGTGTGTGTGTGTGTGTGTGTGTGTGAGAGAGAGAGAGAGAGAGAGAGAGAGAGAGAGAGAGAGAGAGAGAGAGAGAGAGAGAGAGAGAGAGAGAGAGAGAGAAAATGAATGAGAATATCAAGGGTTGGTTTCTATTTAGGGTTCAGCTACTTCCAAGAATATCACTAAATCCCTCAACCTTAATGGAAATAAGTTAACAGGAAGATCAAGAGTATTAACAATGTGAATGTACTGAATGCCACTAAACTGTACACTTAAAATTATTAAAATGGTATTTTATCTTATGTATATTTTACCACAATAAAAAAATTTCTCCCTCCTACCAAAAAAGTGCTCTGATCATGTTAAAATATATTGCACATTTGCTCTGAGCTCTAAATTCTTTTTTTGATGTCAACTATTTCCATATATTAAACAAGGACAGAATTTTTCCTGTGGTTTTCAGGTGGTTTCCAAGATTCATCACTCAGATTTATAGCACTCAATGTAAATATTTTAGTGACACAGTAAAAAACATATCAGAATACCATTCCACTTAGTCTCAAAGTTCATGTGGGACCCTTTTGGGATTCTATATTTCAGTTCCACAAAATTGCAAGCAAAGTGCATTTAATGATTAAGCTGATAAGCCCTTCCTTTCATGCATTCATGAGTTAATATTAAAATGAAGGATTGGTTTCCCTTAACTTTTCTAGCCATTTACTCTCCAAACATGGACTTGAACAACAAAATGTATCCAAAGAAGAGAATTATGAAGGAGAGAACATCAAAAAATATCAATTCTTTCACTTACTAAAGTTGACTTTTGAGTATTTAATGACTCTGCTTTGTATTAACAGTTCAGTTATTATAAAATAACTTAGATATGCTAGATTGTCTATTAGGACCATTCCGACTCTATGTGTTTTGATTCTAAAATAAATATTACATTTAAAAAATAAAAAATAAAAAGCATTCATTAAAATATTTTTATAAATGCTAATTTGGGGTTTGTTTGGGATTATACTTATGGGCGAGTCATGTTATAGTCTCTAAAATCTATGCTTCTACAGAAGCTCCTGATAATTAAAGGTAAAGCTAAAGCATTTCAAAGAAGCCAGGTCTGCTGGACTCACCTAGAGGCAGAACACTCCAGAGGGATTTTCTGATGGTCACAATGTATATTCCTTGGGGTAAAGTATATCTCAGTTTGAAAAAGAAGTGTATCCTCAGAAACAATCTAGGAGAGCACAAAGTTTGAGTAGAAGGCATTTCTAGGAACAGAGGAGGCATACACACATTTAAATAGGATGTAGAAAACATTCAAGATCTCACAATGGCTGTCACTCTTAGGTATATACAAAGGTCCGCCAATTCACGGGGACAGAAGAGGACTGCTAACTCTAAGAGAGAATTTAAAACGCCTGCGGGCAAAAAGATCTAATTCATTCAAACAAACTTAAACTGCCACTTAGAGCCATTTTTATGATTCATTAATGAAGAGGTTTTCAACCATTCTTTTGAGAAATATTAATTGGAAGTCAAATAACAAAGTGGTTTAGAGCCCAAGCTTTGGACAGTAATCACTCTGATTGGGCCTCTACACTACCACCAACTAGCTGTGTATCCCTAGGAGAATTGTTAAAGCACCTTCTGAAGTTCCAGTTTTCTGATTTCTAAAATAAAGACAACACTTTATTCAAAATAGGTTATAATTAGTCATTGGCCCAAAATATTTCTATAGTATGAATATAAATTGTTTAAATTCAGGAATCTGTGAGATGATAATATCCCAGGATAACAATGCAGCTTAATATTTGTGTCTAGCCAAATAGCCAAGAGAGATTTTATTCCAATGAAAATCCACTCCCCATATTGACACACATCCTCATGGAGCATGGGTATATTTCAAAGGACCTAACATTGAATATGATATACCTTCCTGAATTGGTGACTTTCCACATAAAAAGTATTAAATGAAATTTAAAACTGTCTGCTAAGCTTTTGTGAAATATGTAGAAGCCCAAGACAACTTAAAATCAGTTCACTAACAAATCTATAAACCTGTGCGCTAAGGTCCTGTGTATACAAAATGGTCCGATAGTCAGTGAAGGATAATTGAGGAGTTTTGTTGTCACCTACCCATAACTAAGAGCAAAGACAGGTTTTTAAAAAAAAGGGACAGTAATTTTAATACCAGGTATAAAAGCCTGACAAAACATTTAGTATTTTTATAAATAATCACTATTCTCACCTTTGTCCTGATGCCACAATCATGAACAGGATATATAAAATCATATACATATGTTTGCATCCGAGTCACAGGGCAGCCCATTCCCAGACATAATTCATCAGCAAATATATACAGACTGCTGCTGTGCGCATATGGGCTAACCGAGACCATTACCCAGTCCATAGAACAACTTATTTTCACTGTGGAAAGAACCATAATGAGAAAGTGTCAGATATGTATCTATCTTAAGGAAGAGCTCAAAGAATATTCAGCTCTGCTCTTGTGATAAATAAAAGGCATTTCTTTCTCTGGCACGGGTAACCATGGTTTAAAGAATAGCATATGCAGGGTTTTTATATTACCACTATTTCCAAAATACCTGCCCAATAATGCCCCCAAATAACTAGATTTCAGTTATTTCATGGGGAAAAAAATCAACATGCAAGGATAAGAAAAAACAATCATATAGCCCCTTGCTTCCTCCTAAGGAAATAGATTACATAGAATGTGATATATTTTGGAGTATACATAAGGGAAAGAAATAAATTTCAATGCATTAGAATAAGAGATCTTCCTAGTACAGTTTTTGGAGAGGGAGAAGAAGAAAGTATGGTACTGATGCAGTAGAATCCATACTTAGAGCAGCCAGAACCGGAAACAATCTTGGGTACAAGAGGAAATAGTCCAAAGAGAGAAAATCCACTATCTGGGATGGAAGTTCTATGAAAGTTTTGTGGTAAAATATCCTCTATATTGAAATCTTCAGTAAGTCAATAATAATCATTACTTGTAACGGATTCTTTTGGGGGAGCTGAGTCTTTTCAGAAATATTTATATGATTAATGAGCAAGGGGCTGCAGAGAACTCCAACACCATTGGAGCCTGGAAGTCCTTGGACTTCAGAGACAAATTGTCATCAAGAGGGTAAGACAATGCCTGTTTGGGAAAAGATGGGGTGTGTGCAGGTTGGAGAAGGCAGGTGTTTCTACATCAGTGATCACACCCTCCAAATCACATCTCTCCATGTGTTTGGAATATTAGTATAACAGCACCTAGAGAAGATGATTAGGAAGATTCCTTCCTAAATGGAAAAAAGTTCCAGCAGCTGGGATTAAAAATGGATTTAAAGAATAAGCAGGCATGGACACAGGAAGTCCATGCTTCTGACTTTGTTAGCGTAGGTAGGAAAGACAGACATGAGCAGAGTAAACTAACAGGATGCTGAGTAACAGAACCTACTGTAACAATAACAAGGTAAGGGTAACCACAACTGTCCCAAGGAGCATAACGGAAACAACACAGGGTACATTATACGTTACAGTTTGCCCCCCTCAGTGGGCTTTGCACAGCACAGCACATCCGGGCCTAACCATATAAGGTGAAAAACTCCCCCCATCCCCGACAGGAAGGAGACAATATCCCCACTGGTCAAGAAAAAAAAGAAGAGACAAAGTCACAGAGGAGAGGCCAGACAGGGAAGAAAAGGAGAAACCCAAAGAGACTCCAGTGCCACTATCTGCTGGGACGTGTGCCCGCTCCTACCCCTTTTGGAGTGTACTATCGCTTGCTGATTACACAGAAACCCCAGGGCCAGAGCCGCTCCCATGTGTGCCTGCTCTTAACCTCTTTAAGAGTGAACTTTCACTTTAATAAACTCTGCAGCTTCAAAGCTGTCTCTTAGCTTTCGTTCTTCTATTGCAAGAAGACAAGAACCAAGGAGTTCAACAGCCATTAACAACTTCACTGCTTTTTTCATACTAACAGTAGAAAGTCAGGTTTCAGTTTGACATTCTAAGGTGGTCTCTCAAATAGCCGAGATATTATTTGAGGTAAAGCCTGAGGCACACACGTAGCCGCCGGATACATTAACTGAGGCAGATCTTCCTCGCACCCAAGTATCATGGACTATAGCTAGGGCCTGAACACCCTACTCCCCTTATCCCAAACAGCCAGAATTCACTGTTCCTTGCTCTTTCTCTACATGTGCTGTTCATTTCAATAATTAACTGCTTCGTGGTGAGCTACACTAATCTAGGCATTCCGAAAGATCCATCTTAGGTAAAATGGAAAGATATCAGAAGTCATATGTGTTCCTTGCTCCTAAACTGTTTATAGGCCAAATGCATAAATAAGAAATTTTTATATCCATTCCAAAAAAATACCCCACTTCAAACAGAAGGAAACAGATAAGACTACTTAAAAAAAAAACACAAAAAGTAGTATCGAAATGCTACCTAGAGCAGATGACATTTAGTCAGGCTTTGATGCTAGGAAGTATTTGGAGTCAGGATAAAATGGAAAAGATACATTGGAATCAACTTGTAGACAACACAGACTTTGATTTAGCTTTATTCTACTGGCTTTGCAGGACCATTCATGAGTTTGACATGAGTGAAGTTCAGAGCAGTATTTTTTAAAGAACAAGAGAGCATTATTGCTATCAAGCAGATATATGAAGAGTCTGAAAACAAGAAGGTCAGTTAAAATACAAACAAGTCCCTTGCACTACGACATGATCAAGTACCTGTAATTGACAGTGGGTTTGAAAACTTAGACTGAAACCTAGAGCCAAGGACTATCTCTGAAAAACGTCTGCAAATGAGGATCAAGAGAGAGGGAAGACGAAGACAGAGAGAAAAAATAATAATAAAAGCCCGAGAACTCAGACATTTAGGCAGAAAATGTATCCTCAAGTACATTGGTATAAGTCTACTTAGCCTGAAAGTATTTCTTTTCTAGCAAATTATAATAAGACCAGATCTCTGCAGGGAGGAGAACACCTGCATGGGAAGCGATCATTATGAATAATCCCCTCAAGGAAGCATCCTCTAAAACTGTTCATTTACCATTGATGTTCTCAGCACAAGCCCAAATCAAGGCAGCAGGGAGTATCAAGACTTCAAAAGCCACAGAGACCTTCATCTGAGCAGACCTCCAACTCAGGACTACTTAGGAAACAGGAAGTGCTGACTGGTTTAAGTGATTTTATATGGCATCCCATGCTCAGCTGCCTTCATTTTTCTACTTATTTTGGCAGCCGATGGAGTACACTTACCCATTCTCAACCACCTGAGGGCTGGAACTCTCGTGATTATCCAAACACTGAAGTTGAAAGAGGCATATCAGGAAAAAAGTGTTATTTGATAACTGTCTGCACAAGGCCTGTTAAAAACATCTGGGAGGCTGGCATGACACACGTTTCCAAAAGAATGCTAAATTTTAGGAAACTGTTTTTACTAATGTTCAGGTGTCATAAGTTTCCATCTAATACGTGAACATCCTCCCTAAATCATATATATTTGAAATCAAAAGACTATTATGTCTTCATTTCTATAGGTTTTGCTGGAAGAATCAAAGCAGAAATGATGAAGTGACTTGACCAGGAACATAAATCCCTAGGAGGAGATGGGGGCCCAAAGGAAAACCAAATTTCTTGGTATCAGGAAAATCCACAAATCCACTACCATCCACCTCTGTTGATTCTTTCTAAATTAATGCTTTAGTTACTTATTTCAAGCCTTATAAAACAAGAGGGCATTTTATATGCATACACATATGTATACTTTATATGTATAATGAATATATATTCATTTCAATACTCAAGTTGAATAAAAGATCCAGCTAAAGATTTTTATTGTATTTTCTGAAAATATCAGTCATGACCTAAATGTGACTGTGTAGTTTTAAAGAGAACTTAGAAATCAAACACTAACAGTAAATAAAATTCAGTCTGAATTAAATGCCTATTATTGTTTTTAGTCATACCTGAATTATATATTTTTTTTTTATTTCAGAATATTATGGGGGTACAACACTTTGGCTATATATATTGCCCATGCACTGCCCGTGTCAGAGCTACAATCGTGGTCATCCCCCAAACTGTGCTCCCCGCATCCATTCAGTGAGAGTTTTTCCCATCCCCTCCACCCCGCTCCCGCCAGCCCACCCCCTGGTGAATATTATTGCCCTGTGTGATGTAGGTGTTGATCAGTTAGTACCAATTTGATGGTGATGCCAGTGGTGCTTGTTTTTCCATTCCTGTGACACTTCGCTTCGAAGAATGGGCTCTAGCTCCAACCGGGATAATATCAGATGTGTTAATTCACTATTGTTTTTTATTGCTGAGTAATACTCCATGGTATACATATACCACATTTTATTAATCCACTCGTGTATTGATGGGCACCTGGGTTGTTTCCACATCTTTGCAATTGTGAATTGTGCTGCTGTAAACATTCACGTGCAGATGTCTTTATTATAGAATGTCTTTTTTTCCTTTGGGTAAATACCCAGTAGTGGGATTGCTGGGTCAAATGGTAATTCTACTTTTAATTCTTTGAGGTATCTCCATATTACTTTCCATAGAGGTTGTACTAATCTGCAGTCCCACCGGCAGTGTATGAGTGTTCCTATCTGTCCACATCCCCGCCAACTTTCAATGTTATAATTCACTCTCAAATGAATACATGCACAGGGCTTCCCTATGTGTTTAAAAAGGACTTCCATTCCCGACATCACATCCCCTAGTGGACGATGAGATCCCCAAAGCTGTGATCCACACAGTGCTCCGGATCAGGAAAGCTGGAGAACCCAGTGACCAACTACAGAGGCAGAAAGAGTATTGGAAAAAGACAGGGGTAAATCCACATGTTATTTTTTCTTTCCTTTTTTTAAACCTTGTCCTATGTTATTAATGTTTCTGTAATCTAAAATTTATTTATATTTGTCTTTTAAATAATGCCAATATAAACATCCAATATTGTTCCAAAAGGTATCAGAGTCTACTGGTTTAAGAGCCTCTGGAATCATTGGCCAGTTTCTCCAATCTATTTATGTAAATATAGGAAAGTTAATTAAACAAGCTAAGGCTCATGTTCATACTCTGTAAAAAGGAGATAATACTATCTACTTTATGAGTTTATTGTGAATATTAAAAGACATAACAAATATAAGCAGCCTAACCAAAGTTAACAATGCACAAAAAGTATATAAAGTATATTTTCCTCAAACTTGAACACAGTTCCAGGGTTTTCTGTAATGTTCCAAAAATTACTAAAAGCCACCAAATAAACAAAGTCCATTTTCCTAAAATTCCAATTTTAACACAGAACTTTGCTATGAAAGAGTAATGGAATTTAAATATAACTCTAATGTAAAATGGATACAGATAAAACAAGTCTTGTTTTAAAAAACAATTCATAACTTAGAGAAATGTTGCAAATATAGTACAAAAAACTTTTATTTTTCCTGGCCTTTTGAAAGTTGCTGATATGATGCTCCCTTTGGCCCTAAATATTTTAGAGTGTATATCCAACAAATAAGGACATTCTTCTACTGCAGTGGTTCTCAATATGTGCTCCTTGGATGACTGAGAAGTCCACAGGATCAAAGCTATTTTCGTAATACTAAGATATTATTTGTCCTTTGTTGATATTTGCACAGGTATGCAAAAACTGTGGTAGTAAACACTGCTGCCTCCTGAGCACTAATCAAGGCAGTGGCACCAAACTGTGTTAGCTGTCATTGTATCCTTCACCCCCATATACTCACAGTAAAGAAAAAGCCAGTTTCACGTAAGACTTAAAGCAGTAAAAAGTATTAATTTTATTAATTGTCAACCCTTGAGTGCGTGTACTTTTAGTATTCTGAGCGATAAAAGTATGCATAATACCCTCCTGCTGCATATGAAAATATGACAACCGTCTCAAGGAAACTGTGCAATTATTTGAGTTGTGAGAAGAACTAGCCCCTTTTTATATAGAACAACACCATTACTTGAAAAAAGTACTGTCAGACAATGATTACTCAACCTTGGGTATCTGACAGACTTTTTTTTTTAAATGAAGTAAACTTATCACTTCAAAGGAAACACCTGACAGTATTTATATCCAGTGATAAAATTCAAGCTTACAAGAAAAAATAAGAATTTTGGAAAAATCTGTATTCCCTACCATGAGTTTGACAGCTCAGTGGTGATATTATAACTATGGTTTTAGTATTACATAGTGAAATATGTCACTTTTTAGAAGATCTGCATAACTCAGTGCACCAATATTTCATAAATGATCAGTCCATGGTGTTATATAAGCAAGCATGGGCAAAATGCAAGAGGAACCAGTGGATTTCCAATGTAACTACATATGAAAAGTTCAGAATATTTTCAGACTCCACATTGCAACAAACCTTGAAGAAACTACCCCTTGTTGAGTTTTGGTGTAGTACTAAAGAATAGCCACAGTTATCTGAAAAGGGTATTAAAATTCTCTTCCCTTTTCCAACTACATATCTGTGTGAGGCCGAGTTTTCTTTATATAATTTAACCAAAGTGACATATCACAAAGACTGAATTCAGAAGCATATATGAGAATCCAAATATCTTCTCTTGTCTATTCAAATATCTTCTCTTGTCTATTAACCTGGACAAGAGACTTGCAAAAGTGTTAGTGTAAAACAATATCACTCTTCTATTTTTGAAGTTATTTTTTATTAAAATGTATTTTATTTATGTTAACACATGGATTTATTAGTTATTTTATTTAATATTTTTAAATGCAGTTTTAATTTCTCATGTGGTAATTTAGATGGATTAAAAACTACATAAGCAAAAGCTCTTTGGAATTCAGTATTTTTAATAGTGTAATGGAGTTGTGACATCAAAAAGTCTGAGCAGCATCAATTATCACATAGTGGCTACAAAGTTGTTTAATGGGTATAAGAGTTATAGTTTTACAAGATGAAAAGAATTCTGGAGACTGGTTGCACAAATGGTTAAGATGATAAATTTTATGTTTACCTTACAATTAAAAACGAAATTAAAATTATTGTATTACATAACTAAATGCGAAAGGCAAAACTATAAACTTTTAAGAGGAATACATGAGAGAATATCTTTGTGACCTCAGGATAGAAAAGACTAAAGGTGGAGATTTGGTATGGAGAAAGGAAAATAGGAACATCCATGTTGTATGTATCCTGGGTAAACATTCTATTAAGCAACCAGGTGGATATCCTGTACAGGAAAATGGATAATTGAGTCTACATTTCATGGGGGAAGTCCAGGCTAGAGAAGTAACTTGAAGCCATCAGCACAGAGATGTTAATTAAAGCAATTGAATAAACTCTCCAAAAGAGTGAATATGTATAGACAAGAGAAGCAGGTCAATGACTAAGCTCTACGAGCTCCAATGAGTTGGAAGACAAGCAGAAGTTTCAACCAAGAAGGATCTTCTAAAGACAGTAATCACTGAAGAAGGATGGTATATCATGCAAGTTAGATTTTTAAAAGTTTTTCTAGGAGGAAAGAACAAGTTGTGTCTAATACTGCTGATAAGATAAAGACTAAGAATCAGTTATTGAATTTACCAACATGGAATTCATGGATAATCTTGATTAAAGTGTGACTGGAGGTGGCCTAATAGATTTCAGAAAACCAATATAGAGTTATTTCACTTCAACACAAATAAGTGCCTACACTCTTTATTTTAAAAAGGCAATTTATTGTTAAATAAGGGAAAAATAAAGGTACCAATATTATACCCAGAGATACATCATACTAAATGGAAATAATTATTTCCATTAAAATTAGGCACAAAAGAGGCCCATATCTCTGCTATTGCAGTAAAAAACTTTCTGCACTCTGACAAGAGGAAAAAAGTTTAAATATTTGAAATAGAGGTATTATTAATATTACTTTCAGATAATATAATCAATTTATCAAAAAAGTCAACTGACAAATCATTAAACTGATAAACAATTCAACAAGCATGCTAGATATTACCAATCAAAAAAAAATTTTTTAAGTAGCCACATGTACCAGTGTGGATTTATTGATCCAATTCAAAAAAATGAAAATAAAAATAAAGAATCCATTATCAATGGTCCCCAAATCTGCATGGAAACTGCAGAGGGCCTTCTCTTAGCTGTTGGTCAGTCTCAGCCATTGTGTTCTGAAATTTGTGGGTACACCTCATCACTAAGTTATGAAAATAACAGTCTGTGTGCTTTCTTTCCATATGCTAGTTGTACTGTCTGTTTTTGTAAGATTTGGGGCAACTCAAACTGCACCAGCACTGTGGCCTTACCCCAAGGTAAGGCAACTTTTCTGTCACACACATGCAGAATAAGGCAAGCACATAATGAAATTTTCAAGTAGTCACATGCACTTTGTCTAAAGTATTCTCAGCAAGAACCACATGTGTAATCTTTTGTATTACCCAAAGCATATTAGTATAATGAACTCATGTAGAAATATTTGATCAGTTTTCTCACAATTAAACCACAAATCTTGTGGCGGTTTTCTCTGTACTACTGAGGTTAGACTATACACGTTAGAAGCAGCAGACCAGGAAGAATTCATTACTTGTATGCCTTTGTTAGGATCATTCTGGTACTGACACTTGTAGAAGCTCTCTCTGATCACACCCATCTGGCTCCTGTCCTCCCACACTCCATCCCATTCTCTGACCAGGGTAGCCACGGAACTGGCTTTCAGTCTATCTTCTTGATTCTATATTTTGTCAAGACTACTTTGAAGGGAGAAAAACCTGATTGCTCCCCTAAGCCCATTAAGCCTTGACGTAGCCTTTTTGGAGTGAATAGCAAAAAGTCCATCTGAGTACTGATGGAGACCTCAAGATATAGAGATAGAAAACCAGCAAAAATAACTGGTAAGACCTAAAATACTGAATTTCTAAACCTGTATAAATATTAACTTGACTCCCGCAGGAATCGTTCCTATCTAAGCAGCACTACAATTCACCAACTTATAGACCCCCAGCCCCAGGGAACACCCTTGATTCCAGTGTGTTCCTCAAACAAGTGGTACGTTCTTACAGCCTCCAAAATATATTTTCAGTTCCACAACTTCTCACCACTTCAACTCTAACCTTTCAAGTTGCAAACACATTTGGATGCTATAACAACTTTCTAACTGGTTGGCCTGTTACTACTGTGCCTTCAGGAAATTAAGATTCTTTAAGGCAGAGACACTGTTTCATTTTCATAGTTGCATAAATCCTCAGCAAATAAAAAAATTAAGTCAGAAAAATATTTTCCATCTTACTTTCCTTTGGTATACCATCTACTCCTGAAGTCAACATTAACTTGATTAGAATTTAGTGAAATGTTTACATTAAAATTTAATTTTCTGAACTTAAGATATTTTCCAAAATATCTAAAATTAAGTGTCAAAAATTAAGGTCTAAAATCAAAAGCATCTGGCTCAGAAATCTCATTCTAACATTTAGAGATCACTACAATTCACTTCACCAATGATACCTTTAAGTTGAGGCAATGAGTACCTGCCTCATTACTATAGTGGTTATTAAATTAATAAATTCATGCATACTATTGCAATGGGTACAAAAAATAACTATCATTTCAATTGGGATCTATAATTCCAGGAGTAGTCAAAAATCTATTAGGGTTTATTGAAATGAGAGATTAGGCCAAATCATGCCACATCTTTAATTTTACTCAAGGATGAGGGAAAGAAAAATATAGTAAAAGAATCACAAATATATTGATGAGATGATAAAATTTACTGTCATTTTCATTTCAAAAACAAAGGCATTTTCAAACCCTACTGTGAATCCCTGCTAACTCTCTTCCAGCTTCAGTATTATGGGAAGGACTGAAGATCAATAAATTGGCATAGTTAGGTACCTGTTAGTTGACCAAACCCAGCAGCTAAATTATGCAGCAGTTCTAGATGACTCAAATTGTTTAAATGTCTTTGTATGCTCTTGGAATAAAAATACCATTTCTAACTAGAGGAGGAAAGAGAGGTACTTTCATTTATGTTTAGCAAGAATAAATTCTGTGTCCAAAGAAATGGAGAGAGAGATCTTTTTCATATTTTCCTGTTTTCTTTCATTTCATAAGTTTTTTGTCCCCACGCCCCCCACCCCCGGAGAAGCAAGGACTCTAGGCATAAGACAATGCTCTGCCTCAAACTACCAATTTTTCCCATGGAAGACGACTGACCTTGCTTTCTGAGTAAAGAAGATTGTCGTGTGTGCATCCCTGCACATGTATGTGGTACCCTCTGGTTCAGGCTCCCTTGGAATGAGTTTGGCACCAGCGCTCTTGTACCGTATACTCAAAGGCACAGGATTTCGCTTCCAGAGATGTACTAGGTAATTTAGATTCAGAGAATTAGAAAACTTCTTTCAGCCTGGGGTCTAAGCTGTGACAAGCATAACCTGAGCTCTGAGTACTTTTGTGTTGGGGAAGCAGCCATTGTACAACCTGACACCCTTCTGAGGGATTATCCTGGGCCCGGAACATTCCCCCATGTGGAAGCTGGGGGCTGAGTTGTTGCTTGGCCCCAGAGTCTTCTTATTAGGAGAAAGCTTTTCCCTGTTCTGGACACACAGCAAACTTCCTTGTATTGCTTAAGGTGTGTGAGTCATGGCACCTGGCCAGCCCCGCCAGGACATCTGCCCCATGTAGGAAGGGAACAGAGTCTTTGCCTGCAGCTTCAGAGGGGAACATGCAGTCCAACGCCCTGCCTCAGCTATCAGGAGGGGCCTGCTGGCTATGGGAGACTGGTGCATGCTACAGACGCAGCAAGGAGAAAACTTGGAGCAAAATCAGCATCTTTTTTCCTTTCCCAACACACAAGGCATTTGCACGTCGAGTCCTTCTTGGCAACTCTAAGGAAGATGAAGCATGCCAAAGTACGTGAGCTCCTACTTCTGGTGGTTGGCATTGTGATGATCTTTTCCATTCTCCACACACTGGGAATCCTCATTTGGGATTCATAGCTGGATTTCCCTGCTCAACGTTTGCGAATTAGTTCAGGAGCCTCAAAAGGAAAAGCAAGTGATCTTGTTCACTAAGAAAATCTCCAGCAACCCACTGATCTATGGCTGGAAGTAGGTGGGAAGGGTGATGTGATGGTGTAGTAACCTTCTATGGTTACAACACTCTCAGAATTAGGGCAAAAAGCAACTGGAATCTTATTTCCTTCCAGATTTACCTTATCAAGATAATATGAAAGATAAATGCAAAATACCAAAGTAAGTTTAAAATATTTCCTCATGAAACATTACCAGGAAACAGAAAAAAAGCATTACACAAAGCCAAAGATAAAGGACGGGTAGGAAAGTCCTCAAGTTGTTAAAGCCACTACACAGAGAACATAGTTTTTCTTCCCTTTTACATGCTTTATAAAAGAGGGAAGATTTAATGAGGGGAATAGATTTCACTATGAGACACTAGATAGTTATTGAGAGTAATGGGTAAAAGTTTAAAGTGGGTAACTAAATCCTGAAAATGCTCAATTCTGTCATTAAAGTACACACACTGAATATAGGCAAGCTTTATTACGTATGAACTCACATACCAAGTTAGAATGGCAATTTTACTTAAAATTAACTCTTTAAAAAGTTTAAATATCACATTATAGATTATATAAATACTACCCAAACCTCCAGAAGGTATTCAAACAAGTAACAGATATTAGTACTCATCTTTGGACAGATACAATAACAGCATTATTGAAACTGACTCCCAGACAAGTATGTACCACTTGTCTCAGGGAAAAGTGGAAGTTATAATACGGGCATTATCGATGCAGTGATTCATGGACAGTTGCTCCCTGAAAGACAGGAGGAAAAAGCAGTTAAGAGCTGCTTACATGTAAATCTTACCTAACAACTTGTTCAGAGAACTCATGAATGCTCAATTAGAAGCAGTGTGAGGAATCAAATTTCTACCCTCAAATGTAATCTAGAGCATTACCCAACTATATCAAATACATACCTTAGACATGCTATTTAGAATTAGCATCTAAGTACTGGCTAGATCACTGCTTTTCTGAGACTATCATGACATCAAGTAGTCACACCATACATCTCAACTTTGATTTTAAGTGGTTTTCAGATCTCTAGAATAAAGCTTATTTTCTTTACGAAATGTCAACTTCAAGGCCATTGTCTACAAACACAAGTTTTGTGACATCCTTTTAAAACAAGCTCAGTAGAAAAATCCTTATTAAGAAATATGTTTTTCCACAGGTATTAATCTTATGAAAAGTACTAATTAGATATGATAGATTCCTCTGGACACTTCCATTATTTATGTATTATCTTATACATATATACAGGCATATACATATATATGCTTTTCTGCAGGTATTAGTATGAAATTGGAGACTTGGTATGGGCCTTCTATAATAATTATTTCACTTTGTCACAAGCTATATTGAAAGTGAACAATTTAGTACCTGAGATAAAAGCTAAGGAAACTCACCAGTATGAAAACTATTCATGTTTATGTGCAACTAACAAGAAAAATATAACTATACCCCAGTACATCCTATGACACCCACAGGGTGTCTACAGGGTTCATGCTAAGACTATAACAATTTGAGCATACAGTATTAAAATAGGGATTTTACATTATTTCTTTCACTGAAATTACATTTAACAAATTACAGCTAACAACGAAATGATGGACAACCTAAATATTCTCACCTATTAATGCTGCTAAAATTAGGTTCACATTTTTCACTTTGTGAAGGAGCTGATGATGCTTGCCCTTCTTTTGTACCTTGAGGGCCATCACCCACAGTGTTGACATCATATCCATTCATTCCAAAATGCAACACAGATGGGGATTTAAGCCTAAAAGTAAAACAAAAGAAAAGCACAGGATTGATAGTTGTACAGATATTTTGCGGGAAAAATACAAAATTAATTAGATTTATGTTAGTTACAAGTTAGAAAACCCAAAGTAACTGGCTTGGGGGAAAAAAGACAAATTAGCTCAATGAATCTAAACAAAGTTTATAACATAATCTTGAATAGGATGCTGCCTATTGATTTAGGATCGACCCTAGAGCCTCAACGTGAAGTTTCAAACATCAAAAGGATTGTTAGATGTGACAAATATCTATGGATGAACAGACTATGATGCTCAACAACCAAACCAGCTACAATTAGGCACATGCATATATACACACTCCCCTAGATTTGAAATTGAAAATAGAGACCATATGTGTGAGGAAAGATTCTACCAAACTCTTAGCCTAATAGGAGAGGGAGATAACCCATTCAAAGGTTAAGAAGCAGTTATATTCTACCACCTTTAGTATCTCAACCCTTCCCCATCCTATTTTAGGAGTTAGTTAGTTAGCACTCCCCTGCTGTTCTTTCTTTCCCTGAACATGAGGAAAAGGAAGGTGGTTTGCCCATCTCTCAAAGCCAATATGTAAGCAGTTTGAGAATGACTCAGATTCAGAGTGCTTATGTAAAGGGAGGCTAAAATCTTACTTAAATTTTCTATATTTCTTTGGGAATTTAGGAAGGTTAATATGCCCTGGCCTACTTGATCTGGGAGAAGGTGAACTGCAGGTAGATAAGATATATTATCTATATTTTATATGCTATTGAAATAATGAATCCTTTTCTTGAGAGTTTAGTAGGCCTGTAAAGTAGTTGGGATTGTACTGTCTTGCCAAGGTCCCCATTAAGGAGGCCAGCACTAGGTGAGAAATCCAAGGGGTCAAATTTTATGTTAATGTCAGGCCCATTCAGAAAGTCATGAAATGAACACCAGCATTTAGACTGACCATGGAGAAGGCATCCATGGTCAGTGTTGGCCAAAGAGACGTGACCATTTCAGTGAAGAGGCATTTTCCCTTTCCATGTCTTAATATTACCCTACCCCAACACACCCAGAAAATCTGTTTTCTCTACCTTTTAAGACCACAAAAAGAGATCACATTTAAGGAATCTACCCCAAAACCTCAGACCCCAGCATAGCTAGTTTTTTGGACATGTTTTGCTAGTTTGGACTACCTAAGAACTGGTTAAAAAGTGAACACACCAATATCAACTGCAAAAAGGCAATTAGACCTCAAGAATCACAAGTATGAATTTGAATGACGTGCTACTTTGGTCACCACATTTACTTGTTCATTGCCTTGACTCCATTGCTGTATCGCCACTTCGTTCCATAAGCCAAAAGAGGGAGACTGATAGCTCAATTTTTGAAAAATCTCATAGCCTTTACCTGCTCAGAAGCTGACAAGTTTACAAAGGCTGGTTTGAAAAACTGGTTGCCATTGTCCAAATTAGGGACTAACCCCTGGATCAATTCAGTGAAAGAAGATATGAGTTCCTATAAGAACAAAGCAGCTACTATTATAGCCACAGGGGTTGAAAAGGAATCAGGGAACAAACAGTTCCTCAGATTAAAGGAAGGCACAGCAGACATATTTTCTACCTCTGTTCCAGGGAGTGTGATGGACTCACACCAGTTTTCAAAAATTTCTCACGACAAGAGAAGCATGTTCTTTACAAAGCCAAAGACTACAGCATCATCACATCCAAAATTGAAGCCTTAGTTCCCCTAGCACCAGGCCTAGAGACGGAGCCTAATACCTCATTTCTAGAGGACCCTAAAGAACAGACTGTCAGAGATTTGCAGAAGTTCTGGGTAGAATCTCGTGAAACAGGGTCACATCCTGGCTCTAATACATTTTAGTTTTGCCAGTTGTCGGATCACATAATAGATCCATGCCTCAGCTCCTTTGTCAATCGTGAATAAAGATTACAGAACATGCTTTACAAAAGATTAAGTCAGACGATTTAAGAAAGCTGTTATTTTACAGTACCTGGGACATCAGAAATTCTTAATGTTCCTTCTCTTTCATCACTTACTCTTCCTTCAGGTCATCTTTGACTTGTCTTCAACTGTAATATCATATAATCTAATGGCAACTAGGATCAAAAAATACAGGACTTGGGGAAATGCTATTTAAAGTTCAGAACCACTTCTTTAATATCAACATGAATGTTTAATGATCAATCATTAGCTACTGTCCAGTTAAAAACTATGTTTATTCTGATATTGCAGCACTGTCCAATAGAATTTTCTATAATAGAGGAAATATGATAAATCTGTACTGTGCAGTTACCAGCCACATGCTGCTATTGAGCACTTGAAAAGCAGCTAGTACAACTAAAACTAAACTTTAGTTGTATTTGACTTTAATTTATATGTAAATGTTACATGTGGCTGCTATATTAGACAGCAGAGGTTTAGAGATGAATGGAGAGATGACACAGCATTTTTTTTTGTTAATTCTGGTTTCAGGTCTTTCCTTGCCAGGTGCCTTGATTTGGTCTGACCTTTTCCACCCATGAGGAAGTATGAAGATGTAGTGAGAATTTGATTAAAAGCATCCTGAATAGCTGAAAATGACGTTGCTAAATTGCAAATTAACTTAGAGTAGTCAAGACAGCATGGTACTGACCTAGGATCAAGTAGATCAATCGGACACAGAATATCCCAGAGAAATCCAAACTGATATAGTCATCGATATAACAGAGAAGTCAAAGCAACCCAAGAGGGAAAGGAAAGTCATTTCGATTAGTGGTGCTGTATCAACAAAATATTCCTATGGAAAGAGGAGACCGTGGACCTGCCTCACACCACATACAAATATTAAGTTCAGATGTACTATAAACTCAAACAAATCGAAAACCATAAAGCTTTTAGAAGAAAATAATAGATGTGGCAGTAAGCAAAGAATTTTAAGACAGAACAAAACCAATTAACCACAAAAGGAAGAGTCTATAAACTTCAAAATGAAAGATGTCTGCTCACCAAAAGACACCATGGAGATAATGAATAAGCAATCTGGGGACTGGGACAAAATACATCTGACAAAAGCCTGGGTCTTCAAGACATAAAGAACACTTACAACTCAGTAAGATAGATGTTGCAATAAAAAAGAACAAAACTCACAGCTCACAAGAGACTTACAAATGGCCAGTAAGCACTAATAATTAGTCATCAGGAGAATGGAAATTAAATTATGAGATATCACTATGCACCTATTAGAGTGGCTAGAATAAAAAGACTCATGACATCATATGGTGAAATCACTAAACTCTCACACATTCCTGGTATAAACGCACCTTATTTGGGAAAATATTTGTCAGTTTCTTACACAACTAAATGTATACTTTCCCTATGATCAAACAGTCCTACACTTAGGTATTCGCTCAAAGGAAATGAAAACATACACCTACACAAAGACTTGCAAAAAAGATGGTCATGGCAGATTTATTCATAATAATCAAACAGTGAAAACAGCACAAGTCTTCATCAATATAATAAACATACAATGGAATACCACTCAGCAATATAACAAACTACTGGAACATACAACATAAATGAATCTCAAACATTAAGCTGAATGAAAGAAGCCAGATGCAAAAGCATATGCTATGATTTCATTTCTACACAATTTTTAGGAGAGACAAGAACAGTGCATTGTAGCATGCAGGAGCCAACTGGGAAGAAACACTTTCTGCAGGGATCATAGTCTTACCTACGTTGATAGACTTTTGCCTTAAACATAAAGCTGAAAAAAAAATTTGGTAAGAGGGTAGATCTTATGTTCTTATCACAAAAGTTTTTTTTAAGTAAAGAGGGTAGGAGGTAACTTCTGGATGAGATGGATATGTTTGTGGCATTGATTATGGTTTGATTCTCCAAACTCATCAAGTTTGTATAAGTTGTATAAAATAAATGTGTATACCCTTTTGTATGGAAAGAAGGAGGGGGGAGGAGGGAGGGAAGGAAGGCAAGCAGGCAGGCAATCTACCATAGTCATACTTATTATAATTTGCCTTAACAGTGAAGGGAAGTTTAAACTTTCCCTCTGGATAATTGAGTTTGTAATAAACTGACAACAGATTAACAGGAGAAAAATCGTATAAATTTATTAACGTGCACATGTACACAGGAGCCACACAAAATATGAGACTCAAAGAAGGACCAGATGGTTGAAGTTTAAATACCCTTTTCAAAGGGGAAAGGACTTAGAGAAAGAATAAATGATTTATAGGGGAAATGAATGGGCAGAAAGAGCAGCCAATAGCCTGAAACGAAGTTCCTCTGGGCTCTGGGAGAGGTGGCAACAAGTTATGGGAAGGTGAGTGGTGGAACTGTATATAAATAAATATATGTGAATAAAGGTTGTCTTATGCAGATAGTCTCTTAGTAACATCCCTGAAAGAATAGTTGAAAGAATAGGTGAAAAGTCTGTCCACACATGGTTTCCTGGGTATGAAGACTTCTCGTTTCCTCTCCTGCTATAAGAGTTAATCTTCTCTAGTTAATGTAGATTCTAGGGAGGTGGTACAAAACAATTGCATTTCTTTTGAAAAAAATTCCCTCAGTCAGATAAGGGAACTTCAGAGAGAGCCCCTCCCTGCACTTAGGGGGAGAAACAAGGAAAAGTCGGAGAGACCTTGATTCTGATGCAGTTTCTAAGGTCTTTTAATTTTCTTTCTTTCAAAGACCATTCTTCATGGAGATCCTTTACATATCTCAAAAGGTGGGGAGAGTCAGGGAGTGGCACCCACAAGGCTTAGGGGGCCAGAGTTAGTCATAAGATGGTTTTGGCAGAGAATGATCAAAATTTGTAAGTTGGAGATTGGCTAGAATATGTCAGTAGTCTCAACATTAAAATATGAGAGTCCCCGCAGAATTATTGTTAGATCAGTTCTTTGCAGTCCTCTCACGGAATACATGGGTATAAATGAGCTAGTCTTCAAAGAGTGGGAGCTTAGATTTTCTGTGATGCACATCACAGCTTGGTATAGCACAGTTTATTTGTTTGTGAGAGCAATTTTTCATTCCATCAACTTTTTTTGGAAGTGGTTTCCTTTGGTATTCTATCAGACAGCCTGTCATTTGTTCAACAAATTGTGGATTCCTTGATGGAACTGATTGACCTTTTCCTTCCTTTCATATAAGGTGAAGGTGTGAAAACATATTGCTGGTGACAGCACAGATCTCAGCAACCAGGGTCTCAGAATGGTCACATTTAGGAGTAGCTTCCAAACCTTGGAGTAGCAATAGAGTCTGATACTCATTTGAACTACTGTATCATCCAAATGTGCTGCACAAAACACATTGATATTTCAGTGGCATGTCATAAACATTTGTTTGTCTCCAAGTCAACTGAGATGGTTCTGTTTGAAGGTGTGCATTTGTGGCTAGAGCAGGACAACTTTGCTCTGTTTGTCATCTCGGGGACCAGAATAGAGGGGCAGCAGCCTCCTGGAATATGTGGCTCTTGCGGCAATGGTAACAAGGCAAGCCCAACAGTGAAAGCACATTTCAAACTTCTGATTGAGTTATGTGCATTACCAGCTCATTGACCAATGCAAGTCGTGTGATCAAACCCTAAGTCAAGGAGAAGTTAAGTATTTCCCAGCCACTATGAGGTCATGGCAAGTGTGTGGATGTATAATCCTATGCTCTTATCCACTGATTCACTCTTTTCAGTGAAAGGGAATGTGGATTTTGATTCTTCCTCCTCATTTGTAGATTGGAAAACTGAGGGCCTCAGGACTTTTAACTTGCCAAAACATTGTTCTTTTGATTTTAAGCCAATTTTTTGATTAAAAGATTACCACACAATTACAACCAAAATAGAACACACTATTCCAACTTTCCCAAGTCAAAACTTCAACTTCAGAAAAAGTATGACAAAAATGAACAATTCAACTCTAATGTTTTGATAAAATTTTTTGCCACAAATGTAAGTTATGTATAACAGCTAGGATGTAAAGAAACTTATTATCAAGTTCTTATCATTTTATTTCCTATATGTACTTTATTAAATAAGTTGTTTCTAGCATGATTTTCTACTTGCACTCCTACAATTAAACTAAATAAATGTATGAACCTGTTAAAAAAATAATTTTCTTTCTTTCAAAGTGTTCAGCAGGGAAAAATGGATATCCATATGCAGAAGAAAAAACTAGGCCCTTATCTCTTGCCATATATAAAAATCAAACCAAAATGAATTAAAGACTTAAATGTAAGACCTGAAACTATGAAACTACTAAAAGAAAACATTGGGGAAATATTTTAGGACATTGATCTGGGCAAAATCTTCTTGTGTAATACACCCAAAACACAGACAACCAAAGCAAAATTGGACAAATGGGATCACATCAAGCTACAAAGCTTCTTCACAGCAAAGGAAACAATCAACAAAGTGAAGAGACAACCCACAGAATGGGAGAAAATATTTTCAAACTACCCATCTGACAAGTGATTAATAACTTTTATATAATATATAAGGAGCTCCAACAACTCAATAGTAAAAAGTCAAATAATCCAATTAAAAATGGGCAAAGGATCTGAATGGACATTTCTCAAAAGACAACATACAAATGGCCAATAGGTACATGAAAAAATGCTCATCATTAGTCATTAGAGAAATGCAAATCAAAACTATAATAGGATATCATCTCACCCCAGTTAAAATAGTTCTTATCAAAAATACTACAGGCAATAATGAATGCTGGTGAAGATGTAGAGAAAGGGGAACCCTCATGCACCATTGGTGGGAATGTAAATTAGTGCAACCACTATGGAAAACAGTGTGGAGGTTCCTCAAAAAACTAAAAATAGAACTACCATATGACCCAGCAATCCTGCTGCTGGGTATGTATCCAAAGGAGGGGAGTTGAATATATTGAAAAGATATCTGCACTGCCATATTTATTGCAGCATATTCACAATAGCCAAGATTTGGAATCAACTTAAATGTCCATCAGTGGATGAATGGATAAGGAAATTGTGGTACACATACACAACAGAGTATTATATAACCACAAAAAAGAATGAAATCCACTGCAACAACATGGATGGAACTGGAGAACATTATGTTAAGTGAAATAAGCCAAGCACAGAAAGACAAATATCACATGTTCTCACTCATATGTGGGAGCTAAATATTAAAAACAATTGATCTCATGGAGACAGAGAGTAGAATGATGGTTACCAGAGGCTGGGAAGGGTAATGGGGTAGGGGGGAGAAAATGGGGATGGTTAATGGGTGTAAACATAGATAGAATGAACAATATTTGATAGCATAACAAAGTGACTGTAATCAACAATAAGTCAGGGTATACTTTAATATAACTAAAAGAGTAGAATGTAATGTCCCTAACACAAAGCAATGATAAATGCCTGAGGTGATGGATACCCCAATTACCTTGATTTGATTAATTCACATTATATGCCTGTATCAAAACATCACATGTACCCTATAAAGATATACAACTATTATATACCTATAATTAAAAATAAAAATTAAAAATAAACAAAGCTGAGTTGAGAGGTGCATATACTTGTGTAACATTTATATATTTAATTACATGTTAATTTTTCTTTGGAGAAATAACTTTAAATAAATATTACTTCTTAATGCATGACATGCACGCTGAAGTTCTTAGGAGGATGTGCTCACAACTTCAACTGAAAGGGCAACCAAAAATTAATGGATGGGGAAATGGATGTGTGATAAAGTTTAGAAAAATGGTAGAATCCAGGTATGAGACATATAGGTGTTCACTGTAAAATGCTTTCAACTCTTCTGTACATTTGAAAATTTTCTTAAAGAAATTTTATAAATTTTGGTTGTGCCATAGGCATCCTATGGGGCATTTTTTAATAGCTGCATTTTTTAAACAGAAACATCTATCAGCCAAAGAATAAACTTAAGACCATGTAAGGGAAATAGCTGGCTACACATACCTCTTCACAAAGCAAACCACCGGAAATTCATAGGTGACGTCCATCGCTGGCCTATAATTGATCTCAGATAATATGACAACATCGTTCCCTTGGACCACCTGAAATGATCGAGAGCTTTAAAACTAGAAGCCATTAAATTATTTTGGTGGGTCAAGATTATTAATAAATTCTTTCAGTTTTAGAAAAATCTGAAGATTGCAATTTAACAGAAATGAAACAGTAGATCTGAATACTTTATTCCCCCTTTTCCTCTGGTCCTTCAACCTCTTTGTCACTATCTCTACCACAGAAGGGGGATGGGGGATAACTTTTGTCTCTGGAACTGTTTTAATTTATATTTGCCCTTTCCAAAATAGCCCCCCATTTGCACATATCCACACACAATATTCTAAAATATTGAAGTCTGACAGCAGGTGGGGGTATTGAAATTGAGAAGATATAGGTGATGACTTTGGACCTTTTCAAAACCCCTTATTTGAAATGTTCCCATTAAATAGATAAGCAACCGGCCCCTGAGAATTGATCACTGCAAGAGATATGAATGTGTTTGAAAATTTTAATTAGGAAGGAACTTAATATTATGTACCCCTGAAAAAATGCAGTTTTTAAAATAAGTTTTAGGAAAAATCATGGCACATACAATTTTCCTGATCCCACAATAAATGACAGGATAAGAAAACTCGTAGTTAAACGACAGCAGTCTTGTTACAGGACAGTTATCTCCCAGGTATATGTCGCCACTTCTAATTTCTGTGTCATTGTCATAGGGCCTTCTTTTGATTCTGACTACCAACCAATCTTCAGAACACGTTGTAGTTATTGCTAAAAAAAAAATCCAAAGGATATAATGTTAGCACACTTTATCTCAAGACATAACACACTCTATATCAGTGCTGTCTGACAGAAATGTGAGCCAAAATGGTAGTTTTGTTTTCTAGTAGCCATATTCAAAACTAAGCAGGTGTAATTTAAAATATATTTTATTTAACCTGATATATTTCAAATATGATCATTAACATGTAATAAGACAAAAATTGAGATTTTACATTCCTTTTTCATACTGATTTTCTGAAACCAGTATGCATTTTGAATCTGTAGCACAATTCAGATTAGCCACATTTCAAGTACTCAGTAGTTGCTTGAGGGTCATGACTATTGTGCTGCTCTGTATTTTATACTGCTGTAAAAACTCATCAAGAGAAAATTGGTTATTTAATTTCTTTCCAACCTTTTACTCAGATTTATAATGAGTAATTATTATCTACCTTTTAGGGTTTTGTGATGATTCAATGAGATAAAGCATATAGATATCTTGAAATCCTGCCTAGAACTTAAGTGCTCAATTAATGTTTATTAAGGTAAAAGCAATTTACATGTCTTTATATAAGAGACTACCACCACAAATTTCTTCTCTATAGACATATCTCCATTCATCCATCCTTAGCGTCAATGAACTAAACTAAATCTGGATCAGAATTTTAATACTATATAAAAGGCCAGTGCACAGAGGGTTCAATCTTCTCATTAACCTGAAGCAGCTGTGGCTATACCCCAATAACATTTTTACAAGTAAAAAACCGGCATATTTTGCCATCTCTCCCTAAAAATCACATCTTCATTTCTTTGTCCCCAGCTACACTGGTCTGCCATATGGATTTTAATTAAATAAATAACTTGCCCAATCACATGAGACATTGAACTAGGTTTTGATCTCAGGACACCTGCAGTATCCAAGGATCTACAGACTTCTGTCTTTGGTAAAACGTTTGACCCAGAAACCTCAGGTGAACAACTTGACATTACTGCTTATTGCAATGGCTAAAAGGGAACAGAAAAATAAGTACAACATGGGACTTACCATTTCACATTTTGGGAAAATGTATTTTTGCTAGAAAAATTCATAGTATGAGTTGCTCATAGAAGAGATTTGACAGATATTGATAGCAAATATAGTGATGACAGCTGTAGAAGCGAAGTTTGGGGTGAATGAAACAAATCTGCAATGTTTTTTTACCTCATAACAGTAGGATTATGGTACAATATCCATGGTCTGTGTCAAAACAGGAATTATAATCACCATCAATTAATTCCTTTTTATTCAGACTAAGAAAGGGGCTGTAGCCTAGGTAACCCAAGGATGGACACATTTATCTTAAAAAGCAAACCTTTCAGGGGCAGGATGATCATTGGTGAACATGTCAGACCACAGCCTTTTCCCATTCGAGATTCTCACATTTATTGTCACCAAATTAAATAAGTAAAAATCTCTGTTTATGCACGAATTCCTACGTCAAGTGTCAATACATACATTCTTGGTATTGAGTCTGAAGAAATTCTGAGATAAGACAGGTAATCTTCATTTCCCAGATAAGAAATGAAATGCTCAAACCATTAAATTACTTGAGAAGGATCTCAAGTCTGGTATATAACATAGCTGGCACCAATACCAAGTCACATCAGTGACCTAGGTCAACTCAGTCATTGTTGGAGTCTGAACAGTATCTTCTTCAATCCAATGAAGATCTATGTTTTAGAAAGATACATAGCAGTGAAAAAGTGAGAATCAGTAACAATGAGTGTCTGACTCAGACTTCATCAATTATTCTCTATTCGTAGTGAATTCTCCATTCTCTATTAATAATGTGAGTAATTAACTTGTCAAAGGCCCTACTAATCAAAGTCTAGTCTATGCATAAGCAACATCAGCATCACCTGAGCACTCGTTAGAAATATTGAATTCCAGATCTCATCTCTAACCTATTGAATCAGTTTGGCTTTTAATAAGGGCCCCAAATGACTGGTACAGACATCAAAGTTTGAGAACAACTGGTCTAAGAGGTACCAACATTCAGAGTTGCAAATGACCTGTGAATGTTAAAAAAGCAGGTGAAAACATGTGAAGATAAAAAACAGACGGGAGGCAAGATTTCTTTCCCATACCATTCACTAAATTTTCATACCACTAGTGCTTTCCAGCGCAAGGACTGAAGGCCTTGTGTGTGTGCCAAGTATGTGACACACCAGAGCTACCATAATAGTCAACAAAAAGCAAATCGGTAGTACTCTTAGAGCAGGAACTAGGTGTTTAACTCGTTTTACTCCCTATATTTCCCCCGACTAGTCTCTAATGTGGCTAAAGTACACTTAATTCTTAATCCCACCCTCAACCATATACCCTGATTTTGGGCTCATCAGATGGCAATAGAGGAAGTTAGACCCACATAACAAAAAAATACATTAGGGCACTGAAATCTCAAAATGAAAGATCAAACAAATTCAAGTGTGATGGACAGGGCTCGGAGAATAATAGATTGACCCACCCCAGAGAAGCAAAGGCTGATTATGAAAAATGTCATCATAGATTTGATATCTGGCACATATCTGACATCCCCCACCCCCACAAACCTTATTTACTCATAGACCCATTGGAAGGAGGAAGTCATTAGCTTCAGTTATTGGAAATCAAGATTATGTGAAACAACAGTGGTTTCAGCTGGTTTCAGGTCTGGCACTAGTGCTTGGAAAAGAGGCCTCACAGCATATGCCTTAAAGCGCTTCTAAGCAGAAGGAAACACTGTAAGGCTGGGTTTCTCACCTCTGCCCTGTTGACTTCTGGGGCCAGATCTTGTTGTTGGCTGCACTTTGTAGAATATGTAGCAGCTTTCTTGACTACTATCCTCTAGGTACCAGTAACAACCCCAGTTGCGACAACCAAAAATGCCTCTAGACAACACCAAATGTCCCCTGAACGGCAAAAGTGCCCTCCCGATTCAGACCCAGTGTTCTAACATAAAGGTGGAAGAGAAGCAACGTGCAGTTACAGATACAGGAGAAAATCTGTAGGCTGCCTTCTTTGGCAAACCTCCCACACCAACATTAGACACAACTGACCAGGTTGGGCCAAACCAGAGAGATCTTAGCTACCACATGGTGATACCAACACTTAGATTTGAGTGTTTTCACTTCTCTGGCTCTCTCATTATCTTATTTTAAGGTTCAGTACATCCATAATAACTTTTTACTGATGGCCAAAATTAGATACAGAGACTTAAAGTAACTTGCCCAAGTTTACACAGCTAACAAGTACCAGAGTTTGGGTTCAACTGTTTCCAGAACTTCAGTGTATAGGGGAAGCAATTAGAACCCACCCAAATCCAGCTGCTCACTGTCTATATAGCTTTCATTCTACCCATCAAGCACCACAGATAGGCCAAGAGAGCCTGCACCCTCCCTTCCCAGAAACCCAGAGATCTTTAGGGTAGCCATTCCTTTTCCTGCATCTCTCAGATTTTATGAGCCCCAATTATACAAAGAACATGCATCTAGTTGTTAGAAGAGGGATAATGACATAAGATAGACTAAACCTGAAGAACCCTCAAATTGGTTTGTAAAAAAAAGAAAATATCTTAAATACAGCTTAAACCACACAAGAGATTATGTGGATAATGACATCCTAATTTTCTTAACTGAGCATAATTGGAAACAGGCAGCCGTACCTGTTGGTTTATAATCAGGGAGAAAAAAAACACAGCTCTTTACATAGCAGTGTTTTATAAAATAAGCTTATCACTTTAAATCACCATCCCCCAAAGATATTTCTTACTCATACTTGGGTCAAATCCTGAAGAATTCCAAAACAACAAAGAAAGGAGGAAGGACCCGCCTAACAGCACAGAGGTCTTCATCATGCCAGACTCTAAGACGCAAGACCCACAAGGAACAGGAAATGGCAAGGAGCTTGGTTGTCCTTGAGTTTCCTTTATAAACCTTTGATCACATTCAGCTGCCTGCAATTACCCTCTGCTGGAGTAGCACAGGGAAATCCCTTAGCATCTTTCTTCTCAAAGTATGGTCCATCAGCTCGCAGTAGCTGTATAACCTCACCTATGCCATAGGCAACCTGGGAGCTTATTAAATGCAAAATATCAGGTTTCACTCTAGATCTACAGAATCAATCATTAAAATGCATTTCAACGAGATTACCAAGTAGTTCATATGCATATTAAATTGGAGAGGCATTTCTCTTAGTATATCCTTAGTCTGGGCCACCTGACCACTGATGTTTTAAAATTATTTGGGTAAATCATGGTGCAAATAGTTACTAATTCTATTGTACATCTCTAGGAATATGAATGTGTCTAGGTGAAGTCCTACATACCTGTATGATGCTTATTAAATTATAAAGAAACAAGAGCTTTAGGATTTAACAAGCATCAGGAGGCTGCACAGGTGACACATTTATAATTGGGTCTCTCCACCATTCTCATTGTGGTTCAGTTGTAAATTTCCTGAACTACTAATGAGATTGAGCACCTTTTCATATGTTTATTGACCATTTGGATGCCCTTTCTTGTGACATAATTTTTCCAATTTTCTATTTAGTTGTCTTTGTTAATTAATCTGTAAGAGTCCTTTATGTGTTGTGAAGATGAATCTTTTAGTTTATGTGTGTTGTGAATATCTTCTACTACTCTGTAGGTGTGATGGCTAATTTCATATGTCAATTTGATTGTGCTGTGAGGTGCCCAAATATTTGGTTAAACATTATTCGAGGTGTGCCTGTAAGGGTGTTTCTTAATGAGATTAGCATTTGGATTGATAGACTGAGTAAAGCAGATTGCCCATGCCAACGTGGATGGCACTCATCCAATCCGTTGGAAGGCCTGAATAGAATAAAAAGGCTGAGTGAGGGAGAATTCACTCTGTCTGTCTGCAGCTGGAACATTGGTCATTGTCTTCACCTGACTTGGATTTAGCCTAGAATTTATACCATCAGCTCTCCTGGTCCTCAGGCCTGTGGGCTTGGACTAGAACTACACCATTGGCCCTTGGATCTCCAGCTTGCTGGCTGCAGATCGTGGGACTTCTGAGACCCCATAATCACATAAGCCAATTCTTCATTATATATGTGTTTGTATATGTATGTATATGTATATGTGTATATGTATGTGTGCATGTATATGTGTGTGTATATGTGTATATGTGTGTATGCATGTGTGTATGTGTGTATGTATATATAAGTGTATATGTGTGTGTATATATATATCTCATATTGGTTCTGTTTCTCTACAGAACCTAAATAATAGAGTAGGTAATCTTGTTAATTTCTTCTTGTTGTATTTATTTAATGAGGGTAAACAGAAGAATTCAATATTCATGGAATCTAGTAAATCTAATAAATCAATCTTTTCCTTCAGAGTTAGTGTACTTTGTGTCTCTTTTAATAAGTCTTTACTGATCTGAAATCCATGAAAATATTTTCTAGTATTCTATTCTAAAAGCTTTACAATTTTGCTCATCACATTTAGGTTTTAAATCTACTTGGAATCAATTTTTGTGCCTAGAGGAAGATATATTTGATCATATGGATATCCATCTGGGTACTGAACTAATCCAACCCATTTATTTAAAAATCTGTCTTCCAAATAGTTGTTAAAACTGTTCTAATTATTTTGGCATGAGTATTCCAGTCTTTAATAACAGTTGTACATTATTTCTTTTGCATGTGTGTGTGTGTGTGTGTGTGTGTGTGAGTACATGATCTTGGAGTAGCTTACAAAACTGGAAAAAGATGATCCAAGTTTCTGAACAGCCAGATGATCTTATAACTACTCAATATGTCAGAATAGCATTAATAAAATAGCAAGCATTTATTAACTTCTTACTATGTGCTAGGCACAGTGTTTAGCACTTTATATACAGGATTTCAGTCATTCCTCACAACAATACTGTGATGTAAGTACTGTTATCTCTGTTTTAAAAATGAGAACCCTGAGGTTTATAGAGGCTAAATATTTTCTCTAATATCCTACAGTTAATATGTAGGAGAACTGGGATTTTAATCCAGACTGATTCCAAAAGCCCAAATATACACTTGTATGTACATATTATTGGTAAAACTACAATAAACTACAATTTAAAACTGGGGAAAAAAATTTTAATAGTCTGCCTTTATCCACAGCTCTGCAGTTGTCTTTCGTAAGTCAAGGGTCCGTATATGTTTATGCCTATTTCCAGAGTCCCTATTTTATTCATAGATCTATTTATTTATTCCTGTACCAATACCATCTTATTTACCATAGATTTATCCTGATACTGGTACAGTAATTCCTCCTATATTTTTCTTTTTATTGGAGTGTTTTGAATCTTCTTGACCAATTGCATTTTCGTGTAAATTTTAAAATCAGCTTACCAAGTTTTAGCTAAAAAAAAATCGTTGTTCAAGAGAATAAGAAGACAAGCCACAGACTGGGAGAAAATATTTGCAAAAGACATATCTGGTAAAGGACTGATATCCAAAATAATCAAAGAACTCTTAAACTCAACGATAATACAAACAACCCAATCAAAAAGTGGGCCAAGGACCTGAACAGACACCTTACGAAAGAAAATATGCAGGTGGCAAATAAACATAGGAGAGGATGTGCCACATCATATAGCATCAGGGCAATGCAAATTAACATGTTAACTGTCATGTGAGTTGTATTTAACTCATGCTACTTTTGAGCCTGGGGCCTCGTGAAGCACATGTAACTCACACGTCTCTTCACCTTGGTAGTTATGTGAACTATTTTTCATATTGCATATAACTCATGCAAAGAAAACAATAAAAAATAACAAATTTTTCATTAAATTAGAAAGGATCATTTTGTTTTCAAAGTTTTTATTCTATTTTCATAATAAAACACCGTGGTCCCAAGGAAAAAAAATTTTTTTTCTAGTGTGGCAGTCAATGTGACTTCTTTTAATGTCAGAATATTGTCAACTTTTGTAAATCTATGTAGTATTGGAAAGAATATATATTCTTCACTCAAGATACGGTGATCTACAGATGTCATTAGGCCAATTTTGTTAACTGTGTCATCCAAATTGTCAAAATCCCCAAGATTTATGGATGTATTGTTGTATTGTTTACTATGAGAAGTGTATCAAAGCTTTCCTCTTATAGCCATGCATGGCTTAATGATGGGGATACTTTCTGAAAAATGCATCCTTAGGTGATTGTATTGTATGGGAACATCATAGAGTGTACTTACACAAACTAGATGCTAGCCTACCACACACCTAGGCTATATGGTATAGCCTGTTACTCCTAGGCTACAAACCTGTATAGCATGTTACTGTAAGGAATACTGTAGGCAATTATAAAACGGTGAAATTTGTGTATGTAAACATATCTAAACATAGAAAAGGTGCAGTAAAAATACAGCATAAAGGATAAAAATATAGTACCAGTAAGAGATGAGTGGATGTGAAGGTGTAGGACTTACTGTACACTACTGTAGACTTTATCAGCACTACACACAGACTATACTAAATTTATTAAAAAATTTTTTTTCTTCAATAATAGATTAACATTAGCTTACTAAGACCTTTTTAGGTCTTTAAGGGCAATAACATGCATGGAGCTGTCATCTCCTGTGGTAACAATGCCTTCTTCTGGAATACCCACTGAAAGATCTGCCCAAGGCTGTTCTACAGTTACTTTTTTTTAATAAGTAAAAGGAGTATACTCTAAAATAATGATGAAAAGTATAGTATAGTAAACACATAGAGAAGTTATGTAGTCATTATCAAGTATTATGTACTGTGCATAATTGTATTGCTACACTTTCGTACAAGTGGCAGTGCGGTAGGTTTGTTTACAACAGCATCACCACAAACACGTGAGGAATGCGTTGTGCTACAATGTTACGACAGCTCCAGGTCACTAGGCGATGGAAATTTTTCAGCTCCATTATTATCTTATGGAAGCACCTTCAGATATGCCATCCACTGTTGACCAAGTCAGTACATGATTGTATTGTGGATTTGCCTTTTGCCCTTTGAGATTGAGTTTTCTTCATTATGTTATTTTCAATGTTATATAAATAGATTATTGGTTGTATTCAATTTTTGTCTTCTAGGTAAATTGAACTTTTTCTCATTATCAGCTGATCCTCTTTATCCTATTAGTGATTTTTTATTTCAAATTTTATCTGATATTACTATATTCACACTAGAAGGACAAATACAAATTAAAAATAAGAGGCTGGCATAATTCTCTCCATTGAAAATGGAGGAAGAAATTTCCCTCCCCTCCTTTTTCTCAGGGCACTTACTTTAGAAAACATGTAAGTGCTTTCTCATCTCTTGCATAAACACACAAATCTTTTTAAAGACTAGGTAAGCCTTTTGCCAGCTTAATGACCCAGAATCGTCTTTCTCAAGAACCCAGGAGCCATCTCCTCTATCTCGCAGTTGCTGTGGGAGTGTAGTAGACTAACTGCAGTGAGTTAGTCCGAGTTGCAAAACTACTTCTTATCTTCTTATCTTAAAGAGATGAGAAATGTGTTTTTCCTCTGGTTAAAGCCAATTAACTAACACCAATGGTCATCTCAATTACCAGGCAAAGTTAGGATAAATTATATGTGATCAGTGGTGGTGTCAAATTCTCTTGCTTGAGGGCTAGTTATTGTTTAACTTGAAAACATGTATGTAATGCGTTGTATGTGTGGCTATATATATAAAGGGGGAGATATTCTTTCTGCCTTCGTACTTTGTTAGTAGATTGTGATGTTCATCACATTCTGGTTTGTTGCTTATTCAATAATAAAGCTGTTTTCTTTCTCTAGTACCTTTGTGAAGAGGATTTCTGGGTTAGGATAAGATTTTGTTTTTAATTAGATTTTTCTTCAACAACACCCACTTTCTATTGGTTAACATTGTCTAGTACAATTTTCATCTTTTTATTTCAAAGTTTTTTCTAAATCTATATTTCAATATTTTTCTTGTCAATAGCAGTATTTACATTTTTCTTATTTATCCAAACTGTTAATCTCTGTCTTTAATGTAAACATTTAATCCATATGTATTCAGAGTAGTTACTGATACATGTGTATTTATTTCTACCATCTTATTTTCTGACCTTTGTATGACAAACTTTTTCTATTTTTTTCTCTTTTCTCTTTACTTTCCTTTTTTTAAAAATAGAATGTTCTGTTTTTGTCATTTTATCTTACCTTACCTTGAACTATTTTGGTTGTAATGCACATTTTTTTTTTTTTTTTTTTTGGTGGTGGTTACCTTGAAATTACATGCAATTTTATTTTACCAAAATCTAAACTTAGTGAAAATGTTTACTTCCTCCCCCAGAAAATTCTATCATGGGGTGGAGGTATGTCTCTTTTGTCCTGGGGCTGCCCTGAGGCTGCCGGGCCCGCTAATGCTCGATTCAGTCTTGGGTCTCCCTCAAGATCTCCCCAGGCTCACCTGTCTGACCTCTGGCTCTGGCCCTGATGGCCAAGGAACCGGAGCCTTACCCTCTTGCAGTGCCAGCACATGCTCAGGCATCAGGGACTGGTGCCTTCCCATCATCATGCTTCATTCAGATTTGGACCTGGGAATTCCTCATTGTTTATTTGTAAAATTTTAAAAATTTACACAAAAAAATTCTGACATTATTCATTTTTCCAGCTGGAGTACTAATCTATGAAACCCAGCCTGCCATTACCAGAAACTTTAACTCTCTTTGGCAATTATTTTATTTTTACTAAAATTTATAGGTAAAGTTGGAATAAACTTAGGAAAAGGGTCAAATATTCCAACTGTTGATACCTATATCCTATATGCCCTCACATTAATGCATGATACATTTGTACTTTTAAAACTCATAAACATTAGGTATTATCTACCTTATCAAATTTTGATATTCTGTTAAACAAACTATGCCTACTTTTAAAATAATTTCATTGCTTTTTTAAATTTGTAATTAATTGTATATCTTTATGGGGTAAAATGGAATGTTTTGATATAAGTATACATTGTGAAATAATTAAATTCACTTAATTAACATTGCCATCACCTCACGTACTTATTTTTTGTGGCAAGAACATTTGAAATTTATTTTTAGCAATTTTGAAATATAATACATAATTATTAACAATAGTCACTAGGCTGCACAAAAGAACTCAAAAACTTACTCCTCCTGTCTAACTGAAACTTGTAGCTTTTCAACAACTCTCCATCTCTCCTCCCACCCCCTACTCCCACTTCTGGTAACCACCATTGTACTCTCCACTTGTATGAGTTTGACTTTTTTTAGATTCCACATATACGTGAGATCACGCAGTATTTGTCTTTTTGTGTCTGGCTTATTTCACTTAGCATAATATCATCCAGGCTCATCCATGTTGTCACAAATGACAAAATTTCCTTCTTTGTTATGACTAATATTCCATGTGTATATGGACCACATTTTCTTTATCCAGTCATCTGTTGACACTTAAGTTGATTCCATAACTTGGCTTTTGTGAATATGCTGCAATGAACATGGGAGCGCAGATATCTCTTCTCCATACTGATTTTAATTCCTTTGTATATACACCCAGAAAAGGGATGGCTGGATCATACGGTAGTTCTGTTTTTAAGAACCTCCATACTGCTTTTAATGATGGCTGGCCTAATTTACATTCCCACCAACAATATGCAAGTTCCCTTTTCTCCATGTCCTCACCAACACTTGTTAATTTTCATCTTTTTGATAACAGCCATTCTGAAGGTGTGAGTTGATATCTCATTGTGATTTTAATTTGCATTTCTCTGATGTTTAGTGATGTTATTTTTTCATATACCTATTGGCCATTGATATGTCCTTTCTTGAGAAATGTCTATTCAGGTCCTTTCCCCATATTTTAATTGGGTTGTTTGGTTTTTTCCTATTGAGTTGTCTGATTTCTAGTAAGAGTCTTTTAAATGGTTATTAGTCATATATGTGGATTGTCATTCATATAATTTTCCTATTTTTCTATTTAATATTTATCCTTTTTATATAGTTATAATTTTTACATTCTGGATTATAAGCTTTTAAAATTATATTTAGCAATAGTTTTCTATCAATCTGTCATTTATCTTCAAGATTTGTGTTATAAAAATATAAAGACAATTTTTTAATTATTATTGGATATTGACTCTTGCTTAGGAAATATTGTCCATTCCAAATTATAGAATCATTTATTTTATAATTATTCAGATTTAAAAAATATTTTAACCTCTTAAAAGCATTTATATATTTTAGTATATATTTTAGTATGCAAAATATATTAATATAGTTTCAGTCTATGTTCTGATAATTAGGTAGATAATCACAACAAATTTCATTTTTCTTTTACTTTTTTACTACTAAGATTTCTCTGTTACGGAGAAGCAGTAAAGTACAATTGTTAAGAGCAAAAGTTCTGAAGCTATGCTTTGTAGTGGTATAATCTAGGACATGGCATTTAATCTCTATTTGCTTCAGTTATTCACTCTATAAAACAGGCAACAAAAGTACTAGAGAAGGCTCCTGGGCTGTGTGGATTAAAGTATTAACTCATGTGATTAATGGATTAATTACTTAGAGTAGGTCCTTTTAATGAACAAAGTCTTTCCCTCACTCGAATCTGTTCATATAATGAAATACATTAATAGAACGCCTGTTAATATTACATTGTTTGAATTCTTGTTATTTTTAAAGATGCTGGATTTAGTTTTCTAATACTATATATTTCTGAATCTATTTTCATACATTTTTTCTATACATGTGTGTTCATAGATAAGATAGTTTGTTACCATGAATTGGAAAGTTTATTTGCCTTTTAAGATTTTGAGATTACTCATGAAATGTGGGTATTTTTGTTTACATTTAGTAACCTTTGTAATACATGCTATTTTAAACCATATTATTTGTAAATGTGATGACTTCTAAATTGGTCTCTGATTGGTTGTCTTTTCAGACTTTCTGTACCTTGAATCTATCTCCTAATATTCTCCTAAAATAGTATTCATTTCATTTTCAAATATATTGGCCTAAAGTTATATAACATTTATAAACACTATGTAATTATGAAACTCTTATAAGGTTATATAAACCATTTATGTATTTTAGGATTAGTGATAGTTTCAGATTATTCCTGCTATATTATTTTATGTTCTTATTTATCATGGTTTCTTTTTCTTTTTAAACCTGAGTTCTATTTAATTGGTTTGTTTTCTTGTTTCTACATATTTAATTCTCTATCAATTTGTAGTCCCTATATGTTTCTTCGGAAGTTTTATATTTCTTTTAGAGGTGACTTGTGTTGGGGGTCTCCAAGATCATTGGCAGTTAGGAGGACTCACAGGACTCAGCGTATAGTCATACCCCACTATGATTTATTACAACACAAAGATGCAGAGCAAAATCAGCAAAGGGGAAAGATGCATGGGGTGATATCCAAAGGAAACCAGGTGCAATCTTCTAAGAGTCTTCTCCCAGTGAGACACACAGAATGGGCTTAATTGCTCCTGCAATGATTTGTGACAACATGTGAAATGTCTGCAGGGTTATTAGAGGTCATTAGAGACTCACTGTCCAGGGTTTTGGGTGTTTTTTTTTTTTTTTTTAATATGGGGCTGGTCAGGTAGGCATCCTCTGCCTAGCATGAACCCACATTCCAGATTCCCAAAAGGAAAGCAGTTGTTCAGCATATTGTTTGCAGAAACAGTTGAGATACAGCAAGCCACTCTTATCAGTTAAGGTGCTAAGAACCCTCCCCAAATCCAAGTTACCATATCCTAAGCCAAGAGCCAACCTTGTAATCAGGCCATTCAAAGGATAGAAGTCTCAGGCCTGCTATTTTAAATCTTTTCTGCAGAAAAATCCTATATATTTCTATGATCACCTGGAGTGAATTAGTATATGTGGTAGGCAGAATTCTAAAGATATTTCCTCCAGATTCATATCCCTGACTTAATCAAACATTACTCTAGGTACTGTGCAGATATAATTAAGATTAAAAGACTTTAAAATAGGGAAATTATCCTGGATTATCTGAGTGACCCAATTTAAATACGTGAGTCCTTAAAAGCAGAGAACTTTCTCTGGCTGGAAGCAGAAGAGGGATTGCCTCAGAAGGGGACATCAGAGAGATTGAAGAGTGTGAAGAACTCGTCCCACCATTGCTGGTTTTGAAAGGATCCATGTGGGAAGAAATTTGAGTAGACTCTAGAAGCTGAGAACCACCCCCAGCCAACAACCAGCAAGGAAATAGGAACTTCAGTTCTGCAATCACGCTGAATTCTGCCAACTTGAATTAGCCTAGAAACAGAGCCTCCAGAAGAAACAAGGCCCTGCTGACAATTTGATTCAATCTTATAATCTCAGCAAAGGACCCAGGTGACCATGTGGTACCTGGACTCCAACCATAGAAACTAGGAGATAATAAATTGTGTCATTTGAAACCACTAAGTCAGCGGAAATTTGTTGAAACAGCAAGAGAAAGCTAATACACAATCTATATTCTTGGACACAGAATTTATCACGTTTTTTCAATGTTTTGTGATAACTTGGGTTTTTATTTCAAGATTTTATATTCCAGTATTAAATTTATGCCAAAGAATGAATTTTGCTGATATCTCAGCTCTCTAGCTTTAATTTACATTGACATTCAATCTTTTAGAGCACATACTTTAATAATTCTTTAGGAGGAGATCCATGTTATTTATTGTAATCCTTATTTTTGGATATCATCACACCATTAGAAATTATCTACGGTGAGTAATGCTTTAAGATTATAATTTTTAATTTTATTTTGCTACTCACAAATGAATACTAGTTAGCCTGAATATGGGGGGCAGGGAGATTAAAATTTGGTTAGAATTTTAATGCTATTCCACCAAAGAGAATCCAAACTTACAAATAATGCATGCACAAGTTAATAACCTTTTATAATGTGAATTTATTGTAGGATTTGAGGATATATGATTTGTCACAAGATGCAAGAAAACAAGTGGTCAAAACTCACAAGAAGTGACATAAGCAAGAAGATTGTGAAACAGGCAGAATAAATGTGTTAAATATAGGCAAATGAGTTACTAACCTGAAAGCCTAAGGACAGAAAAACAGAAAATAGAATGAAAGACAAGAACGTGACTACTTAGGGGGAGATGGAAAAAAAATAAAAGCCCCACTTTTTATCATGCTACCACTGACCAGACAACTCTATAACCCCAAGTTTCTCATCAATTAGTAACAACTAGTATGGTCCCATTTTGGCCCCAGATGTGTTCTACTCCACCTCCCCACCCCCGACACATACACACAGACAAATCCCTTGGTGTTATACTATAGCTATGACCCATAATACTCACCACGACATCTCTCTGATAGAGCAAATGTGTGCCTTTCATCCTGAGCACCTTCTGTTTGGGGTCTTCTTGCTCAATCCTCAACTCTGGTCTTTCTAACCTCATACTCACTCAATCAGAAGAGGATGATGCAGCAGAGAAAGATACAGAACACATGAACAGGCACACACCCCAGGATGCTGCTAATGTGGTCCTTCCATCCTGCTTGCCCCCTGTCCTAAATGTCTTCTCTCCCACCCACCCTCCACTTCTTTTGCCGGCTTCCTGCCATAAGTTTTAAGTTGATTTTATACCCTGTGTGATTTTTACCATCATTCTTTGGTCTAGGAACTTTTGGAGGCTTTGTGTCCTCCAGAGGAGCTGGCATAATGTGCCTAAAGATCATTTTGAATACATTTTCTTTTTGCTTTTGATTTTATTAAACTATTTTGAGAGATCTCTCCATCTTTGGTTTTCTAGGATTCCAGCAAGCTAGATCTAACTCTGAAATACTTAGGTTGAAAGACTTAAGTAGGGAGTATGTATTTTTTTATTATAGGGCATTCCTTTACAGAAGGAATTGCAGAAACTCAGACAGCTAAAACATATTGTCTTTAATCTAGTAGACATGAGAGCTCATGATGTTGTACTGGTTTAATCCCAGAGAAGGAAAATGAAAAATAATTTCTTATGAATTGAAATAAAAATCATGTTTTTATATTCAGGGTTAGAGATATTCTATAGTGTGTCAATAAACCCTCTAATTAGTATTTTGTTAGAAAGGGAAAAGGGGTAGAATAAAAAATAGAGGCAGGAAGGTAGAGTAGAATAGCATTGGGGAAATATATTTCCTTACTTCACTACCCAAAGAGCTGCATTTGAGACATATTTCTGGAATTTCTCTTTAATTTTCATCTGCATTCTTATAAGAGATTCAATCCTCATCCCATTTGCAAGGAGGAAGGGAGTCACTTGCCACTTACCTGGCTTTCTGCTGGCCTCCCTTGGAATCTGCCTGGCCCCCAGGTCTCTTGCAGTATGAAAACTCTATGAGGCAGGGGTCCCATCCTGGGACTGGTTGGTTAAAGTTCAAAAAAGCCTCATTTTATCCTGGGGTTTAATCTCTCTGCTCAACAGTTTTACAAGAAATAAAAAATATATTTAACTGTGATTTGCTACTTTTGTCAACTGATTCCCAATCCAGAGAAGAATAGGTATGTAGGTTCAAGAAAATTCCTGAAAGCATGTGATATTTTACAAGATTTTTCAAATGTTGCCACTTAATCCATTGCTTTAAAATGTTTAAGATATATGAACAAGAGATTAGACAAGATTCACTTTTGACTTAAAGCTATCATAAATTTTGACATCAAGTAGAGTCATTTTCCCCCAAAATTAATAGCCTCTTTATATGAACAAGATGGATGAACCTAAATTCTCAAACTGACTTGAAATTACTAGTACATAGAAAAGAAACGTAATGCAAAAAGGAAAAAAAAAAGCCTGTAGAAAAGCCAGAAGTAGGAAATAGAATAGTCTACTATTCTCTTAGCCTTACAGAGAGAACTCTGATTTCATCTCATTTTATACATATTATTAGAAGGAAGTGAAACAGGGATTAATCAAAGAACTACAAGACAGTGTAATAGTGACTCAATCACCACCCAGGTCGTTGGGTAATGAGTACACCTTTACCCTCCACAAAATACAGTTGCCTGGAACAATACCCTGTAATTCAGGATTTCAGCTTTCTTCAAAAAAGAGAAATAACTATTTAGATATTCAAAACTTTATTTTTAAAAATCACCTTCATTAAAAATGTAAAAAGTCTGGGGAAGCTTCTCTTTCTACCACCCAAAGAGTTTATAAACATGTACAGCAGAGCAAACTAAGAATACGGTTAAAAAGGCAAAAGATAATATCTAAAGGCATTAGTTCAATTTCTAGTGTCGTACAATCCTCAGGTAATCAGAATACCAAGATTAGCAAGGTTGCTTTAAGCACCAGAATTCATAGCTTAATTCCTTCACTTAGATTTAGGTACAAAAATTTAGTCCAACCAGGGGAAAACTGTTTCTGTAAGGAAGAAAAAGGAACAGACAGTAGTACTGATGGGAAGCTATTACATAAAAATCCCTCAAATATTTCACTGTGGCTCAACTGGGAAAGAATATGGGAAGAAAGAGAGCATCTATTTTAAACTGCAGAATTTACTACAATATTGTGATGATTCAATACAGTTGAGGCAATACTTATCTATAGCTATTATTGGTTAATAAATGTTTATAGATTTGACATAATAATAGTATCTCAAATTTTGATTTAAGATGATTAATAGATCCATGAAATAAAAATTCACAAAGTCTGTCCCTTCTGGGATACTGAAGTCCAAGGGCTATAGGTCCTTTGAATAATCCTTGGTGTTCTCCTCCACATTCAAGAAGAGTTTTCTCTTGCGGGCATTTTGTCCTTGCAGATTAATGTTAGAGTTAACATACAGATCGATTACTATCTTCATGGTAATTCTTAGAAATTTCCGGTAATGTTCTACATTCGTGTTATAGTCAAAGTTTTATTCTTTGGTTCAGTTGGGATTGATAACATGAATAACTATTGAGGGTTCCTTGCAAATCTCCTGTTTTACTCAAAAATGAGAAATGCTATGACAAAACATATCACTAATCACCATAAATGCTTGGTCATAATGATCCTAAACTGAAATAATATGGACACATGGTATACAATGTGTGGTATATGCCACCTTCAACCCTCGTCATTTTTTCATTAGCATATTGGAAAATATGTGCAATACTAAGTCAAAATACTCACCCAAATGATGCTCCTGAATAGGTGCCCAAATTTGCTTCTTGAGATGATGTTGAGTTTATCCTTTCCACTGGCCCTTGGTATATTTCCCCAGATGGACCACTATTATTCTCTATTGCTTTTTGCACAAAGGTGAATGGAAATTTTCTGAAGATGGAAAATAAAATATATACATAGATTTGAGGCTAATATATACATTACTATTATTTTTATAATGGCTAAGAATGTGAGGATAGAAATAAACTAGACAGATCATAGATTTGCAAAAAAAAAAAAAAAAAGTTTATAACTGAATGTTAAGACTTCTCATTACCCCAGAATTAGTTATTGTGACCCAGAGCTAAAAATCAAAGTAGTAACAAATGCCAAAAACTCTTTAAAAGCTGCTGAACCAGATCTATTATATCCAATCATCTCACCCCATTGTCTACAGAAAGTGATTAGGTTCAGTTTTGTGTTCCTGGCCTTGTGGGTGAGGAGGATGCTGAAGTACTTCCTTTCTTCATGAAGCCAAGTAAGGGTGTTTTAAATGAAGCCTTAACACTAAGGGTGTGTACACTGGAGACGGGTATCTCACTTTCAAGTGACTATCTGCTCTTGCAATAGACTGGTATATCTTCTACATAACGACTCTTGCATATGGAGAAAAAGAAAATTTGAGAGATCAGAGTAGAAAAAGGAGTAGCATGTAAGAACATACTTCCCCAACATTTGGTAGGTGATTTCCTGCCAATACCTGGGGGTTGAGCTATTTCTCAAGTACACCAACTAATAATACTTTCCACCTGTAGGTTACTTATCTACACACAGGCCCCCAAGAAATAAGAGGCTCCATGTTCAACAACCAAATTAGGAAACAGGAGGATGGGAGGATGGATGTCAAAAGTGACATTTGGGTAGAGTTGGAAAAGCCTTGTCTAGATTGCCCCATCAAAACATACATAGTGGGCATCTCTATGCCCTTAGTGCCCCCTAAAGACCCAAGCATTCATAATTCAAGTGAGTCCACAGTATGTACCTACTTGAACAATGTAACTAGAGATGAACAAAATTGTACCAAGTTGAGAGACACTCGTCCCTCCCCCCATTTCATCTTTTTTCCCTACTTTGACAGACCAAAGCAGTCAGGAAAGCAAGAGAGAAAGTATAGGTTATATTAAGCCTTCTTTCTCTCCAATCATCTGTACTCAGAGCTTGCAGTAGTGAGGATGGGAACATTAACTTTGATATGAAATTGAAGTTTTCATTGAACTTAATTTTATTTATTATAGATGAAAAAGGCCAAAGATGTTGTGATGGTTTGGGAATGGAAGATTTTATGTAACAGAGCTGAGCTCAGTTACTATTAAATATAAAATATATATAACCGTTTAATTATTGTATCCTCATAGAGCTCAGACTGTTCAAAAAATAGATTTAAAATTCTAACAGACATATAATTGAGCTGCATAAACAACCCAGCTAAGAACAAGCCAAATTCCCTTGCCTCTGTACCTATAGGCTCTTCTGCCTTATTCTGTTATTGCAGAAGTGTTTCTAAACAAGGAGAGAATGTTGGTCACTAGCAAGTCTTGATTTTTATAACTCAAGGTAAATCAGAGACTGACTCAGTTTTAAAAATTTTACAAGGAAAACCATGATTTTTAATCTCTTGGGCCATCCTCTGTGGGACATCAGTTGCATAGTGGTGGTATGTTTGCAGAAGAATGCAATAGTTCCTATAATACCCTTGGGGCTGCACAGGGCAGGAATGGTGAGTGCATTCCTACCCTGTGTGGGGCATTCCTACCCTTTCCTTGGACAAAGAAAGCCTAAGAGAAGGCATTTTGTTTACTAACAAAATCCTTCTGATATACTCTCTTTGCTGACTCTACTCTTCAAATCTAATATACCAATTAGGTCTTTATTAAGGGATAGTACAAAATTTGTGTGTAGGGGGTGGTAATTAAAGCTCTGGACCACTTTTTTTTTTTTTTTTTAGATAAATCTGACTTTTACAAGCTATCATTAATATTGGCACAATAAGATTTCCAGTGTTCACCTCATTCATCTAAGGATTGCCAGCATCTCTTGATATTTATATAGTTAATTTATGACAGAGTTGAAAACTTGGGTTTTAAGGGGGAAAAAAAAAGCTGGCTTCTGGATTAACAATACTGTGAGCTACCAGTGAAGCCTAAACTAGTAGGCTCATTTTTATTGATTAATACATTGAGTCATCTTTATACGTAAATATACATTCTGTGACATATTAGATCTACTCACATGAATGAACAGAACACTGGGGCTCGACCTCAGCATATTTTCTAACATCTTTACTTTCATCAGAAACACATGGCAGCCAAGAATACATTGGGGAACCTTAATCTCTGTGGTCAGCTAGACTTACCTGTGAACAGAGCATATTACTGGGGAGTAACCTATGGTATTTAAAAACACTGGTTCATATGTGACTGAACTTTCAATGAGAGTACCCCACGGGTGTTCCTGAAAAGAAAGAAGAGCAGTTATGTTAGTTAAGCCTGACAGTTCAAAAAGAACTTGAGTTAAAAAAAAAATATAGAAATTGTCATTTTACTTTAAGTCTAAGGACAGCAGAAGTAAGGAACAAAATGTCCATGTTTAGAAAACACTCAAGTAATAGTTCCTGACATAATGTTAGGGACATTTTATTGTTTGGCAGTGCAAGGACAACTGTTGGCCACCTTCGTTTAAGAGCAAGGGTCTAATTTGGGCAAATCTAGATTATAGGACAGGCTCTTATCTCTGCAACTTATTCTGCATATGAACTCTAAATATTTCATAATTTCAGAGCAGATTCTACCTTCCCTATTTGTAAAATTAAGATAATATAACTCAGGGGTCAGAAAACTGTCTAACACTTTGGAGTATTTTAGTATTTGCAGGCTGTACTCTCTCTTTAAAATACAGGCATACCTTGTTTTATTGCACTTCACTCTATTGCTTTGTAGACACAGCCTGTTTTACAAATGAACATACCACCACTCTGCAACTGATGTCCCACAGAGAAGGATGGCCCAAGAGATTAAAAATCATGGCTTTTCTAGTAAAATTTTTAAAACTGAGTCAGTCTCTGATTTACCTTGAATTATAAAAATCAAGACTTGCTAGTGACCAACATTCTCTCCTTGTTTAGAAACACTTTTGCAATGACCGAATAAGGCAGAAGAGCCTATAGGTACAGAGGCGAGGGAATTTGGCTTGTTCTTAAAGTTAAAGGTTTGTGGTGATCCTGTGTGGCAAGTGGAGCAACATTCTTCCCAACAGCATGTAGTCACTCCTGTTTCTGTCCCATTATGGTAATTCTCACAATATTTCAAACTTTTTCATTGTTCTTATATCTCTTATGGTAATTTGTGATCAGTGATCCTTGATGTTACTATTGCAATTGTTTTGGGGCACCAGGAACTGTGCCCATATAAGACTGCGAACTTAATCCAAATGTGTGTGTTCTGACTGCTCCATTGACCAGCAGTTCTCCTGTCTCTCTTTCTCCTCAGGTCTCCTTATTCCCTGGGACACAATATTAAAATCCGGTTAATTAGTAACCTTACCATGGCTTCTAAGTGTTCAAGTGAAAGGAAGAGTTACCATCTCTCACTTTGAGTCAAAAGCTAGAAATGATTAAGCTTAGTAAGGAAGGCATGTTGAAAGCCAAAATAAGCCAAAAGCCAGGCCTTTTGTGCCAGTTAGCCAAGTTGTGAATGCAAAGGAAAAGTTCTTGAAAGAAATTTAAAGTGCTACTCCATTGAACACATGAACAATAAGAAGCAAAACAGCCTTATTGCTGATACGAACAAAATTTTAGTCATCTGGATAAAACATCATCAAACCAGCCGCAACATTTTTATGCCAGAGCCTACTCCAGAGGAAAGTCCTAACTCTCTTCAACTCTTTGAAGGCTGAGAGAGGTGAGGAAACTGCAGAAGTAAAATTTGAAGCTAGCAGAGGTTGGTCCATGAGCTTTAAGGAAAGAAGCCATTTCCATAGAACCGGAAGGTGAAGCAGCAAGTGCTGATGTAGAAGCTGCAGCGAGTTATCTAAAAGATCTAGCTGAGATCATTGATGAAGGTGGCTACACTAAACAATAGATTTTCAATGCAGACAATTTTCAATGCAGAAAAATAGATTTTCAATGTTACTGGAAGAAGATGCCATCTAGGACTTTTATAGCTAGAGAGAAGTCAATGCCTGTCTTCAAAGTTTCAAAGGACATGCTGACTCTCTTATTAGCGGGTAATGCAGCTAGTGACTTTAAATTGAAGCCAGTGTTCATTTGCCATTATAAAAATGTTAGGGATAGTAAGAATTATACCAAATCTACTCTGCTTGTGCTTTATAAGTAATATAACAAAACTTGGATGACAGCACATCTGTTTACAGCATAGTTTACTGAATATTTTAAGCCTACTGTTGAGAACTATTACTCAGAAAAAAAGATTCCTTTGAAAACATTACTGCTCTTTGACAATGCACCTGGTCACCCAAGAGCTCTGCTAGAGATGTGCAAGGAGATTAATGTTTTCATGCCTGCTAACACTTCATCCATTCTGCAGCTCATGGATCAAGGAGTAATTTTGACTTTCAAGTCTTACTACTTCAGAAATACATTTGTAAGGCTACAGCTGCCATAGTTAGTGGTTACTTTGATGGATCTAGGAAAAGTAAATTGAAAACTTTCTGGAGATGATTCATCATTCTAGATGCCATTGAGAACATTTGTGATTCATGCAAGGTGGTTAAAATATCAACATTAACAGGAATTTGGAAGAAGTTAATTCCAACCCTCATGGGTGACTTTGAGGGGTTTAAAACTTTAGTGGAGGAAGTAACTGCAGATGTGGCAAAAATAAAAGAGAACTAGAATTACAAATAAAGCCTGAAGATGTATCTGGATTGCTACAATCTCATAATAAAACTTGAATGGTTGAGGAGTTGCTTCTTATGGATGACAAAAGAAAGTGGTTTCTTTAGATGAAATCTACTCCTGATGAAGATGCTGTGAACATTGTTGAAATGACAACAAAGGATTCAGAATATTCCATTAATTTAGTTGATAAAGCAGCTTCAGAGTTTGAGAGGATTGGCTCCAATGTTGAAATTTCTACTATGAGTAAAATGCTATCAAACAGCACGACATGCTACAGAGAAATCTTTTGTGAGAGGAAGAGTCAATCAACACAGCAAAGTCCACTGTTGTCTTATTTTAAGAAACTGCCACAGCCACTCTAACCTTCAGCAACCACCACCCTGACCAGTCAGCAGCCATCAACGTTAAGGCAAGACTCACCACCAGCAAAAAGATTATTGAAGGCTCAAATGATTGTTAGCATTTTTTAGCAATAAAATACAATATTTTTAAATTAAGGTATCTCCATTTTTAGATATAATGCTATTGCATACCTAATAGACTACAGCATAGTATAAATGCTGAAAAAAAAATGTGACTCATTTTATTCTGGTGGTCTGGAAATGAACCCGTGATATCTGAGGTAGGCATGTACTCAATTCTGCCAATGTAGCATAAGAGCTGTTACATAATACCTAAGTGAATATGTCTATGTTCCAATAAAACTTAATTTACAGACATAGATGGCTGGCTGAATTTAACCCATGGGGCATTAATTGCCAACCCCAGATAGGAACTATTATTTGTAAGTGAGGGACTATAGTACATCCAACATAAAAAACAAGTAACAAATATTTCTTTAAAAAAAAGATATATATAGGCATACCTCCATAGTAGATCACACAAAAAGTATAAGTCAGTAGTGTATCTCATTATAAACAATTTAAAATATTTATATTATAGAGTTGGAAAATGTAAGTCCGTGTCAAATGGAGATCATCCAAGTCTTCCATGCAATCAGTCATAATATTTGGATATATTTCAACTTTAAATATATTGAACATGTTAGAAGCATGGTATTCAAGAATCCTTGCTAGTACCTCAAATTGCTAAGGTTCAAATATCACTTTTGACATTTACTGTTTATGTAACAAGAAATAACTAGGGCTAAGCTTTTTAATCTATAAAATGGCTGTAATAAGAATTTATAGGGTTGAACATTGTACAGGACACTATATTACATGAGAGACACTCACTGTAAATTTAGCACAAATTGGTCCCTGTCCCAGAGGAATCCCAGGGTAATCTTGCTTTAGGAATAGCTGGATAACAGAATTCCAACCACACTGCCAAATACTTGTCTTTCTCCCCCAACAACTTCCTTTCTATCTCTTCCATCGTCTGTGTTGGCCTCTTTTCTAGACAAGATCTTCCCTCAAAACTGGCAAATAGAAATCTCAGCACTTATTTGCTTCAAGATTACCTATTTTATACAATCCCCATGAAAAAGAGTGAACCACTTCCCTAGAAATCTCAGAAAAAGTCCTAGAGTAGTTTCATTTGACTTGCCATGACTATCTAGCCTGACAAATGGCATGGCCTTTTCGTTTATTTCAAAAATACTAAGTGCCTACATTTTACTTAACTAGCATTTGAATGGTGCTTATCACATGCTAGGTATTGTTATAGTATATTGGGGATACAGCAGTGAACAGGGTATAGGTTGGATACCTGGAGACAGAGGTGGAATTAGTCCAGATGAATCCTACCTACTGAAAGTGGGACAGATGAGAGTCCAGAAAGGAAAACCAGGCTGCCATTACCAAACACAGCAGGAAGAGAATATAAAGCAAAATCAACAGATGTGAGACATCAGACTTTAATGGGTTAAGGGCACAGATGTCCAGTTCAAATCCCGGCTGCTCTACTTCCTCTGTGACACTGGGCAAATAACTTTCACTCTATTCCTAATTTGTTAAAAGTTGAGATAATGCCATTTAGCCAAGAGTGTCATTGTGAAGATTAGTACTATTTATTAAATAAGTACAATATTTAATTGTACTGGCTGCCATGATGATCAGAAAACTAAAGCTTCTAACCTGTTCTTTTAGCACAATTGACACATAATTACTTAATCCGTGTAACTCTTCCCGTTTTATACTGGCTGTCATCATGAGCCATGTTATTCAAAACAGCTAATGGAATTTCAAGTATTTTGGTTTCAGAAAAGAGAATTAAATTCTCTTAGTTACACAGCAACTACATAATCAGATATCTTCTATCTTAGTTGGATTTTTATATCAACAACATCAACTGGGTGAGGGATTATGGTGTTATTTTAAAATAAAATGTTTCTTTCAACTTTGATTTTTACCCTAGAGAATATAAAATCTCTCCATCAAAGTCAAGAAACATGTGCTGGAGAAAAGTAAGTAAAAGAAATGCATGTTTTTTAAATCCCATATTTTATCTAATATTTCTTCTATTGTGAAATTGTCCAAAAACTTGAGAGTAAATATTTCATGAGATATAAAATGAACTGACAATAAAAAGAGTTACACAATATTAATAAGTGGATTTTGATCCTACAAAAGAAAAAATTAAGTCATTTGTAAAAATAACTGCTCTTACAGATGTCCTGATGCCACAAGTAGTCAGAGGATAAATGAACTCATAAAAATCAAAGAGCACTCTGTTCACAGGACAGCCAGTTCCTAGATATAGCTCATAAGTCTTGGGTTGCAAGTTATCCAAAATAGGCGTCCGTTTCATTCTGACCCGGAGCCAAAATTCGGTACACTTCACAGGCACTGATGGAAGAAAGAGAGAGGAAATTGTCAGATAACATGTCTGTTTCTAACCAATAACTCAGATTTTCGACCCTCTTAGTTGACCTGAATGCCCAGCTCCAAACTGAAAATGCTTGATTCTATTTCTATATTTTCTACTGTGAGATCTTGGGTGAGTTAATCTTTACATGGCTCCATTTCCTCATAAGAATGCAAGGAAGTCATAGGAGCTACTTCCTGGAAAATCACTGAGCGTTAAATTAGAAGAGGCTCTGATGATTTAGATTGGTACATAGGACCTAGGAACCATTAAATAATTGCGTTGATGTTACTAATGAGAAAAAAATTGCCCCTTGTCTAATAGCAAAAGATTTTTTACATACTAAACTTGTTCTCCAATATGTACACATTGCCCAAAGTGAAGGCAATGAACATCCACCTCTTTTGTCAGATATAATATCTTTTAGAGCATTTATAGCACTAAATATGACATTTATGTTGCCTACTTCAAAATAAATAGCCTTCTTTCAAGCAGTATTTCATTGTTTAGTATGATCATTTATGTACACATATATATGTATATATATTCACAGGCCTGCAATTTGCCATGGCCATATTGATTTGATTTCTGTGGCTTATAATATCTTCTGATATATGTTAAGAGAAGTCATTATTCACTTCTACTTCAGTTAGTTCTGTTCCTTAGCCTGCAAGATGGTGCAGTACTACTAAGGCTATGTGTCATAGTTTAAAAATAAAATAGGTATCAGGCTTAGCTATAATTCCTTATTCAAGTATGAGATTAATCCTGTGTTAATAAAGGAAGCAATCATAAGTATATTTCAACAGCCAAATGAAAATATCCTTATTTATGGCTACAGAACACTTACAAAGAGTAGGCATAGGCTTGGTCACAAAGAATGCCTTAATATAATAAAATATTACCAAGTTTTTATAGGCTAATTTGGCAGTTGTCCAATAATGTTAGAAATAAAGCAACAATGCTTTGGATCAAAGAAAAATTAACTAAAAAACTATTTTATTTTAAATCCTATAGGACCCATTAATCAGAGGAATATACCTGTGATTACTTCCTTTATCAACACAGAAGGAATCAAGGAAACTTTTCTCACTACCCCCAATCCTATATGATATTTTAGAACTCCTTTACATTTTACCTTTTCTTCTCCCCACTCAATGAGACTTTTGAACTGTGTTTGCTTACTTCTATCTCCTACCATCCCAGACATGTAGGTTTCACTCAGATAACTGTGTACTAATTTGAATTTCTTGAAACAAAGAACACACACTCTGAATCAGTGGTTCTCCAAGTTAATCCCTGAACCAACAGAGTTAGCATCACCTAAGAACTACTTAAAAATACAAATTTCTAAGCGCTACCCAGACCCACTGTATCAGACACTGGGATTGGAGCCCGGCATTCTGTGTTCTAACAAGCTCTCCAGGTGAGACATGCAAAAGTTTGACAACCACTGCTTTAAAGGATTTTTTAAAATCTATATTTTATCATAAGCCATATATCACTTATCATATATTCACAAATACATATATATTTAGACTGAAATCTTCTATCTAGACATAATCTTTTCTCTTTATTTGCCCCGAGTCTCTGCTGACTCACTCTTTGTCAAATGTATGTATTTTGTTTCTTTCACCACAGATAAAAGGAAAGGCAACAGGTTTAGATTAACAGCAGGGATGAAGTGAGTATTCAAATGATTGTGTTCAAATGAAAGACAGTTTAGTACTGACACCACAAAAGATGTTGTTCCTTCTCCATGATCCCACGCTTGTCCAAACTTCTCCAAGTGCTTGATTTTCCATCCCAACCCCAATTCATTATTTGAAGTGATAGTGAAAACATTAGAGGCCATTAAGACATGGATATATAAAACAAGCTGTATTGCTCATTGAGCTTTTATTCTAATGAGTGGGTAAGAGAAACTGAACAACTGGTTTAGATAGTAACAAAAAATTGAATAAAAATAAAACACGAAAGGGACACAAAACGTTGAGAGAGTTGAAATTTTAAATACAATGATCTGAGAAGGTCTCAGTTAGAACACACATTTGAACAAAGTCCTCTAGGAAATAAGTAGAAGAGTTATGCAAACAACTAAGGGAAGAGCATTCCAAACAATGGGAAGAGAAAAGACAAATGACAGGTAACTGTAGTGTGCCTGGGGAACCTGGGGAGTGAAGGGTCCAATATTGCTGAAGAGTAAGTAGCAAAGGGAGCAGAAACAGGGCATGAGATCAGAGAACTACCAGGGAACAAATTACATACAGTCCTGGAGGCCATCCACAGGCACTTCCTAAGTGAGACGGGAAGTCATTAGAAGACTTTGACCAGAGGAATGACACAGTCTTACATTTTAACAAGAGCACTCTGCTTGCTGTGTGGAGAACATATTTTAAGAGGACAGGAATAACACATAAGTTATAAGGATAGTGCAATAATTCAAGCAAAAGATACTGATGGTTTGGACCAGCATGGTAACATTAGGGTTGATGAGAAATGGTCCAGTTCTTCAAATATTTTGAAGGTAAAACCAATGGTTTGCTGATGTATGGAGTTAAGAGAAAAAGGTAGTCAGGATGGCATCATAGTTTTCAGCTTTAGCAACCTGTAAGGTGCTGTTGTAAAGACAAATACAAATTAAAGACAAGAGGCTTAGTTCCTCCCATTAAAAATAAGGGAAGAGATTTCCCTCCCCTCCTTTTTCTTAGAGCATTTACCGTAGAAAACTTGTAAGTACTTTCTCCTCTTTTAAATGTATATAAATCTTTTTGAAGACTCAATAGAACTTTTCTCAGCTTTTTGACCTAGGAATGTCTTTCTCAAGGACCTGGGAGCCATCTCTTTGGAATGTAAACACCAAGGGAGAGAGTACCCCTATCTCCCAGTTTCTGGGAGAGGATAGTGACTTATTTCAGTGAATGCCTTGCTCTAATTTTCAGAACTACCTTCCATCATAAAGAGATGAAGAGTTTGTTTTTCCTCCAGGTAAAGCCAATTAGCTAACACAGGTCACCTCAATTACCAGGTAAAAATTATGTGTGACAAATGGTACTGTCAACTGCTTGCTTGAGGATTAGTTATTATTTAACTTGAGAACACATATGTAGCAGGTTGTATCTGCATGGCTAAATAAAAGGGCGAGATTTCCATCTTTGCAATCTCTTAGATTACCTATGATGTGCATCACACTCTGGTTTATTGCTTACCCAATAGAACCGTTTTGTGGGTTTCCCCCCCCCAATACCATTGTGGAGACTTTTTCTTGGTTGGGAGAAGATTTTTGTTTTAGTTTTACTTCCCCAACACAATCACCATTGGTTGAGATGGGAAATAATGTAGGAGAAGCAAATGAAGAGGTTTTAATAGCAGGAGTTCAGTTTGTAAGTTAAGTCTGGGATACTATTAGATATGGAAAGGGGGGTGTCAAACAGGCAGTGGGATTTATGCATCTAGAGTTAAGAAAGGATATTCAGGCTGGAGATTAAAAATAAGATAACAATTATAGCATAAGAAGGGTATGTGAAGTCATGGCACTGGATAGGATAACCAAAAAAACAAAACAAGAATAGAGTAAGAAAGAGGTCTTGAGACTGATTCATAGGTGACCAAGATGCAGGCAATTAAGAAGACACCAGGAAAAAAAAAACCAAAAAACAGAATTGTCAGTGAGGGAAGAGAAAAGAGTGGAGAACAGTACAACCTCCAAGCTAAGTAAAGCAAACTTTTAGGAGAGGGATAGTCCACCCATGGGCTATGACAAAAATCAAGTAAGGGAGGGCTGACAATATAGCAATTGTCAAATTTTTCTATATAGAAATCACTGATGTTCCAGACAAATTAATTTTTGATGACGTGCTTTTGATGAAAGGTTCATTAAAGCAAGGTCAAAAGAAAAAAAGAGAAATAGGAAAGAGTGAACACAGGTGACTTGAAAGGGAAGAAAAGCGAGGTGGTACTTGGAAGAGGAAGAGGGATCAAGAAAGCCAGAGGTATGTCGGACGATGTCAACACGATACACGTCAGGGGTGACACAGCTGCTCAGGAAGAGGAAACGTTAAGCTTTCACTAGGACGGGCAAAAGATGGTGGAAAGTCTGCACGATTTGAATCATGCACATCGGTTACAATGATCAGATCTCCCACAAGTCCTTTAGAAATCATTCAATTTTCACATAGAAAAGGGCCTCATGAATATATCTTTGGAATTTTTCCAAGCATAATAGATAAAGATTTGGACTAAGGATGGAACATTTTCAATATCTACTTATAGCCACTTGGAAAAAAAAATGTATCAGCTGCTTTGATTTTTTTTTAACTTCAATTATTTGAGCCAATCAATGTTAGTTTGGTATGCTGTGTGAAACTACGCTCTGAGGAATCATTTACAATTGAAAGCAGCTGACTACTGTGCCCAAACTTCATACCACATGAGCAAAGGCATGAAGACCTAAGGAACCACCTCTCTAGACACTGGGCAGACTCTCCTAACATCCATTTACTGCGAGTATTTCAGGCTCTACAAAGTGACAAGCATGTCCAGCACGAAGAAAATAAGAACGTTGGAATGTTTGCAAGAATAAAAATAAAATAGCATCCTTAAGTCATCTAATTATGGATTTGAAAGGAAATACAGTGGTGTAGATGCACAGATACACTAAATGAAAACCGCCAGCAGTTAGATATTAGTGGATGATCATCCGGTTATAAAACCCCTAAGTAAAAAGTGTGTAACAAACACCCCACTGCTTGAAATGCCACCCTCCAGAACACCCTCTTTTTCTTACCATTATCAAGACCATGAATGAACCCCCAAAGCATGAGGAGCCCTCCTAACACGCCAGAGATCTTCATCGCTTCAGATATCCAAGCCACACAGGAAAGGGGAAATAGCGGGAAGTGGACCTCCTACAGGTGTTTATAAACCTCTCACCTCTTCAGCTGTGGGTGGTGGTTTATCATTCTGGAAAGCACTGAGGAGCCCTCAGCACATCATTGGCTTTTCCTCCTTACAGCTGAAGTCATTATAATCATGATTCAGAAAATCAAAGGGAAAATGTGAAAACAGTAGTTCTAGACTACACCCCCCTCCACCATTGCGTCTACCCCAAGCACGTGGTATGTCTGAAACGGTGGCTTATGTAACATTTTATATGCATCTTTTGAATGTTAACAGCAGGGCTTTGCAAGATGATTTGAGAAGCTTCAAGTGGACGATACAGAAAAATTGTTTATGATTTGATTGACAATATTGTTTATCATAATCACCCTGGGGTGTTGGGATTCCCTGGGCTCACAACCAGTGAATTTGACCCCATGAAACAAACCATTAATCTAGCCTTCTAACAAGCTCCAGGAGATCCTGATTTGGGTAAACAAATTCGCAACTGTTAGCTTTGAAAAACACTGCTCTCTGCCTTAATTTTGCTTTCCTGAAAGTATTTTAGTAGGAATGTGTACATCTCCAGGTTGCTAAAGAAAAAGCTCGTGAGAGAATTTTTGTCCAGTAAAACCTAGGAATGCAAAACCCTGACAGAGAGAGGGATTGTGGATGAGGATAATTAATAAATTGACCCGGCTCAATATTTCGGCAGAAACCATTCATTATAGAAGCTCCATCTCAGAAGCAAGAGTTTAATAAATTATCTCTAGAAATTAAACGGTGTGTCACATAGATTGTCTCATCTTATAATTGCAGGAAACTTGCTGGTGAATGTTATCAAAATTAGCTATAGGAATCTCCAGGACTGTGTTGATGTAGCAAAGAACAGGTAAAAAGATATATCTGTAATTGTCAGGAACCACAAGTGAAAGCTCTTTCCACTAAATATTTTTGTTATAACGGGTGCTACTGGCAGGGCACAGAAATGGGACCTAATCAAGGGTGACTCTTTCCTCTATTATCTGCATAGATCAGAGTTTTTAACCTAGCCCTATTGACATTTCAGGCTAATACATAATTTTTTGTTCCTTTATGGTTAGTGTTTTTTGTGTTTTCTATAATAAGTCTTTCTTACACCAAAATCATGAACAGATTTTTCTCGATTCTCTTCTGAAAGTTTTACAATTATGCTCTTCGTATGTAGGTTCTTAATCTACTTGGAAATAATTTTTCTGAATAAAGTATTTGATGATATGTATAATATATTCAAATAAATGTCCAAATATTCTAGTCACTTTTTTAGTCTTTCCTTATCCACCTCTCTACACTCTGTTCTTCATAAATCAAAAGTCTATATATGTTTATTCTATTCCCAGACTCTGTATTTTGTTCATGGGTTTATTTGTATATTCTTATGCCAATATTACACTGTCTTGATTATCAATTTATACTTCATCTTTATGTATGATACATTAAGTCCTTCTACATTTTCTCTGTTTAAGAGTGTTTGACTATATTTAATCAATTGCCATTCCTTATAAACTTTAAAACCAGCTTTAAAATTTCAATTTTTAAAAAGTTGTGATTTTGAGGGGATTAGAATCAATCTAAAATCCATGAGTCTTACAACCCATGAACATATTATCTCTTTATTTACTGAGATCTTTTTTAATGTCTAAGATTAAAGTTTTATAATTTTCTATTTAGAGTTCTTATATGCATTTTCTTAGATTTGCTTTTAAATATTAGATATTCTCATCCCAGTATAATTTTTTTCTACTTTCTTACTGTTGCTGGTACACTAAATTTTAGTTGTTTTTTGTAAATTGATTAACTCTAGTAGTTTATCTGCAGATTCTTTTGTATTTTCTATATACATAATTATTCCTCTGTGAACAATAAGTTTTACTTCTTACTATTTTACCTTTTATTTCTTAATGTTGCCATATATTATACCTAGAACCACCAACGGAGTTGAATAAAAATGGTAATTGTCTTATTTCTGATCTCAGAGAGAAAGTCATTAGCATTTCACCATAAAAAAGTATAATGTTTAATGTAGGGTATTTCAGTCAAACTTTACCAAATTAAGGAAGCTTTTTTGTATTATTTGCTCATTTTTATCATCGCTGACAGATGAATTTTATCCAATATGTTTACTGCATCTCCTGAGGTGACTGTATCATCCATTAATCTGGTATTGTGGTGAAATACTCTGATAAATCTAATATTTAGTCCAAATTTCATTTTTGATGCAAACCAAATTATCATGTATTATTTATGTAATTCTGGATGGTTTTTCTATTTTGTCTAAAACTTTTCCGTCTATATTCATTGGTGAAAATGGCCTGTCATTTCCTTCTCTTACCACGTTTTGTTATCAAGATTAACCTGGCTTCATAACTTAAGTTGGTAATTATTTCCTCTTTTTTACTTCTCCTGAAGAGTTTCAGATTGAAATTATTTTCTTGTTAAATGTTTGGTAGAAATATAAAATGAAGCAAATTGGGCCTTGAATTTGATTTATGGAAGGTTTTTGATAATTTCTTTAATGACTATAGGACTATTGCTTTTTAAACAAAATGATTCCAGAATTAGTTTCATTGAGTAATATTTTTCAAAGCATTTGTCAATATCATCTAACATTTCAGATATATTGGCATAAAATTTTTTGTACTTATTTTATTTGTTCTTTATATCCTTAAATTTATTAAAAAATAAATATTTATGCTTGATGTGATGTTCCTTTTTCATTTCTGATATTCAAAGAATCACAGTTGGCTCTTATAAGCTTTGTGATTGGTTTTCACTATTATAATCTATGCTCTTATTTGTGTTATTTCTTTATTTTATTCTTTGGATCTATTTTGCTCTACAAACTTCTTGAAATGGTTTAGTGTATACATTTTAACCTTCCTTATTTTCTAATACATATACTTCATTCTATAAATTTCTTTCTAAATACTGTTTTTGTTACACCTCACAAGTTTTGACGTATGGCATTTTTGTAATTATTTTTGTTTGAAATATTTTCTAATTATTATCACTTCTTTTGATCAATTAAGATATCTATTCCTTGATTTACACACATGGTGATGTTTAAATATTTTTTTAAAATTTTGAATTCTAAATACATCCTTTTGTATCAGAAAACAAAATATTCTGTATGATTTTAATCCATTGAAATGTATTGACTTCTTTGAATGTTGAATATTATCTATTTTTATGTGTTGACCTTTACCCTGCACCTTCCTGAATTCATTTATTAGCTCTAGTATCTTTCTTGTGGATTCTTTGGATTTTCTATATATAATATCATGTCATCTTCAAACAGAGGTCATTTTACTTCTACCTTTTCAATTTGGGAAAACACTGAGAAATGGACTAACAAGTATTGCATCAACAATTTCTACACATAATGCCTTTATTTGTAGAAAACCTAATTTTGTTTTGCGTTTGATTTCTTTTCAAAACCACTTTGTAGGATTTCTCTAAACTTTCAGTTCTGTAAAATTAAAGCAATCTAAGTCTAAAAAACAACAGATTGAGGTGAAGAACAGGGAACTTACTTTACATATATGAGTCATTCATTGACATGAGGAATTGCAGTAACTCAAACAGTTAAACAAATTAATCCTCAAATTTACTCAAAATATAATAGGTGACACATTCATTTCTCTCCAAAGAATGAAAAGTATGTCCTTATGAATTAAAAGGAAACTCATGTTCTTACATTCAGGCATCAAAATAGTTCATACTGTGTCAGTAAATTCCCTCAGGGGTTTATTAAAAAGGGAAAAAATGCATTGGAAAATAAACAGAAATAAAGACAATAGGACAAAACAGTATTGGGGGACCATGCTTATTTACTGTATTACCCAAGAAAGAACAGCATTTGAGACGTATTTATGGATTTTCTCAACTTTCAATTTTCTCTTGAGAAAATTCAATCTTCAACCCATTGGTGAGAAGAAAGGGGGGGGGGTCACTCCACACACCTGCGTGTATTTTTGCTGGTCTCGGAATCTGCCTGACCGACCCCAGGTCTTGTAGATCATGGAAAATCTGTGAGACAGGGCCCCTCCCTCCGACTGGTTGATTAAGTCAAGGAAGGGCAGAGATTCGAAGGAAGCCTCAATTTGTCCAGGGTTCTGATCTGTTTTTGGCAGCCTTATCAGGAATAATGAGTATATTGCAATTATGACCGCCTTGTTACTTTTGTCAGCTGATCCATAACCCAGAGATTAGGAATGGATAGTTTCAAGAGAGCCCTTAAAACCAAAAGGGTTTTTTTTCTCTTTTTCAAATGCTGCCAGTTAATCCACTGCTTTTAAAGTAAAGGTATTTGGATAAGGATGATCCACTTTTGGTTTGAAGGAATCATAAATTATATAGAAACCAACTGGTATTTTATTTTCTCTATGAATTCTAGCCTTTTTATATGAGTAAGATGGATGAACCCTAAATCCTCAAACTGACTTGAAATTACTACCATGTAGAAAAGTAATGTGATACAGAAGGAAAATACAGAAAAGATAGAAGTAGAGAATAGAATTTTCTGAACCAGTTAGAAAATTTTTGTTTCATCTTATTTTACACATACCATTAGAAGGAAGTGAAATGGGGATAAATTTGAGAATTGATTACAATACAGTAGTCCCCCTTCACCTACAGGGGATATGTTCCAAGACCCCCAGTGGATTCCTATGACCATAGTTAGTACTGAACCCTATATATACTAGGTATACTAGCATACATATATATACTAGATATATACATATCTATGATAAAGTTTAATTTATAAATTAGGCACAGTAAGAAATGATCATTAATAAAATAGAACAATTATAACAATATACTGTAATAAAACTTATGTGAATGTGGTCTCTCTCTCTCAAAAGTATTTTAATATATTTGGACCACAGTTAACTGTGGGTTACAAACTATGGAAAGTGAAACCTGAATAAGGGGGGATTACTGTGCACTAACTACTCATTTGCCACCCAGAACAGATTATGATGGGTTAAGCCTATTTACAAAATGCAACTGCCTCATTTTTATAATACTGTGAACTAGGACTTGAGCTTTCTTTAAAAAAAGAAAAAATAGAAATAACTATTAAGAATTGCAAAACATTACTTTTAAAAAGTGTCTTTATTACAAATTTAAAATCTAGGAAGACTTTTCCCTACCCAAAGAGTTCATAAATATGCACAGAACAGTTTTTCATTTAAAAAGATATTTGAAATGGTAAAAGATGATATCCATAGATTAGTCCAACTTCTAAGAGGCAGTGAAATCCTCCAGCAGCCAGAGTACCAGGATAAGTAAGATTGCTTCGTCATCCAGAATTTATAGCTAATTCCTATGTTTAATAAGAAGGGATAAAATTTTTGTGGTCCAACAAAGGACAATTGTTCCTGTAAGGCAGAAAAAGAAATAGTCACACTGTAGTGCTGATGGGAAACTAAAGAACCTTTGAGGCTCAACAGGGTGGAAACATCAATTTTAAATCCCAGAAACCATTATAATATTTTAATTGCTCAATAATAACAGATACCATATATACTGTATGTATATATAGTGATTAATAAACGTTTGTTAAACTTTACATAAGCACAATATCTCAAGTTTTGAATTATGAGGGTTGGTTGATATGTGGAAATACAAAAGTCTGTCCCTCTGGCATTCTAAAGTCCAAAGGCTATAGGCTATTTGAATAATTCTTATGGGTCATTTAAAAAGAGTTTTCTCTTGCAGGCATTTAGTTCTTTCAGAACAAAAAGCTGATATTAAAGTTGGCATATGTGTCAATTACCATCTTCCTGGAAATTCACAATCCCATTAGATATTTATGTTACAGACTCCAGAGATTTTTCCTCTGGCTGGAGTGAGTTGATAATATGAAATAGCTGTTGAGATTACAATTGCAAATCTGTTTTACATGAGAGAATGAGAAATGCTGAGATTAAACATATCCATAGTAACCACAAAAATGCAAAATTCCCAATGATCCTGAACAAAAACCATATGGGCACATGGTATGCAAAGTGTGATATATGTCATACTTTACCGAACCCTTGCCTTTTTGCATAAATGTACTATAAACATTTATGGTACTACTTCAAAATATTCTTACCTAGATGACACTCTTGGGTGGATTCCCAAGTCTTCATGTGATAAAAAGCACTTCTGTCCCACCGGCCTTTTGTATTTACGACTATTATTCTCTCTACTTTTCATCACCAAGATCATTGGAAAGTTTCTGAACAGGAGAAAAAAGAAACAGATTTGAGCCTTGTGTATACGAAACTTTTGGGGGTGGGGAAAGAGTTGAAGTTTGGGGAAAGAAACTAAATTAGATCTTTGGGTTTTAAGTGATAGAATGCTAAATCAACTAGCTTAGGCAAAAATGGAAATCTGTTATTTCACAGAATACAAGAAGAAAACCTTTAACAGAATGCTGAATACAACTTGCCATTACCCAGAATTTTGTATTGGAACCCGAAGCTGATTTCATAGGAGTGTCAAATACCAGAAACTCTGAATAAGTGGCTGAAGCAGCTCTGCTACCTGCAGTCAGCTCACCAGACATTTACAGAGAATGATAGAGACATGCAGTTCTGAGTTCTTGGCCTGTGATAGATGAGTGAGCAGGCTCACTTAAATTCTTGTTCCCTTAATGAAGCCAAATAAGGATGTGTTTTAAGTCAACTTTTCCAACCTGAGGGTGCCTTCAGCAGGAGACTGACATCTTCCTCCCGTGGCTTATGCAGTAGACTGGCACATGAGACACAGAGGAGGGGAAAAACGGGAGCATGGAAGAACATATTCTCCCACCAGGTATCGTAGTAGGAATGGTAATTTCCCCCCAGGTACCAGAGTTCTAGCCATTTTTCTAGGATCTCACCCAAGAATACCTATCAACTATGAGGACACCCCAAAAACCAAGATGTTAGAATGAAAAACCACCACCAAGACAGAACAGGGAGGTTTGGTGGAGGTCTATGGTGGCAGTTGTATGGAAGAAGTGAGCCTGATCTAGATCGTCCCATCAGGAAATACGCTGTTGTGATGACTGCCCCCTTCTACGGCCTCCAACACAGTCATCCATCCATAATTCGAGAAACACTTCAGGGTGAAGGCATGATTACTTAGCCAGTACTACTAGAAATGGACCACAGTTGTCACAGGTAACCGTGAGATACTTGTGATTCTCTACCTCTTTCGTCCTCTGTCATACTCCAGCAAGGTGTGATGGTAAAAGCAGCAGAAGGAAATGTACTCAAGATTATGCTAAACCACCTTCTCCAAATCCTTGTGTGCAGCTTTAGGAGTCTTTAAAGGAAACCTAATTTTGATATAATATTGAAGATATGGACCTGACTTGATTATTTTCACTTAAGAGAAGGACCAAAGAGGTTGTTAAAGAATAAGAAAAGCAGATTTCACACAACGTGGTTGACATCAGTGATTGTTAGATAAATATAGCCATTTAGTTCTGTGTCTCCAGAGAGGCCACGCTGTTCAAAAAATGGGTTGGAATTAAAACTCCTTGGGCATAGAGAACACACATGTAACTGGGCCTTATGAACAATTCACCCAGGGGTTTAACACAAGTGGAATTGCCTCAGCCTGCATCAATAGGCTGTTTGGCTTCATTCTCTTATTGCAGAAAAGTTTCTCAAGTAAGGAAAAAATTTGGGTCATTAGCAAGTCTTGATTTTTACATCCCATAGTAAGTCACCAGAGACTGACTCAGTTCTAGTTTTTAAAATTTTGAAAAAATACTGATTTTGAATCTCTTGGCTCCTCCCCATATCTACACAAAGGTGGTATGATTTGTACAAGAATTTAAGAGTTCTTCTAACAGCCATGGGTGAGGCAGTATGGGGGAGTGGGTACCAACAAAAATCAACCCAGAGAAGGAAAGTTTATCCACAAAAACCTTCTGCTATGATCTCTTTGTTGACTGTAGACTTCAGTTCTCATATACTAAGCCTCATCTACTCATTCAGAAAATACATTGAGAGAATCAACAACTGAATTTTTCTTAGATTTATGTACAGGACTAAACAGAACACTGTAGATCAAATTTGGCCCAATGCTCAGCCTCAGCATACTCTCCAACAGTTGTACCCTGATCAGAACATTTGGCAGGCAAAGATAATGTTAGATAACCTTAATCTCAGTAGTCCACTACACTTACCTTTGAAAATAGCATGATATTGGGATGTAGATACTGAAGTCTAAATTCATTGGTTCATATGTGATTGAACTTTCAATGAGAATACCTGGTGGGTGTTCCTAAAGGTATAAATAATATAAATTCAGTTATCTTAATTATATCTCTTTCAAATAGTTTCAAATTCAATTTTTAAAATTCAGAATATGAAAAGCAAGGCAATCATTTTTACTTTATGATATAAAGTAAATATGAGAAGATATAAAATAGAGGAAGAAAGGAGCTAAGTGATACAATAACTTTTAGCAGACTGATTAATAGCTCCTGACATAGTATCAGGGACATTGTAATTTTTTGGCAGTTGAATCTTCATAGACAACTTTTTTTTTGATGACCACATTTGTTTAAGAGTCCGAGTCTGATTTAGGAAGATCTAAGTTACTCTGAGTGTAAATTTTGGCTAAATATTTAACAACTTCAGAGAAGCTTACATCTTCCCTATTTGGAACATGGAGATAATATTATATAAACCAGGAGTTGGCAAAACTTTTCTAACAGGAGCCAGAAAGTAAATATCTTAGTTTTTGCAGACCATACTGTCTTTGTCACAAATACCCATTCTGCCTTAGTATACTAAGTAAAAATACTTAGTATAAAACCAGCCATAAACAATAACTAGATGAATGTAGTTTTGTTTCCATAAAATTTAATTTACAAATATAGGAAGCTGGCTGGATTTGACCCTTGGCTATAGCTGTTAACCATAGACATAAGCCATTATTTGCAATAGAGGGTATAGTACACTGAAGAAAAATAACAATCTACACAGAAATATTTCTAAAGAGAAATAATTGAAAGAAGAACTTTGCCCATTCATTTACCTTCAGAGTAGTGAATTCCATGGAGAGTGCAAACCAATTAGCATGCATCTAGTTACATGCTACAATTTATAGTACTTATATTCTAGAATTGAAAAACATAAGGCACCATCAAAAATGACAGCACTAAACTCTTCCATGCATTCAGATATAGTCAATATTGGCACATGATTCACTTTAAGTGTACCATTTACCATCTAGGAAGTATGCTATTCAAGAGTGTTTGCTAGTACCTCAGATTAAGAGCAAATAAAATGGCCATGGTAAGAATTTTTAGGGTTGAGCACTATACAGGACAATATTATATGATAACAAACTTTATTTCAATCTGGATTTCTCACAAACAGGAATGTATTGGCTCATGTACCTGAGAGTCTCAGGGTAATTTGACATTAGGGATAGGTGGATAATAGAATACAAATCACATTATCAAAAACCTGTTTCTCTCCCTTCTCTAACAACTTCATATCCTGTCCTTTCTCTGAGTTGTCCTCTTTTTCAGGCAGTTTTTCTACCTTCAGGGGTGGCAACTGGAAACCTTAGTACTTAATTGCACAAAGATTACCTGTTTATAGCCCTAATGAAAAAGAGTGAGCCTCTTCTCTAGAAATCCCAGAAAAAAGCCCTAGAAAGTTTCTGTTTGACCTAGGATGGTTGTTCTGAAGTGAAAAACTTGTATAGCCTTTTCATTTATTTCCCAAATATTTGAGCTCCTGCATTGTATTAACCAGCATTTGTATATGGCAGTTGAGTTGGCCATATGCTAAGTTGAATACTTGGGCTTTTTTTTTTTTTTTTTTTTGGTGCCACAGAAACAGCAGCAAACAAATGATGGAGTCCTGCACCTGGAGCCAGAATAGAATCAGTTCACTTAAATCATTTTTACCAAAAGTGAGGCTGTGGTTCCAAAAATGAAAAACCAAGCTGTCATTACCAAACACAGCAACAAGTTAACATAAAGAAAAAAAAATAGTTTTCTGGTTTCAGAAAAGATTGATTCCTCTCTTATATGATATAACCTAATATACTCTATTTCAGTCAAAATTTTTGGTCAACAAAAGAGTGGGACATTTGTAGCACTATTTCAAAGTAAAATGTTTCTCTCAGGCTAGATTTTACCACGGAATATAAAATCACCCTATCAGAGGCAAAACAGATGTGTTGGCAGAAGGTAGGTAAAGAAATACATAGTTTTTATAACCCCAAATTCTATGTCTCTTCTACTGTGGAGATCATCTGAAAGCTTAAGAGAGAGGAGCCAATATTACATGAGCTATAAAGTCAACTGACAATAAAATTTCAATAATGCAGTTTTAGTCATTGGTTTGTGGAACTAAAACAGTCAAAGAATGTATTATTTGTTGAAATAATAATTGCTCTTACATGAACCCTGATGCCACAAAAAGTTAGAAGGTAAAGAAACTCAAAGGTATCTGGCTCAACTATGTTGACAGGGCAGCCATCTCCTAGATAGAGCTCGTTTTGCTGAGGTTGCAGGTTATACACTAGAAGCATCCGTCTAATTTTGACCTGGAGCCAGGAGTCAGTGCAGGTTACAGACACTGTTGAAAGAGATAAAAAAGAGAAAATATCAGATAGCATATCCATCCCCAAACAATGGCTCAGGACACTTTCCACCTCTTAATTGTGCTGAATTCCCAACTACACAGTGGAAATGTTTTGTTTCTGTTTGTATATTTTCCCCCTGTGAGATCTTGGGTCAATTACTCAATCTCTCACTCAGTTTCTTCATCAGAATTTGGAAAAATAGGAGCTACTTCCTGAGAAGCTCTAACCCAAATAAGCCAAATATCCACCTGGTTTTATAGATACTCAAATTTTACCAAGATGACTCATGAATACATTTTTGAAATATTTCTAAGATAACTGATATAGATCTGAAATAGATAGGTAAGAAAAAGCTTTGATATTTGGTTGCATGATGGAAAAATGTATAATGTGCTCCCATTTAAAATTTCATGTTGTATCAAAATATTTGAGCTAATATTACATGATATGCATTGTGAAACTAAAGAATTCTGAAATGAAATATTGCAGTTACTTCAGTGATAATATTTTATAATTGCCAATTATGTCAAGTTTTGGTTTTTTGGTCTTGTTTAATTTTCAGTACATCTCCATGATGTCAATTTTATTATTCTCCCATACTTAGAGATAGGTGAACTTAAGGTCACATAGCTGCTAAGTGGCACAACAGGGTTAAAACCTATGAAAAAATCGATTCAGAGCCTCAACTCTGACAAGGAATCATTTATAATTGAATACATCTGACTACTCCGTCCAAACTTCATACCCCATGGCCAGAACATGGGGACCTAAGCAACCTCCTCTCCTAGGCGCCAGGCGGTCTCTCCTGATTTTGCCAGCCACTGCAAATATTTCATATTCAGCAAAGCGACAAGCAAGTCTCCAGACAAAAGAAAATAAGAACCTGAAAATATTTGGCAAGTAAGGGGGGAAAAATAGCAGCTCCTTGAGATCAGCTTATAGAATAGATTCAAGAGGAAGTACAGTGGTGAAGACAGATGAATAAAACCATGTCTGCCTGCAACTTCATAATCAGTCATTAGTTATCAGCAGTTGATCACCAGGTTATAAAAAAACAAACCCCCAAAGTCAACTGTATGTTAAAAAAGCAGCCCCACTGCTTAAAATTGCCACCTCTAGAATTCCCTCTTTTTCTTACAATCATTAAGACCGTGGATCAACATGCAAAGCATGAGAAGCCCGCCTAACACGCAAGAGATCTTCATTGCTTCAGATCCAAGGTATCACAGCAAACAGGAAATGGAGGGACGTGGGCCTCCACAGGTGTTTATAAACCTCTTGCCTCCTCAGCTGTGGTGATGGTTTATCACTCTGGAAAGCACTGAGAAGCCCTCAGCACAGTTTGGCTTTTCCTCCTCCCAGCTGAAGTTATAATCATAAATCAAAAAATCAGGAAAGACAATGTGGAAAGTGGTTCTGGACTGTACCTCCTACCATTGCATCTTCTTCCCCAAGCATATGGATGTGTCTGAAACTGTGTCTTACATAATATTTGATATGTCTATTGGACTGTTTAAAAAAAAGGCTTTGCAAGATGATTTGAGGGATCCAAGTGAGTGAAACAAAGGAATCATTTACGAATTGATTGAAGATATCACTTATCATATTCACTCTGAGTTCTTGTGAAAAAAAGCCAATGCCCTAACTCCCAGACAATGATTCAGATCCCGTAGGCCTGGGACAAGATGCACTAATTGGTGTTTGTAACCAGCCCCAGGAGGTTTTGGTTCACATAAACAAATCCACACACCTGTGGTCCAAGCTTTGGAAAAACGCTCCTTTGTGGTTTAATTTTGCTTTCCCAAAAGGCATTTTATTGTGAATGTGTATGTATCCAGGGTGCTGAAGAAATATTTGCTAAGGGCATTTTTGGACCATTAAACCTAGTAATGAAAAAAAGGATTATGGACAAGGATAACAACATCACCTGGCTCCATATTTTGGCAGAAACTAACCTCTAAAAAGCTTCATCTCAAAAGTAAAAGCCTGATAATTTATCTCTAGAAATTACATAGCATGTCACGAAGATCGCCTCAGCTTATAAGTGCAATATAATTGTTGGTGAATATTGTCAAATTTACCTGTATGGATCTCCAGGATTATGAACTGATGTAACACAGAACAAGCAAAAAGTTACATTTGTGAACATCAGAAACCTCCAGGTAAAGTCCTTTCTACTAAATATTTTTCCTGACACTGCATGTTCTTTAAAATTAATTGGATTTTATTTTAGAGTGTCTATTGCATAGATTATATTTGGGAATGAGGGCCTTACAGTAGATTAAATTTACAAAGACTGTATCAGTGGATTTTACTTGAAAATACTTACCTGTTTTCTTAATTATATGCCTACTAATCAGCAAGGGCTGGAAGACACTAACCTTCTCCTTCATTTAACCCCTGGTACAGATCATGGGTTTTGCCTACAAAGACTTCAAAAATAATGACCATCAATTTGAGGTCTCAAGTTCAGCATTTTCCCTTAAGGTGGCCCTGCCACTTTGCCTTTGTATCCCTTAATATGGATATCAGTATTTTAAATAAAAATTTTTACTGAACCACAAAATGATGCAAGCCAGAAGACTTGGGTTCATTGCCCTGGGCATTGGATCAAGGGCACTATTCTTTCCCATAATACAGGGAAGACTGTCTATGTCTCAGTCGATAGGGAGGAATTCTCCTGGCTGATAGAACATGATCAGTTTTGGGCCTGAGAACATGAATATGGGGGAGAAAGGAGGAGGGGATCTAACCTCTCCTCTCTCTCTCCCACAGGGTAGTCCACATGACTTTTGCCTCCCTGAACCCATTGGTATGACAGTACTGGGCAGTTGCCACCACCTCAAATTTGACAAACTATTAGATATGTCACATACTGTCTAATCCTGCAGATGAGCATCTGATTGCTATTCCACTGAATACCACAAACATACGTTTCTCAAGCCATGGACGTTTTTGGTACCTCAAGTACCCCAACCTTATTAATTTGGATCCAATGCATTCCTGCAACAGGACTCTAACAACACAGAAGCAAAATGTCAGCCTAAATGTCAACTCATTCATGTCAAACATGGGGGCAACTGGAACATCTTGAGGATGATGCAGGGTCCATTATCAGGGCTATCTTGACCATCATGGTGGTGTCCTTCTCCTCTACTATACTCTTCCCTACCCCGTGTTGACTCATCAATTCCACTCAAAGAATCTGCCCACTGGGAAGAACTTCTAGCTGGTTGACCCCTTGATAGTCAAAGATTCTTACACTCCCAGCACTACATGTACCCCTTTGGCACATTATTTCAGTTCAGAAAACTGTCTTTGTTCTACCAATGTAGCATGCCCATATGGGGCATTGATGAGAGATTTCCAAATATTCAAAACAGCACTACTCTCAATTGAGCTCGTCATACTATGCCAAGTAGGTTGGGGGTTCCAAAGCCAGGCATCTCCAGTTGCTCAGGAGAGTTTCTAGGTGGCATTATCAACCCTCTGCTCATATGTACAGTCCAGGAGGTTACTCCCACTGTCAGAGTCATCCAACTAGAAAAAGTTGTGCTCAACATGGCTTGACCCTCACTGAGGTCCTTAATGATACTCCCTCAGCTTTGGACGCATAGCAGACCAGCCTCAACATCTTGACCCAGCTGGTATTGGATCATTGCATTGCCCTCAACTATTTGCTGGCCAATCCAGAAGGGGTCTGTGAAATTGCCTGCATCTCATGTTGCACCTGAATCAATGAAGCTGGCAAAGCAGAAGAGCTCATTAGTAGTCTTAGACATAAGGGCTCCTAGTTCTCTGGAAGAGACCATAATGGACTATGGGAATCTTTTCCTGGCTTGGTAATATTTGGGGCTCATGGCCTCCCAGTTGGCATGATCATCCTGCTTGGGCTTATTTTGAGCATGGGCCTAGTCTGCTATTACCTCTGACAGATTGGTGGTTATGGACACATCCCCTCAATGTTTAGTTCATTCAAGTCCATGATGGGGTAGCCTATGCTTCTTTCCAGGATCCTAAAGAATCAAGCGGTAGAGTTGAGTACTCTGGCTCCAGGCCAAAATCCTATGTGTGATCTTTCAGGCCTGACTATAGCCAGTTACAAGGCTTTGCCTGGCAGGCCTCTAAGGGGGAAAGCTGGCTCCCCACATCAGACTTGCTGCACAGCCAATGCATTGCACTTTTTCGGAGAGAGATGTAGTCAAGGGCTCAGACCTCTCCCACCTTCCCAGGCCAATCACAGTCATACACATATCCACATTCCTAGCCTGGGCAGCTCTATTCAGAGGCCTCCTTATTGGTGTCCTTGGCCAAGACACTTTTCCCCACTTTGTTGAAGTACCTTTCCTCTCCTAGCCCTTGCCCTCTAGGGAGCCAACACATTTTGCATCTTAAAGACTTTATTTCAGAGTGGCTTGTCTTCCTAATTGACTGACACCTAATTGTTCAACAGGTTGTTGTACAGATTAAAGTGTTAATTTATGTAAATTACTCAGAACAAGAACCTGACAATGACAAATTCTTTCCTGTTTAATCTGTTTGTGTAATGAAATGCATTAATAGAATACTTAAGATTAACATACATTGTTTGAATCCTTGTCCTGATGTATTTTTTTATATGCTGGGTTTAGTTTTCTAATACTTTATATTTATAGATATGTTTTCATAAATGATACATTTCATAATGTATATTTATAATGGAAATTTGGGCATCTGTATCTCTAGCAACTGAACATGAATTGGAAAGATTCCTGTTTGTCAAGATTATGAGCTTATGAAAGAGGAATTTTTATTTTTTTGACAATGAGCATAACTTCTCTCTACATACACTACACCCTGATACTCTTATTTGTAAATATGTGATTTATAAACTGGTCTCTGATTAGCACTATGATTAGCAGTCTCTTCAGTTTTAAATTGATTTTTACACTGTGATTGGAGCATCATCCTTTGGTCTATAAATTTTCTGTGATGACAAGGTGAGATTAACCAGTAGGTACCGCATCAAGGAATTATCCCTTAAAACGCCTCTTTGTAAAACACCTGTTTTTTCTTGTGTTATTTTTTAAGCTATTTTGTAGAAATTCCTTATTCTTGGTTTTCTCAAATTTCATCAATATTAAATCCAACAGAAATTAGTTTAAAAGAATTGAGGCATAGAGCACACATACTTTACATGTATGGGACAGTTGTTGATTTAAGGAATTATAGTAACTCAGATGAAACAAATTCTCTTCAGATTTAGTAGAAATCAGTCATACTTTCATTTCTCTCCAGAGTAGAATGAAAAGTATTTTATGAGTTGAAATAAAAATCATTCTTATAGTCATAAATAGGTATATTCCATATTGTGTCAGGAAAGTCTCTGTAGTTTATTAGAAAGAAAGGGGTGGAGTAGAAAATAGGGAAATAGAGGCAGGGCGATAGAGCAGAATAGGACTGAGAGTACATTTGCTTCCTCCATTATGCGAGAAAGAACAGCATTTGAGACATTTGTGGACTTTCTCTTCAACTCTATGAGGCAGGGACCCCCTCCCTCTGATTCATAGTTTAAGTCAAAAGAAAAAAAGGCATAGATTCAAAGGAAGCCTCATTTATCCAGGAGACTCATCTGGTTTTGACAGCTTTACCAGGAATAAAGAGTATATTGTGTTATGACCCTCTTGCAACCTTTGTCAAGAGTCATAATTCAGATGTGAAGAGTGACCAGTTACGAGAACACCTAAAAGCATATAATTTTTTTTCAAGACTTTTCAAATGCTGCTAGTTATTTTACTGGTTTGTAAGTAAAGATTTTTGGAAAATGGAGATTTACTTTTGGTTCAAAGCTAGCCGAAATGAAGCAGAAACCAAATGGAATCTTACTTTCACCCCAAATTTCGACTTTTTCATATGAGCAAGATGCATGAATCTAAATTCTCAAACTGACTTAAAATTAGTAGAGGAAAGGGATGGAAAGAGAAAATACAGGAAGACAGAAGTAGCGAATCGAATGTTCTATCCTCCCAACCAGTTACAGAGAGAACTTTCATCTTATTTTACACATATCATTAGAAAGAAGTGATATGGTAATTAATGAGAACTAGATTACAATATAATAGCTACTCAATTGTCACCCAGAAGAGTATATGATGAAATATGATCATGTAGCAGTCTACAGTGCCATATAAGTCAGGACTTAAGCTTTTTTCAAAGAATAAAAATAGCTAATAAGAAATATAAAACTTTAATTTTTAAAATGCCTTCATTACAAATTTAAAATCTGGGGAAGCTTCTTCACCCCACCAAAAGAGTTCATAAATATGGACATCAGAGCACATTCTTCCTTTAAAAAGATGAATTTTAAAAAGGTAAAAGATGACATCCAGAAGCATTCAGCCAACTCCAACAGGCAGTTCAATCCTCAGGCAGCCAGAGCACCAGGGTTGGTAAGGTTGCCTCCCCATTCAGAATTTATAGCTTCATTCCTACACCTAAGTGGGAAGGATACAATATATATGGTCCACCAGGAAAAAAACCAACCCTGTAATGGAGAAAAAAACCAAACAGTCTTATAGTACCAATGGGAAAATATCGTATAACTAAAGAATCACTGAGACTCAACAAGAGGAAACATGGTAGAAGAGGGCAAAAATTTTAAACTCTGGAACCCATTCAATATTTTAATAATTCAAGCATAACTGATACGTTTTATATATATATATAACTGTAACTGACCCCCCATTGAACAAATTTCAATGACCTCTATAGAATCCTCTCCCTTAACTAACTACTTGAACTTTTGAGTTGTTTCCCAGAAATGGTAGATTTTCCGCAAGACAAAGGAGCTGAGATTCTGAAGGCCCCTGCATAGACCTCCTGACAACATTCATCACCCCCTACAACCTGCCTCCAATGCAGGTAGCCCCTTGTTAGTTACACCACAACCTACCCCAAGGCACATAGCACCCTCCTTTAAAAGCCCACGATTTCCTTTACTTGGGTAGACTGATTTGGGACAGCTTATCCCATTCTCCCAACAAAGTATCTGTTGTCTTGTCTTAAAAATCCCTTTCTTCCTTGGCAGTCCTCATTGTCTCAATAATTGGATCTTTGTGTGATGAGCAACTGGACCTAGATGGAAACCCCCTTGCAGTTTCAACAACACAGCTATTATTAATAAAAGTTTATAAGTTTTACAGAAGGATATCTCAAGTTTTGATTTAAAAGCGTCAGTAGATATATAGAAAGAATAAAAGGTCTATTCCATTTGGGATACTAAAGTCCAAAGGCTATGAGCCATTTTTATAGCTTGAAAAGGATTTTCTCTCACAGGGATACAATTACAAGAACAAAAATCTGGTGTTAAAATTAGCATATAGACCAATTATCACCTTCATGGCAATTCCTAGTCCCATCCATATGTATGTTACAAAGATTTTTCTCTAGCTAGTTTGGGATTGATAAAACAAAATAGCTATCAAGGGCACGATTGCAAAACTACTACATTTTACCTGGGAGAATAATGAGAAATGCTTAGGCCAGTTATATCCCTAATCACCATAAGAATTCATGGCTATTAATTATCCAAAATAACTGAAATCAGGACCTTGAAGAGATGTTAGCACTCCTGTGTTCTTTGCAGCACCATCCAGAATAGCCAAGATATGAACCTGAGTGTCTATCAATGAATGAATGGATTGAAAAATGTGGTGCATATACACAATAGAACACCATTGGGCCTTAAAGAGGAGGAAATCCTGCAATGCGACAACATGGATGAAACTTCAGGACATTATGCTAAGTGACATAAGCCAATAATATTGCATTATTCCATTTATATAATGTATCTAAAATAGTCAAATCTATAGAATCAAAAAGCACAACGATGGTTTCCAGGGGCCATGGACAGGGGAGAGTGGGGAGTTACCAAGCAACAGGCATAAACTTTCAGTTAAGCAAGATGAACAAGTCTAGGGATCTGCTGTACAACATTGTACCTAGTAGCCAATAATAATGTACTGTACACTTAAGTTTTTTGAGAGTAGATCTCACATTAAGTGTTCTCACCATAAATAATTCATGGTTGCAATGATCCTAAACTGAAATTATATGAGTACATGGTACATAATGTGTGATGTATGTCACTTTATTGAACCTTGCCTTTTTTTCCATAAGTATATTAGAAAACATTTACAGTACTAAGGCAAACTACTCACCAAAATGACAGCCCTGAAGTTGACACTTGATGTGAAGTTGAGCTTTTTTCTCCCATTGACGTTTTGGACCCATGGCTAGTATTCCCTTTCACCTTTATAAAATTGAATGAAAACCTTCTGGGGAAAAAAAAAGTTACATAGAGATTTGAGACTAATGTCTATACTGTGGGAGGGTGAAGAAAGGATTACAGTATGAAAAATAAACTAAATGAGGCAGATCTCATTGGTTGTGATAGAATGCCAGATCAATTAGCTTAGGCAAAAATGGAAATTTGTACTTCACAGAAGAAAAAATTCTTAAAGGAATGTTGAACAGAACTTCCCATTACCCCAGCAAATGCTACTGGGTCCCAAGGCTGATTTCATAAGAGTCTGTCCAATACCAGAAACTCTGAATAAATGGCTGAAGCAGCTCTGCTATCTCCAATCATTTCCCCAGACATCTACAGAGAACGATTAGACACATACAGTTCTGAGTTCTTGGCCTATGATGGAAGGGTGAGCGGGCTCACTAAAATTCTCTTGCCCTTAATGAAGCCAGATAAAGGTGTTTTAATCAACTTCTCTATTTTTTGACTCTTACATATTGAGTCTTGGCTAAAAGGAATAAACAGACAATACCAAACTTATGTGGCAAATAGAACTCAGAACCACTTGTTTTTATATCAGCTGACTTTATGAGCAATCATTAATCATGATCCATTCAAATTTACAGTATCTGACCCATTAATCTAAGGATTACCAGCATCTCCTGATATTTATAGAGGTAACTTATAACAGAGTTGAGAACATGGAGTCTGGAACAAGAAAGATGACTTCTGGCTCAACAATACTGTCAGTACACCAGTGAAATCTTAAACAGGTGAGCCTCATCTACTTACTTAGAAAATATTGAGAGAATCACCTGACTTTTTTTTTCCCCAGGTCTACTCATGTGACCAAGCAGGACTCTGTAGGTCAAATTGGGCCCAGTGTTCAACCTTGGCCTCAATGTAAAAACATAGGTAACTGAGGAGATCTGGCCATAGGGCTGTCCAACAGTTTTATTCTCATCAGAACACCTGGCAAGCAAAACTGATGTTAGATAACCTTTATCTCAGTGGTCTACTACACTTACCTTTGAATATAGCATGATATTGGGATGTAACCACGGATATCTAAATTTACTGGTTCAAAAGTGATTAAACTTTCAATAAGAATACCCCATGGGCGCTCCTAAAGAGATAAGGAGCATAAAAGTCAGTTATTTTAATTATGTCTGAGGGTAACAAACTGAATAAAATTTTAGAAATAGAAAAACATATGAATCCTTGATTTCACATTAATATACAAATTAGATGTAAGTGGAAGATACAAAGTAGAAGAACAGCAAAGCTAAGTAATTAAAAAATCTTTTTAGAAAGGACCAAATTAATAGCCCCTGACAGTGTCAGGGACATTTTGTTGACAGTTGAGTCTGCATAGACAACCTTTGAGTCACCATAGCTCCTTAGGAACAACAGTCTGATTTAGGCAAACCTGGATTATAGGACAGGCTATGCGAGTTATACCAGGTGTGAATTTTGGCTAAATATTTAAGAGCTTCAAGCAGATCCTATTTGTAAAATAGAAATAACAAAACAGCAGTTGGCACGCTTTTCCTGAAATGAGCTAGAGAGTAAATATTTTAGTCTTTATAAACCATGCCATCTGTGTTGCAAACACTCATTCTACCATTGTAGAATGAGAGCAGCCATAGGCAGTACCTAAATGAATATGACTGTGTTCCATTAAAACAATTTTAAAACATAGGCAGCAGTGGAGAATTGGCCCTAGAGTTATATCTGCTGACCTGAATATTAGCTATTATTTTTAAATGAGATATGTTACATTCAACATAAATAATAGCAATAAGCACAGAAGCATTTCTTTTAAAAAAAAAACCCATTAAACTAAGAATTTTGCCCTTCTGTATGTCTTCAGCGTATCTGATTCCATGGAAAGTGCAAACCAGCAGATGTACAACTAATTACTAATGTATGCTACAATTTAGAATATTTACATTCTAGAATTGAAAAACATATGAGAGCATTCAACTTGTCCATAGGATGAAATAGGGTCAGTATTTGCATATAATACAACTTTAACCGTACCATTTACATCTTAATATGGCATTCAAGAGGGCATGTTAGTATAGTACCTCAGATTGCTCAAGTTCAAATGCTATCTTTAACATTTACTCTTTGCATGACAAGATGGAATAACTAAGCCTAAACTTTTTAATATAAAAAATGGGCCTAATAAGAATTTATAGGGTTCAGCCTATACAGAAAATCTTCATTATGTATTAAAGATATTCAATTTCATCTGGATTTTGTACAAATGGGAGTATGTTGGCCTATGTACCTGACAGTCCCAGGGTAAGTAGACATTAGGAATAGCTGGATAAAAGAATTTCATCACATCATCAAGTACCTGTTTCTCTCACCTACCCCCAACCCCCTGCAACAAAAAACAACAAAAACAAAAACAAAAAAACCTGATATGTTTTCCTTTCTCTGTTGGTTTTTTCAGGAAGTTTCTTCATCCAGGGCTGACAAATGGAAACCTTAGCACCTGTCTAGTGGCAGATTATGTGTTTAAAATGCCAATGAAAAAGACTGAGCCTCCTCCCTAGAAAACTCTGCAAAAATCCCAGAAAGATTCCACTAGACCTGCCAGTACTATCCAAACTGACAATTGGCCTAGCAGCATTTTTATTTGCTTCACAAATATTAAGTGCCTACGTTTTATTTAACCAATACTTGGATAGTGCTTGGCATACGCAAGGTATTGTTTTAGGTATACACTGGGGATACAGTGGTAATAATCAAAAACATGGGTCATGTATCTAGACTCGGGTATAGAATCAGTCCACCTAAATCATATGTACTAAGTGTGGTAGTATGGGACCAAAAAGGAAAATAAAGATGTCATGGCAAAATGCAGCAAGAAGTTAACATAAAGCAAAATCAACAGATGTGAGAGACATTGGAAATTAGCACTGACACCCCATTCAATTCAGCTGTTCCACTTACTGTGTGACACTGGGCATGTTACTTGTGTACTCTCTGCCTCAATGTCTTCATCTTTAAAATGGGTATAATACTCTCTAGTGAACAGGGTTGCTATGAAGGTTAAGTAAAGCACCTGGCACTAAGTAAGGTCTATTTATTAAGTAAGTATAACCTGTACTACATAGTATGAGGTGCACAAGAACCAAAGTCTCTAACATATTCATGGGCACAATAGGCGTATGATTGCTTAATGCACAATTGCGTTCTTCCTCCCCTCCTCCCTTTCTCCCTCCATTTGTGATCCATTTATTTGGACTAGTTAATGAAATTTCAAGTTTTCTGGTTTCAGAAAAAAATGATTCCCCTTTTAACTGTACAGCAGCTATGTAACCTCATATGGCCCTATTTCAGTTTGAATTTTTAAGACAAGAGTGGGAAATTGTCACGTGTTTCAAAACAAAATATTTCTCTCAAGTTAGACTTTACCACAGAGAATATAAAATCTCTCCATCAAAGGCAAGTGAAACATGTTGGCAGAAGTTAGATAAGCAAATGCATGGTGTTTAAAGTTCCACATTGTACCTGATATCTTTTCTACTGCAAAATGATCCAATAACTTAAGATAGAGAGTAGTCAATGTTCCATTAGCTATAAAGTCAACTTACCAATTAAATTTGAATAGCAATTTTAATTAGTTTGTGGCCCTAACGAAAGAACTACATAACACATTGTTGAAATAGTAACTTTTCTTACTTCAGTTTTGATCCCACAGTGGGAGAGAGGATAAAGGAATTCAAAGAATTCCAATGAGCTGCCGGTTACAGTACAGCCAGTTCCTAGATACAGTTCATAAGGCTGGGGTAGCAGGTAATTCAAATAAAGCCTTCGTTTAATTCTGACCTGCAGCCAGTGTTCACTACAGGTCACAGTCGCTGATAAAAGAAAAAAGGGAAAGTGTCACATACCATGTTTGTCACCAAACAATAAACTTTCAACCTGTCAATCTGAATCTCAACTTTACAGTGAAATTGACTTGGTTCTATTTCTATATTTTCTACTATGAGATCTTAGATAAGTTATTTAATGTCTACATGGCTCAATTTCTTCATCCATATGAATGTGGAAGAAATCAGAGGAATTCATAAGCCAAATATCCACCAAGTTCCTTAAAGATCATTCAAATTTCACCTACAAGTGAATCTTAAGAATATATCTTTTAAATAGTTCCAGGAATAATTGATATAGCTCTGAAACAGGGATGGAAAGTTTCAATACTTGATTGTAGGTACTTGGAAAAATTCATCAGCTGCTTTCATTTTAAAAATGTTTGAGCCAATTAGCAGTACCTTGATAGGCTGAGTGAAACTAAAGTGTTCTACTGAAATGAAATAATGCGTTTACCTCAACAAGTGAGTTTTCTTCCTTGATTACTAACTCTGTCAATTTTGTGGAGGGTTTTTGTCTCATGTACTTTTTATTACATCTGTATAAAGTCAATTCTATTATTATTCCACTCTTATAAATGAATAAACTTAAGGTCTCATAGCTGCTAATGGCAGAGCAGGATTAAATTATATACAGAATCGAGTCAGAGCTATGTCCTCTGCCAGACACCTGACAGTCTCTCCTGCTTTCTCCATTCACCACAGGTATTTCAGACTCTGCAAAATGACAAGCATATCTCCAGACAACAGAAATGAGAACCTCAAAATGTTTTCAAATAAAGAGAAAGGATAATAGCCTTTTGAGGTCACCTTGCTGTGAATTCAAAAGGGAATGCAAAAGTGAAGATGCTTGGATAAAACTGTGTAGCTGAGTGGGAATTGGCAGTCATTAGCTATAAGCAGATGATCATCAGATTACAAAATAAAAATTCACAGAGTCAGCAGTATGTAAGAAAGCATGCCACTGCTTGAAATGCCCCCCTCCAGGATTCCCTTTTTCTTACCATCCTCAAAACCGTGAATCAATGCAAAGAGCGTGAAGAGCCCTACTAACACGCCAGAGACCTTCATCACTTCAGACCTCAGTCCAAGTTACCACAGGAAACAGGAAATCATGTGCAGTTGGCCTCCCCAGGTGTTTATATACCTCTTGTCTTCTCAGCTGCAAGAGATACTCCATCATTCTGGAATCACTGCCAAAGTCCTCAGCACAATTAGCATTTCTGTTTCAAGGCTGAAATAATTATAATGATAATGATTTAGAAAATTGGAGGGACGTGTGTAAGGTGGTTCTAGACTATATCCCCCCAAATTGTGTCTTCCCAGGCATACAAATGTGTCTAAAATTATGTCTTATGTAATATTTGTTATGTGTCAATTGGACTGTTAAGAACAGGGATTTGCAAGATGATTTGAGGATCTCCAAGAGGGTAAGATGGAAGAGTCATTTATGAATTGATTGATGATATTGTGTATTATAACGACCTTCTTGTGAAAATCACCAATTCCCTGGCCCCATGGGGAACCATGCTGATCCAGTAAGGCTAGGTGGCGACCTATGTATATGTCCCTCTAACCAACTCCAGGAGATTCTGATTCAGGTAAACAAATCCACAAAATTGTGGTCTAAGCTTTGGAAAAACACTGCTGTCTGTTTTACTGTTGCTTTCTCAAAAAGCATTTTGTCATGAATGTATTCATCTCAAAGGAACTGAAGAAAAGTTCTCCAAGAGTATTTTTATCCAATCAAACCTAGTAATGTAAAATTTTGAGAAAAATGGATTATGGTGAGAATAAAATAGACTTGGCTCCATATTTTGACAGACATCAACCTTTAAAAAAATCACCATCTCAAAAACAAGAGTTTAATAAGTAACTTTTAGAAATCACATGTCTCATTGATTGCCTCATTGTGTGGGATAATTGACTATCATCAAACACAGCTGTTGGAATCTCCAGGATTTTGTATTGATATAGCAAAGAATGAGCAAAAATGTACATCCATGATCATCAGAAACCTCAACAGAAGGAATATAAAATAATAAATGAACATATTATTTTATATAAAAGTATATAACATAACAGAAATTTCTACTTCCCCAATAATTTTTACACGTTTTACCTTTCTGCTACAATAATTGATAATATTTTATTGTAGAACTTCCTGGCAATTTTTTTATATTTCTTTTAATTCACAAATGCATATATATTTAAATTTTTATGACATAAATGGAATTTATACTGTTCTATATATTTTTCTTATATAAAATACCTTGGAGAACTTTTCACGTTGTTGTCTTTCTGTCTACTGCTTTCTTCCTTTGGTGGCATAGTATACTGTATTATGAAAACCATATAATAATTAAGACTTAATGGACATTTATATATTCAATTTTTTTAGTCTATAAACAATTCCCCCCGAGACTGTATTTCCCCTCTAAGGCTGTGCTGATGTTTGACCCTTGTTATCAGCCAGAGGGCACCAAGAGGTGGCAGAAGGGGGATGACCTTGAAGGGGACAAAGTGTCATCTTGTAAAGATCCTACCTCAAGTGAATATTCTTACACTCTGCTCTCCTCTAGAAAGGGGGAGCTGGTAGCTTCTGTTATCTGGAGGTTTTAGCCAACTCAAGTTGTTCAAGATTTTCAGGCTCGTGTATCTGATTGACTTCATCTGAGCTCCAATTTGTCACATTCTTTCCCTGTCAGGACTTGGACTTTGACAAAAGAGACTGGTCAAAGCTGTGCATTCAGAGTCTTATAGCTCTGTCACTCTTAAAATTATATCCTGAGTCACATATTCAGCACGATCTGCCCTGGAGCTGCAGAGGACGAATGTTCCCTTCAAAGGTGACATGGAGGCATTCTGGATCTCCAGACTGAGGCCCAGGGAGCTCATTCACTATGGCTGCCAATAGAGGCTGGTTGTCAACTGGGAGCTTAGCTGGGCTGTGAAACAAGATGCATACACACAGTCTATCCACATAGCCTGGCCTTCTCACAGCTTTTTATCATACTTTTTATCATGGCTTAGGGAAAAATGAATGATCTTTTTTATTAGTAAATGAGAGAGTTTACCAGAAGTGGAGAATGTTTTGTTAATGGCTGCCCACTTTGCTAGGTAAGGGGAAAATATATACAGAAACATCACATAAAAATTATTTAAGTGACTGGGAGAGTGGAACTGAAACTTATCTGGGCTATTTTTTCTTTTTTCCCAGCTTATCCACATGGACATGAGAGGATGTGTTGGATTGAAAATTCTGCAGACACTCCAACACATGCGGAATTGGGATGGGGGGCAGTGCGGGAAAGAACACCATAGCACACCTGTAATTCTTTTACCTTAAGAGAGCAGAATCTTGGCTTCATCATTTAGATCAAAGTAAACTTAAAGGCTCACTTGTCTTCAGTTTACTTTTTTAACATAGATTCCAATGTGCATTTGAAGCATATGAGGATCTTATTAAAATACAGAGTCTGATGGAATAAGTCTTGGATTGGGCTTGAGATTCACCACTTCTTTCTAACAAGCCCCCAGGTCACAACGATGCTGCTCTATGGATCATGTTTTTATTTGTATAGCTATAGAGTCTACTGATAGTATTGGGGGCTGCTGGGAGAAGGGAGAAAGAAACTGAAAGAGACTGAAATTAAAAACCTAAGAAAGCATGTGTTCATTTGAGAAAGCAAGAGTATTATTGCAGGGAATAATTAACTAAGCAATGTTGGATTGATTGGCATTTTTGGACAAAATTGACAGCACCATGAAGCCTGCTTGAATGCTCCAGATCTTGTGGTTGCAGACTCACTATTACCAGTACCTCAATGACATTGATAATGATTCTACATCAAACATAAAACCACGTGCATATCATTTTTGAGAGTGAGACTAATAAGGACAATTGGAGTATATATTGTAGGCACTCCTTCCATTTGCTGGGTCTTAAAATTCAGGTTAGGTATAAATCATTTGCCTAGGGTGAGGGGCAAATCATTAAGAGGTTGATATCACATAGGTCTGACCACTATTCTACCCCATCAATCACTCACTTATGAGTGGAGACTGGTCAATGTCCCTGTACTCACTGAAAACAAATCTTTGATATTAGGTGAAGTAAAGAAAAATAATACTAGCCGATACATTAACACTCAGTCCTGTACTTCTATGAATGCTACATGGGCTAAAAGGCACTAAAATCAAAATCTTAGTGCAGAACTATTTGAAAAATTGTCTTACTGAAAATGGCAAAAGAATAGCTGTAGACAAAAAGAAAGTAGAGTGAAAATATCTTATTTTTATTACCAATTCAGACAATGTAATGGGTTTTGTGTTTCTAGTAACTATTCAAAAATTGAGGACCTATGAAGTATATGATAAGCCAGAAATAGAGAAGTCCCGTAATAGATTGACAATGCTTTCAGGGCAGGAACTGGGTGTTTATTTCTTTAGACAACCCCAAAGTCAAATCTACGCTTGTTTACTGCAACCTATAGGAGGGAGAATAACATTAACTAAAATCTAATGAATGATTTCTCATAACCAAGAAATAATTTGTGAAGAATTGACATGAAAAATATTGTTGGCAACAAAGTAACCTATGAACTTGGCCAGATTTCAAGAGCCTTTGAAAAGGTTGGTTAGGTACTGCCAATGTAGAAGCTCTCTACTCCCAATCTTCTATGTCTTCAGTCTTTCAAGAAAGCAGCCAGAGAGAAACAACACCTTATCTATGGGTTAAAAGCAATTTGAATGACAGTGGATTTCTCATCAGAAACTGTGGAGGTCAGAAGTGACACAAAACTTTTCAACTGCTGAAAGAAAGGAACCGTCAACCCAGAATTCTACATCCAGCAAAAAATATCCTAAGGAATGAAGGGGAAATCAAGACATTCTTAGCTGAAGAAATGTAAGAGAATTTGCCAACAGACTTCCCCTAAAAGAATAGCTAAATAAACAAACAAAAACAACAAAATGCTAAACCTATATATCTTTAGGTTATTTTTGCAAAGAGAAAAAAAAAAGAAGCAATTTCTTACCTTCTATTTGACTTTCCTGCATGAACTTTTATCTCCCTCCAGTCTAGTCCCTGACACAGGAATCTGAGAGGTTCTTCTAAAATATAAATTATATTGTGTCACTCCCTGATTCAAATCCCTTTAATAATTTCCCAACTTGGAGTAAAAGCCAACAACCTTACAATGTTCTATTGGACTCTTCATAATCTACCTTACACTAACCTCTCCCACTTCCTTTCCTACAATCTGCTCCCAACACACATGCACACACTCAATGACCCCTAGTCTCTTTACAGTTCCTCAAGCACCCCAAAAATGCTTTCAACTAAAACCCTTCAGTCTTACCATTCTTTGTACCTAGAATGGTCTTCAACATTTTCCCATAGTTAACTCACTTCCCTTGGTTCCCTATTCCAGAGTCACCCAAAGAACCCTTCCTTGTCACCTTGCCACCCTACATAAAACAGCCCCCATCACTACCTCTCCATGGCATTCTTTACAGCATATATTTTCACAGCAAGTCATTTAATATACTTTATTCCCTCTCCATCTTTCTACCCTAAGTGTTTGGTTTAAATCATCTATAACTTAAGTTTCAAGTTTTTCCTGAACACCATGACTTTATATTTTAAGGAATATTAACAACTGGATTAAAATTCACAGCCAGGTTATTAAATATTATTTAAATTTAAAAGTACTACATAAATTGATCACTGTTTCTACTATGCATTCTACTTATTTATGTAGTATTCCCTATCCTGATATTTTAAGTGTTTCCAAAAAATTGAGATGCTAGACAATAATCTCATTCTAAACATAACATATATATATGAATCTGGCCCACCTGAACTACCAACTTTCTGTGGCTATCCAAGTTTAGAAAATGCTACTCAATTCTATGAACTATATATCTAGTCATTTGTCAAATCAATATCTTAAAAGCTTCCATTTTTCTCTCCAAAGCCACAGCTTTCCCTGTACTTGTGAAACCCCAATTACTTCTATATAATGAGTAATTTAATGTTTTGTGAGATTGTAAATCCTGTGTGCCCTTACAAGTTTGAAGCAACTTTAGTAATTCTTTGTTTTAGGTGACTAAGGATTATTAAAGATATATTAAACTGGACAGGCTAGTTTACACACAGGAAATTTTAAGCCCCATATTTCAGTGGCTTTACATAAGAAGTGTTTATTTCTTGTTCATGTACATATCAGCACAAGAGAGCAAGGGTCCCAGTCAAATGAAGGTTCTACTTTCCTATGCTCACTCCTTTATGCTTTAGCCAGGAAGTGCCTCAAAGCACTTCAGCTCACAGCTCATTGGCCAGTGATAGCATTTAGCCTGCACACCTAGAAGGGATATGATAAATCACTTGCATATATTATGGTCAGTAAATGTCTTTGTCACAGAGAATTACATAGAAATGTTCTGACAGTCATTTAAATATCATACCACATTTCACATTTCTTTGAAATTAACAAATATAAGGCTAACTGAAGATCTGCTTTGACAAGGGTCTTCCTAGGTTTTTTACCTCAAATGTTAACAAATTTTGCTTAAAACTGAGACAATATTTTAAATGTGTAAATAGAATACATAAATGTAGAACACATTAACATACATAACTCTTAAAATGCTCAACAGATTGAAGATTTTACAATGATAAAATAATCCCCAAGTCTTTCTTCCCCATGTGATTGCTTGTTAACCACCTTCTTCCCATACCGGTATGCAAATCTCTTGGCAATGGGAATTCGCCACTCCTGTGCACAGGTGAAGTCTCTTTCTTCACTCACTTGAATCTAAGCCAGCCTTGGACTTCCTTTGACCAATAGAATGCAGTGGTAATGATTTATGAGTTGTAGAGAAGAGGCTTCAGTGAGTCTCCTGGCTTCTACCTTCACCCTCTCGGAAGGCTGTCCTGAGATTACTATGTAATGAAGCCACTTGAGCGAATGGGAAAATGATAGGCAAGTTCAGGAGAACAGAGGGCCAGTACCAGCTGTCCGACAGGTGAGACCACCTTGGGCCTTTCATGCCAACCCATCCTCCAGCTGGATGCAGCTGTTCAGAGCCTGGATGAAACCAGAAGAGAAGCCCAACCAGCCTCCAGAATTATAAGAATAAACGGTAGTTTTAAGCCACTAAGTATTGGGATAACTGCAGTGCTTAACTGATAAGCTACAAAATTATGTTTTATACTCAATCAAATAAGCTTTTTCACATTACTCTAGTTCTCATAGCTGTGTCTTACTAACCAAAGTACCCATCAATATATTTTAAATAAAAAAGACTAAGATGAATAGATAGCTATTTAACATCGAGGGTATATTTTATGTGGAAAATGTCCTTGGCACACAAATGGTATGAAAAATTTATAGTTTGATATAAAATGAGTTCGTTAATATGTAAATCAGTATAATCACCCTGGAGGTTAACGATGCCGGGGCCCAGACACTAACCCTGTGTCCTGCTGCACCACTGCACCCATAAACACCCTCCCCTGCAGCCGGCTCAGCTTCCACAAGCTTAGGAATCTCACTGTGTGACTGGGGAAAATAGGTGGCTTGGGATTTGGTATAGAAATGCAAAAGATGTTTGGGATGAAATGAAGTTTGTTTTCCACCTAAATTCTTAAAATGAATCTTTTTTTTCGGATTAGGAGAAAGAGTGAGGATCCAAATCAGTTTTTTTTCTGGTTGTTTAACAAGGAATACTGAGGACGGCAAAAGACATTGTTGTGGCCATTCAGACGCGCCTATGTGTACACTCAACACTAGGAAGACCCAAAGTACTTGATGTGGTAGATTAACTACGTTAAGGCCATTGTCGATATTTTGCTATGTGATTTATCTCTGTGGAGATATTGAGACTACTTCGTATTGTTTTTATGTTTATAGTGAACAGCATAAAAAATTTGATTAGAAGTTTTACACATATGTTTTAAGAAAACATGGACTTTCAGATTCTAGGAGGACAATGACAATTGCCTAAACCTGAATCTCTTCCTGGTATTCTCCAAAAGCCATTCAGAAGAGAATAAAACCATTTCCTACACCTGCAGCAAATCTAGAAAAAAAGAGATCACTACTAACTTCACGTTACAATCCAGGAGGGAAATAAACATCTAAAACCAGCTCCAGACATGATCCTAGAGCCTAACTCTGTCTCATAGTTAAGCCTGACAGTTAACTTTAATAACACAAGTAGCTACTATTATCCCCATATTATAGACAAAGAAGTTGAGGCAAAGAGAAATGCCTAAGCAAATAAGCACACGAGTGTAAATTCCCATTAGCTGAAGAAAAAGTATTTATTGAATTTGATTCTAGTATAATTAAAAATTCTCAAAAGGAGTCATAAGGGAAGTGTCTACTTTATTAAAATTGCAGATTAATAAAAACATTTAAAAACACATGGTATCAGTAAGAACTCTGAAATCTTCAGAAAATAGCTATAGCTTAGGCATATTGTTTCTCAGTCCTTAGGCAGCTGCAGTTGCTCCATATATCACATTATATAGCCCATTCTATTTCCCATTGAAGAGAAAATGAGGCATAAGATGTGCAATGATCTAATGTTAGGCACTTCCTATAAAGAAAGAAAGAGTAAATAAGTATCTTTTATGTTGTAATGATGGGGTTATCTAGTTGAGAGAAACTTTTCCTTATTGGAACAGAAAGGAGAGGAGAAAATGATCCATAGCCTTGAGTCTAACCCACAAGAGGACAATACATTAAGTGCTATAAATGCTTAAGTTTTGTATTGAGCAATTTTTTGCATCTAAATACTATGTATCAAAATGGGGGCAACACTTATTTCCTAGAAATAGTTTCATTTCAAGTTCTAGTTTTAAAAGTAATCTCTTTAGAACAAATCCCTTTCCCTTCAGTGATACCACATCCCAAAGTCTTAACCCTATAACAAAGTTTTCATAACTTCCCTTTCATTGCTCACTAAGAAAATCCCATGAATAAGAAACATTTCCCTGAAGTGATTTGGTTTTAAGAAACAGTTCTCATCTCTGATTAAGAAAATGCTGAGTTCACATCTTCATTGATTGCTTAGTAATCTTTGGCCTTAATATTAACATTACAATAGTTCTTGTTACTGTATAAGATCTCTATGAATGTTGAAGTTGACAAATACTTCACATCAGCCCTGAAATTACAGTCCTTGTCTACTAAAAATCTGCAGTCCCCAACCCGCAGGCCGAGGACTGGTACTGGTCCATGGCCTATTAGGAACCAGCTGCACAGCAGGGGGTAAGCGATGGGCTAGGCAGTGAAGCTTCATCCGTATTTACAGCTGCTGCCCATCACTCACATCGCCATTTGAGCTCCGCCTCCCCTATCTATCCCTGTCTGTGGCAAAATTGTCTTCCATGAAACTGGTCCCTGGTGCCAAAAAGGTTGGGTACCACTGTACTACATTATGCCTGAAAAACCCCTAATAAGAAGCCCCACCTAGTGTCAGATGAGACAATATCATGAAGACCAATTCACTAGCAAACAGTAATGCACACATCTTCCATTCCTGAACCAAATGCTGGTGAGTACATGCCATATCACCAGGTATTTATATAATTTTCTAAGTAACTTGCTGTTTTCTATCACAGAACATACTTGAACAATAAAAAAAGTGACATTCAAAGTACCTTGATTTCATCAATCCTGATGGATAGAGAAGAAAAGTGTGTTTTAAGATTTGGAATAAGATTTCAAGCACTTGGCAGTATTTATGCAGTACTCTTTGTAAACTGGAGAAGCCAGCCACCTGGACTGCCTGAAGAAGGAAGAAAAACAAACGGAAATAAAGAGAGAAGAGGTTAGGTGTGTGTTTAAACATCTTTTTAGGCCCTAATGTTAAACTGGAGGCTAAACTATTGTTGCTATTCCAATTTAACACACAAGACTTTTTCAAGTGGGAGGGCCAATATGCCCTATTGTCATTCAGGCACCACCATGAGATCATAGATTCTCAGCATAGAATTTAAATCCAAAAACCTTTATGGAAAAGTTGCTTCAATAACACCTTTCCAGACACATGAGGTATGTTACAATTTCATTAAAACGGTGGGTGGTATATAAGAGGTTGAGATAATCAGATCTATCAGAAGACTTAGTTACCAAAAAAGTACCAAATACTCTAAAAGTTTCATCTTATGATCCTGAAGATATGTAAAACAACTGTCCTGAAGAGCTAGTAAAATTCATCCTCAAAAAACTTTTCTTCTTGCAGACCTAGTTGTAAACCCCAATGTGCCCATGTAGTCTTTGCTATAGAAAATAAGATGGAGAAAATAAGGTATGTAGGAAGTAATGGAAGTCCAGGTTGACCCCGACATCAACAGTATATTAAAAGAATTGATACATAAATAATGATCTTTCCATTTGTCTAAGGGTGGTAGGCATCTAATATTTGCAGAGATAAATTTTTATTCTACTAAACAACACAGACTGTGGAATGAAAGCATCGAGTCCTAGTCAGGGAGTGGTGTCCAAGAAAGTATCCCTTCACCTCTTATCTTCAAAACTGTATCTGGAAAATAGGTGGTTGCAGTTCCAATGAAAATGTATGATGGCCTATTTTAAAACAGAAACCAGCATTATCATTAAAGAGATGTTCCCAGGATGACATTTTTTAATATTCTCTGAACATAAGTACCTTGGATCGATATGTGAAGTTGCCGGTTTTGATGAAGGTTTGTCTTGCTCAACAACACACGAGACAAGCATGAATCCTCGCCTTGGTAATGTTCTTGAGACAAATGTTAGCATAGTTCTAAAAATAATCTTCCCTTTTAAAACCTGAGGGTACAAAAGTTTTAAGTAGATTTATCAATTATGATACTTAATTTTTTTACAGAAATCAGAAAAGCATGTGAAGTCCCTAAAAGGACCAAATTTAGGTAAAAGCGAACAGAAGGGAATATCTACATACATGTAGAAAGTCTAGTTTTAAAAATGGATGATCTATGAAACCTGGCACACTGCCTATAATACAGGAGCCCCTAGTAAGTTTTAATTGATAATGAATTTATTGCTTCTAAAATACAACATAATTCTTCAAAGACCATTCTTTAAAAAGCAGTTAAGCCATTTTTTACATTTAGGTTTATCTGCATTTAAATTCTGTTTTCCCTAAATATCTTACCATTTCTCTGTCTTCCTAAAAGACATGATTTCTTCTCTAAAAAACGGGGCAATGCCAGATTCACAGCATTGTACTATTAAACAAAAAATTCATAAAGTTATTGGCATATAAGAAGTCAATATAAATAATATTCACAATTAGGATTTAATAAAGACAGTCAATGGTTGATGAAACACTTTTCTAAGCACATTCAATGAAATATTTTCTATGCAGTATTGGGCCCTAGATTTTCTTTTCTTAGTTGATGAATATTATCTTGTTCTCATGTAAACCATAATGTATTTTTTGTGCTTTTTTCTCAGAAGGTATACTAATTCTAAAGTGTTAGAAAAAACAGATTAAGTAGTAAACTCCCATGATACCACTACTCAAAGGCAGGCTCCGTTTAATGTTTACACAGCATCTCTATGTTCTCTTTGTCTAAAAAGAGGAAAATCCTTGACTTCTGAAATCAATTACTACAATTTTTCTTACATTTTATTCAGGATAAAAGCAGAAGATTAAATTTCAGTTTAGGGAAAATCATTTTTGACTCCTGATTTTTATATTTAAAAAAACAGTGGGAAGCCTGATTTTAAAAAAAATTCCTCCACCTCAACTGGACTTCAGAGTTTTACAAATATGAATGTATATTTGGAGAATCCTATATGAGGATCATATAAGAATCCTGTAAACTATAGTTTTCTCTCTCCAACCCCTGAGAAGTTTAACATAAACTGAAGGGAAGAGTAAACTGAATAAAGGATGCTATTTTTGGAAGAAGGATACATATACTGTCCCTTCTTTTTTCTCTAATGGAAAATGGACTTAACTTCTACAATTTTAAGAATTAAGTTGAATTGAAAACTATTCGATGAGCTGTTTTGCAGTAAAAAAAAAATAATAAATAAAAACTATATTCCCTACAGAACTGTCAACATATTTAGAGCAAGTTCTGTGTTCCATTTAATTTAGCATCCCCAGGAGTGGGGGTGAGCAAACTATAGCCCACAAGCCAAATCCAGCCCACTGCCTGTTTTGGTAAACAAATAATTACAAATAAAGTTTATTAAAATACATGTGGTCATGCTTATTTGTTTATATACTACATATGTCTGCTTTCATGGACACGGGCAGAGTCGAATAGTTGTGACAGAGACCACATGAGCTACAAAACCTAAAATATATACAGTCATGTACCATGTAACATTTTGATCAACAACAGACTGTATATATGATGGTGGTACCAAAGATTATAATGGAGCTGTCCTGTACAGGTGTACCTTTTTTTGTAATCTTTTATGCAATATTTCTACTGTACCTTTTCTATGTTTAGATACACAGATACTTACCATTGTGTTACAGTTGCCTATGGTATTCAGTACTGTAATATGCTCTACAGGCTTGTAGTCTAGGAGCAATAGGCTATACCATATAGCCTAGGCACATAGTAGGATATACCATCTAGGTTTGTGTAAGTACTCTATGATGTTCACACAATGATGAAGTTACCTAACAATGCATTTCTCAGAACATATCCCCATCATTAAATAAGACATGACTGTACTATGGGGTTATTTACAGAAAAAGTTTGCCAACCCCTATCCTAGAGCTCAGTCTGCTTAAGAGGTATAATTCATTGACTGACAAGAAACTGTTATCTATATATGTTGAATCCCCGTGTTCTGGAAAAAAAAAAACATAAAAGTCAGATTAGCCTTGCTACAAGGACCATCTGAGGCAGCTGCTTCCTGGGCCTGATAAAGTATGCCTAAATGATTCAACTAAATAAGATAGTAATTGTTCTTACCTGATATTGGATGCCACAGTCACTTGTAGGGTACAAAAACATATAAAAGTCTTGCCACACATTGGTTACAGGACATCCACGTCCCAGAAACACCTCATCAGGAAGCACATACCAATCGTCAACTGTCAGCGCTCTAATTTTGACATGTAACCAGTCGAGAGTACAGTATACATCAAAGTCTGAAAGATGCAAAGAGAACATAACAATGTACTTGAGTTCTAGGAAACAGCTCAGAATTTACAAGGCAACTGTAAAATCATCTTCCTAGAGAGGAAAAAAAAATGTGTCTTAAATCTAGGAGAAATCTTAGAGTCAGAAGCAAGACAGCAAGGTCAGGGGACCAGGGTCTGAGCAGCAGGAAACTGAGCAAGAAGAAAGCCAGCAAGGGAAAAGTTGCCCCGGCATTTACCCTTACAAAAGTCCTTTGTAATTACTAATACTCACAACAGCTGGTAGGGAAGCTCAATGTAGGACTCCTCTAAGCCAGAATCGTCAAGAGGCTGAAGCAGTTTCTAAGCTGAAGGACATTTTTTAACAATAGGCAGAAGTAGAAGCAAACTCTCTGGAGGAAATGGTCACACTTAAAGCATGAAGACAGAAAAATCTGAAAGGAAACCAATGAAAAAGTATAGCACACATACCAACCAGAGGAAAAACGTGTATTAATACAGCTACATCAGACAGAATGGAGAGTGGGAAGGATTGAGTTGTTCTTATCTACCTAAGAATGCCAACTAGTAGAAGGAATGATTGAATTAGGCAAAAAAAAAAAAAACCACATTTGCAGCCACATTAATAATCACTTGGGGCAAAAATCGTTAATGGATGCTAAAACTAATAAAAATGTGATAAGAAACAGGATATTCAAACAGTCTCCCAACAAAATATTATTTTTCACCTCTGATAGATAACTTGAAAATAATAACTTGACAACATGGCAGGTACCACCATAAATGAATGATCATCATAATAGGGCAAATGGGTACCATGTGCCTCGTGATATGATGCCGTAAGAAGACAACGTCACTTCTCGGTATTCCAGCCAAAGATGCATAACCTGGAGCTACTCATGATTAAATATCAGACGATCCCAAATTGAGGAACATTTTACAATCTAAAAGGCCTATACACTTAAAAAATGTTAAGAACTGATCTAGACGCAAAGATCATAAAGGGACGCGAAAACTAAATGCAATGCATGATCCTGGATTAGATCCTAAACCAGGTTGTTTTTTCCCTTTTGCCATCAACGCCATAATTGTGAAAACTGGGGACACTTGAATAGTTCTGTACATTTAGTATTGTATCATTATTAATGTTCTAGTTTTGATAATTGCACTGTGGCTATGTAAGAATGTTCTTGGTTTTAGGAAATGTATACTAAGATATTTTGCAGTAAAAGGTCATTATGTCCTCAACTTATTCTCAAATGGTCAAGGGAAAAAATACACATGTGTGCACATATAAGCACATATACGCACACCAAAAAATGTGGTAAAATGTTAACATTTGAGGAACTTTGGGGAAAAATATATGGAAATTTTGTATACTATTTTTGCAACTTCATGTTAAGTCTGAAATTATGTCAAAATAAACTTAAAAAAAGAGGGAGACATACAACCCTGTCTTCTACCCTCTCTCAGGCACTTATCCCCGAGATCATACCCTAGAGCTTGTTATCACCGAGAAACCGAAGGTCTCCATAACTTGTTCATATACCACTCTCTCTTCCACCATTCTAAGTTCTAGCCCATTCTCTAAGTACCCTGACACCAGCAATTCTTTAAAACTCCTGGACCTCAGTCCTTGATCCTCCCTTCTGTCAATCACCATCTTGCTGTCTCTTCCTTTATGTTTGCCCAGGTTGAATTCTACAGTCCACCATAACCTCCATTCCTCCATCCCTTTGTCATCTTACCTTGCTGTCCTTGCCTGTTCAAACCATAAATAACCCAGTTAACTCCAATTTCCTGCATATCTGTGCATGTGCTGATATTGATGAACTGTGAAACTAATGAAGCTTAAAACTCTTCATCTCTCCACTCACTTACATGGGCTTTTTCTAACACTTGGGGTGGGGGATTTGTGATCTTGTGATGTTTTCATATAGTCAGTGAACAATGCTGCCTATTTTCGATTAGAACTTCTACTTCTTTTTCATTTTCTGTTAAATAGTTATGGAGTGGCCATGAGCATTTAGCTTGATTTTTCTTCTCCTTTCTGCTTATTATAGTTTTTACTTGAACTGCTTAAGATTTTGGAAAATGCAGCAAGAAGGAAACATTCTAAGTATCAAGCTCGCCTCTATGTACTTTTCTCCTCTCAGGGAGCTTGGCTCCTCAAATCCTGACTGCTTTGACAGCCCTGAATTCTAAGTTTATCTCCAGCCCTACAAGCCACATTCCACTGGTTTCTCCACATCTCCTTCCCACCATCAGTGCCAAAAAATTTCAAGTGTCCCAAAGGGAAAAGTCTGTAAAATGTTGGGTTCACCCACTGGCTGCTAGATCTCCAGTGCCTTTCAAAAGGTAGATTTACATTTTACCTAGCTTTTCTAGTTTTTCCTCAGTAAAAGTATTGGTGTGCTACATGCTACTTTCTCCATCATAGCCAGAAGTAGAAGTCCTTCCTACTAAAATTTTGAAGTAACCATATTGCCATGGAAACCAGCAAGTCTTGCCTTTACATATTTATATAATTTGATTTCAAGGGCAACTCTAGGCCCCCAAACCTGCACTAGGAGAATGTACACAGTGAATGCTATACAGACCCCTCAGAGGAAAGCATCCCCAGTGACCACTTCAGGTGAGGCCATGCAGAATAAACAAGGAATAGTCACCCAAAAGGTATATCTAGGAGCCATCAGGACACAATGCCAAAGGATTTGCTTTTTGGAAACATAATCAGTGTCTGATTAAGAACTTTAATTCTACTGTCAGGATGTCAGGAGAGAGAGTCTATGCATTTCCTGCCCTACAGGATTTGATTGGGAACACACTTTCCATTTTTCCTTCATGCGAGTTTTCACAGAAGTAATCCTGTTCCTCCTGAACCATTGTATATATTGGGGAGATAAATGGCATATTTTAGTTTATAAGTCACCATATATAAGAAGTCACAAATGGACCAAACTGCGAAGATAGCACATCTTCTCAGATCTAGCCTATAACTTATCTGCAGTAACTACTCGTTGTACTTTATGTCCTCCTTAAGGAAGAATGGACATATTGTACATACAGAAGGGAGTATATCATTATTATTGTGGCCAGGGAGATTACCTATGGCAAAGACTTCTATATATTCCCCAGTACTCATTATTGCCTTTAGTAATGGAACACTCTGATGTTTTAGGAGGCTCTGTAGCTAGAGGCCATATCTCCAAGCTGTCACTACAGCTAGGTGTGACCACATAACTAAGACTTGGTCAATGTGATGGGATGTGTGCAATATCTGGGTCATTTATTTGAAGACAAACCACTTGACCTAGACATCCTCATTCCCCTATCCTACTGGCTGAGGAGTGGTGTCTACTGTAGCAGTCAGCAGGGTACAGCACTGGGACATCAGTGCTGACTCTAATACATGGAATGAGATCATGGAATAGTCATCTCTAGGCCCTAGACCATCTGACTATCTCTGGATTTGTCCGTTATCAAAATAAATTATTCTTAGTCCACTGTATTTTGAAACTTGTTACATCAGCTTAGCTTGGACACTACCTTTATACTCAATAGTGTGGTGGTAAATGTACAACTCAGTCCCTGGGATGGAATGCACAAGAATGCAGCATTTTCCAAATTCCTTGGTGTCTTAGTCCTGCTAAGACTTTGTGCTGCTATAACAGAATATCTGAGACTGGGTAATTTATAAAGAAGAGAAATTAATTTTCTCACATTTCTGGCTGCTAGAAGTCCAAGATTAAGGTGTGGTAGTTTCAGTGTCTGGTGAGGGCTACATCCTTTGGAGGGGAGGAATGCCGTGTCCTCACATGACAGAGGAGCAAAAGAACAAGAGAGCAAACCAGCCAAATGCTGCATGGAACCTCTTTCATAAGGGCCTTAATCCTACTTAATGAGGGAGGAGCCCTTGTGGCCTAATTACCTCTTAAAGCCCACCTATTAATACTATCACATTGGCAACACCTGAATTTCAGGGGACACAGTTAAACCATAGCACATATTCCCAGCATAACTAACATGTGGGATAGCAAAGAAATGTGTACTACTGGCTCTCATGACCCAGTAGAAGCCAGATGCTCAACAATCCCAGAATTTTTTTCTCCCTTGCTGATAACCACTATTTGGGCAAACTTCCAAAATCATGCTTCCATCTTTACAATAAAAAAAAACCCTCAAACTTGCTAACCAATCAGAGTACAAAAAACTAATCAGCCTGACTAGTTCCAGAGGATTGATTGGTTAGCCAAGCAATTTCTTACCTTAATTTGAATCAATATCCTACTAAAAAAAAGTTTAACTTTCCACGAATTCATGTCATGTTTGGTATCATAGAATAGAAAACTGTTCACCCAGTTATTTAAAATGGAGCACTAGATATCAAAACCAAGAATAAAGACACCATAATTAAGCCAGGATGCAAGGATAAACAAACAGATCAACAGGACAAAATTTATGGACACTTGATTTTACAATGATGGCATTGTAGGGCAGAAAAGGCAAGACAGGTTTTGTAGTATCTAGGGTTGAGACAATTTTATATTCATATAAAAGCAACTTGATTCACTATTTATACCATGTACAAGAATAAATACCAAGTACAAAATGGAGCTAAATATTAATAGCAAAACAGAGCTGGTACAGAATGAGATTTTCTCCTGCCCCCTCTCGGGATCACATCAGATTCCTTAACAGGATTATAACTGGAAAGGAAAAGATGATAGAATGATTCTCAGTAACATTAAGAGCTTTGTGTCATGAGGAAACCATAGAGAAAGTAAAAAATTAAGCAATAGAGTGGTAGAAAATATTTGTAACACAAACAACTGGTTCACATCTGGAATATATAAAAGAAATTCTAAAAATTCCTAAGCAAAAGCTGACTCAGTAGAAAAATAAACAGACTGGTACAGGCACTTTTCCTAAAACATTTTAAGTGGCCAATAAACTTATGAAAAGGTGGGTAACTTCACTTTGCAACAAGAAAACACAAATTAAGACCACCACGAAATACTACTACATACCCACTAAACTGGCTATAATGAAAACTACTTGGCCAAGATATGAAGCAACCAGAACTTTCATAAGCTTTGTACAAACCTCTTGGAAAACTGTTTTGTAGTATCTAAAAGTTGAACATGCCCAGTACCCCAGCAATTCCCCTCTAGGTACATGCACCTCAAAACTATGTATGTCTATGCACTAAAAATAGGTACAAGAGTGCTCATAACCTAAATGTGCATTAATTAGTAATGAATTGTGGTATCTTTATATGATAGAATACTAATAAACACAAAAAACTACAACACAGAGGAATCTCATAAAATTCATGTTAAGGGAAAGAAGCCAAAACACAAAGTCATATTTATAAGGATGAAAAACAAAACTAACAGATTAAGCTTAGGAATGCATACTTAGATGGTAAAAATATGAAAGAAAACAAGAAACAATTACCATAAAGTTCAAGGTAGTGGTTAAATTTGAGGGGGTGGGGAGAAATCAGCAGGCGTTATATTTGGAAAGAAACTTTACAAAAGGCCTCTGGGGTGCTGGTCATGTTTTTGACCTGGATGGTAGTTATTTAAGTGTTCAACTTAAAATAATTTATTAAGCAATACTTTATGTACTTTCATATGTGTATTTAAGTTAAAATGTTTAATATTAAAAATAAGTTATTTCAAAGGAACCCACATGCACTTTTTGAAATGTCAATTCTTAGGTATAAGAGTCTTAAAATGGAGTTGGGGAACAAATTCCTATAAATTTAAAGTAATTAAAATTCCTACACCTAAGACAGCTAGGAACTGCAATTACCACTGGCTGACTTTTTTTCCCCCACACACATATCTTCCTCCATGGGACCTAAATTAGCCACTAAACTAAGACTTTCCCAGCCCATGGCCAGCCCTTTTCAATTAATACTTAAAAACCATCCTATCTAAGGAAAAACATTTAAATAAACTTCTAGAACTGGCCTCTTGTTTTAAACACATCTTATCGCTCACTTCTTCACGTTACTGTTTCTGACTGTGAGGCACAAAGAACTTGTATTCACTGTGTTCCTAGGAAGCTACTCCAGGTCTATAACTAAGGCCGTGCGTGGCTTTCTTATTCCTACCTAAGGGTTTGTATATTTTAATGATCACACACTTTCAACAACACTCGATTTAGAGGCTTGGCCTTTGAAGATTCAAATCCACACAACCCTATTCACACTTTTTTTTTTTTGGTAGAGACAGGGTCTCGCTATGTTGCTCAGGCTGGTCTCGAGCTCCTGGCCTCAAGCCATGACCTCCTGCACTGGCCTCCCAAAGTGCTGGGATTACAGGCAGGAGCCACCGCATCCAGCCCACATTATACATAAACTGTACGTGAAATGTCTGGGCCGGGTATCTCTTAATTCCAAAAAGCCTCCAACCTCATCTTGGTCATGAATCACACCCACTGCATTGACAAACAGAGAAAAAGTAATAGTAACAACAAAAATTTTATCGATTAAAAAAAATTAAAGCTCAAATAACTGCTACTGAAGTTCTGCTAGGTATATAACTAATAACCCTAAAATCTAGTTGGTTTATTTCAAGTTTAGTCACATTGATTTATTCCAAATAATCTCAGGACAGTTACCTCAAGAGTCCTGTCTTCCAAAGACACTTTGCAGACGAATCTGTCAACAAGGCGGGCAATGAGACCTGACATCTCATTGCGCACCCTTGAGATTTACTTAGATGTCACTCAACTTCCTAAGGTTACATGGAGAATGAGTATCATCTGGCAATTATTTCCAGTTCACTTGCTCACTGCCAAGGCTGACTAGTCGTTTCCTGACCTACTATGTGCAAGAGCACAAAGAGGTAAAGATGGAAAAGCCAGTTTCAATCAGTGTAAAATGTTCCTGAAGAAGCTGGTGGAAATTAATTCAGGAAGAGCATCATGGATGAGAATTAAGTGACCAAGTCTGCAGAAACTAGTTGTTCTAGCATGAGGGTTCACGTGTGGAAGAGGCACATGGCAGAAGAGGAAAGGTGGACTTGAAGGCAGAACAAAATGCCTTATATTTACAGTGTTTCAGAAAATTAAAAAGAACACCAATTTGAACTCAGCATGTTAGTTGATAAAAACAAAATAAGACAGTAACACTTATTTGGCCCCAAGTCTAGGATCAGAAAATCCTTAGTTATTCCCTACTTAGCATCCAGTCAAAACAATAAGAATCAGAAAAATCAAACAAAAATGCAGTTCAGTCATCATACATATTGAGCATAGCGATGTGCCTAAATGACAACAAAAGCTATCTCTTTGAGCAAATTTCTCAAATTTATGTTTTCTACCTCGTGGTGCTCCATACCCAAACAAAGTCACAGCAACGAAGAGAAAAACTAAAGCTAACTTCATGATACTAGATCCAAAGCAATGACCTCTCAGGATGCAGACAATAAAATGAAGCTGGGCTGCCTCATTTAACTTTATAGCTGACCATGAACTCAGGTGTTGCATATTCACACCTCCTTAGGCCTTACCATACACCCTGCCCAATTTCCTAAAATCCTTCCTTTCCCTGATTACCTGGGTTCTAAAATTAAAGAGAGTAGATAAAGTAAACATGAAAATTAGTTGTGCCCAGAGATCTGTTTCTTTTTTAGGTCTATGGTTATGACAAAAAAAAGTACATATAATTCTCACACCATGTGGTTTTTTTTTAATTTTAGGATTTCAGTCATTGTAGGGGTAATGTGGAACAAAAGGAGACCCCACCTGACCTACTGATGTGCCTGAACGTTCTACCCACCTTTTTTATATTCAGCATTTCAGCAATCCGTCTTATTCCCTCCAGCTGTACACTAGTTTGTGGGGTTTTTTTGCATTTTGATAATTTATTATAAATTGTTGTAGTGATTATTATAAATGTCTGGGGCGTTTTACTATTATGTAATAGTAATGTAAGCAGTTGTTATTTATGTTTAAGGATACAACTCAGAAACCAAAATTTCTTATTTAATCCTTTTTCAAACATCAGGATCTCTTTATTTTTATTTTTTATTCTTAAATTTCAGAATATTATGGGGGTACAAATGTTTTGGTTACATATATTGCCTATGCACTGCCCAAGTCAGAGTTACAATCGCGAACATCCCCAAAATTGTGTGCCCCCGCACCCATTAGGTGTGAGTTTTCCCATCCCCTCCACTCCCCTCCCATCTGTCCAGCCCCTGATGAATATTATTTCCATGTGTGCACATAAGTATTGATCAGTTAGTACCAATTTGATGGTGAGTACCAGTGGTGCTTGTTTTTCCATTCTTGTGATACTTCGCTTTGAAGAATGGGCTCTAGCTCCATCCAGGATAATACCAGATGTGTTAATTTGCCATTGTTTTTTATGGCTGAGTAATACTCCATGGTATACATATACCACATTTTATTAATCCACTCATGTATTGATGGGCACTTGGGTAGTTTCCACATCTTTGCAATTGTGAATTGTGTTGCTATAAACATTCCCGTGCAGATGTCTTTATTATAGAATGTCTTTTTTTCCTTTGGGTAAATACCAAGTAGTAGAGAAAGGATCTCTTTAATTGAAAAGTATTCATAAATTCGTGGTAAACCTATAAAAACCTATTACCATGTGAAAGTATTTATCTTGTACAGTAGTTTCTATTTCCACTTTCCCCTACAATTACCCCATTTTTATTTTTCTCTTTACAGCCATACTCCTAGAAAAAGCCATTTATTCTCACTTTTTGGGGTTCCCTTCTTATCTTCTCTTAGACCTGAACGAACAGACTTTCACCCATACCTCTCTACCAAAACTCCTTTTGTAAAAGTCATCAGTGCCCTCCATGTTGCTAGACCTAATGGTTAATTCTTAGTTCTCATCCTACTTAACTTTTCAGAAACAATTGGTGTGGTCAACAGCTCCACCTATGTGGCTTCAAGGACCCCATTTTACCCTGGTTTTACTTCCAGTCTGCCTTACTGGCTTCTCTTTGGCTCATTCAAAGGCTCTGCCTCCTCTCAGCTACTTCTTAACATTGACTATCCCAAGACTCGAGGCTTAGACCAATTATCTTCATTTTCCTCACTTATCTGCTTTGAACTCATGCAATCTTATTGTCTTTAAACATTACTTTTTGCTGATGAATCCAAATTTTCTACATCCAGCATGGACCTTCTCCTTTCGAACTCAAGATCTATGTATTCAACTACTCACTTACTGTCTCCTCTTGGAGATCTAAGGAGCCCATCTTAAACATGACATTTTCAAAATAGAGTTCTTGAACCAACATCTTCCACATTTTTTGTCTGAGTTAGTGGCAGCTCCCATTTTACAGTAACTCACCAATCATAAACTCTCCTGGATTCCTCTTTCTCATACCTCGTATCTGTCTGCAAATCCTTCTCGGACAGACAGACAGTCCTGACCACATCCTATGAATCCCACTGCTTCAACTAACTGAGAGTTCTCAACCTCAGCACCACGAACACATGAGCCAGATAACCCTATCAGTGGCTATCTGAAGCACAGATGTTTAGCAGCATCCCTGACCTATACCCACTAGACGTTAGCAGCACACTAACATCCCCATTGTGCCACAACTGTCTCCAGACATGTCCCCGGTAGAATTGTCCCTGGATGGGGACCACTGGCCTAACAGCCATCATTACCTAACCCATCTCCCTACTTCAGTCCTTGCTCCCTCCCAGTGTCTCTTCTCCAGATAGCAGCAGGTGGTCTGGAGAAAATCCAAGTCAGATCATGTCACTCCTCCCTTTGGAACCATTGGCTTCCCATCTTATTTCAAATAAAAGCCAAGTTTGTCAATCAACTTTGGGGAATTAGATGATCTACACCCACTCCACTCCTATTGTTTTAGGTTTTTTGTGATTTTTTTTTTAAATCTCATTTATTATGACTTTCCAACCATGCTGGCCTTCTTGCTCTATGAACACTCTGGCATGCTGCCCCCTCAGGGACTTGCTATCAGCTGTTCCCATAGTCTTGACTGACCTTCCCTCCAGGACCTGCACAGCTCATTCCCTCACTTCCTCCAGGTCTTTGCTCAGTCATCACTGCCAGGGTGGCCTTCCTGATGCAAGATTTAGAAGCACATCCCTCACCCAAATATTCCCAATCTCCCTTCTCTGCCTTATGTTCCCTCAGGAGCACTTACCTGTTCTGAGAATACATTTTTCATTTATATTCTGTCTCCTACTTAAGATGTGAACTCCATGGGGGCATGTTTCTGGAGTAAATGAATGATTATGCACAATTTCTGGGTCCAGCCACGACTGAGCCTGAGCTGAGGGTACGAATCAGCAACTGAGGACAGTAACTTTACCCTTAAAAGCCTATTTATAATGAGCACATAAGCTTAAAATTACATACAAGTCAGCCCTTCAATAATTAGAAACAGCCATGTAATAGTACAAACTTTATTCACAAATAAGAACCCATAAAGTTAAAAGCAGGGGCAGCTCCTTTTGTAAAAAGTGAATATAAAAAGGCATCATGCCATTTTATTTAAAATTGCAAATGTTTTAAATGGTTGAATTCAGATATTAAATTCTATTCCTGCTCCTCAGATTTCTACAAAGTAGCATATTATACCCTCAGTCCTATGCAGTCATGGTGGAGATTCCAAATTGCCTCTCAATATTGAAGTGAAGAGCTCAGTTTCTTCTCTTGCAATAAACGTACATCATTTGATAGACAGGGGATGGTAGCATTCAGATTCTTACTGAAACAGAAGAAAGACAGTAAAAAATAGGCCCCCATGTAAACATTACTTAGCTACTTCTAAGAGTCCATTATTCATAAGTAAAGCCATGTATACTATAGGGGTGAGGAAGGAAAAGAAGGGGAAAGTAAATATTCTATCCTTGAGACCATATCCTTAAATGTATAACAATTCAAGCGCAATGCATGTAGAAGTGAATAAGAGTACTCTTGCCCTTTAAGATGTGAAGTACATCCCAAATATTCTAGGACTATCCTGTTTATTCTCTATAAAACATAGCTCCATCCCTTCATTAATAGCCAAATATTGACATATATGGATTTTTCATAATATAACTTCATATGAGACTCAAGAATGAAAAACTGTACTACCCTAGAGGCATTTGGTCCTTCCTGGAAGAAGCTGCAACCAAGATTTATGACACTTTTGAGTTTGCTTCCCCAGAGACTACCAACATATCTAAGCCACTCTGTAGGCTCAGTATTAATACTCATTTATTACAATTCAGAACTTTATTCATATTGGAATTAATAGGTATATTACCTTTAAATTGATCATAGTATTTCATTTGATGCCAAGGAGGACAGCTGTTCTTTACATGGGGTCCCTACCAGGTAGTAACAGTTTAGCAAGACCACCATGGTCAATAATACCTTCAACAAACACAGGCGTGCTCAAATGTGCCAATTCTGAACTGGAAGCTCTTTAGGCACGAGGCACCTTCATACAAATACATGCCATTTCCTTGACAACTGTATTGGCTCTTATCTAGGACATGCCTGGACAAAAATCCTAAAATGCCAGTTTTGAGTATCCTCACCACAATCGCGTCACAGAGGCCACTTCCGTGTCTTCATTCTCAGTGTGCACTCTGACCCTCGTTTCCCACTGCGTAATGCTGCCAGTTTCACCAACTCTCCTTTCAACTTCATTTAAAAGAGGATGCTGACTATAATAAGAGAAGAAGTAGAGAAATATCACATGAGGCTCAAGATCTACTCAGATCCTGGCGTTTACAAGGCTGAACTTGGGGCCAAGTTCCTTTTACTAGTAGACGTATTGATTTCTGCTTATTTTTCCAGAACATCACAGGTGGTGTTTGTGGTGCTAAGAAGCATGAGCTTAAAAACCAGACTTCTGGGTTCACTTCCTGTTTCCACCACCTAGCAGCAAATGATCTGGGGCAAGTAACTTAATTTCTCTGTGCCTCAGTTTTCTCACCTGAAAATTGGCATAATAGTATCTACCGCAGTTGGGTACCCATAGTTCCAGGGAGACTGAGGAGGGAGGGAGCATTCCTTGGACCCACAAGTTTGAGACCAGCCTCTTGGGTAACATATTGGGGCTACACATCTAAAAAAAATAATAATAGTAAGTATCTGCTCTCATGGAGTTGCCATGAAGAATAAATGCATTCATGTAAGTAAAGTGCTTAGAACAGTGTCAGCATACAGAAAGTGATTAATTAATGTTAATTGCTATTATAATTATTATCTGTGGGAAGATTACTATGTAGTGTGGCTCTTCCACAACTACGGAGGGAAAAAAAATTTTCAGGCCAAGATTTTAACCAGAAAAACCTAATAGAAAAATTATCTAAAAGAAAGTCCTGCCAAGTGTATTAGAGTTTTGCTAAGACCTAATCAAAGTTGTTATTAATCTAAGGACTAATTATCTTAGACTTTCTCAAAAAGGTCAATTAATAAGGAACAAAAAGATCAAATATTAACCCATGTATCCTGCTCTAATCTGGTCCATCTCTCTCCCCACAGCCCTTCAAGGTGCACGCTGATCTCAACTCCCTGATGAGTTCACGTATATTTTAGACTTTATTTTTACTTATGGCCTTCAGGAATCTTGAATATGGGCTCAAATTTAAAACTAAAATAACCTAATTTGGTTAGCTAAGATCTATCAGATTTTCAGTGACTCTGACACTTGTATCAAAAAGTGAATCATTTTATTTTTCAGCATTCCTAATATTCTTATATTCAAGGGGACAGTTGTAATAACTTCAGAAGAATACAGGGCCAAGGATCAAGGGATTTATGTTCCCATTTGGGTTTGGTGTCTCCCCCACCCCCACCCCTGGTTGTGCCATTTAACCTTTCAGGTTAGGGGTTTTTTTTTAATCTGGAAGGTAAAGATGAAGCCAGGGGCCAGGGCAGGAGTCTGGCATGCTGTACTCACTTGTGGAGGACACATGACACAGGCATTTCAGATTGGACGGTAGCGTTTGCTGGGACATACTTGATTTTAGTTTTAAACAGAACAAATTCCTCGAAAGTCTAAGGAGACAAAGAAAGATTTTGAACAGATGTTCGTCTCAAGTATCTCAGGAAACTTAAAGGCATTTGAATAGGAATTTATAGATACTTCAAGCTCTCTAAAAATGGTCACACCCTCGCTAAACTATAAAAAGCATCTGCTCATGGGAAACAGCCATTTTCTAGAGCAGCGGTCCCCAACCTTTTTGGCACCAGGGACCACTTTCATGGAAGATAATTTTTCCATGGACCAGGATTGGGGGGAGATGGTTTTGGGATGATTCAAGTGCATTACATTTGTTGTGTACTTTATTTCTATCATTATTCCATTGTAATATATAATGAAATAATTATATAACTCACCATAGATTGGGGACCCCTGTTCTAAAGGGACAGATGGGTTAAAATCTGTCACAAAGCTTGTACATAAAAGGCAAGCAACACTTGTTAGTTGAAAGAGAAAGGATCTTTGTGACTCATATTCAAGAAATTGTACCACTTTTTGAGAAGCACAGTTGTAGCTAGAGTATTGCTTATTCACAGACAGCATGGCTTCTGAGATCCTATGAATCCTATTTGGAATTTCAGAGCTGCCTCTACTCATCATGAACCCTTGGAAATTCTGTTTAAATAATTAAGTCTGTTTTCTTATTTCTAAAAAAGCAGTGATCATGGTGGCAAGGAACAACATTGAAGTTCTCAGTATATAGTAAATGCCTAACAGGAAGAATAGCTGTTTTAGGGTGAAGGGGGAACTAAGACAATAGCAGAATTCTTTTCTAAGAACATTTAGCATGTATAATATTTCTCAATATAGGGCCCAGTCCTTGACTTCATAGGAGGATAAGATGAATCAGAGGTACTCATATTCATTATATAATTTTAAATATAATGTTTCTATTTCCTTCAGATATATCATGCTCTTTTTTAGATAATTTGAAAATATAAATATAAACTAAGTGAAATTCACAAACTACCATCTTCCGTAGATGCTTCAGTTAACACATGAATATTTCCCCTGATTTTTCCCCCCAGCCTATGTCAAGGTTGATGATGTTCCCTTAATACTTGTGTGGTGGACCTTCCCAGATCCCCTAAGGGCTTGTTGCCCCAGCTGCTAGGAATGCAGTCCCCAGAGAGCCTTCAGCTCTTAGCCCCTCCAGGAACGGTCACATCTGCCAAGAGCTGCCTGGCCCAAGGCCACATCTCTTTCCTGGGGTGGCCCACTTCTACTCGCCTACCCAGCAAGAACGTGAAGCTCTCCGTAGGGTCAGCCAAAGCTGTCTTTGGGCCTGCACCACAGCTCAGCTTCACCCCTGACACAAACTTCTTCTTTCTCCCAAAGGCCCTTTTTTTTTTTTTTGAGACAGTGTCCTGCTCTGTTGCCCAGGCTACAGTGAAGTGACAAAATCATAGCTCACTGCAGCCTCAAACTCCTGGGCTCAAGTGATCTTCTGTCCTGAATGTGACTGTTACAGAAACCAGTCTAGCCACATTACAAATAGAAACTTAGTGACTTCTAATTTGTGGGTCTGTCGAAGGAATCATAAGACAATCAGGTTTTAAGTAAGATAGCCATTTCTCTTACTTTAGTTACAATACCACATTCACTAGGATGGTAGAAAAACTCATAGTAATCATCCATCTCAACATCAGTTACAGGGCAGTCGTCTCCTAAATACACTTCATCAGCGTCCATATAAAAATTGTGAAATATGGTGGGTTTAATCCTGGCACAGAACCAATGGTGGGTGCATTGTACTTGAATAGCTGAGAGTTTAAAAAAAGAAAAGAAACTTTCTGTTAGTATGCAATTACATAGATCAATTTTAGCATAACCAGTTTTAAAAAAAATTTTAGCATAACCAGGTAATACAAACGAAGAGATGATCCCTTGCTAAAATAAAACATCTTAGGGATGAGCAAGTCTGCAAAATGTGGTCTCTGCATTATTGCTTCATCCCTTAAAATATCCACATATACACCCATCCTTCAAAGAGACTCTTTAGTGAATCTATATATGAAAAAAAATCAATATAAAATAAGATCTTATCCAATTCTCCAAAGTCAACTTTTTATAGAGCTGGAATCATAAGAATATGTCTATAATATTTGTGCTATGTAGTATAGAGCATGTTCTGTCTCTCTGGTTCAGCTGAGGCTCCTTTAAGCAAGTCCTTGTTTCCATTTTTGTATCTGCAACTTCATGATACATAAAGGCAGTCACTGACAGTTGATGTGGCAATAAATACTTGTCCTGAAAATTAAAGCCTCACAACCAGGCTTTCATAGAAATTGAGTGATAATACACTATCCTTCCCCTTCTAACTTGAAGTATCAAGACAGTAATTTTTTTTCATCTGAGAAAGGGAACAATTTTCTGATATAATCTGCTTTTTGAGCTAGGTCCCAGGGAAAGAGAATTAGAACAACCTAGAAGTTACAGGAATGGGTAGGCATGAGGAAAAAAAAAAGAGTAAGTTTGGCTATATATCTAAACCTCTCTAAAGAAAAATCCTTTCAGTTGCACTGAATATACTGGAAGAAGCCCGAGTCCTCAGGAGATACTGAAAATTCACTAACCAAACAGAAACTATATATAAATGTGCAATCCTTTCACTTAAGAGGCTACACATGAAAAGATGTTCAATATCATTCGCCATTATGGAAATCCAAATCACTACATACTTATCACAATGGCTAAAATTAAAAATAGTGACAATATCAAATGCTGGTAAAGATGTGGAGAAACTGGGTCATTCACACATTGCTGGTAGCAATGTAAAATGAATCAACTACTCTGAAAAATGGTTTCTAAATTTCTTTAAGAACTAAACATACAACTACCATATGACCCAGCAATTAAATTCTTGGGCATTTATTCCAGGGAAATAAAAATTTGTTCACATAAAATATACATAGATGTTTATAATAGCTTTATTCATAATAGCCAAAAACTTAAAACAGCCCAAATGTCTTTCAGTGAGTGAATAGTTAAACTATGGTAAATCCATGCCATAGAATACTACTCAGCAATAAAAAAGAATGAACTATTGATACATGCAACAATTCCTTAGATGAATCTCTAAGGAATTATGCTGAGTGAAAAAAGCCAAGCCCAAAAGGTTATGTCATATGAGTCCATGTATATAACATTCTCAAGATGATGACACTGCAGAAATGGAAGATGGATTTGTGGTTGACGAACATTGAGTACTGGGGAGGCAGGAGGGTTGGCAGGATCAGTTCGGGAGGAAAGTGGAAGCGGCTCTTAAAGGGCAATGTGGGGCATCCTTATTGCAATAGAAATGTTCTGTGATTTGGCTGTATCAATATCCCAAAGTAATATTGTATTGTAGTTGTGTATGATGTTACCATTGGGTAAAGCTGAGTAAATGGTATACTTGAGCTCTATTATTCCTTACAACTGCATGTGAATCTATAATTATCCAAAAGAAGAATTTTCTTTTTAATGTAAAAGGCTGAGTTATTTCACACCCAGATTAGCAAAAAAACAAGACATCTGTGAGTACCAAATGGTGGTGAAAATGAGAAGAAAGAAAAGCTTTCATTCTTCTAAGAAGACTCTTAACTGGACAGCCCTGTTAGAGAACAATTGAGCAAGAGGGAGTCAGTTTTCAGATCTGCACACCCTGTGGTCTCATGATTCCATTCCTAGGTATGAAAAAAAGAAAATAAAAACCTCAAGTATAAACATTACTTGTAATAGCCCAACACTGGAGAAATTCTAGCAATATGAGAATAGAAACAATTTGCAATGTATCCAGTCAATGGAATACCAAACAGTAATTAAAATAAACCAAAAGTACAAATATACACCTCTAAACAATTTTGAACCATTAAAAAGCTCTAGAATGAAACAGAAATAGAAGCTTAAATGCCTGCAAAACATATTTATGGATCCATAAATTTGATATAAAATTATAAAACACACCAGGAAATGAATAATGCCAAACTTATATATGGGCAAAAAGGGAAGACAAGAGGGTCGGGATGGCCACAGGGATTTCAACTACACCTGAACTTTTACTCCTATCAGAAAATAAAATTTAAGCAAATGTAGCAAATTATTATCAATTTAATAAAGCTGGATAGTGGGTCAATGGATATTAATATGATTCCTTATAGTTGTCTGTTTTAAATAGCTTCTAATAAAGAAAAAAGGCATCATGAATACACTAAGATCCTTACAAGCACTCACACAGCATGTCTGAGTCATCTTGTTGAACAGGTAACTTGACAAGAAAACACAACCTTTCATTGCAACTCTAAAATTTCAACATCAGAAACTGACAATCCAAGTTTATACTCAAGGTGACCACCTATTCCGGTCTGCTTCATGTGGGAGATTTTCAGGGCTAACACAGGGAAAGTACTGAGAAAACCTGGACCAAGGTTGGTCGCCTCACTTAGGAGGAGCTGACTGCTACTCCCTCTCAAATTCAATGGATCTATGAAGGGTAAAGTAAAGGCAAGCGGAGCCCTTGATAAGGCTCCCTTCCTCTATATCACACTCCACAAAGTCCTGAGTTCCTACCACCACCCATGGAAGCCCTTTCTGCTTTCCAGGCCGCTTCAAACTCCTTATATTCAACCCGCTTCACATATTTGAGCCCCAAGAACGTGATACGGTCTGAAAAGTTCCCAAAGAAAAGGGGAGTTGGACGAAGAAAGATACCCTCAAGTAAGGGTGCATTCTCTGGTCTCAGTATTCAAGAGGAGAAGCATGACATCTCTACATCCTTCATCTGAAAGGGACTCCCCTTCCCATGTGTCCTTAGCTATTATAAGATTCAACCAGACCAAAACCGTAAGACTCCGAAAGCCATATTGTTCAGCTACTCCTCATGAAACTCTTGCTCTCCAAGTCGTAAGTCATACCTGACCAGTCTTCAGCAAATGTCCATACAAAGCAATGAAGGAGAAAGAGCCCCCTCAACCCCAGGAATGTCTTCATTTGCCCAGATTGGAAACCAAATCTCACTCAGGAAACAAGAAGTTGGAGAGAATAGACAGCCTTACATGCCAAAATAAGGCTGTCTTATAGACACACCCAGATGTAAGTAATTAACAACAACTTCGGACAGCACGCACGTGCCGTGAATACACTATCATATCATTTTCTAAAACTTAACACTTTTTATTCAAATATCAAAGAACAAGAGCAAAGGTAAAGCAAAATGTGCTGTCTGAGCACAATAGAAGGCTCTACTTCACTGGTTTTAGAATCCAAATCATCAAATATAGAGTTATTTTTATGCACTAAGGTTTACTTTATTAAAACTCCCTATCATCCTAAAACATCTATCTCCATATCTGAACATTAAAGAAATAACTGTAAGATAATTTAGTTGTCCTGTGCACCTCAGAGTGAAAAGCCCTGAGAACATGGGGATTGCAGGACTGATTTTACCTACTTTCACCTTATTCCATGAACCAACCTCTAAACAGTGGCTCTCAAACTTTATAGACATCAGAATCACCTGGAGGATTTATTGAAACACAGCTGAATCTCATTTGGTTTTACGATTCAGTAAGATTGAGATGGGATCTGAGAATTTATTTCTAATAAGTTCCCAGGTGATGCAGATACTAACCATCCAGGAACCACACTTTGAGAACCACTGGTTTAAAGGGTTTTGCCTTCAGAATGCATACTGTGTTGCTGCCCATTAACAGCATCGCTTGCTTCTCCGACTTTAAGGAGCATACATAACACCTGAGGACCTTGTTACAATGCAGATTCTAATTCAGAAAATCTGGGATGAGGGCTGAAATTCTGCATTTCTAACAAATTTTCTAATAATACCAATGATGCTGGTCTGTAGACTACATTTTGAGTAGCAAGGACTGAAAAATACTTTGTGCATATTTAGATTCCTTTCTTCAAAACAGAAGATGCCAACTTAAAATGAGAAATTCAAAATCGCAACTACAAAAAGGAGCTTAGATGAATATTTGGTTCAAATGCATTCTGATTTTTTTTTCTCTAGCTCACCAGTGACTAGAGTTCAGCAACTATGTGCTATTTTAATATAACATGGAAAGTAGAAGCTTACAGAAAGTAGTAGCTTACAGAAGAAGCTTAGTAGAAGCTTATCTAGTCTTATTAGAAAAGACTAGATAAATGGATTTGACTATACTTGGTATTATCTGAATTTTAGCATTACATTTACAGTCTGTTTTAAAAGTTTTAAAATGTCACTAAATGATGAGCTCTTCAAAGGTAGGGACCATGCCCATGTATTTTTGTATCTCCAAAGCTTGGCAAACCAGGTGCACAATACGTTAATAATATATGTCATAGGGAAAAAATATTTCAATTTTTGGAACAAAATGATTAAAAAAATGAGGCAGCATAAGAAATAGCAGGGGCTGGGTGTGGTGGCTCACACCCGTAATCGCTTGAGGCCAGGAGTTTGAGACCAGCTTGGGCAATAGCAAGACCCCTGTCTCTACAAAAAAATTAAAAATTTAGCTGGGCGTGGTGGCATAGCCTGTAGTCCCAGATTTTGGTAACCTATTAAACAAACTTCAAGAGATTCTAGGAATATCTTGCCTCAGACCAGTTACTATTTTCAAGCAAAAATTACTACAACACACTGTGAATATGTTCTCGAAATAGTTTTCTTAATTTAACAGAGAACAGTTTCTGTGTCCATAATTTATTATCCCACAATGGAGGATTTGGTGACAGGCTGAGGGTTTTGAACAAGAATAACACCATAATGTATTATTCTTAAAACAAAATAAACAGTGATAGCTATTAAAGCAAGGCCTAAATAATACCTGAGCCGGAGTTCAATCCCAGGAATGATCCCTCTTAAGCCTTTGCGTTGCTTTGTATTTCCTTTTTATTTCCTTTGAAAGTTCCTATGACTCACCTGAGTCCTCTATCAATACTCCACGGAGCAGAATATTCATCATACCCCTTCCTGCTCAACACTGATTCCTGATACAGAACAGATACTGTGTGAGATGTGGCTGTGCCACTTCAGAGATGACTGTAAAGATACAGACAAGGGTTAACATTTATTACCCAATCAGGTATTGACCCAAAAAGGTATTCAGGGCAAGTAAAAATAGGTAAGGTATAAACCCCCCACTGAGACCGGAATGGCATACAATTCAGCAGTGGGGTGTACAAGCAGGGGGATATGCAGTTCTCTCTCTTGTACCTTGCGTCGCATCATATTTGGTATTGATATGAAGAAGACCCTATACTTACCAGCCATTACTCTCCCCTCACCATAGAGCTTTTTTCTTTGACAGTAAAGATTTCACTTTACAAAGTTCAAAACTGAACATATGAGTACAAAACCAGTGATTGTAATGAAAGAAGGAGTTGATAAATTCAGGAGTTGCCAGTTTAGAACATATTCTTCTTATGTTTCACAAAGAGACCAAATATCTTAAGGTTGGGAAGGGGCCTTTGAAGGAAATATATAAGCTAAATCATTTGGGGTTTATCACTAGGTCCATTCAAACAAAATTTCAAACATATACAAGACTTGATTTTTTTTTCCTTTTTCTATAATCTTGAGGAGACAAGATCTATGTTGCTCCCATTCCTAAAATCTGGACTATCCCAAAAGTATCTGCCATGAAGCTCAAGTCTGGGAGTTACAAAAAACTTATATCCTAAAGTTATCCTTGTGTATTTTAGCTGGTTCCATTCCCTTAGGTATGAGCTCAAAAAAAGGGTCCTACCCATCTTTTGAAAAATATCCCTGAACTTTGAGTCTCATAAATATCAAACATCAGCTTCTTACGAATTTTGTTTTTTCTACAGTAAATGCCTTTTTATGGGCTACACAATCACTCACTTCAAAGGCATTTGATCCTCCCTTTCATCTGTAAATTTTAGAAGTTTGTGTTCTTGGACATCCAGCAGCACCAAAAAATAACCCAGTTTAATGATGTGATATAGTATTTTATTTCTAAATTTTTGCATGTTTTTAATTCATTTTAATCTATTGTAATCCCCTTTAAGATGCCTTTAAGGAAAGGCCATCAGTATTGTTCACTTTCAATGTGGCCACAAATCCATGAGTAAAACTTGGCATATTTTATTGTATATCTGTATTTATTGCATTTCTAATTTAGCTAAGTTAAATCTAATTAATTAAATTAAATTCTAAGCTGTCAGGCTGAGTTACCGGGAAGGTGGGAGGTGGGGGGTGAGGTCATTATTAATCTTGCTTTTGATAGCTATTTAATACTCAACTGTTGAAAACTCATCCTAGTTGTCTGGCCAGTAAGCTTACTTGGAAGAACATGAGTAGAAATTGAAAATGTAAGAAACATAGAGAGCTCAGAAGGGTAAATGAACAGAATGTCTATTTAGATCCCCCCAACCAAATTATTCCATAGTATAAGTTGAAAGGGATGGATTTTGGCTCTATCAACATGCCACTTCATCAGTCATTTAGACACATCCTCCAAATCTGAGCAATGTCAGCAACCTCCCCATTCTTGGTCCCAAAGATTCTGTGTTACCTGGGTTAGTTGCACAGAACACTCTGAAAGTTGTGATCATATCTACCTATACCTTTTCAGATTTTCCTTTCATTGAGATGTTATCATTTTAAATGTAGAAGCCATGTTACCATTGGAGGAACCTCAATCGTATGCTCTGTGGTAATGATTTAAGCACTGTTGCTTTCTTGTGTATAACTTAGTGGAGAGGGCACAGGAAGATCTCCAGGTACAGGGCAGAGTTTTCCCAAAGTCCAAACTGGCCATTGAGCTTTTGTCTTGAACCTGGATGGGTTCTTCCCTGCCTAGAGTTCACCTCTGCTCATGTAATTACCACATGTTTTATGCTCAGGCATTAGTGACAATAGGTATTTTCTGTTTACATATCCCAAGGTTGAGACAGAGAATTTGCATTTGGAACAAATCCCCAAGTGGTGCTGATGTTGCTACACTGGGGCAACTCCCCTTTGGGAACTACTGTATTGAAGGTTAGCCTGTGGACACCACCCATCCAATGACTTGAAATGTCCTAAAGGTGTTCTAGAGATTCCTCACCAAATGCTTCCATTTGATTTGACATGATATAATATCCTCTCTTCACACCTCAGGAGTGTGGGACTACAGGTGTGTTGAGGGCTAGAGAGTAATCACATACACCTAAGTGTGGCATCAGGTGTAAAATCACTTCAGGCCTGTGGGCTCCTCTCAACTTCCAGTTGCTTGAGGTGTTCTTAACCTGAGGTCTAACGTGACGAAGGCCTTTGTGGCATTAGCTTCTATTTTTTTCCTTGATTTGGACACATTCTGGGCAAGATCTAGGTATAAGAGTGGACTTTGGCAGACGATAGTATGAAAGAGTAGTTTCTTAATGACTGAGTCACTGGGCTTCCAGGCTAGTTGCTTAGGTTTGATTGTTCCTCCCCAAAAGCCAAGAACAGGGGGCTCCGTTCTTTGGGATATTCTCTTTGGGTCCAGTTAATATTGTTGAATAACTGATGAGCTCACATCATTGTTTCCATTCTCTAAAACACAGGCTGAGGGTTGTCAGATCTAATGAGTCTCCTTTCCTTTTGTCATTCACTTCTTCCCATTGTCACCCTTGCCCCACCTGCTCTTCCCCGTCACCACCTCTTGCTCTTAATGACACTTCATCCACTCCCTCACTTCATGACACTACCATATACGATCAACCGTTTTCCCTCATCACATTGCCTTCCCTCCCTCCACAACACGATTGTGTAAGTTTTCTTAACTATTCCTTGGACCAGTCCTCTCTTTAATATTCCAGAGCTTCCCTACAGCCAACTTGGTGAAGCATAGACTGCAACTGGTATCCAATCTCCCAGAATAACCTACCCCAGAGTCCACATGTCTGATGTCTACTCATCTAAGGACTTCGGGAAGGACATTCATGAATTTTTTCTGCTATAGTTTGAATAACTTGTCTTCAATACTTTATGCAGACCATACAGGTTCTAGAGACAAGGCACTTGACCTCAGAGAAGAGGTCAAGGTCACTGATATAATCATGCAGCTATATAAACTTCGTTCTGTGCCCTGAAAGAAAAGTAGCAGGAGCTATGGATGCATATAAGAAAAAGAACTGGTGTCACTTGAGAAAGACAGGAAGGCTTCCCGAAAGAAATAATCTTAAACCCGGGGATGATGTTGTTTTTAGGTGAAGGGGATGAGGAAGAGACTGACTACACCAGTCAGAGAAAACGGCATGTTCAAAAGCCCTGATGCCAGAAGCAGTTTTCTATGTTGATATGACATTGAAAGACCACCCACACGACTGAAGTTTTTAGAAAGGCTGGAAATAATGATTTGAGATGAAGTTGGAATTTCAGTGACAAGTGGGGGATGGAGGTGGAGGAGCAAGGATTTATCTCACCACCCCTACCCCTAGTGCATTCTCTCTGATGAAAAAAACTGTACAGAAGCTGTAAGAATGCAGGTAGCAGCCTACTTGATAAGAAATTGGAAGGTTAGTGGTCAGATGGAGAAGGCTGTCCAAGGGGCATCTTCAACGCCAGCACCCCCAAATGAGGCTCAGGTCCAGCCCTCAATATCCCACATGTGGGGCCTGATTTGTTTCTGAGTCGCGAGCCCACCTGTGCTGGGCCTTGTTCTACTAAGAACAATGGGAAACCTGCCCATGCAACAGGGCTGTGGAAGTGCAGCTGGAGAGCAGTGTGAAGGGGACCAGTCTCAACCAAGTTTATTTGCAGTTTCCATTGTTTATGCTCACATGGTCCACTTTCAAATCTTATCTGACATCTTCTGCCCACTGTCAGTCCATGAGGAAATTTTGGAAACTGTGGAAGGAAAGAAATCTAAACAGGAATAAATCTTGTGAACAAGACTTCTCCTACCGCCAGGCGCAGTGGCTCACTCCTGTTATCCTAGCACTCTGGAAGGCCAAGGTGGGAGGATCGCTTGAGGCCCAAGTTTGAGACCGGCCTGAGCAAGAGCGAGACCTTGCCTCTACTAAAAATAGAAAAAATTAGCTGGGTGTGGTGGCGTAGGTCTGTAGTCCCAGCTACTCGGGAGGCTGAGGCAGGAGGATTGCTTGAGCCCAGGAGTGGGAGGTTGCAGTGAGCTCTGATGACGCCACTGTACTCTAGCCAGGGCAACAGAGTAAGACTCTGTCTCAAAAAAAAAAAAAAAAAAACCCTTCTGCCATCATGGCCTGATTTTTGCTTTAGTGCCTAATGTCTTATAAATTTTATACTCAGGCCAATTACTCTCTAGGTTCCTGTCTCTCTCTCTCTTCCCAATCTGGGAAATGGGAAGATTGCATCTGCTACATATCAAAAACGTTATAAAAGCCAAAGAATTACAAGTAGAAATGGGACGTTCAAAGGAGAGAATGTAGGACATCCTCGCAAAGGTAAATTACCCAAATGGAAAAATTGATTCTGCAGTGGTAGAGAGACCCCATGATAAAATGTTAGCCATGCTTTTCAAGGCTTTTGCTGAATTTCCTACCTGCTGAAAATAAGTGATTTGAGGGCATTCCCGGATCTTTTATTTACCAAAACCCTGAAATTTGAGGTCTGCAAACTCTCTCCTTCTTGAAGTAAAGTGCCTAGTGGCAGCTTTCTTTTAGCTGACATTTTTCTGTTAATATCTCCTGTAGTAGCTTGATAGTTCTAATTACACTTCAAGGAAAAAAAAAACCCTCTAAACTCTCTAGCTTTATGGACTAGACCCTTGGACAAGATTCTCCCTGCTCCCTTCCCAAAAGGAAAGTCCATGTTCTCCTAGCTCATTTCCATTTGACTCTTCTCACTCCTAGTCATGAGAGAAATGTGAATTGCTCACACACTATGTGCCTGGCGGTGATGAGAATACAGCAGTGAACAAATCTTTACCTTCATAGATCCTGCATTCTGGTGGCAGAGTTGGGATTATAAAACACGTGATTCCAGGATATGTTATCAGTTTAGCTTAACAAAGCTAAACATTAACAAAGATTAAACAAAGACAAAACCGATGATATGGAAAAGATACCACTTTTGGATAGGGTGCTCAATGCAGGTCCTTCTGAGGAGGTGACATAAGTCAAGACATTAAAAGTGAGCGTGTTCAGTACAAATGTCAATGCAAAAGCCATTAGAGATGGAAGGAAGACTTTGGCCTGTTCAAGGAACAGAAAGATGATCAGTATTTTTATAGCAATGGTTATCAATAAGAAGGTACCAGCTCCCCTCCTCCCAGGGCCAATATATTAAAAATATGGTCCCAAAGAAACTAAAGCAGCAGTCCTGTTTTTCAGCCTCAGCTTGCTTGTCAGGTGACATCACTCCAAGAAATTTACCAGGTAGATGTTACTACAACAGTCCACACAGGAGATGATGGGGACCTGAACTGTAAGATAGGAATCAAGAGGAGGCAAGTTCAAGAATTATTTTTTAAACTAGAATCAAATATTATGAGATTAAAAATGGCAGGATTTATAACTATGAGCAACTAACCTCATCATCCACACCTCCATCTTTAATACAGGAGGACTACCCTCCAGGAGATTTGACCAGGTAAACGTAAGATATAAATAACCAATCACAGTCATAACTTGTTTATAAATATCAACTTTCCACATTTTTAATCCATTCATTCATTGAGGACACTTATTCTTCCATATCCTGGCTATGGAATATATGCTACATGATTGATGCTTTTTCGAATGTAGGGATTGCTGGATCATATGGTGATATTCTATTTTGTTTTTGAAACTTCCATTCTATGTATCACGATATAGGTATACCTTTTCTCCACATCTTCGCCAACCTTATCTTTTATCTTTTGAAATGCCATCTAACAGGTATGAGTGATATCTCATTGGGTTTAATGGCTTTCTTTATGATTAGGGTTGAGCATTCTCATATATCTGTTTCTTGTATTCTTTTTTGAGAAATGTATAATCTTTCATTTAATAGGTTTTTTCTTGATTGAGTAGTTTGAGTTCATCTTTATTGTTTCTAATGTAAGCCTTTATTTATGATAATATTTCAATATTTTCATGGGTCTTTCATCTGTGATGTTCCTAGGTGAGTTTATTTGTCACCACTTGTTAGTTGCTATGCTGTGCTTTGAGCACACCCAAAAAATCACTGCCCAGTGGTACATATGCACAATGGAATACTACTCAGCCTTTCAAAAAACAGGAAATTCTGCCATTTTGGGCAACATGGATGAACCTAGATGACATTATGTTAAGTGAAATAAGCCAGGCACAAGGAGACAAATACTGTCAGATTTCACCTATATGTAGAATCTTAAAAAGTCAAAATCACAGAAGCAGGGAGTAGAATGGTGCTTACCACAACCTGGGGACATTGGTCACTGGGTGCAAAGTTTTAGTTAGATGGGAGGAATAAGTTCTGGTGTTCTACTGCACAGCACAGTGACTATAGTTAGTAATCATGTACAGTCCCCCACATGAATCTTGGAGGGACTGGTTTTAGGACCCTCATGGATACCAAAATCCAAGATGCTCAAGTCCTGATATAAAATGGTGTAGGACAGTCGACCTATCATATCTGCTGGTTTTGCATCCCCGGATTCAACCAACTGTGGTTGAGGAAATAATGAGAAAGCAGGTGAAATTAGTCTTCCACACTCCAAATTCTCTCAGGATTTGTTTCCCAGGTGGGCAGGACAATTAAATTCTCTGCCATGGTGCCCTCCTTACCCAAGTGTTTTCTTCACCACCCCAGACCTGGAGATAGGAAGAGAGTACTATGGACCTAACAGTTTTAAACAATCAACAATGATGACTTCATGGATGATTCGCCTCTTCAGTAAGTGAGGTGGGGTCTTAATGATCCTCAAATCATCCATTAAAGACAATCCTCCACAACGCTCTAAGGCCAAATCAAGAGCTATATATAACAATTTAATAGGTACCTTTATAGACTTAGAAAAGACACAGTCCTAAGGAACCTTCAAATAGCACATTTTGCTTACATGTCCCATTTATCTACAGCATTTGAGCATAAAATACCGAGTTTTAGGAAGTTGAGCTAATAGGGCATTCTCTAACGTGGTCCAAAATATCGTTAACTACCAACATCTGAGTGTGGCTTTTGCCGTTATAACACAGGAGGCAGCCCACTCCTCACAACTTCCTGTTTCTTGAGTGGGCTTTGGGTCAGGGTTTGACGAAATGAAGAGCTTTCTCCCATTAGGGTGGCTGTTTCTCCTTGTTTCCTTGATGTGGACTATTTCGAAAAGCCAGAAAGGTATAACAAAGTGGCTTATCAAGTGCTGGAACACCTCATTCTCTTCTCCCTCCCCCATCCCCGGAGGTAATCTGTGAGGCACGTTTTGTGTTTATCACTCCTCTGCAAGTTTTATGGTTTTACTGCATATTTCTGAATGCAGAAGTATCAAGTATCCATGAATATTATTACATACTTGGTTTTGTACATCTTTGTTCATTTTTGCTTTTGATGCTTTATTATATGACTACACTACAATTTATCCATTCTCTGCTGCAGGACACTTAAAAGTTGCCAGGAGTCACTAGTTTTCATCATGTTGCTATTTATATTCTTGTACACGACCCCTGCATATGTGTGAGTGTCCCTAGGGTGTAGACCAGAGTGCAATTACAGGGGTGCATGAGCATGTGTACACATACACAAATATGCATGTCTACTATTTCCTAGACACTTAGAAATTACTTGCTAAAGTTGTGTTTACACTCCCTCTTGAGGTTTTTCTATATCCTCACCAACACTTGGTGTTGGTGGTTTCATGAAACACTTGGTTTCATGAAACTCAACTTTTTGCTAGTGGTGCTCCTGAATTTTAATTAACTGTTCCATGATTACTAATGAGATTACTTTTTATTATTGTTCCTCTTTTGTAAATAGCCTATTTATAGCCTTTGTCCATTTTTTTAATAATTTCAATAGAGTTAGGGGGCCCAAGTTGAATTCCATTACATATATATATTATATAATGGTGAAGTCTGGGCTTTTAGTGTACCCATCACCTGGATAGTGTGTGTTGTACCCAATAGGTAATTTTTCATCCCTCACCCCCCTCACCCTCCCATCTTTTGAGTTTCCATTGTCCATTATACCATTCTGTATGTCTTTGTGTAGCCATAGCTTAGTTCCTGCATATAAGTGAGAACATGAGGCCTTTTTCTATTCCTAAGTTACTTCACTTAGAGTAATGGTTTCCAGTTCCATGTGTTGCTGCAAAAGACATGATTTCATTCTTTTTTATGGCTGTGTAGTACTCCGTGGTATATCTATACCACATTTTCTTTATCCACTCATTGGTTGATGGACACTTAGGTTGATTCCATATCTTTGCAATTGTGAATTGTGCTGTGATAAACATACAAGTACAGGTATCTTTTTTCTATCAAAATTTTTCTTTCAATTATTTGTATGAGATTCTTTATGTATTCTGGATACTAATTCTTGTGGGTTGGCAAAATGTTAATGTGTTATCTCTTAACGGTATGGAAGAATAGACTTTTTTGGTCTTGTTCTGGACTTTAAATAAAATGGCTATAAAATCTTCATCACTGAATGTGCTTGTGATAGTTTTTGGTAGATGACTTTTATAAGATTAAAGAAATTTCTTTCCATTTTTATTTTGCTAATGAATTAGATTTATTTTTTATTTCTTAGGCTATCTGCTAATAAATTTTGTCAAATTTTTTTCTTTCCCAGGGAAATTATGTAGCTTTTCTCTTTTTATCTACTAATGTGGTATGTTACAATAACAGGTTTTCTAACTTTGATATCCTGAAAAGAACCCAACTTAGTCATAATGTAGTACTTTCTTACATGCTTTTTTTGTTACTAATATTTTACTTAGGATTTTTGTAAATTTTCTGAGTTTTTTCCCTTCTATCTTAATCTGGTTGTAGTACTAAAGACTCTTAGCTTCATTAAGTGAGATGGGTAGCTAGCTTTCCTCTACTCTCTTTTTTAAAATATGAAGATTTCATAAAATAAGACTACCTAAGAAAACCAATCTATTAGGAAAAATAGAGACAGGAATTGTTCATTAGCAATTCAATTTTCTTAATGGTTTTTGGTTTATTTCAGTTTTCTATTTTTCCTTGTTAATTATAGTAATTTTTTTGTAGAAAAAATCCACTTATGCTAATTTTGAAAGTTTAGAGCTTATAGTAGCATTTTGTTTTTCATGCCTGTCAGACCTGTGTTACAGTCCCTTTTTGTTCCTAACATCATATACCTGTGACCTTTCTGCTTTCCTCTCTCTGCTCCCCTCAGTCAGAGTCAGTTTTGGTGTGTGGTATGTTTTTGTTTTTCTGTTTGTGGTAATGGTAGCTTTTGCTTGTTTTGGTTTCTCTTTACAAAGAACCAACTTTGGTAAAGTGGATCTTCTCTATCTTTTGTTTTGTTTCATTAATTTTTGCTATCTTTATCATTCGGGGGGTGGGGTGGTTAACTTTAAGAAAGAGTTAACATAGTAGGCCTGCTCTGTAGAGGGGCCTGCTTACAGGGCTGGTCCTTGACTGGCATCTGAGAACCTCGTTTTTGAAACATTCCCTAGCTGATAAGGGAGTACCTACTGACTGTGCCAGCCTGCTATGACAGTTTGTACAAACAATGCAACTTATGGTAGATAAGTGGAAATCTGGAATTTTGGTGGCATGAGGATGCTACCAGCCCCCTAGGCAAACCCAATGCTTTAAGTCTAAAATGGGCTTCTCTAGAGAAAAAACATTGCACACATGATACTGTAGCTTGCTGCTGGAGAAAGAAGCATGCTTGCTTGGTACACCCTCTCCTAGGCAGGGAGGGGACAGCATAGGAAGCTGTGCCTGGATTGTTCCAGAGTCAGTCTGTTTCTTTTTCCCTTGCTGATCCCATCATATCTGCTTTTGCTGTGATAACCTGTATCCTTCTGTTATTCTGCTGTCTCTGAGCTCTGTGAAGCCTTCTAGTGAATTACTGAATGTGTGGATAATCTTGGGGAACCCCTGAAGCAAACTATTTCTGCTTCTCTAGTTGAATACCTTATTTTCAAGTTTGAGTATAATAAATGCATTTAAGATGATGAACATCCCTCTTCATACATTTTAGATGTGTCTGACTGATTTTGAGATGACATTCATTTTAAATATTTTTTTTAATTGCTTCACTTTTTAGGCCTAAAGCATGAGGCATTTGGGAGCATATTATTAAAAGTTCCATTCTAAGTTATTTTTACTGTTGAATTCTAATTGGATTTAACTTTGGTAGGAGAAATCTGAATTTTGCACTTTTGAATTTTTTTAAGACTTCCCTTATAATTTAGAACGTAGTTTTAAAATTATTCTATAGTAGAGCTGTTCCTATTCAAAACATAATTTATCTTCCTCTTTAGGTCCACAGTTTTCTAAAAACCTGAGCTATGGGTAGAGGTGCACTCCAGCTCCTGATTTCATGCATTGAACTCAGCACTGGCTCCTCCTCCCATGTGGAGCACTTCCAATGACATGCCACACACGGGACCCTAAGGTGACTCCCAAAGCCCAGCAGATCCAGAGCTCAGCAATATTCTCTCTTTCACATTTCTGTTTCATTTCTGCTCCGTGGAATTTTTGTCTTGTTTTCAGTTTTCCCCTCTTCTTTTAAATATGTTATGGCAACGTGTGTGGTATAGGTAATCACAGAGTGAACGCACTCAGTCATCTTGACCAGAAAGTCTTGTGCTCATTTCTAAGTAAAGACTAAATGAAATTTCCAATACCTGGAAGAGCTAAGAAATATTTCTGAGACTAGAACTTATCCTTCAGTATTTCAAATCATGTATTAATAGGCAAACTGTATAAATATTCTCATGTTACTTACTTTAAAATACAAATATTGGGTCCTATCCAGACTCACTGCCTTCCCTGAGCACCCAACTCACCTAGGGAAGCCTCCCTCCCTCCATCTCCTACCTTACTTTTCTGTCCTTCACTGTACTTATGACACTCTGTCACCTATCATGACATGATGTCACTGTCGTCCCCCCTAGAGTAGACTGTGGAAGGGACTATGGTCTGTTTTGTTCACTGATATATCCCTAATATCTGGAGCAGAGCTTAGCATGTCACAATCCCCTGATAACTACCTGAATAAGTGGAGGGTCCATTGTGAGGGACGAGGCAGAGAATGGATGTGCAAGTGCTTTTGACATGTCATTTTTTTATTATTATCTCAAAATATGAAGGGGATACAAATGTTTTTGTTATGCGAATACCTTGTATAATGCTTAAGTCAGGGCTTTTAGTGTGCCCATCATCAGAATAGTGTTCATTGTGCCAATAGGTAAGTTTTTACCCCTCCCCTCTTCTATTCCTTCCCCATCTTAGTTTCCAGTGACATGTCGTTTTAAAGATAGCTACACTGTGCCTCTCCCTTGACTGACAATGCCCAATGGGCAGACAGTCCTGCACTAGTATTAGCAACTTACCCAGGAAGACGGGACAAGCCCATATCAGCTGCCCCTTTCAGTGGCTGTGGGCTGAACTGCTTTCTCAGAGCTGCTGGTTCAGCCTCTGCATGGTGTCTTAACTTTAACCAGAGAGCACTCATCAAACACTGTGTTTTTCCCAGACCAGACTCTTGACTTCTGACACCCTTTCCTCCCTCAGAAGGTGGGGGAGAAGATTGTAGGGGAAGGTGGTGTCAACACAAAGAACTGAATTGTCAAAGCAGACTCACAAGAATCATAGATCTTACTTTATACCAAAGTGACTAATTTTTCCAAGGATGCAAGAATGACCCCCTATGGCACAGATACATGGCATCCTCTTCTATAGAAGTCCAAATCCATCCAACACAGCTTCTAAAACTGTGTTTCTCCCATACTTGGATTCATTTTAGTTTTGGATTCACAGATGAGTTCTGAACAACGTGTGTGAAAACACTGTTCTCAAAGGAAGTTGGTCCAGTTTGGGGGTCCCCCAGCTTCATACTTTTAACTACACAGATAGAAAAATGCTTACATTAGGCAACTGTACCCCATAGATTCCAGGTTTGTTTACAATAAGCAATCTAGACAGAACAGGTTCACGTGCCAACTGTCCCCCCATACACACTTATTTTAAGGTAGGGACTCCACTGGTAAATACCATTCACATTTACATTGAGATCTGACCAAGGTCAGTTATTCCCTTGGCCATCCCCAAAGGAGAGTGGGGGTCTCACAGGTTAAAGAAGATGGTTTTATGCTGCTCTATTGGGCTGATGCCTTTTCAGTAGCTCTTCCCAGTTTCCTACATGCAACTGAGATGACTTAATGTCAGTAAACAACGAGTCATCTTCCTTTCTACTCCCCACGGTGACCCTACGATCCATGGTAATATCTAGTAAGTTCCTTCTATTTCTCTTCTCCTGGAACCCAGTCCACTCACCAAGTTGTATCCACAAATTATTCCTGTTCCCAAACTAAAAAGTTACTGTCCAATTCTTCCAAATGACAAGAGGGTGGGCAGGGTCACTCTAACCTGTCCCTTCTTGATCCCTGGGCTCTGGGCCTATGGGATGCTCTCTGTAGATCCATAATAACACCCACTTTATACTTTTTATTATACTCTGTGCTGTGTTCGATACAAAGATGAAGATGTGCAATTTTCTTTGAGGGGCTTCAGTTTGAAGAAAAGTTTCAGACTTTAAAGCCTATGGTTATTAGTCTAAATGCTATAATATGGTTCTGGTCAACTTGTAGAAATAGTACCAAGAACTTGCTGACTCTCATCCATTTGTAGACTAAAGTGGGCACTTCTAGGAAATAGATGTGTAAATGGGTATCTTTGGAAGAATGGGCAGTAATAGAAGGGCTACCTTTTGTATCACTTGTGTGTCTCTATTATTTAGTTTGCTTTAGCAAAGAGAAAAACTGTCTTGTGTTAATTGGAAGCACTGAAACCCAGTTCTTCCTCTGAACAGCCATGCTCACACTTTCTTTTCTCTGAATTTCAAAGTTAATGTACAGTGTGGCCACTCTTGGATCCAGGTCAGGATTAAAGCAATTATATTTGACAAACTGTATGCATACCCTCATGAAGTGTTTCTGGGAGAAGGATGCCCTGTCACCAAGGAGCTAGAAGATTCATATGAGTTTTTCTACAACATTCCTCAATGTGGCATTGAAACAACAGTAAGAGCAATGGCTATTTTATCTAATTACCTGCCCATTTTGTGTTCTTGTCCTTTATTAGCCCCACAAACCAGATGTTACTGAGCTTCTCCTTGTAATAAAGCCAAATATGATTTTCCTACCAGTTACATTGAGGGCATAGAAAATTAAGAAGATGCTGAAGTGTCTTATTTATTGATCAATAGCAGCAACTTCTAATGTGTATATTTCTAAGGCAACACGTCCAACAAAACTTCCTGCCATAGTGCAGATGTTCTTTATCTGCATTCTTGAATATGATAGCTACTAGACACATGTGGCTCTTGAACATTTTGAAATGTAGCTAGTGTGACTAAAGAAATGAATTTTTATTTTGATTAAATTTAAATAACCACATGGCTAGTGGCTACCATATTATACTGTACAGCTCTAAAGGATACAAAACTAAACTAGGAAGGGAATGGTTCTGTAAGTTGAAAGTTTATAGAAAGGAAAAACTTTTTTACTATATATTAAAACCAACTGTTATTCTGCAGGCTATTTAACTACTATGATTCATGGTGTTTGGTCAACTTCTCAGTCAGATGCAAGTGGAAGATCATTATGCATACTGCCAAACTCCTGGAAGCTCTGCAAAGCAGACAATCCTTTCCTTGACAGTCCTACCCCAAACTTTATCCTATATTCTGGTGGTACCTGACAGGACCTCATTAATCTCTTTCATGAATTTTATGTGCTTTTTCCAAACAAACCCATACAACTAAGAACCTCAAAAACAGGGTCAATTTCATCTAATCAGGTAAAGACTAAGCCTCAAAAGTCAGATTTTGCTAAAAGAAAATAATATTTTTTTCACTGTCCTGAATATAATGTTGAAGGAAATAGGATTTTGTCAGGTCTATGTAACATTTAGTAGTTTCAACTATGTTAAAGATTATATTTTTTAAAAAAAAGACAAAGATATATATCCATAGATTAACTATGGCAGGCTCTGGGTTATAAAACCAGAAGAGTCCCATATTTTTATGCCTAGTTTCCAAAATTCCAAAAGCTTTAAATATTTCGCAATAAAAGAGAAGCCTCATTTAAAATGAGGGTTGGCAACTTTTTTCTATAAAAGGCCAGATAGTGAATGTTTTAGACTTTGTGGACCATATATTCTCTGCTACAATGATTCATCTCTGTAGTTGTAGCTCAAAATATGTAGTTCAAAAATATAATCTTTAACATAGTTGAAATTACTAAATGTTATCTAGACCTGATGAAATCCTATTTCTTTTAACATTATATTCAGGTCATAGGCAATATGTAAATGAATGAATGTGGCTGTGTCCTAGTGAAACTTTATTTACAAAAACAGGTTTTGGGCCAGATGTGCCCACAGGCTGTAGTTTGTCCATCCCGGACTTAAAATATCTTTGTTCATAGTTAGAAGTACTTAGAGTAGATTCATCTAATCATCTCAAAAACTCAGGGACCATGAGCTTCCTAAAAACCATATTATGATAAATGTTCTTAGAAAAGCATTCACTATCCTAATGAAACACTGAATTTCTTCACTGTAATAACACTGTTCTGCATACTGAGTGTTTACAATGCCTTAACTTTCTAAACGTTTTCAGTATACGTTTCCACAATGCTATGGCATTAGCTTACCACTTTTCAGTCTTGAAGAAACCAAGGCTTAGGCAGACGAGGCAATTTTTCTCAGATTATACAATGAGTAGGAACAGCATCAGGATCCCAATGCAGATTCATTTCAAATCATATGCTCTCACTACCACCATTCAAATCTCCATCTGGAGCAATTTTTTTCAAAGAAGTTATATTTTATTGAAAGTGAAACATAACCATCATTTTCAATTCAGATAACAAATTCCCTGTACTATACCAGATTTGAATCCATCTCTCCCATCTCCTCCCTGGATATAGAAGTTCCATCTCTGTTACCTGAGAGTGGATGTGCTCGTTTTAGACAGCTTGACTGCTAATCCAAATCCCTTTCTTCTCAGATTCTCCCAGGAAACATTCTGCAACATAAAACTAACATCAAGTATATCTCAACCACCTTCAACAACCAAATTGACATACCTGTGATCTGTCTTTCCCCCACGTAAGTACTTCCAAACTAGTAAACCAAACCCAGGGCCAGAGAAAGGCCAAACCTTGATGAGGATATAAACCTCTTGATTCCTAACTCTATTCTTCAATATATGTCATCATTATCCCCCTAAAATATGAGAATAGTGGCAATACTAAGAGAAATGGAAGGAGGTTTGTACTTTTTATTCTACTTGACATTAGGATCACCTAAAACCTGATAGATTTAAGCAGCCAAGTCAGGTTTCATATTAAAGTCTATGCTTAAGATTGCCAAAGGAGATGAGAAAGAAACAAAAATAAATAGACATATTCAAATCAGCCAGGAAATGACAGCAGAAGCTATTCTCAGCATGCAATTTGTTAGCTTACAACCATGGATGAGGGATGAAAAATAGGGAGTATTTTGTCCCTCTTTAGAACCATGGCTTCAGATTCTTATTGCCTCTGTGTACTTTAATCCTTGGATGGTCAATGTTTGGTTCAAGGATCTGAAGCATAACATCATCTGGGAGCTTATTATAATAGAAATGCTGAATCTCATCCCACCCAGACCCATAAAATCACAATCTGCATGTTAACCAGATCCCTAGGTGACTCATGTGCACACAAAAAAATCGAGGAGTGCTGCTCTAGTAACAGATGGTTTTGAGAAGGTCTAAAATCTCCAAGATTTAGATTAATACTTACTCTGATTAGGTATTTTTAAAAATCTACACAAGAAGGTCTCCTTTGGGCAACTTTTCCATAGTTTATTGGTTTAAAATCTTAAAGCAAGAATCTTTTATCCCCACAATAGAAGCGAAGATCTACAGGGTGTTCTTTACTGGGATCTGTTGGGTTCTGTTTTAAGTACTTATTAATATTAATGCACTTAATCCTCACTACAAATCTGCAAGATGAGTGCTACTATTATATCTCCTTGCAGATATGGAAACTAAACACAGAGTAGGCAACTTGCCCAAGGTCACACAGATGGTGCGTAGGGGAGCCAGGATGTGAATTTGGCAATGTGGTTCCCAAGCCTGTGCTCATCTCCCCTATGAACACTGCCTCTCTTCTACTGGAAGAATAATCACTGCTGGGTTAGTCAGGTCTTCCTAGAAGCAGTTGCAACACAGAGTTAGGAGTACAAATTTTTTATTGATGGGTAACTCCTGTGAAATGAAAAGAGAGAAAGAACTGGGCAGAAGGAGCCACCAGACAGAGATTCAGACAAAGTCATATTTGTGCCAGCCCAACAAAATCTCCCTTTAAGAGAGTCCCATGTTGAGCAACGATGGCTAGATCCTTGTTCCAGTCTTGCTCGGGCATTGGCTGGAGCCACCTAGAGAGGAATATGACCTCTGTGTGAAAACTAAGGGGGAAATGAAGGTGTTAACAGCTGAAGGCTGCCAGTTAACACACTCCTCTGGGATGAGTCCTCTCTTGAAAGGGAGTCTGGGTAGCAGATACCATAAGTGATAAGTTGGTTTGGCCCTAAGCAAATATAAACATAGATACCTGAACAGATATAAAGAACTGTGCTTATTTTTTCTCCCATTGTAGCCGGGTGAGTAATGCAGGGAAAATCCAAAGAAAAGAGGATTCTCTAAAATTTGATTTGGCACACAAAAGGAAGAAAACTTCAAGACTAAACAAAAAAGAAGTTGAAGAGATTAATTCTGGAAGATGGCTGAGGTGAGAAAACTTAGAAGTGGCATTTCTTAATACTGCTCAAACTTGTATAGACTTCACTGAAATGCCATTTTTCTAAAGCATTTCCCATTCAGAAATTATAATTTTGTTTTTACCATTTGTATTGGTTGTCACTAACTGGAGTACTAACTGGGGTCATTTTAAGTAAGAGTTTATCTCCTAAAACTTAGGGTAAAATTTTATAATAAAGATGAAGGTAAAGTCTTTCAATTCAATATCAGTAGGTATGTAAGTCCTAAAAGTAAAAGTATTAAGTCTAAAAAATGGTGGCTTTAATGGAGGTAACCCACAGTAAAGGGTAACTCGGAAAACCCTAAAGTTAGGATCCAATCGCTTCCTAGAAGGACTAAATGCATGCACAATATGTATTTTAACTCAAGTGTTTGATTTTAATATTAATTTTAAATGTATTTAGAATTTTTATTTGTGGTCTTGAACATCTGGGACATTCTTCAAAGCTTAAAGTTGTCAAATATTCATAGCCATCCATAACCCCATGCATATATATACTTGAATCACTATTGTCCTAAAGACAGAGTGTGAAGGATAGAACATCCTCTCAAAATCTACTTACAAACACACACACACACACTGCTTTTCTTAGAAACAATGGACACTCAGAAAATAGCTAAGCAATTGATGAATCAGGATCTGTTCCCTGTCTTTTTCATTTTTCAGGAATCTGAATATATGCCATTGGATCATTCCCTTGTGCATCAAATGTTGTGACCTCTCTTCCATGAAGGAGGAAACCTGGCCATCTACTTATATACTCTAGAATTTGATATCAATTTCTGTAGCTGCTAAGGATTATGTATCAGATGTGCTACTTAATAGTTTTTAGGAACCTGGGACTAAGTATACCATATTCTATTTTCCACTTTAGAAAACACCTTTTAAATGAAATGGCCAGGAACCTTCTCATAATCCCTTTGTAGTAGGCACTCTCTTCATTTTTAATGCTATATGAGGTAATGTTTATGAATAAAGCTTATTTTATCTTATTAGATATCTATTATTATTGTCTATAATTCAATAAAAGTTGGATGATGTGTCCAAGTCTGAGCTCTGGGGTCTCCCAATGTTAAGGGTGAGGAAGATGAAGAGGAACCAGAAAAGGGCTAAGAAGTCGGTGGGGTTGTACTGGGGGAAACCAGGAGAGTGTGGTGGCCTGGAAGTCAAGATAGAATACTAGGGTAAAAAATAGTCAAATGCTGCTGACAGATAAAGTAAGCTAAGGGATGAAAAGCAACCACTGGGCTTAGCAATGTGGAGGGTAATTGGTGACTTACACAAAAACCAGTTTGGGTGCAGGGTGGGGGTGAAAGCACAACTGAAATGAGTTTAAGAGAGTGCAAAGAAAGGATGTAGAGAGAGTATTGGCAATATCCTGGAGTAGTGACTTAGAACTGATGAGAACCTATCACATCTGCAAGGCAGAATCCCTTGGGGTATATTTACTAAAGCTTGGAATCATAGGCAACCATAACCAGCTCTCTTTATCTCCTGTTTCCTTGTGTTAAGAAATCTGAGCAATCTTTTTCCTTTTGGAGTTTAAGCAAGAGCACTCTGTCTCTCCCCGTTCTCCTGCCTCTTCCCCAGCCTTGCTATACAAATCTGCCCGGTGTTGGGGAACATTTAGTTTGGGAAGTTGGTATGAAATAGAAATTTGCATGCTCAAGAAAACTTTTATCAGGAAGCCCTATGCTGGGTGGATGTTAGTCACTATCCCAGATTCTAATAGAGTGATACTCTGTTTACCCCTTTGCTAGTGTTTCTTCTATACACAGTTCCCAGTGCTGAGGCAAGAATTAAACCCTTCTGGGGCCTTAGCCCTAACACTAGCAAATTACCACCTGAAACCTAGTCATTCTTAAAAGCGATCTTGTACATATGATAATGGGTGTACCAAAGGTGGAATTTTTGCTAGGGAAGATACCATAGCCTCGAGGACATGGTATGCGGCTGTTGATCTGGCTCTGACAAATCAGAAACTATTTGCATTTACTTAGAACAGACAACAGTATACATTTACAGTGTCGTCCCACGGCTATGTTAACACTCCTACACCCTCTCATAATGTATTCCAAAGATACCTAGGTCATGTGAACAACTCAAAGAATATCACAGTGGCACACTATTTGTATGATATTGTACTAACTGAACTGGATGAGCAAGAAGTAGCAGGTATGCTGGAAGAATTGGTAAGACACCTGAGTTCCAAAGAGTGGGGATAAAGCCTATAAAGTTTCAGAGGCCCAAAACGTCACTGAAATTTATGTCCAGTGGTCTGGGACATGCTAGGACATTTCCTACAAAGGACAAATAATTGTGTCTTGCATCTCCCACCACGAAGATGAAAACATAGCACTTAGTAGAACTCTGCCTGTTTTGAAGGCAATAAATTACATAGTCAAAAATACTGCTTAGCCCATATTCTGGGTAATAAAAACTTGCCAACTCACCTTGGCAAGTGGTCCATACAACCAAGCAGACCTTATGGTACTGATAATAACTGTAGTGGGAAAAGTCACCTCCTAGAGTTTATGGCAAGCCCCAATAAATGAATCACAGCATAGGCCCCTAGATTTCTCAAAGAAAGCCACACTGTCTGAATCAGTCTGCCCTCCATATCCAAGGGTTCAACCAAGCACAGGTTCAACCAACTGCGGATCAAAGTTGTTTTGAAAAAATAAAAATAAATAACAATACAAATTTTCAAAATATAGTAAACAACTATTTACATAGTATCTACATTATATTAGGTATAAGTAATCTAGAGATGATTTAAATTATATGGGAGGATTACATGGGTTATATGCAAATCCTGTGCCATTTTATATCAGATGTGAGTATCCTCAGATTTTGGTATGGGAGTGGTTGGGGGGTAGGGAAAGGTTGGAGGAGTGGTTCTGGAACTAATACCCCATGGATACAGAGAGACAACAGTACGCTTTTAATAAAACAGCTTGTGCGCTACTTGTCCTGGTAGAAACAAGACATCTGACAACAGAATTCCAAGTGGCCATATGACCAGAACTTCCCATTATTGGCTGGATTTTCTTAGGCTCACAAACCATAATGGTAGACATAAATCTATTGTAAGATGAAATTAGTATGTCCATGACTGGGCACCAACAAGGTCAGAGGCCATAAGTGAGCTGCCTGAGCAGGAGACTTAGACATCTATGTTAATCATTATACCAGAACCTCTCCCTTAGTTCACACTGTTGGCCATATGGCTGGGGGTGGGGGGGATCCCATATGATTAGTTGATAAAGAAAGAAAAATGCTGAGCTTGGTTCATGGATGAGTTGACTTGGTACAAGCTTGTGTACAAGCACAAACCAAAATTGTGCCAGAGCTGTACTACAGCCCCTCTCATGGGCAGCTTCTAAAGTCAAGAGTGAAGGGACCTGTTCCCAATGGGAATCTGGGCTGGTAGTGCACCTAGTCAACCACTTTCTGTGGAAGAATGAACCTGAAATTTAAGTACAAATGGACTCATAGACAGAGGTGAATGGCTTGGCCAATTGGCCAAAAGCATGGGAAAATAAGTATTGAGAGTTTTTGAATAAAGAGTTCTAGAATAAAGACATATGGGAATAAAGGCATAGAGAAGTAAAGGCATAGACCTACAGGAGTAGTACAAAGAGTGAAGATCTTCTTACTACATGTTATACCCACCAGAGAGCATCCACCATGGAAGAAGTTCTAAACAGTTAGGTGGACAAGATGACTTGAGCAGTTGACAAAAGCCAGCTTCTGTCATCAGCCACTCCATTGTTAGCATAAGAGAACCCAAACAGAGCAGCTGTGGTGGCAAGAATGGAGGCTACAGATGGTTCAACAGCATGGTTGTAGCTTACCAAGGCTGATCTACCTACCGATGCTACCAAATGTCCAACCTGACAACAACTCTGAGTCTCTGAGACCGCATATCACTGGCAGAGGCCAACCAGTAACTTGGTGACAATTTGACCATACCATATGCCTACCAGGTATGGGTTTGCCTGTAGGGCCCTAGTCAACACCACTATCCAAGGGCTTAGAGTACTTAATCCACCACCAGCAAGGGATCCCCCAGAATATCGTGCCAGACCAATGGACTCACTTCATAACAAGAGGTGCAGGGGTGGGCACATGACCAAGAGGTCCAGTGGTTATGGAATAAACCACACTCTCCAGAACCTGCTGGCCTGATGGAGAAATGCAATGCCTGTGGAAGGCACAGCTGAAGCGCCAGAACAAAGACAATTCCCTGCTGCAAGCAAGAAGCAAAATGTAAAAATATTCTGGAGTTTTTTAAAAAAAAGACACATTACAAATAAGGGAGTAATAAGAATGAAAGTTGGTATATCAGGAGAAAAAATGAAGAATTGTAAACAAAAGCTCATGTTCAAAGTGCTGACTTAAAAAAATAGCAATCTAGGATTCAATATCTAGTGAAAATTACCACAATTTCTAATGAATATTAACAGAATAAAAAAGAATAATCATATGACCATCTCAGAGATACAAAAAAAGGCATTTGACAAAATTCAATACTCATTCATGACAGAAACATTCAGGAAAATATAGATAGAAAGTAACTTCTCAATTTGGTTAAAAGCATCTATGAAATTCCTACAGCTGACATCTTAATAGTAAAATATAAATGTTTTTGCCTAACATTTGAACTAAGGTGAGGATGGCTACTGTTACCATTTTTATTTCACTTTAACTAGATGTCTGAGTCAGTGCAAGAATCAAGAAAAAAAAAGGCATCCAGATTGGAAAGAGAGAGATAAAACTATCATTATTTGCAGATATGTTTGTGTACATGAAAAATCCTAAGGAATCTATAAAGAAAATACTAGATCTAATTAAGTGAACTTAGCAAGGTTGCAAGGAAATACATGGTTGAAATACAAAGATCAACTATACTTTATATACTAGCAGCAGCAACAGGAAAATGAAATTTTTAAGTAATACCACTTTATATTAAAAAACCTCAAATACTATGATTAGTTTAATAAGAATTGCTGAAAACCTCTAAATATAAATTATAAAACATTGCTGAGATAAAAAATTTAAAAGACCTAAATAAATGTTCATGCATTGGAAGACTGTGAATAGTCCAAATCTCCCCATATTGGTGCATAGATTCAATGTACTCCCAACCAAAATTCAAACAGGCTTTTCTGTAGAAATTGCCAAATCAATTCAAAAATTGAAAAAGGGAAACAAAGCTAGAAGATGTGCGCCCCCTGGAGTCAAGGTGAAACAGGAGTCTACAATAATCCATAGATTAATGAACTACAATCAAGTCCATCAAACTGGTACTAACTGATGAACACTTACATCACACAGGGCAATAACATTCATCAGAGGGTGGGCGGGCGGGAGGGGGGTGGAAGGGATGGGAAAAACTCTCACTGAATGGATGTGGGGAGCACAGTTTGGGAGACGACCACGATTGTGGCTCTGACACGGGCAGAACAGGGGCAATGTGTATGGCCAAAGTGTTGTACCCCCATGATATTCTGAAATTAAAAAAATAAATTATAAAAAAAAAAAAAAAAGAGTTCAGAAACGTTTCATCCACTGACTTCTAACAAATGCCCAAAGCAATTCAATGGGTAAAGGAAGATGTTTTCAGCAAATGTTGCTAGAACAATTACATAACACTTGAGGGGGGAAAAAAATAACCTGAAAACAAAACACAAAAAAACTAACTCCTCACTCACATGATACACAAAAATTAATCTGAAATTAATCATAAACTAAGCATAAAAGTGAAAACTATAAAGTTTCAGTGAAATATAGGAGAATATTTCCCTGATCTTGGAGATAAATGAAGATTTTCTAGACAAAACATGAACAGTAAACAATTGATATATTTCATCAAATTTAAACTTCTACTTATCAGAAAACATCACTAAGGAAATGAATAGGAAAGCCACAAACTGAGAAAAAATATCTGCCTGGCATACACCGCACAAAGGACTTATATTCAGAATGTATGAAGAGCTTCTATAACTCAATCACATGGAAAAGCTAATCAACCCATTAAAAAAGGGTAAAAACTTTGAACAGACACTTCACAAAAGAAGATATTTGAATGCCCATTAAACACATGCAAAGATATTTAACACCCTTAGCCATTAGGAAAATGAAAATTAAAACCATGATGAGCTACCACTTCATACCCATGAGAATCGCTAAGCTTCAAAACACTGACAACCCCAAGTGTTGGTGAGGGTACAGAGCAACTAGAATTATCTCACATTGCTGCTTAGCGTGTAAAATGATACCACCACTATGAAAAATTGTCTGGCAGTTTTTAAAAAACTTAAGCATACACCTACCCTATAATATAACCCAGCAATTCAGCTCCTAATTATTTACCCAAGGTCCATAAAAGAGATTTACCAAAATGGTTAGCCATAAAAATACAAAAATTAAAAACAACCCAAATGTCCATCAATAGGAATTATTAAGTAAATTTTGGTATAGCCGTATAAGAAATACTACATAGCAATAAAAAAAAATGAACTACTGGTAGATGCAGCAGCTGGATGAGTATCAAAAATATGCTGAAAAAAAAAAGCCAGATCCAAGAGAGTACAATACTGTATGAGTCCACTTAAATTAAATTTATAAGCAGGCAAAATCAATTAATGCTGAGAGAAATCAGAATAGTGGTTGCCCCTGGAGTAGGGGAAGTGATAACTAGAAAGGGACACAAGGGAAGTACCTGTGGAAATGGAAATACTCCATATCTTGATTAGGCTGGTGGCTCCATGAGTATTTACACTTTTCAAAATTCAATGAAATGTACTCTTAAGAGCTGTGCATGTAAATTATATCTTAATTTTTAAAAACAAAGTGGTAAAAGCTATAGTACCCTATTAATTCACATTCCTTGGTTTCCTTTGTTTCCAACAGTCTTTTTACCTATTTTAGCCCTTGCAAATAAGTTTGCTGGACTTACTTATTGTTTTGTTAGCTAACTCAGTATGTTTTCTTTTTCCAACAAATGGACACTAAACATCTCTCAATAGGTGACTATATAATATTTTTACTCTTAACCAATGCCCAGGCCACGCTAACCAAGCAGCTTTGAATGGCCCATGAATTAGCTCTGAAATAATGGTGGTTATCCATTCAAGTGTGACAAATTGAATTTATGAACTTGTTTCAATATTCAAAGATTTTTTAAAAATCTTTAAATCACACTCATAGATACAAACTGGAACTTAGATATTTAGTAGACAAAACTCCCTTAAGCATCTTAAATCATAGCACACATAAAGCAGCATAATGATTAGAAAATGTTTAACTACATCCCTATTTTAAAAAGGCAGTTCTTCCATAAAGACAAATTTATTTAAAATGGAATATATTTTAAGCACTAGAAGTAAAAGGCACCATCATTTTATTCAACAAGATTATCATGTCTGTTTAAAACCACGCCATTGTAGACACTGCCTCCCAAGCTCAGGGAAAAAAGATGGATCCTAATGATTGAGTCTCCTGTGTGATAAAGGTTTCATCTGCAGGGGAAAAAATGCAAAGGGTTAATAAGCAGGTATTTTACATGGCTGATAACCATATACCAGGCTCAGAAACACCACTGTAAGGTGAGGGGTCTCATCTCTGAGATCATGTCGACAAGAATGCAGCAGTTAAAACACAGAAGATGCAGCTTGTATTTGTTTTATGGTATAGCTATTTTGCTTCTGCCAAGCTACAGTTCAGATTTTCTTTTGAGAGATAATCTCAAACACCCAAGCCACACAGATTCTCTTTATATAAATCAAAAGCTATATCTTTTGATTTTCTAGGAGATCATTATCAAAATTATATCGCCTATGAACAAATTCTGGAAATCTTGCCCTTGTTAATTCTTTATTTCCACTCGAATCAGAAGGAAACCCCAACTAAGTTGGGAAGTTTTTTTCATCTTAGGAGAACCAGTCATTTGAGGAGAGAGGTTCCCAGCTGTCAAGGTCTTGAATTTCCATCCTCAGGAACCATCAATCTCGCACTGCCTCCTGAAGCTATAGCCTTTTAGAGAAACATTCTCTCCAAGATAGCACAGACCTGTTAGGAAACGACCATTTTCAAGTCACATATTTCTATGGAGAACTAAATTTTACATATATGTGATATTTGTTTTTGACATTTTACTGTCTTAGCATTTCTGTGCATGAAAATCTTAATTTTATTTATTCTTTTAATCAATATTATTTTGATTAAACATATGTAAAATTTTTAAGTCTAATTTCAATCTCTCAAACGTTATTTTTTCAAATATAAGAATCATTAATTTTTTTCACTTTAACTTCGGTTAATATAAAACTAACTCAAGAAGTGATATCTTCCCTACTCGTTTCATGTCACTTAATGTCAATATACTTGGACATTTTAAGTATAAGTATACATTTAATATATCTGATTCTCTCAAACATTTCAAATTCCTAACAAAGCAGACTTGCTAATTAGAATAAAATCTCTGTCACTACTGAAATCACACTCATAGATACAAACTGGAACTTATTTAGTAGACAAAACTCCCTTAAGCATCTTAAATCATAGCACACATAAAGCAGCATAATGATTAGAAAATGTTTAACTACATCCCTATAAACACAACATGCACACTTTATAGCTTTTTTTCCCCCACATGTTCCTGGGAAACTCAACCAAACAAGGAAAGCAAAATCATTGCCTAAGTTCCAGCTGAGGTTATATCGTCAAAAACCGGGACTGCCAGTCAAAGAAAGAAGGATGTAGCACAGGGCACCAGGGGAAGGAAGGGAAGTCAGTGGGAGAGAGAGAGATGCAACCCCTTTGTTTCACACAGATTACTAAATAAGAGATGTACTGCAGGAATCTAGGTTTCATTTTTACTGTAAAACTAATTTTATGGTCACAAAAGCATCTATGTGGAAATGGGAAAAAAAATACCTTTTCTATCTTCACCACTGAATGGATAAAGTGCAGTATCTACAACCACAGCATAAGCATTCAGACAGCACATAGGCCTGACATTCAGTATATGTGGCAAAATCAGCATTCCTGATGCCCCAGTTCACTCTTGTTCCATTATGACTGGGTGACATATAAAATACCTTTAACAGATCTAAAAATTAACATAAAAACTAAACATTATATGGATTTTAGCCTAGTTAAGATGCTAGTGGCCTAGAACTGTCCTAGCGATCAAGATATAATTACAAAGTCCAGCTTTAAGAGCAGCAGCCTTTTCCATGTATTAAGCCCTAGCACACATATAGATGGTCATGCTCCCACCCACCTCCAAAACCAGCGTGCCACTTTGGCTTAATGGATTGTGGCAGAGACCTTATTCTCTGATAAAAATGCTTGTGGTTAGTAGAGGGTCCAGGCCTCAATAATAACTTCGCAATCATACAACATTATTATAATTTCTTACTAGATAGAAGTAGTTGGTTAAAATAGGATAGTCTTAGGCTTTCCCTGAAAGTTTATTTCCCAGAACATAAGAAAGTTAATATAGGTCTTTCTTGATCCAGCTTTTCCCAGTAGCTGTTAGCCAGAAAAAAAATATACGCCAGCAAATATTTTAACTCTCTCTTTCTCTCTCTCTCCTTTATCTATCCGATATGCCTACTCAGTCTTGCCTCAAGGAAATAAATGCCCATCTTAGATCTGATTTTTGGATGGGTCAAAATAAACATGACAGTTTTATGAGACACCCACAAAAGGGTTGGCTGGGGACATTGACAGTTTTCTGACCTTGCTGCCATTCTTCTATGTTTAAACAGGAAACTACATTAGGACAGAAAGAATTCAAAGCTTGAGCATCATTCCTGGACTTTTGAGTTCATGCCTTCTGAAAAATGGTTTTTTATAAGTTTCAGAGGATAATGTGTGTAGAGATGCTGTATAAAGCTAAAGACCTCTATAATCTATGCTGTTATTCCACAACCAAACAAGATGTCATTAGCTGTCTTCCCTGCAGATGGCGCTGTTTAATGTGTTTAGAAGAAGTCATAAAGGCCTTTTGGAGGAAAAAAGTCTGGGGGGAACCTTCATTCACTCATTTAACAAATATTTGAGCATCTACTTTCATTTTTCATTGACTCTAAGATGCCATCAACTTTAAATACACCATTATTTTTTATACCAAGATTAAAGAAACTTATCTTTTTAAGAGTAAAAAAGCTACCAATTAATCTGACACACTTTACCATTTAGTCTTTGAATTATTTTACAAAAATTGAAAGAGCTCTTATGGACATTTTAAATCATATCACTCTCTTGCTGCATACAAACGCAAGTATTAACAACATTAATTTGTTAAAGTAATTCTAAAATATTTTCACATAGAAGAGTCTGACTCTTCTGAATCACTTCTTGGATCACAGTCATCAGTGTCCCTGTTTCCCCATATATTTGTCACCCTTTGAGCCATCGCAACCAATGTTGGTGATAGAACATCTCTAAAAAGAATGCTCCACTTTTATCTCCAGAATTCCCTGCCACTCGGTGACCTTTATTTCTCAAGTTTTGATGCTGGCTCTCTCTGACCTTACCAAGAGGTGTCAACAGAAAGTTTCAGACCAAGTTCTCCATGTGCAAGTGATGACAGCTACAGCATCCCTGTCCACTGGCCAATCATAATATATTGATTATAAGTCCTCTAAAATTCTGATGAGTCTAATTATTTGAAAAAAAAAGTGCATGTTAAAATGGATGAAATATGTTATGTGCCGTTTCTGTTCTAGGCACTAGAAATCTTATGTAGGTGACATTATAATGGAGGGATACAGACAATAAAAAATAAATAAGTACATTATCTAACACATGAGATGGTGATAAACACCATGAATGAATAAGGCTGGTAAAAAGTTTAATGTAGTAAAGGTAACAGAATTTTAAATGATTTTTTCAGCCTGGGAAGGCCTCACTGAGAAACTGACATCTAAGCAGAGTCCTTTAGTTGTCAGGGAGCTGGCCATAGAAGAAAGAGGCTCAGTGAGAATTCCAGGCAAAAGGAATATCAAGATGCAAAGGCCCTAAGGCAGGAGCACACCAGCCCATTCAAAGAATGGCAAGGAGGTCAGTTAGCTAACATTGAGGGAGGAGGATGGGGTAGCATGGTAGGAGATGAGGACCAGCATTTTCTGGCCGTCTTCCCTGAGAGATAATAAAGCCAGACCATAATAAAGACTACGACTTTTACTGTGAGCCAGATGGATACAAAGGAGGGTCTTCAGCAAATGACGCCATGATCTGACCAGGTATTATAGGTTGAATTGTGTCTCCCAAAAAGATATATTGGATTTCTAACCCCCAGTACATCAGAATGTGACCTTATTTGGAAATAGGGTCATTGTAGTTGTAATTAGTTAAGATGAGGTCACACAGGAGCAGGGTGGGCCCTTAATCCAGTAGGAGTGGTGTTCTTATAACAAAAAGGAAGACAGCCATGTGAAGACACAGAGACACAGAGGGAAACACCATATGGTGGCAGAGGTAGATATGGAGTGATATGACTGCAAGGCAGGGAACACTAAGGACTGGCAGCCACCAACAGAAATTAGGAAGAAGCAAGAAAGATTCTACCGAGATTCTCAGAGGAAGCATGGCCCTGCTGACACTTTTATTTTGGATTTCTAGCCTCCAGAACCGTGAGAGAATAAACTTCTGGTGGTTTAAGCCACCCAGTTTGTGGTGCTTTGTTATGAGCCCTAGGAAGTAAACGCACTGGGTACGCACAGAACAACTCTGGCTGCTGTCTTCAGAATAGAATCTCACGGGCCAATGACAAAATCAGGTAAGAGGCAGCTGCAGTTATCTAACTGATAAATACAGCAGCTTGGGGCAGCGTAGTGGTGGTAGAAGCAACTGAACTTTCGGACAGATTGGATATGGTGCAGAAATGAACAGGGCCTGCCATTTACTGAGACGGGGAAGCTAGTGGGGAGCTGATTGGGGCAGAGACAAGATTATAAATTCAGTTCTGAACTTCTTAAGATGCTTATTAGACTTCTAAGTGGAGATGTTGATTAGGAATCCTTTTAGAATTTATTCTATTACCCCTCCCCATTCTACAACCTGAGGTTTTTTCTCCTTACTCTGGCCTGCAAGTGTTCTTTGCCACCACTCAAACTAGATGGTGCACTGATCACACCTTGAGGAAGACCAGCAATAGGATCACAGAATCCTGATTAGTGAGCCAGACACTAGGCGGATGTATCACTGTTATTTACAAGGTGTACTATTTCCAAACTGAGTTAAAGGAGAATGACCTTGTGCCACCCCCAGACCCCTCGCCCTGCCTGCTGAGCAAGTCTCATCCATGACAGCTCCCCATTCTCTCCTTGATCCCCCCACACCCCTCACCTATACCCCCTCATACACATCCCCACCTCAGGGTTTCTCCACCTTCTGTTCCCTCTGCTTGGAACTCACCTCCCATCCACTCCCTGCACTTCACCCAACTCAACTCCTGCTCATACAGAAGATCTTAACTCATATCATTTCCCCAGGAGAACACTTCCTCCAGAGTGGATCAATCTCCTATTAAAGTGTCTACAGTTCCCGTACTCTAGTCCTGAGCAGTTTACATACGTAGAATTCAATTAACATCTCTCTGCCACAAACTGCAAACTTTGCTGAGACAAGGATCATGCACTTTTGAATCCCAAGCACTAAGCATAGTACCTGATGTGTCATAAGTACTCAGATATTTCCTGGATGACAGCGTGAATAAAGATATTAGTGAATCCTCCAATTAGGCCACAGCAGCCTCTCAAGAAAATAAGTCAAGGGAAGGGGTAAATACCCATTGATGGCACCTGAATCCTCTCTAAAGCCAGAGTTTCTCCAGGTACCTAAGAGAGATTATTCATACTTTTGTGATCACCAGATCACAAAACAGTGTGTTAAACTTAGAGGAGCAGTCAGATCTTTGGTGTCAAAGGGAGGAATATTTAAAGTAAAAGTTTTATCAGAGCATTATAATGGAAAAACCAAGGCAAGGAGATCAGCTAAGACGTTAGTTCAAAAGAATACAGAAAGTTGTTTAAAAAGGAGGATGAGGCATGAAGCAGATAGCATGATGCACTGGAAAATACACTATTTTCCAAAAACATTATTGAAAAGAGAGAGTTTCCTGGTCAGATTGAGACCTGCTGGCCCTTGGAGGCCTTCACGCCTTGCTACCACTCACAGGCGCACGCCACCACGCCCAGGTAATTTTTCTATTTTTAGTACAGACCGGGTCTCACTCTTGCTCAGGCTGGTCTCTAACTCCTGGCCTCAAGCGACCCTCCCACCTCAGCCTCCCAGAGTGCTGGGATTACAGGCGTGCGCCTCCACACCAGGCCTGAATTTGCATCTTGATGTTATACTTTTATTTATTTTTAAAATGTCAATTATGTAAATGTAATAACACATTTCATACGTATTAGTTGAGTCCTATACAAATATCTATGCTTTTCAAATAAGCTTTTCTTCTCAGACTGAGATTTACAAATCTCTGAGGATACGCCAGAGGGTTGAAGGTAGGAATTTACAAGAAGATACAATGGAACAATTAACAGCTGGAAGATTTGTAGAAGGAAAAACTCATGTAAAACATTGCCTTACATTTTAAAAAGTAAAAGTCTATTAGGGAATAGAATGCAAAATTTAGCTTGAAAATTTTAGATAAAAAGATTAAATAAACCTAATACTTGCCACAGTACATTCCGACTATCTCTGCTTCTACACACTCCAGGAAGGTGTTCATCCACTCCCTTTGCTACTAGAGGTAATTTAAGGATCTCTACTTAGGACCATCCAAATCTAAGACGTTGATTTTTTTTTAATTGAATTCGGGAAATGGAGTTGTGACAGCATGCCTTTGAGCTGAACTTTATATGTGACATTAAAACCAGCAGCAGTAGAAAACACTTGTTAGGTGACTTTTGCAAGCCTATAAAAAATGAAAAATAACTCCATCATTTTTTTTAAATTGTTTACAAAACTAATGTCTACAATTCATACAAAAATACCAAAAAACTAAAAATTTTACACTAGAAATTCTGTAATCCTAAATCAGTATGTCAAAGAGATATGTGAACTCCCATGTTCATTGCAGCATTATTGACGATAGCCAAGATATGGAATCCACCTGAGTGGATCAATGGACAAATAGATCATCAATGGATAAATGCATAAGAAAATGTGGTATATATCACATCTCACAATGTACACATATGTCAAAACATCACTTTGTACATCATAAGTATAAACAATTTTTGTCAATTAAAAATAAGTAAGAAATTCTGTAATCCCACCTGCCCTCAGAGGTAGTCACTATTATCAGTTTGATATGTTGTCATAGCTGTCTTCATAAAAATATGATACATACTATTCTGCCATCTGCGATTAATATATTGTTGACATTAATCTGAACCAGTAGCTAAGTATCCACCACATTCTTTTTTTTTTTTAAATTTCAGAATAGTATGGGGGTACAACACTTTGGTTATATGTCTTGCCTATGCACTGCCCACGTCAGAGCTACAGTCATGGACATTCCCCAAACTGTGCGCCCCGCACCCATTCAATGAGAGTTTTCCCATCCCCTCCACCCCGCTCCCGCCTGCCCACCCCCTGATGAATATTACTGCCATGTGTGACGTAGGTATCTATCAGTTAGTACCAATTTGATGGTGAGTACCAGTGGTGTTTGTTTTTCCATTCCTGTGACACTTTGCTTTGAAGAATGGGTTCTAGCTCCAACCAGGATAATACCAGATGTGTTAATCCACCGTTGTTTTTTATTGCTGAGTAATACTCCATGGCATACATATACCACATTTTATTAATCCACTTGTGTATTGATGGGCACCTGGGTTGTTTCCACATCTTTGCAATTGTGAATTGTGCTACTATAAACATTTGCGTTCAGATGTCTTTATTATAGAATGTCTTTTTTTCCTTTGGGTAAATACCCAGTAGTGGGATTGCTGGATCAAATGGTAGTTCTACTTTCAATTCTTTGAGGTATCTCCATATTACTTTCCATAGAGGTTGTACTAATTGCAGTCCCACCAGCAGTGTATGAGTGTTCCTATCTGTCCGCATCCCTGCCAACATTTGTTGTTTTGGGACTTTTTGATGTAAGCCAATCTCACTGGAATTAAGTGATATCTCATTGTGGTTTTGATTTGCATTTCCCAAGAGGTCCACCACATTCTTTTTAACAGTTACATAGAAATATATTGTACAGGTATTATATAACTAATACATTACCTTTTGGTGAATATTTCAGTTATTTACAAATTTTCGTTATAAATAATATTCTAAAATATACATTGTTGCACATGTGTTCAACCATTTCTATAGTATAAGGTTCAAGTTGTAGAGTTTTGGCAGTAAAGAATATGCACACCTTTTTAAAAACGCATACTGTCAAACGTGGTATTGTTTCATACTTGCCTTAGGGTTGGTGATATTGCTTGTCTTCCTGGACCTTGAACATCAGCTATAAAATTTTTTATCTGACTATACAAAAGGCCCAAACTGATAGCTTTAGGGCTTTTCAATCTTGCAATTATGTGATTGCTGATGAAGTTGAACATCGTATCATAAGCTATTAACCATTATACTTCTATAATTACCTGTTCAAGTCTTTTACTCAATTATATTATATTATTTTCTAATCCATTTTATGGCAAATTAGAAATAGTCAAATATGTTGCAAATTATCTATTTTTTCATTATCATTTTAACTCAATGTTTTTATAATACAGCAGTAATTTTTATGTACTCTATTGGTCTTTTTCTTTACAGTGTCTGGTTTTCTGAAATGCTTCCCTATCTCAAGATTCTAAAAGTACTCACCAATATTTTCTTCTAATATTTTTATGTATTAATTCTTGACATTTTAATCTTTGATCCATTTGGAAATTTTTTAAGAATGTTAAGTGAAATTAGATTTAAATTTTTCTCTCCTAATGCCAAGCCAATTATATTAATATCATTTATTAAATAATCCTTCATCCCATTGATTTTAATTGGCCAATAATTACATATCATTTTACTACATATTTAGTTCTGGTGAAGACTTGTTGCTTCTTTGAGTATCTATTCTTGCATCACTATAAAAGTGTGTGAGTACACTAGCTTTATATTTTAATATCCTTTACAGGAAAAAAAGGTCTCCTTTTTTAAAAAATTTCCTGGGACTTCTACCATGTTTTTCTTTTGTATCAAATTTATAACCATTTTATTAGATTCTCCAGAAAACTCCTATTGTTATTTTGATTGGAATTCCATGAAATTTTCAGGTTTATTAAAGGAAAATTGTCATATTCACACAGAGTTTCCTATCCAGTAGCAATGCATTATCTTTCTTTATTAAAGTCTTACATTATAGCCCACAGACTTTTTTTAAGACTTCCTGTTTAAAGGTGCTGCATGTTTCTTATATTTGTTTTCTAAATATTGTATATTTGTTTGCTATTGTGACTAAAACTCCATTTCTACAATATTTGTAACTCATTATGAACATGATTATGTATTTATTATGTCTATGATCATTGTATATATAATGTACTATATATAGTACCTATACATATTCTGTATTTTGTTTAATATGTATATTATTAATTATATCAATTTTTATTACTTTTTAAAGTGACAACTTGTTTATTTATTGCAAGTTTATTCAAAGCCAGTTCCTTGGAGGGTTCCAGTTATGTCTATCACCATAAAAAATTATTTTGCCTCGTCCTTTTAAACCTAACACAGACATCGAATTATCTTAAGTATCATAAGCTGATGTTTTTCAGTGACTAAGCTCTGTCACACAGTGTTTGGAGAGATTAGATACTTAAATCAGATGACTCTGGGGACTTCCCTGTTACATTTTTTCCTACTCATTGCAAATGATACAATGCCTTATGTGAGCAAGCTTCAAGCCAGAATGGCATAGGAGGATCCCAATTTCCCGAAGTTTCCAATGGTGGACCCTATCTGAAGTGTCTGAGGCTGCTTATATAAATATATTGAGCAACAGTAGAAGAAAGTAAGCAAACCATAATCTATTTCTTCAATAGAAATCTCTTAAAATAATAAAGGGTCATAAAATAGGAAGACAAAACATGAATGGTTGGCAAAAGATGTCATGTTGTATGTTATATGTTCTTTGAAGAAAGGTCATAAACTCATAGAGCTCCTTAGAAAAATGGAAACTTCTAGGTAGAAAATGAAGCTAATACTTCCAGAGTAGACCTGAGTGTGGGGGAAAGTAAGTTCAGAGGTTAACAACCAAAGCAGCTGCTGTCCTGCAGTCAGCAAATTTATAGAACTACTATTCAAAAGAGAAGTAACACACATTGAGCAACCACCATTTTGGTTCATTTTTTCTATTATTATAGGTCAAATTATTAACTCTCTCAGATTACTATTGTTTTTTTAAAAATGTTTTAATTAGTAGCCAACGTTAAAAAGCAGAAAACTTCATATTAAACTTGAGGACTTTTGCATTCTCTTGAAAAATCAGAAGATGTACAACATTTGTGCTTGGGCTAAAATGGACTACACCCTAAAAAAATGGTTTAAGCTCTCCAGACTACCTCAGTTTCCATCATTCCCCATTTACTTATTTATGTTGCCTACCTAGACACTATTCATTTATAAAAGGTGCATTCTTTTATAACCCCATCCTCCAAAAATAGAAGATACATAAGTAAATGTGTAAAATTTAGGTAACTTCCCACAGATGGGACCAACTGGGGCTGGGCCGTGGGGGGTGGGGGGTGGAGGGAGTCTTGGAATCAAAGGAAATGTTTTTTTATTTTCCCTTTAGAACTTTAGATCCTTTCAAGAACGAGGCCTCCCGCCGCAGGGTTATCACTGTCTGTCTTTACCAGCCCCTGGTTCCCATTCTGGAGTCGGTGGGCTTTTGACCTTTAAGGGATGATGGAAATAATAAGAAATATTTTTTGTATGACAATAATGGATTCATTCCAAATGAATGCTAGATATGAAAAAGAGAAAATAAATACACAAACTGTAACCATCTTTAGTCCTAACTAATATAAAAATTCTTGCATAAATGGAAAGAATGCAAGAAAGGAAAGAAAGGAAATTCTCTCATAAAATGAAAACTACTCATTAGTTATCACCATTTTCTGAGGTTACCACCCTCTGGTTTCCATTCTTAAGTTAGTGGGTTTTTTGGGGGGTGGGAGGATGGGGCACAGGAGTCATCTGAATATGCTGTTGATATTTAAAGGATGATAAAAACGGCAAGAAGAAATATTTTCTATGATGGTAACAGGTATTCATTCCAAATGAATGCCAGACATGAAAGAGGGAGGCAGGAGGAAAGAAGAGAGAATACATAAGCAAACTGTAACCAACTTCAGCCCTAATTAACACAGAAATCCTTGCTGATCCCCAATGCTAAAGCAGAAGGCAGTAGCTCTGCTGGCACAGCGAGCTCAGGTGTGTTGCTCACCTGTCGTCTCAGCTCCACACGTGTCCTTCTCTGCCCTGCATTGTTGGAGCCGAGAGTTCGAAAATTAGACTTTCTAGCCTCCCTTTTAGCTTCTGCCAGCAGGAGGCACTGACGGAGGTCAGAAGACCTCTAGCTTCACCCTGCTATTTAAAAGGACAGGTATCCAGACTCTCCCTATTGACTGAGGTTTGCTGATGTGAGGGAGTGGATTCCGCAGACAGGACTTGAGCTCTAAAAACTTTTACTAAAAAGATCGCAAGAAGAGCCTCCTGAGCATGTTTCAGAGTCGTGCTATTACTAGCTGGAGAGTGGGAGTTGAAATAAAGCAAGGTGTTCCTAAGGGATCACTAAAATTTAGTTCCTAGAGTTCCCAGAAGGCAGACTCAGTCTCATCGTATTGATCTTGAAGGAAGATACAGAATTATTCCACTACAGCTGTTCCCCCCACACCACAGGCCTGCAGGTCGTCAAACTTTCTACTCTGTCTCCTTGTTGGTCCAATGGTGTTCATTTCCACCATGGCTACTAAATCTTTCTTTTAGGAAGTAAACTCCCAACCATGTGGGATTATTCTATGTCTACTGAATTTAAAACACAACTTGTACACAGGTTAGAAAAGTGCTTCGAACAGCAGGGTGGGTGACAGTGACACTTCTATCCCTACCTCCCAGCTTAGGTCCTCTTTTGAGGTAATCACTTGGTCATCAAGAAGTATAGCCAAAGGCACAGCACATTTTATTTGTAAGATCAATTCCACATAAAAATTATACACAGACATCTTCCTATCATCAGAGAAATATGCAAAGGCCCCATGGCCGCTTTGTTGAAAAGGAACACTTTTTAAAAACATATGAAGCACTAGAGGCACTATCCCAACCCTAACTTCGAAACATCCTCTCAGGAAATGGCATAGAAAAATGCTAAAATCTATAGTGATTGGTTTAAAAATTAAATTTTAAGGAAGGGGTAGCAACAGGATTATCAGGATTGCCATGGAATGACCTAGAATATAGCCATGTTTGCACTCTCATGGACTAGCGGATGAGGCATATTAAGTAAAAGTGACTGGCAGGATGATTCTACCTGCAGAGAAAAAAGAAAGGCAATTAATGAAAAGCTTGCAACGCGACCACTGACAAACATGGCACAGAAAACACATTCACTTACACATCGACTAATGAATTTGGAGCATCTACTGTACGCCAGGGATTAGAGGTTGCAGGAGTTGAGATACCTGGAAACTTTTACCCAAGTGGCTGAGCACTATTTCAAGCGAGTGGTTTTCACATGTTCTCACCTGTAAGTGGGAGCTAAATAAAGTGTACACACATGGACGTAGGAAGGCTGGAAGGCTAGTGAGGAATAAGAAATTATTTAATGGGTACAACGCACACTATTTGGGTGATGGCTACACCAAAAGCCCAGACTCCAGCACTAGGTAATATGTCCATTTAATGAAACTGTACTTATACCTCCTAAATCTACAAAAATAAAAAATAAAATAAAATTTAAAAATTAAGTGAGTGATTTGATTATCAACTCAGATTATGTTTAAACCATACTGGAGATTCAGTTAATTTGCTACAACAACTGGGATAAAGGAAGACTTATCAGTAATACCAGAGCAAATATAGACACAGAAGTAGCATTTTTTCTAAAGGATTGTAGTATAATTTAAGACTCATCACATAGCTAGACACTATTTAAACAACAACAGAAACCCTCCTTAGCAGAGATTTAAGCTTTCCCCCTCCTTATATCAATCATAGTTTCTATGTGAACTCTGCCATGTGTTGCCCTTTCTAAGGATCCTCACCAAGGAGTCTTGGAAATACGGAATCCGAAGCAATCCAAACAGGCAAGTGTTGGTTACATTCCTGGGAGAATAAGAATTGGCAGAGGGAGGGTCATTTCTGAACTTTGTAAGATTGCTTTGGTAGTGCTTGGAGTGGTATCCAAAGATGGTGAGCTAAAATTTTAAAGAAGAGAAAATTTGCACATTAGATTAATTAAAAAATAAACCAGTAAGTCTCATTTTGGCTCAACCCATTTTTGTTCAGCCTATTTTAGCAGATTTACCACTACCTTTCTGCCCCTACTTGATTTTTTTTTTTTTAGACCTAACATCCCTGCCCCACCCTTTAATGTCCCACCATTGGCGAATATATTCTAAACAGAAAATATTAGCTCTGATAAGCTTTATAAAATCCCAAAGACGACTCCTCACAAGTGTAAAGCGGGAGTCCTGGATCTTTTAAAACTTGTCATTCATAAACTACTAGAAGGCTAACTGTGTTCTTCCATCCATCCTGAAGATATAACAAAGTTTAGGAGGTTTCCCCAAAAGCCACAGGGCCATAGTATCTATACCAAGCAAACATCCAAATGTGGGGTGCACTGTCTGGGGGATATTCATGATTGTAGTTCTGACCTGGGCAGTGCATAGGCAATATATGTAACCAATATACGTACCCCCATAATATTCTGAAATTAAAAAATAATAAAGTAAAATAAAACAATTAAAAAATTTTTCAATACCATTATGCCCATTCAAGCATATAGGATGTATACAAACTATCAAATGGAAAAATGTTAGGTCTTCTACAGAATAAAGAACAGCTTAAGCCAAGATATTTTTTTAATCTGACCCTGAAGAGTTGAAAACTGAGTAATATGGCTACTGTTTCTACTTCTCCAAGCACCTCCTGATCTGCAGGGTGGCAGCTATGTGAGAAGGCATGTTCAAGTCCTGACTTGCCATTTCCTAGCTACATGATCAAGGGTACAACAACCTCTGAGCTCTATTTAACCCATTTTACCATGTCTTAGTTGGGTTCCCCACAAGCAGAACTTGACAAGGGGATGTATGTGCACGTGATTTATTATAGAAGTCTTCCCAGTAAGGGAATGGGGAAAGCAGGACATGAAGGGTAAAGACAACAAGCCAGAATGCTATTTTTAAAAAGTTTCAAATAACATGGGAACCTTCGGAAATGAAGACCCAAAGCAGCAGGAGAAAACTGTATTTTTAGGGATAGGTGTCTAGAAGTATGATTGGAGAACAAAAGGATGTGATCTAATGGTAAAACTGGAGAGAACTTTAAAAAAAAAAAAAAGAATGCTATTTAATGCAGAGTCCTAGCCTCAGTAGGACCTTCAAGAGAGCTCCAAAGTTAAATCCTGCCTCCAAGTTTGTCCCTGACTCAAGCAACAGAACTGGGCTTTCATACTCCCAAATCACTCAATCATGGGAGTGGAGAGCATTTTGTAAACTTCCAGGCCCAGTTGGAGTCATTAGAAGCCAAACCACACATGAGCAAGGGGAGGGGCACACAGAAATAGGAAGGGGGAGTCCAAGGGAATTTGGGCAGAGCATCTACAATGACCAAATGGCATGGATAAATATTTCATTACACAGAGGAACCATGCAAACCAACATCACTTCAGGCTTCAAATGAAGCTGAGCTTCATTTTCCAAATGTTTTACCTTCAACAAGTAGTTCTTAGAAGGTAAACTGTGAACTAGCTGGTTCCTTATATTCACCTGAATACAATACACATCAAAGGAATTTTGCCAGTGACTCCTTTGTGCATTATATTAAGTGGAGGGCTGAATAAAAAAATCATTCCATATGAGATAAACTAATGGAACAAAAAGACCTTTTTAGTTGAAGTATGCCATGACACACAGGAGTTTTAAAGAAATTTGAACAAGAAACAGATCAAGTCAAGATGTAAGTTCCTTATACTGTACTAAGGTTTATCCGCACAGAGCCTGAGGGGAACTGCTTCCACAGAAAAATTAAGAAAACACTATGCCAGGCTCTTGATCATCAGTGCAACCAGTTAGCATTTGTGGAAATATTAATAAAGTCATGAAATCGAAATCCTGAATTGCCAGCCTAGGAACAAGGGCTACAACTTCTATTCAATGCGTTTTTTCTGGGACTTAGCCTTCAAACATTACCACAGGGCTGAGTCTCAAGTCTCTGAAAATATTAGACCAATTGGAGGTTTGTGCGTACTCATTGTGGAGACATCAAAAAACAATATGTTAATGGCCAAATAAAAATATCCGTAATCTTAACATAGAGATAACTTCTGTAAACACATTTAAGTATATGTTTTTCTATTACTTATTTTAACCAAAATGTCTTTCTGAATTACTATTTTTCAACCTGTTAATTTATACAATAAATATTCTCATGGAAATAAAATGTTTCCAAGGAGAATTAATAGTAACATTCAATAACTTGGTTATAGTTGCTTTTGAATATATTGTTTTAGTCAAGTCTATCAGTTGTATGTGAAGTGTGGAAAATATATACTGTATGCTCCTTACTTCTCATATTAATTAAATATGTATTCAATAGTCACTTTCAGTATAGTAAAGACCACTAAAAATCTACTTCTCCATAAAACAACAAAAAAATGGCAGAAATTATCAAATTCAACTTTTTCAAAACTCTGGAAATTAATCTAAGGCTTGCAACAATCCGAGGAGCATTTATTCAAGAAAAATGGTTGGAATCTCAGTAAGAACAATGAGGTTTGTGACACTTTAACTTGCTCTATTCTAATTCCCCTTTCCCCAGTCCACAGTAGCCATGAAAACCAACAGCCTAGCAGAACTCAGAAGGAACAGCTTTGTTTGGAGCTCCCCAAAAGCCCCATCTCTGGAGAATTGTTATTATTTGATCTTTCCTGGAATACTGGTTGATTTGACTCAGAATGTGCTCAATCTGAATAGACCTACAGCAAGTGAAGAAACTGAATTAGCAAACAAAAACTAACCAAAAAGAAAAGTCCAGACCCTACTTGGCTTCCCTGGTGCATTCTGTCAAACATTTAAAGAAGAATTAACACCAGTGCTTCACAAACTCTTTCAAGTAGAAGAAAAGGGAACATTACTCCACTCATTCTATGATGCCAGTTTTACCCTGATACCAAAACCACAGACATCACAAAAAGAAACTACAGATCAATATACTTTATGAACGTAGACACAAAAAAACTTCAGCAAAATACTAGCAAACCAAATATGGCAATATATAGAAAGGATTACACACTGTGGATAAATGGGATTTATCCCAGGAAAGGAATATGTTGGTCAACATATAAAAATCAATGTAATACATCATATTAATAGGATAAAGGGCAAAACTCACATGATCATCTCAATAGTTTCAGGAAAAAAATTGTAAAATTCAATACAATTCATGATAAAAACACTCAACAACTAAAGGCAAAAGAACATTTTCTCAACCTGATAAAGGGTATTTGTGAAAATCCCACAGCTAGCATCATACTTACTGGTGAAAGACTGAAAATGTTCCCCTATAGTCAGAAATAATATGAAGATATTCACTCTTACCACTTACATCCAATATTGTACTGGAGGTTCTAGCCAGGGCAATTGGGCAAGAAAATAAAATAAAAATTACCCAGATTGGAAAGGAAGGTGTAAAACTATCTTTATTCATGGATGACATGATCTTATATATGGAAAATTGTAAGAAATTCACCAAAAACACTATTAGAACTAATAAATTTATTCACTAATGTTTAAGGAGGCAAGATCAATAGGCAAAAATCAATTGTATTTCTCAATGCTACAAATGAACAATATGGAAATAAAAGAACACAATTTCATTTACAATAGAATAAAAAAATACATAGGAACAAATTTAATAAAGTTTGTAAAGATTGTAATAAAATTGTAAGACTTGGAACATTGAAAACTAAAAAACACTATTGATCTAAATAAATGGAAAGACATCCTGTGTTCATGGTTAGAAAGATTTAGTATTAAATCTAGTTAATATGGCAATATTCCCAAAATGGATCTTCAGAAACAAGGCAATCCCTATCAAAATCCCAGTGGCACTTTTTGCAGAAATTAATTAACTGATCTTAAAATTTATATGTAAATGTAAAGGGCACATAACATCCAAAACAATCTTGAAAAACAGAAGAACAAGGTTGGAGGATTCACACTTCCCAATTTCAAACCTTACAGTGTGGTACTGGCATAAAGGTAGACATATCAATAGAATAGAGAGTCCAGAAATAAACCCATACATTTAGAGTGAATTGATTCTCTACAAGTGTGCCAAGACCATTCAACAGGGAAAGAATCATCTTTTTAACAAATGGTGCTGGGTACATATTGAAACAACTGTGTATCCACATGCAGGAAAATAAATGTGGACCCCTACCTCACATCATACATGAAAATTAACTCAAATTGCTAACTCAGAGAGCTAAAACTATAAAAGTCTTAGAAGAAAACATAGTCATAAACCTTCTTGACCTTGTATTAGGTGATTGTTTCTTAGATACAGCACCTAAAGCACAGCAACAAAAGAAAAATAGATGAACTGAACTACAAAATTTAAAAACTTTATGCTTCAAAGGACACTATCAAATAAGTTAAAAGATAACTCACATAATGGGAGAAAATATTTGCTTATCATGTATCTGATAAGGGACTTATATCCAGAATAGATAAAGAATTCTTATAACTTAATAATAAAAAGACAAATAATACAATTTAAAAATAGGCAAAAGATCTGAGTAGACATTTTCAAAGAGATATACAAATGGCCAATACGTACGTGAAAAGATTCTCAGTATCATTATCATTAGGGTAATATAAATCAAAACCACAGAGAGATACCATTTCACACCCATTCCAAGATAACTAGTTTGGGCAAGGATGTGGAGAAATTGGAACCTTCATACATTTCATGTAAATAAGAAAGTCACTTTGGGAACAATCTGGCACTTCCTCAAAAATTTAAATATGGAGTTACCAGTGACACAGAAATTGCACTCCTAGGTATTTACTTAACACAACTGAAAACATATACCCACCCAAAAACTTGTAAACAAATGTTCGTAGCAGCACTACTCATAATAGCCAAAAAGTGGAAACAACCCAAATGTGGTAAATCCATACAATGAAATATTATTCTGCCATTAAAAGAAATGAAGTTTTGAGATAATGCTACAACATGGGTGAATTCTGAAAACATGCTAAGTGAGTCAGTCACAGAAGGCCACATATAATATTTCATTTATATGAAATGTTCAGAATATGAAAATCTACAGAAAGAGAAATTTGATTAGTGGTTGCCAGGGACTGGGGGAGATGGTGGAGTGACTACTAATGGGTATGGGATGCCTTTTGGGGTGATTAAAATATCCTGGAATTAGATAGTGGTGATGGTGGCACAACTATGTGAATATGCTAAAAATCACTGTATTGCATACTTTTAAAATGTTTAAATAAACTATTCTGCTTTCTTCAAAGCCTACTAGTCAAACTGAGCGCTATAGCCTTCTTTTTGTTTTTAATACTAACTAATGAAATTCTAGATCCTGCCCTATAAAATCTTCATGATAAATTTTTAAAAATCTAAGAAGAAAATGAAACCATCAAGGGAGAGATCCTTTGAATCATAAAATTTGTTCAAAGAATTTAATTTGATGAGGTATTAAACCAAAATACTCATAAGAATAGCAATGTTGTTTTTTGTATACTATGGAAATGAGAATTATTAAACCCATTAACCATTAACCAAATTGTTCCACACATAATCTGTCCTTGGAAGTATAATTTTTCAAAGGGGTCTTATAAGACTTAGAAAACTTTAGAGATGATTTTCACGCCCTGGAAAAATAACCTTCAAGAGACACCTGTAGCTCCGATAGGATATCTTACTCCATAGTTTGTTGCCCAATAACAACACTGTGGTTGATCTCTCTGCACGTCTTTCATTTAGTTGTACATACTTCACAAAGTCAGACTGTTAATCCTTTGGCCTTTGTAATGTTTTCCCTGTGTCTATAATGAGTCGTGCTTTGAAATATGGGAAAGGCACATAAAGGCAAAAGAAATCAGAAATATGCAAACTTCCACATAAAAAAGTTGAATTCGTAAGTTTTGTGGCCATGAAATAGCACATTGAAGGAAATTAGAATTGTTTGTATAGGACACATGTACCTCTTAATAGATAGTTGAATTATTCTCCACTTAATTTACCTGTAAATATATAGTTTTGGGGGTTTTTATATTCATTTATTTTTTAATTATTATAGGTACATGTGATGTTTTGACACAGGCATACAATGTGAATTAATCAAATTAGGGTAATTAGGGCATCCGTTACCTCAGGCATTTATCAATTTTTTGTGTTAGGAACATTACAATTCCACTCTTTTAGTTATTTTAATGTATGCCCTAACTTATTGTTGACTGTAGTCACTTTGTTGTGCTATCAAATATTGTTCATTCTAATTATTTTTGCACACATTAATCACCCCCATTTTATACCCCTGTCCCACTACCCTTCCCAGCCTCTAGTAACCACCATTTCACTGTCTCCATGAGATCAATTGTTTATAATATTTAGCCCCTACACATGAGTGAGAACGTGTGAGATTTGTCTTTCTGTGCTTGGCTTGTTTCACTTAACATAATGTTCTCCAGTTCTATCCATGTTGTTGCAAATGGCAGGATTTCATTCTTTTGTGGCCATATAATATTCCATTGTGTATGTGTACCACAATTTCTTTATCCATTTATCCACTGATGGACACTTAGGTTGGTTCCAAATCTTGGCTATTGTGAGTAGTGCTGCAATAAACATGAGAGTAATACATTGATTTCTCCTCCTTCAAATATATAACCAGCAGTGGGGCTGTTGGGTCATATACTAGTTCTATTTTTAGTCTTTTGAGGAACCTCCATACTTTGCTCCATAGTAGTTGCACTACTTTACATTCCCACCAATAATGCACGAGGGCTCCTCTTTCTCCACATCCTCACCAGCATTCGTTATTGCCTGTCTTTTTGATAGAAGCTATTTTAACTGGTGTGAGATTATATCTCATTGTAGTTTTGATTTGCATTTCTCTGATTAGTAATGATGTTGAGTATTTTCTTCATGTACCTGTTAGCCATTTGTATGTCTTCTTTTGAGAAATGTCTATTCAGACCCTTTGCCCATTTTTTAATCAGATTGTTTGGTTTCTTCCTATTGAGTTGTTGAAGTTGCTTATATACTCCAGTTATTAATCCCTTATCAGATGGGTAGTTTACAAATATTTTCTCCCATTCTTTGGATTGTCTCTTCACTTTGTTGATTGTTTCCTTCACTGTGCAGAAGTTTTTTAGCTTGATGTGATCCCAAATGTCCAATTTTGCTTTCATTGCCTATGTTTTGGGGGTGTTACTCAAGAAGTCCTTGCCCAAACAAATGTCCTGAAGTATTTCCCCAATGTTTTCTTTTAGTAGTTTCATAGTCTCAGGTCTTAGATTTAAGTCCTTAATCCATTTTGATTTGATTTTTGTATATGGCAAGAGATAAGGGTCTAGTTTCATTACTTCTGCATAGAGATATCCAGTTTTCCCAGCACCATTTATTGAAGACACTGTCCTGTCCCCCAATGTATGTCCTTGGCAGCTTTGTTTAAGATAAGTTTGCTATAGATGTGTGGATTTAGTTCTACAGTCTTTAGTATATTTGAAGTCAGGTAATGATTGGGGAACCTGTGGCCTTAGGGCCACATGTGGCTTTCTGGATCCTTGAGTTGTGGCCTTTTGACTGAACCCAATTTTACATAAAGGGATTTGTTCTGTGAAGTTTTGGATTCAGTCTATGGCTGCACTCAGAATCTGAGGCCAGTTCCTTGAGGCTCAGCTTCCACCCCTTATCTGTGAAGAATATCATTGGTATTTTGGCATAGATTGCATTGAATCTGTAGATTGCTTGGTTAGTATGGACATTTTTAACAATATTGATTCTTCCAATCCTTAGCACGAATATCTTTCCTTTTTGTGTGTCCTCTTCAATTTCTTTCATCAATGTTTTATAGTTTTTAATTGTAAGATCTTTCGTTCTTTTTGTGTATTTTATTCCTAGGTATTTTATTTATTGTACTATTGTAAATGGGATTACTCTTTTTGGCTTCTTTTTCAGATTGTTTACTGTTGGCATACAGAAATGCTACTAATTTTTGTATGTCGATTTTGTATCCTGCAAGTTTACTAAATTTATCAGTTCTAACAGTTTTTTTCTGGAGTCTTTCAATTTCTCTAAATAGATCATATCATCTGCAAACAAGGATAATTTGACTTCTTCCTTTCCAATTTGGATGCCCTGTATTTCTTTCTCTTGTCCAATTGCTCTAGCTAGAACTTCCAGTACTGTATTGAATAACAGTGGTGGAGGTGGACATCCTTGTCTTGTTGCAGATTGCAGAGGAAAGGCTTTCAGTTTTTCCTCATTCATTATGATACTAGCTATGGGTCTGTCATATGTGGCTTTTATTGTGTTAAGTTCCTTCTATACCCAGTTTCTTGAGAGTTTTTATCATGAAGGGATGTTGAATTTTATCAAATGCTTTTTCAGCATTAATGAAATGCCAATTGGTTTTTTTGTCCTTCGTTCTGTTGATATGATGTATCACATTGATTGTTTGCATATGTTGAACCAACTTGCATCTCTGGGATGAATCCCACTTGATCATGATGAATAATCTTTTTAACATGTTGTTGAATTCGATTTGCTAGTATTTTCTTGAGGATTTTTACATCTATGTTCATCAGAGATATTGGCCTATAGTTTTTATTTTTTGTTGTGTCTTTGGTTTTGGTGTCAAGGTGATACAGGCCTTGTAGAATAGGTTTGGGAATATTCCCTCCTCCTTGATTTTTTGGAATAGTTTAAGTAAGATTGGTATTAGTTCTTTGAATGCTTGGTAGAATTCAGCAATGAAGCCCTCAGGTCCTGAAGTTTTCTTTGATGGGAGACTTTTCATTACTGCTCCTATCTCATTACTTGTTATTGATTTATCTAGGTTTTGGATTTCTTCCTGGTTCAATCTTAGTAGGTTGAATGTGTCTAGGACTTTATCCATTTTTTCTAGTTTTCCTATTTATTGGCACATAGTTGCTCATAGCAGTCTATAATGATCCTTTGGATTTCTGTACTATCAGTTATAATGTCTCCTTTTTTATCTCTGAATTTATTTATTTGAGTCTTCTCTTTTTTTCTTAGTCTGGCTAGAGGTGTGCCAATTTTGTTTATCTTTTGAAAAACTAATTTCTCATTTTGTTGATCTTTTGTATTTTTTTGTTTCAATTTCATTTACTTCTGATCTGATGTTTATTATTTCTTTTCTTCTACTAATTTTTGGTTTGTTTTGCTCTTGTTTTTCTAGTTTTTTTGAGATGTATCATTAGGTTGTTTGCAAAGTCCCACAATCCCTTCACTGTCCTTCCCCTGGGCACATAGACTCTCTCTCCACTCAGCACTGACATGGCACTGCTGCGGGCATGGGGGAGGGATGGCACAGGCAATGGAAGATTGTCTTTTCTGCCCTCTTCAGTGCCTCTTTCCTTGATATAATGTTAAAACCAGGTAGTATGATCACTCACCTGATTTTTGGTTCTTCTGAAGGTGCTTGCTTGTGTGGATAGTTGAATTTAGTATTCGTGCAAAGGGACAATCACTGGAGGTTTCCTTTCTATTCAGCCATCTTCCTCCACCCCCTCTCCTCAATATACTACCTTTGAATTCACATTGTAAAACCACTGCATGCTAAATGCAGAGACCACTTTTTCATCCTCCACCAAAGGTTAAGTAACTGTAAGTTGCTGTCAGAAAACATGGGTTCACTCCCTGCCTCTCCTGCTCCCTTGTTCTATTACTTTAGACAAGTCACCTGGATTCAACTTCATTCTAGTTATATAACCACAAAGAAAAATAAGAGATACAGCAGATTTTACCACCAACTTCTATTGAGCATTCAAGGATCAAAAAGTTCCAATCTTACCCAAACTGTTCTAAAACTTGACAAGAATTATATGAGAAGGGACAACTATAGACCAGTCTTATTCATGGGCTTAGATGTAAAAATCAAAAACAAGATACTAGCATATTCACCTCTACATCAAATTTCTCAGGTGTTTCTTTCTTCTGAATTCCCCTAGTGAATTCTACCTCTGTTATAAATTACTGTTCACTTTAGCTCCTTGCCTTCTTCTTCAGAGGAAGAATGTAAATTCCAATTTACCAATGTGTACATTTCAGTTACATATCTGTTGGACAGCTGCATGACCTGAAAACTGGGAAAGATGCCTTCTTTACAGTGTTTCTAGACTTTAGGAGATGTAAGGACTAAAAAAGATTTAAGAGTGCTTGAAAAGTCACACTATATACATCAAATTTTCTCCTCTTCTAAGGAGCTATGAGCTCTTCATGGCCAAATCAAGGTTCCCGTTGCTCTACCTATCCTGAAAGTATCAAACTCAAGTGTTACAAAAATGAGCAAGTTCTTCATCTTTGGCGTTGGCTGCATCTATTTTGCACTGACTGTACACACAGTGCCACTGCAAGATAAGATCTGTGGGTCAGTTTATTATTTGAAATAGACACAGCTCTTACCTCTTTGTGCATCCCATATTCAGTGACAGGACAATATCCCTTCTCAGTTACGTCAGTTACAAGACAGCCAGTTCCCAGAGACACTTCATCAGAATGCAAAAAATGATCTTGACCAAGTAGAGTTGGTTCAGCCACAGCCCAGAACACTGTTGAAAGAACCAAAGGTAAAGATTCAGATGGCAATTTTATGCTAGAGGGAGACACTCAAACTCTGAACATAGCCTTTTATTTAAGAAAAAAAAATACCCCATAACAGCCTTCAGAAATGTGATGTGATCATTTAGATGGAATTGTAACAATTGTGAACGGAGGATCTACATCAGATCAGTCCCATGCAAGACCATCTAGGGACAACCTTTGTCTCTTCTCTTCCCAGCACTGTTCCCTTAAATGTGGGATTTTGTCTCTGCTTCACTCCCTGTGTATGGCTGCTCCTAGATTGGGGGAGCATCAAGCTGGTGTGCTGACCTTTGGTCTGCACATAATTAGGACAGTGTAAATGACTCATGGGACATTGAAGTTGCAGCTTCTGTGGCTTCTGGCTCTCATCCCTGGCAGCCATATACAACCCGTGCAGGTGAAGGGACAAAGGAAACTGTATTTTTGGGCAGCTGCTGGACCTGCCGATGAGATGAAGATCTGTACCTGCTGTACCTGCTCCACCCTGTATCCTTCTATAAAGCAAAATGAAGATAGTCTTAGATTAAAGCCTACTCATGTCTGGTACATCTGGCAGCTCAAATCATTATCCACAGTTGCAGTGCTACAATGCATTTTCTCACTTTGCCCCATAAACTCTACTACCAGAAATAAATCCAAAGGAAGTTTTTAGACAAATATGCAAAGACATACCCTACAGATAAAGCTATCCATCTCTGTATTTTCATGGTGAGGAAATTCTAGACATAACAAAATGTTATGTGTAGTTTCTATGTCACATTTTTATCTAGTCACTTTTTTAAAAAAAAGAAAAATATGTAGTTTAGGTAAGATTACTGTAAAAGAAGCCACACGTAGGACACGTGGGCGAAGTAAGTGACATGCAAATAAAACAGTAGATACGAACAACTTTATTACTTAGGAAGAACAAGACAAGGGAAGGGAAAGAACGAAGAGCTTTCTTTCCACAACCTGATTTAGAACCAGCTCACAACCACGTAGGAGGCGCCAGGGCACGATGTGAGGCAGGTGGCTGGATTATGAGCAGATCAGGGTGGGACGTGGAAGAGAAGTTGAAACCTTCAACAGAGAAATATTTTTCCACAGGTAGGGTGAATGGCGTGGAGAGCTACACTATAGAAAGCACCTACATTTAGAAAAAAGTATAAAAAATAGCTCTTTCCCAAGCATAAGGATAAACTTAGATAATCGCTTGCTCTGGGGGGAGGTGGAAGGCAAAAGAGAGAAAACAACACCATTGCAGAAGTCAAAACAATAAACTGGCAAGTCACTTCCACTCACAATAGCAAACAATAAAAGGGGCAGTAACCTCTAAGAAACTAGAGCTTGAAACAACAAAACGTGAGAATCATCCTCATACCTGACTCTTGCTCAGAAAAAGCCAAAATCACACACAAAAAGAAAGATGACCGTAACCCCACAAAATCCTTCATGATGTCACCTGCCAACTAACGACCCCTAAAAAACACAGGAAATTAGAAGCGGCTGCCTCGCTTTGGGTAATTTTATACCCAGTGCCATACGCCCAGCTGAGTGCATTTACAAATCACTTTCATTCAATTGCTTGTGTTTTCCAGGAATGTATTGTGTTTTTGCTGATCTAAATTGCTTAATGTTTGGAAAATCTGGAAAGTTTTGTTCTTTATGAACAAAATAAAAACTTTATAAAAGCCATCATTTCTATATTCAGAGAAAGACTTCTTTCTACCTGCTGAAACTTGATATTCTCCCGATCACTTCAGTACCAAAATCAGGGGTGCAAATAAAGTGCTATTAGTAAATCTTTGACTTCTTCAGGCCCTCCAAAATTCCTGGAAGAACAGAACATTCCGGGAGTGTCAACACATGTTTATTGATTTGCTGGGGAATGATATTTAGGGGGATGTTTAAAACAGTGATTTTCAAACTTCAGCAGCATCAAAATCACCTGCAGGACTTGTGAAAACACAGATATCTGGACCGTGCTCCTGAGACTATTATTCAGGGGTGGGGGTGGGAGGACCAAGAATTTCTATTTCTGAAAGTTTCCAGATGCTGCTGGTGCTGCTGCCCCAGGACCACACTTTGAGAACTACTGATTCAGACATTGTCACTTCAGAGAGTATCTATTTCAATGGCTCCCAAACCTTAATTTTCAAAATTATCTGGAAGACTATTTAAAAATACAGGTATCCTAGCCCCAGTCCAGTCCAATGAGATCCGTTGTAGCTGGAAGTTTAAGAGGACACCTGAGTCACTTCTGGGTCTTGTGAAAAATGCAAATTCCCAGAGTTAACTCAGTGGGGCAGGGCCCAGGAACCTGCATTTTTAGCAATTGCCCCCAGGTGATTCCTGAAGGCTCATACCTTGAGAAACCCTGAGCAGAAGTCCTCGGGATTGCAGATAGGGGAGGGAGGGAGGCACACCCACAATTCTCCTTTAATTAGTTTCATTTCACTCTCATCTGTTTTACATCAGATTCTTTTGGGTTTTTTTTTTAAACCAGCAATATTATAAATTCTTAGTATCCTTTGATATGAAGTGTATGATCATGATTTTAAATGAGAAATCAGATATACCTGGGGCTACTCATTAAATGGCATCTTTGCTGGATTAATAAGAAATAAAACAATGAATCCAAATTATATCCCTCATCATATATTCTCCTGAGATTTCCAATATGTATTAAAATATAAACTTTGCAAAACATTTATGTTATCTGTACTACTAGTCATTGTCTTTTGAGGATCCAGAATGACCTAAAAGAAAACAGAGACTCGTCCAACTAGCATGACATTGGGCCAAGTTCCAGAATCAATAGTATGAACAAAGCCTTTCCATAAGAGGGAAAAAAACTTCACCCAGTGAAACATCTCACACCTCTCTCCCAGTTTTAGCTTCTTCCATACACCCACATATTACAAGAAAAAAGAGATGGATAAATCAGTTTGCAACCATGCCATTTTTTATCACCCTCAGATCTGGGAAGGAAGGATCTCTGCTAGAGACCCATGCTTTAGAGGCCTTCGTCTGGCCTTCTCCACTATGCCCTCTCTGGGGACAAGAGATGTGTTGGATCAAGGGGACATGCCACCCAAATCCCAAGCCCCCAGAATTCCCTGCCCAAATGGACCTGAACTTACTTCCAAGGCCTGCCTGAGCCCTTCCCTGAGTCAGTCCTCCCAGGTATGTGTGGCCCTGGGCCCAGTGGTGGCCAAGAAGTAGTTTTCTGCTGGAAATATTGATGGAGCTTGGACACATCATCCTGAGTATCTACGCACATGCACCAGAGGCCCCCTACAATGCAGGTCAGAGTGGGGTTGGATAAAGGAGGGATTTGACCATGGCCAGGCAAGAGAAGCAGAGTAGAGACAGATGGTGGTTCTTACCACATTGCAATGTTCTGGCGTGGAACTCTGAGGACTCTGAGAATTCTATATTAAAATGTGTATTTCTATCTCATTGTGAAAGTTGGTTTGTCAAAACAGAAGGGCTAAACATACCTTGTTCAACAGTTTCTTCAGTGAATTTATAGCTTTTACATAGATATGCGCAATATGTGCCTCCACCTGTGCAGGGTGGGAGCAGGCCTAGGGCCATTTGCCCTCCGCTCAGAATGACCTGTCTTGGGAGATATCTCCTGATCTCCTTTGGAGCTCCTATGGCCTTGTTTTGCTCTGCCAATAAGTCTTAAAGGACCTAGGTTTTGCTAGACATCTTGGTGCTTGAGTCACTCCCCAATGTTTACCTTCAGTAAGTCAAGCAAACAACCAGAATTACATAGCTCTCACATATCAGCATGGGGAGCACTAAGGAGTGTAGATTATCTCAAAGTGGATCTGCTTGATTAGATAAAGAAATGCTGGGTAGACTGCTTTGACTTCAACCCCCGATGTTTAAATCCCTAGCTCACTTTCCATTCCAATAGAAGCCACATCAATCAGTTATTTGTTTTTCTAGTTTGTTCCTCTATAAATTTCTAATATTTATTCAATGAGATTATTTACCAATACACATTATTAATTTACAATTTGGCTTAAGGATCTGAGGTTCCTTGCCACAAATATTTGACAACCTCTTATGTAGTAGGCATGGTGCATGGTGCCTGGTGCAACATGGGACACAACAGTGAACAAGAAAGACTTACCCTTGCCTTTGAGGAACTAACAGGCTGGCAGGGAGACAAACGTTAAATACACACAGTTAAGAAATAATGCTGCAAAAAAGTAATTGCAATTCTCATAAGTGCTGCAAAGAGAGTGGCTAACAGGGGGGACATAACCAGGGCTGAGAGTACAAAGAGAGCATCTCTGAGGAAGTAGCATTCAAGCTGAAAGAGGGCAGGAAGCAGCACCACCTGGCAGCAAGAAGTCAGGAGAGGAAAACCACACATGCAAAAGCCCTGTGGCAGGAAGGAACTTGGCACACTAGAGGAACTGAAAAACAGAGGCTGTAGCATAATGTACAAGACAGTGAGATAGCACTTGAGAGGTACAAAAGGGCCAAAAGGTACAGGTTCTTAGAGACCACATTTAAAGTCTGGGGTTTTATTCAAAACACAGTGGAAGCTTTCAAGGTTTTAACCAGGAATGAGGATTTTAAATGTTTTTTTTAAAACATCAGCGTGATAACAACATACCTCTGTTGCAAAGAAAATTCAAAATTTCCATTTTCTTAGATGAAAAGTCTTGAGGCAATGTAATTCAATCCGTGTCCCCTGAGAATTCCTTTTCTTTAAATGTGGTCTATGTATGGATCAAGTTTGAGAAATGCTGCTCTAGGAGTTGGGTGGAGAATGGCTTGGAGGGGGTACAAGTGAATGCTAATACACAAATCTGGAAGTTATTTCAGTGATACACCCACAGGATGTTATGCTAATTTTGACCACAGTAGTAGAAGTCAAGGCAGGGAGAAGCAGGCTGGTTCCAGAAAGTGGAATATGTGCCACCAATGATTGATTAGGCAAATGACTGAGGGAGACAGAGGTATTAAGTGTTATATGTACCGGGGACGATTCTAAGCACCCTCCATATATTAACTCATTGACTCCTCACAAAAACCTAAGTGATAAGAACTATTATTTTCTACATTGTACTGAGACTTAGAGAAGTTAAGGGATTCGCCTAAGGTCACACAGCTATTAGAATAGCAAAGATGGCAGCAGTGGTAAGTCTACAACAGAAGACTAAGAATTCAAGTTTGGATATGCTGATTTTGAAATTGCGATGAGACATTCAAGTAAAAGTGCAGAGGATGCATTTGTCTGTAAATTGGGACTAAGAGGAGAATTTAAGACAGAAGTAAAAATTGGAGAAATAATATATTTGAAGGCTTGGACATGGATGAAGAGGGTATGTAGCATGAAAAATAATGATATCTTAGTATAAAGCCCTAATATTGCATAACATTTAAAGTTTCAAAAAAGATTGGTAGTGAGTATAAAAAAGGAGTCAAAAAAACCCTGGGAGAAAAATTAGGGGAGGTTGATGGTATTGTTACAGAAGACAAGGGGAAATGTGTCTCAAATTAGAAGGAAGTATCAACTATATTCAGTGATTTTAAGAATTCAGGTAGAAAATACAACCCACAGAATGAGAGAATATTTGCAAATCATATATCTGATAAGCTTCTATCTAGAATATATAAGGAACTCTTACAACTCACTAATAAAAAGACAAATGGGAACCCAATTAAAACAATGGATTCTGAATAAAGTTTTCTCCAAAAAATATACATATAAATGGCCAATAAGTGCATGAAAAGATGTTTAATGTCATTAGTCATTAGAGAAAGGAAAATCAAAATCCAACTTGAGACCACTACACACTCACTCGAGTGGCTACAATAAAATAGATAAACAATAAACATTGTTGGAGATGATGTGGAGAAATTGGAGCCCTTATACAAACATTGCTGGTGGGGATATAAAATGCTGCAACTACTTTGGAAAACAGTGTGGCAGTTCCTCAAAAAGGTAGATATTATGTTACTATAAGACCCAGCAATTCCACTCCTAAGTATACACTAAGAGAACTGAAAACATGTCCACACAAAAACTTGTACACAAATGTTCATAGCAGTATTATTTATAGTAGCCAAAAAAGTGGAAACAACCTAAATGTCCATCAACTAACAAATGGATAAATTAAATGTGGTATATCCATATAATAGAATATCATTTGGCTATAAAAATGAAGTTATGATATATATTATAACAGAGATGAAAGTTGAAAACATGATGCTGAATGAAAGAAGCCAGTCACAGAAGACCATATATTGTGTGACTCCATTTATATGAATGTCTGAAATAGATAAATCTATAGAGACAGAAAGTAGATTAGTGGTTCGCTAGGGCTGAGAGCACTGGTTAGTGCCTGCTAATGGGTATGAGGTTTCTTTTTGGGTGATAAAAATGTTGTATAATTGATTGTGGTTATGGTTGCACATATTTGTGAATACACTAAAAACTACTGAACTGTACACTTCAGTTCAATGAGATGCCAGAAATTTGCTGCCAAAGGCTAAGAGAGATGAGACTGTAGAAAGGGATTTATTGTGTTCAATAATAAATTACCTCTAGAACATCACTAGGATCGGATCTCAGTATGCCCCAAGGAGATAAATGCAAAGTCTGTTCCAACTCACCTGGCCTGTTTCTTCCCTGGAAAGTCCCAGAGAATACTCCCTTAACTATGACATTAAGATATGAATTAGTGAGGGGAAGTAGTTGGGAATGACAGTGAGAGATTTAGCCACTGAAATTATCTCAGTTGCTAAAATGTGATCCTAGATTAGCCAAAATTAGATGACAGTATTTAATTATCAAAGAGAAGTTGTAGCAATTATCATAACTGGCTACAGAACCAGAGTGACAATAGGAACGTTTTGACTCACAAGGACCTATGACATCAGCTAATGGAACATGAAGTACCTAGGAATGAAACAGACGCTCAGCTTACTAAAATACTGCTTAAACTATATAACTGGAAAAATTCTAAGTATGGTGTGTCACTTATCTACTGCTGTATAACTATCCCCCCCAAAACCTAGTGGCTTAAAACAATCATTTTCTCACACTTTTATGGGTCAGAAACATGGGCTAGATTTAGCTAGGCAGTTCTTCTATTGGTCTTGGCCAGGGTTATTCATGTGACTTTGGTTATCTGATGGCTCAACTAATGCTAAATCATCTAAAATCACTTCACTCAATGTCAGGCAATTGGCAGGCTGACAGCTAGAACGTTTCAGTTCTCCTTTAAATGGCCTTTCCAGAAAGCTAGCTCAGGTTCATACACATTGTGGGTTGTAAAATTCAAAACACAGAACCCAATGCAAAAGCAATTTTCAAATTTCCACTTATCTTATATTTGCTAACTTCCTATTGACCCAGGTAAGTCACAAGACCAGGCCCTAATTCAAGTTTGAATTTAGGGAGATGCTCTATATAAATTTTAGAAACATTAGCACATAAGTGTAATTTAAAGCATTAGGATTAAATGAGATCAACATAAGAGAAAGAAGAGTTCCAGGAACTGAACCCTAGAAGATTACCACTTTTAGAATTCATATATATTAAAAGGAGCCAGCAATAAAACACCAAAAGGAACAGTCAAAAGGTAGAAAGAACTCCAGAAAAGGATAGTGTTCCAACCAAGTGAAGTATTTAAAAAGAAGAGAGAAATCAACTATCAGGTCAAATAAAATGAAAATTTAGAATCACCATTGGAAGGAGCACAGTAGAAATGACTTGTGATCTTGATAAAAACCAGTTTTAGAAAAACCTGTAGTAGACACATGAAACATTAAAAGAAAGGAATCAAAGCATACCACTAAAAAAAGTCATCAAATCATAAAGTCAGAAAGAGAGGAAGAAAGGAACAAAATAACTACACAACAGTCAGAAAACAACAAAATGGCAATGGTAAGTCCTTACTTATCAAAATTATTTTAGACTTCAATGGACTAAATTTTCCAATCAAAGGACATAGAGTGGCTAAAGGGATAAAAAACAATATACAATGATACGGTGCCTACAAGAGACTCACAATAGCTCTAAGGACACACAAAAGACTAAAAGTGAAGAGATGGGAAAAGATATTCCATGCAAATGGTAACCAAAAGAGAGCAGATGTGGCTATATTTATATCAGATAAAATAGACTTTAAGTCAAAAACCGTCACAAGGGCTGGACGCGGTGGCTCACACCTGTAATCCTAGCACTCTGGAAGGCCAAGGCAGGCGGATTGCTTGAGGTCAGGAATTTGAGACCAGCCTGAACAAGAGTGAGACCCCATCTCCACCAAAAATAGAAAAAATTAGCCAGGTGTGGTGGTACACACCTGTAGTCCCAGCTACTCAGGAGTCTGAGACAGGAGGATCGCTTGAGCCCAAGAATTTGAGGTTACAGTGAGCTATGATCACGCCATTGCACACTACCTGGGGCAACAGAGTGAGACTTTCTCAAAAAAAAAAAACTGTCATAAGAGACAAAGAAAATCATTATGTAATGACAAAGGGGTCAATTCATCAAAAAGATATAATTGTAAATATTTATGCACCCAACATTGGAGCACCTAAATATATTAATATAAAGTAAATATTAACAGAACTGATAGGAGACTTTAATACCCCACTGTCAACAATGGATAGATAACCCAGACAGAAAATCAATAAGGAAGTAAAGGACTTGAACAACCCTATAGACCAAATGGACCTAACAGACATACACAGAACATTCCATCCAACAGCAGCAGAACACACATTTTTCTCAAGTGCACACAAGAACATCCTCCAGGATAGATCATATGTTAGTCCACAAAAAAGGTCTTAACAAATTTAAGAAGATTGAAATCACATTAAGTATCTTTTCTGACCACAATGCTATAAAACTGGAAATCAATAATACAAGAAAAAAATGGAAATTAACAAATACATGGAGTTAAACAACATGCTCCAGAACAACCAAAGTGTCAAAGAGTAAATCAAGAAGGAAGTCTCGAGACAAATGAAAATGGAAACACAGCATCTGAAAACACATGAGATGCGGCAAAAACAGTTCTAAGAGCAAAGTTCACAGTTCGAAATGCATGCATTAAGAAAAAAATCTAGAATGAAAAAACTAACTTTACACATTAAGAAACTGAAAAAAGAGGAACAATCCAAGTTCAAAGTTATCAGAAAGAAGGAAATAACTTTGAACAGTAGGATATAGAGAAGTAAATATTGCGTTCAAAGCCAAAAAAAAAAAAAGAAGGAAATAACAAAGATCAGAGCAGAATCAAATGAAATAGAGAATAGAGAAATAATAGAAAAGATCAACAAAACTAAGAGTTGGTTTTTGGAAAGATAAACAAAATCGACAAAACTTCAGCTAGACTAACCCAGAAAAAAAGAGGGACTCAAATAAGTAAAATTATAAATGAAAGCAGTGACATTACAACTGCTACCACAGATACACGAAGAATCACAAGAGATTACTATGAAGAATTATATGCCAACAAACTAGAAAACCTGGAAGAAATAGAAAGTTTCTAGAAACATACAACCTACCGAGACTGAATCATGAAGAAATAGAAAATCTGAACAGACCAAAAATGAATGAGGGATTGAATCAGTAATCAAAAACCTCCCAACAGGGAAAAGCCCAGGACTGGAAGGCTTCGTTGGTGATTCTAACAAGTATTTAAAAAAGAATTAATGGCAATCCTTCACAAACTGTTCCAACAAATTAAAGAGAGAATATTTCCAAACTCATTTTACAAGATGAGTATTACCCTAATACCAAAGCCAGATAAGGACACTACAAGGAAAGAAAATTACAAGCCACTATCCCTGATAAACGTAGATGCAAAAATCCTCAACTTTTGTTGTACTAGCAAACCAAATTCAACAATACATTAAAAGGATAGATGTGGGGGGAAAAAGCAATTGACAAAATTTAGCACCCTCTCATATAAAAACTCTCAACAAATTGGATATAGAAGGAATCAACCTCAACATTCTGATAGGTCATATATGACAAGCCCACATCTAACATCACACCCAACAGTGAAAAGCTGAAAGCTTTTCCTCTGAAATCAAAAACAAGACAAGGCTGCCCATTCTCACCATTTCTATTCAACATCGTACTAGAAGTCCTAGCCAGAGCAAATAGGCAAGAGCAAGAAATAAAAGGCATCCAAATTGGAAAGGAAGAAGTAAAGTTTTCTCTATGCAATGACATAATCTCATATATAGAAAGCCCTAGAGACTATGTCAAAAAACTGTTAGAACTAATAAACAATTTCGGTAAAGTTACAAAACACAAGATTAACATACAAAAATCAGTTGCATTTTTATACACAAACAATGAAATATCTGAAAAAGAAATAGGGAAAACAATCCCATTTACAATAACATCAAAAAAAAAAAATTTAGGAATAAACTTGACCAAGGAGGTAAAAGATCTGTACACTGAAAACTGTAAGACATTGATGAAAGAAATTGAAGGAGGCACAAATAAATGGCAAAATTTCTCATGTTCACAGATTTGAAGAATTAATATTGTTAAAATGTCTATACTATCCAAAGTAATTTATACATTCAATGCAATTTTTTTCAAAAATTCTAATGGCATTTTTCACAGAAGTAGAAAAAACAATCCTAAAATCCATATGAAGCCAAAAGACCCCAAATAGCCAAAGCAAAAAGAACAAAGCTGGAGGCTTATACTTCCTGATTTCAAACTGTATTACAAAGTTATAGTAATCAAAACAGTATGGTACTGGCATAAAAACAGAGACATAGACCAATGGAACAGAATCAAGTGCCCATAAATAAACCCACACATATACAGTCAACTAATCTTTGACAAAGGCACCAAGAATACACAATGAGGGCAAGATAGTCTCCTCAATAAATTGTACTGGAAAACTGAATATCCACAGGCAAAAGGATAAAATTGGACATCTGTCTTATACCATTCACAAAATTAACTCAACATGGATTAAGGATAAACATAAGATCTGAAACTGTAAAACTTCTAGAAGAAAACATAGAAGAAAATTTCCTTGACATTAGTCTTGGTAATGATTTTTTGGATATGACACCAAAAGCACAGGCAACAAAAGCAAAAATTAAGTGGGACTACATCAAACTAAAAAGTCTCTGCACAGGAGAGGAAACAATCAACAAATAAAAAGGCAATCTAGAGAATATTTGAGAAAATATTTGTAAAGCATACATCTGATAAGAGGTTAATATCCAAAATATATAAGTTCAGTCCCAGGTTTTGGCACCAAAAAAAACTTTTTAATATATATCTATTATTACATATATATATAAAAAATATATATGGAACTCATGCAACTCAATAGCAAAAAAGAAAAAACCCAACACAAATAACAAAAAAACAAATAACCTAATTTTAAAATGGGCAAAGGACCTCAATAGACATTTTTCCAAAGAAGACATAAAAATGGCCAACAGGTACTTGAAAAGGTGCTCAATATCACTAATCATCAGGGAAGTACAAATCAAAATCATAATAAGATATCACCTCATATCTGTTAGGATGACTATTATAAAAAAGACAAAAGAAAAGTGTTGGTGAGGATATGGAGAAAAGGGAACATTTGTGCACTGTTGGTGTAAATTTGTACAACTGTTATGAAAAATAGTATGATAGTTCCTCAAAAAATTATAAATATTAATAGACCTACCATATGATCCAGTACTCTTACTTCCATGTATATATCTGAAGGAAACAACATCAGTATCTCTAAGAGATATATGTACTCCCATGTTCATTGCAGCATTATTCACAACAGCCAAGATATAGGAATAACCTATATGTCTGTTGATGGATGAAGGGATAAAGAATATGTAATACATTATACATATATATAATGGAATATTATTCAGCCATAAAAAGAAGGAAATATTGCCCTTTGAGACAGCATGGATGAACCTCAAGGGTATCATTCTAAGTGAAATGGCAGACAAAGACAAATACTATGATCTTTATATGTGGAATATTTTAAAAAGTCAAATACATAGAAACAGAAAGTAGAATTGTAGTTTCCAGGGGGTGGAATAGGGGAAATGGGGAGATGTTGGTCAAAGGGTATAAACTTTCAACTATAAAATAAATAACTCTGGAAATCTAATGTATGGCATGGTGACTATAGTTAATAATATTAACCAATATTGCATTGTATACTTGAAATTTGCTAAGAGAGTAGATCTTAAATGTTCTCACCATAAAAAAATAAAAATGGTAACTATGTGAGATGATGGGTATTTTAATTAGCTTGATAGTAGGAATCATTACACAATATATACGTATATCAAATCATCACATATTTGTCCATTATACCTCAGGAAAACTGAGAAAAAAGAGACTAGCTAGCTGGGGGACTGCGCGGACTGGAGGGGTCAATGTGCTATATATGGAGGTTGTATTAGAGTTCTCCTGAGAAACAGAACCAGAACAACATGTTCACACACCCATAGATGAATATATACATATATACATGAGAGACAGAGACAGATTTATTATCAGTAATTGATTCATGTAATTATGAAGACTAAGAAGCCTCACAGTTTGCTGTCTGCAAGCTGAAGATCCAGGAAAGATGGTGTTATAATTTAGTCCAAGCTGAAAACCTGAGAACCAGGGAAGCTGATGGTGTAAATCTCAGTTTGAGGGCCAGGGAAGATGAGGTAAGATGTCCCAGCTCTAGAAGGCTGTCAGGAAGCAGAAAAGGGGTAAATTCCTCCTTCCTCCACTTTTTGTTCTATTCAGGCCCTCAACAGATTGGATGATGCCCACCTACATTGAGGAGGGCATTCTACTTTACTGAGTCCACTCATTCAAATGCTAATCTCATCTGAAAACACCCTCACAAGATACATCCTGAAATAATGTTTAATCTGGGCGCCTGGTGGCCAGCCAAGTTGACACAGAAAATTAACCATCACAGAGGTACAGTGCAAATCGTGTGTCATTAAGTCATGATGATGTCCTTAGCTAGGCTAATAGTAGTCTCTAATAATTCTCAGAAGAAATATGACAAGCAACATTTCTCATATGTAGCATGTAGCAACAATGCTAACAGGAAAGAAATCTGTACTAGACACATATCTCTCTGGTTTTCTTCCTGGGCTAAGAAACTCTCAGGGTATCTATCTTAGGTTACAATCATAGGTCAAAAACCACCATGGTACCTACAATCAACTGATTTTCAGCAAAGCAGATAAAACACACACACTGGTGAAAAGACACCCTATTCAACAAATAGTGCTGGGATAATTGAATAGCCATATGCAGAAGAATGAAACTGGATCCCTATCTCTCACCATATACAAAAATTAACTCAAAATGGATTAAAAACTTAAATTTAAGACCTAAAACCATAAAAATTCTAGAAAAAAAACCTATGAAAAACTCTTCTGGACATTGGCCTAGGCAAAGAATTTATGACTAAGACCCCAAAATAAAATGCAACATAAACAAAAATAAATAAGTGGGACTTAATTAAACTAAAAAGCTTCTGCACAGCAAAAGAAACAATTGACAGAGTAAATAGACAATCTACAGAATGGGAGAAAATATTTGTAAACTATGCATCTGACAAAGGACTAATATCCAGAATCTACAAGGAACTCAAACAACTTAACAAGAAAAAAAAAACAAATAACCTCACTAAAAAATAGGCAAACGACATGAACAGACATTTTTCAAAAGAAGATATACAAATGGCCAACAAACACATGAAAAATACTCAACAAATCATCAGGGAAATGCAAATTAAAATCACAATGAGATAACACCTTACACCTGTCAGATGGCCATTACTAAAAAGTCAAAAAACAATAGATGTTGGTACAGATGCGGTAAAAAGGGAACGCTTATACACTGTTGGTGGCAATGTAAATTAGTACAACCTCTGTGAAGACAGTATGGAGATTTCTCAAAGAACTAAAAGTAGATCTACCATTCAATCCAGCAATCCCACTACTAGGTATATACACAAAGGAAAAGAAATTATTATATCAAAAAGATACCTGCAATCATATGTTTATCACAGCTCAAGTCATAATTGCAAAGATATAGAATAAACCTCAGTGCCCATTGATCTTTCAGTGGATAAAGAAAATATGGTGTGTATATACCATGGAGTACTACTTAGCAATAAGAAATAATGAAATGATTTCTTTTGTAGCAACTTGGGTGGAACTGGAGGCCATTATCCTAAGTGAAGTAACTCAGGAATGGAAAATCAAATACTGCATGTTCTCACTTATAAGTGGGAGATAAATTATGGGTATGCATGGTCATACAGAGTGGAAAATAGACATTGAAGACTCCAAAGGTGGGAGAGTAGGAGGGGATAAGGGATGAAAAATTACTTATTAGGTACAACGTATACTATTCAGGTGATGGATACACTAAAAGCCCAGACCTCACCAATATACGATATATCCATGTAACAAAACTGCACTTTTACCCCCTAAATATATTGAAATTTTTCGCAAAACCACTATGCCAAAGATTCTCCCATGTGCCGGGCTCCCCAATCCTGCTTGCTCCAATTTCAGACTTAACAGCTTCTACTTCCATTTTTATATGTTGTATGTGCTTGCCTGATCAAATCTAATCTCTCAGGAGACATAAATAAAACATAAAGTGAAATGAAAAAGAAAGAAACATTACTGAAAACAGTCATTCACCTAATATATGTTCATTGGGCTGAAATCAAGTAATAAATGTGAAAGGTTTAGGACAAGAAACAAAGAAACAAAGAAAAATTATTTCCCCATTCTCTCTAACCATACCTTTCAAATCTTCTTCCTGATTTATCACATTTCATACACAAATACACTGGACCACACCTTCTGATGTTGCTCAATATTTGCTTGAGTGAAAGAGGCTCAGGCAGACTGAAGGAGGAGCTCACATTGCCTTCTGCCCATCACCCAATAAATAGCCAGCCAAGCCCTCAACCTTCCAGAACACTGTTGGAGAGATGAGACAACCACACCAGCTGCCCCTAGTGGGGCTCTTACTGTTTTCTCTTATTCCAAGCCAACTATGTGAGACCTGTGGTGAGTACACTTTGAGCTAAAATTACTCTAGTGTGATAGTCTACTGAAGGCTGTTGACAGGGGACACTGTGTAGAATTACTTGAGAAAAGATCCTATTCCAATTCCACATGTGATTTGACTCCATTAGTGATGGAAAGGGTGGCAGGAGATGGTGAGGAAAGTCCTACCACAATGTAGGTTGTTTCAAGAGGCATCTTGCCTAACTGCTCTTTCTATGTTCACATCCTTTCTAGCACAGCATCCCCACCCAGTAACTGTCTATTCTTGTTAATTTCCAGTGACAGAAAATTCATGATCCCAGAAACTTTTCAAGATCATGGAAAATGATCTTTTTGTTTTGATATACAACCTATTTTCCTGAAGTTCAAACCATGATTTTTGGGTTAACCACTTATAACTACATGGAAAAAAATACTAATCCCTTTCAAATAATGAGGACTACATTTTTGTCATTAGTTAGTTTAGATATTCCAAGCTGCATACCTCCCTTCCTTCAATTTTTCCCAGGAGACATGGGTAAAAGTCTCATCATCTCTCCTCTGGCTGTTGGCTCCAGAGATTGTGTGGTTCTATTAAGGAATAATAAAGTAGGAGAAATGAAAACTGCATTCAGGTCTAGTTTAAGCTCTTAGTAGTTGAATGACCCAATGTTTCTGAATTTCTTTAGTTTCATCCATAAATGGAGGATAATGAGGGGAGGGTATTGAAGCAAAGATCTCCTGAAGTCTGATGTGGCTCTCGGGTGCATGAGTTCACATTTGTGAGACTTTACTCTGGAATTGAGTTTCAAACCGGTGCAAAGATGACTAGGTGGTACCATCTGTGGCTACATGTTCCTCTTGCACTTTAGCCAATAAGAAGAGATCAGAAAACAAACTTGTATTCATACAGGCTAAAGCACAGAAGCTGCCAACTCTAATTTTTCTTCCTGGCCTGACATTTCCCCTGTTGAATCCTAAGAATAGAGGATCTCTGTGGAGACTTTGAAGTTCAATTCATTGTACAAAATAATTAAATTTACCTTTAGCAGTCAAGGAAGCTGATTTGAGTTGTTGATCAGGAACCAAAAAGCCTGTTTCAGTGCCAGAAAATCTGCTGAACTGGATGCTTCTGCAAAATCTCAGAGAGACAACTCACAATTGTCCCATTGTTCTTGCAACAAACCATGACCTTCCTACAATCACTCCATTCAGATCTTCTTGACTCTTTCTTTTAAAGTGAAGAAAAAATGAGCAAGGGAAATCACATTTCCCAGATTCTCAAGTCTAGTGATAAAAACTCCAGTTGACTGCAAGCAATAATATAGCATTTTACAGTTTATTCTTGTCCTATATCTATAAGGCAGGTGTTAATATCCACAATTTTAAAATGAGGAAACTTAAGAGTTAGAAAAGTCACATAACTTATTCACAGTCATAAGTTAAGGAGCACCGAGTCCAGCCAAGGTCTGACTCAATCCAAGGCTCATATTCTTCTTACTTTCCCACTAACCCATGAGACAATCTGGAAATGAGTAGGATTTCTGGCTACTCCTCAAGATTCTCAACAAAGTATGTTGAGAAATTGTCCTGTGTTTCAAGTGGTGACTAATTCTTCTTATTCTCTGCTAGTTCTTTGGGGGCTCTGGATTCTCTTTTTACTTCCGCAGTATAATGTGACTTCCCTCAATCCCTGGAATTTGGACTTGTTGTAGGATAAAACTGGAGGGTTTTCCAAAGGGTGTATAATAACAAATAATGATCTTAATGCCTGGCCAGTTGGACAATCAGACAGTGAAGTTTTGGGGTCTATCACCAATGTAACATAGGATTTTTGCCCGCATTTCCTCAGTATTAACCCAGTCGATTTAGAAGAAGATGGGGAAGGAAAGAACTGAATCCAGGAAGTAGAAAGTACTTATGACTGGGAGTCAGAAAATGTGTATTCTGGTTTCAGCTAAGCCTCCAATTATGGAGCTTCCTTTAAGAACACTCTCTCTGTAGGCCTCATAAACGAAATTAGGGAATGGTACTACGTCTCCCAGGCAGGACTGATATTCTGCCAGTACACAATGGTAAGGCTGTACCAGTTGTTAACATTTCCGTGCTGGTTGTTAAAAGAGTAATGTCTGGCATGGGGGGTTCCAGACTTGCCTTTGTATTATTCCACCAACACAGTCAGTGGTTACTAGATTGGTCTAGGTCTGTGCCATGCCTGTCATTAAATATTTTAATATAACCTCTGCTCTAAGTCTTAATACTTTCTGAATGTGTGTTTCTTATTTCCTTCCTCCTCTGCCACAGAGGTAAGTAAAGAAAAGTACTTTTGTCTGAACCCTCTGTTGAGCACAATATTCAAATCAAAATATACCAGGGGCACCGAAGCTGCCAATACCCTGTTGTCCATCAGACTTGTTGGGATCCAGAACCAAACCCTACAGCAACGGCTGCTCCAACAAGTCAGATACAATGTGGAACGGAAAGGTGAGTCCTGTATTCTCAGGAAGATTTAGAAAAGATCTACCTATCTAAGAGATTATCTCCAGCTAATCCTAAAAATTATGTGTCTAAAGTATCCCTGCTACATCTATCCTAGCTGTATAAAACTTGAGGTGGCAGAAAGGTGTCTCAAAATATCAATCCCCTGCTGCTCCCTCCACAGACAGATCTTGTTTCTTTGGGTCCTAAAACTCATTTTCCTTCAGGAAGCCACAGGAAAAGCTATGGACTCTTGTTTATTAATACTGTTATATAAGCTATCTGAGTTCACAACCACATAGGGATATGGACCACAACTAAGAAAGCTGACAATAGAGAGGAAACCATGGAGCAGTGAAAATTTGGACTGAGTTTGAGTCCACAGTCAGCCTTGAACCAGTCATGTCAATACTGAGCTCAGTTCTACAATTAATATGACGGGGAAATGAAGCCACCTTTACCTACCTCATAATATGATTGTAAAAATTATGAGAAGCCTCAGAGTTTTGATATTTTATAAGGCAAAACATAAAAATCAATTATTACTATCCTGGCAAGCTGGTATCACACAGAGAAAAAAATCCCGAGGTCTTGTTATTTATCTATTTACCTTCTTCTTTCATTTTTATAAGAATTTCATGATTCCGTGATTTCATGGAAAAGACTAAGATCTAGGTTGTATTTGTACAGTATGCTATAAAAGGCTCTGCTCTGGGGATAATGAAGAGAAGAATGAAATATTAGTACAGTCATGCACCGCATAATGATGGACTGCATATATGATGGTGGTCCCATAGGGTTATAATACTATAATTTTACTGTACCTTTTCTATGTTTGGATATATTTAGATACACAAATATTTACCATGGTGTTACAGTTGCCTGAAATATTCAGTATAGCAACTTGCTGTACCAGTTCATATGACTGGGTAGAGTGGGATAGAATAAAGAAGTCACAGGCGACATAAATCACAAGGAAGACAGGAGGCCAAAAAAATCATAAGCATGTCCCTTGTTAAGCTTGAATACTTTTCTTTTCAGAGTCAGATTTAAGCTCAGGACAGCTTGCCTTGATTATAATGGCTTTGGGAGCATGTCATACCCATGATGAAAATTTTATATATGATTATCACCTGATCAGCCAGCTAGAAAACAAATTCCAAGCAGAAATTGAAAACATGGGTAAGAATCAAATGTTTAGAGACCTTAGACTGCCTTGTCTTCTCCTCCACTGACTCAGAACTGCATGAAGTTCCCTCCACTCTTGTTTTCCCCTTCATCCCATCTGTCCCTCTGTATTTTGCAGGTCACTTTCCTTCTTCTTGAGTTTTCTTTTTAAATATCTTCAACTGATCATTGGCCCCAAGTCAACTGCTACTTTACAGATGACGGCAAGCAGATAGACACACACACACACACACACACACACACACATTCTCTAGTCCTCCAGGAGCTTGGCTTGCAGACAAATAATGAATTACACCAGAAATAGCTGCACAGTACAGGACACTGTGTCATAAGTGCCAAAGCATCCAATACCAATATAAGAGATAAAGATGTCCAAAGCACTTTATCACTTGGTTGACCATGGTGGCCACTAATAAGGTGCATTAGTTTTATTTCAGCTCCCACACAATATTTATCCTTTTACTCATTGAGTCCCTCCAATCCCATCTTCCTTTGAGATGGCCTCCAACTCCTGCTTCTGCTTATGGTTCCAACACCCTACTGTTGAAAGTGCAGGAGGCTTGGAGGTGGGAAACCTGTGTTCTGGTCCTAGCTCTGTAACCACCTGAATATCTGGATAGCATCTTAATCTCTTTAGGGCTGGGTCCCCTCAGTTATAAAATGAAAGGAATTGAGTGGAGTTTGGTGGCCCTTAAAAGCCTTTAAATTTCTCAGGTTTGCTGATTCTATGGGTGATCTCCCCCTTCCATTACTTATCTCTCCTTAAATGTAGAGAAATGGAAATAATGTAAGTAGGAATGAATGAAAAATGTACTACTCCAGTACCACTTCCCCAAGCAAAGCATTTCTTCTCTTCTCCGTGCCAGGAGCACACGATGGCAATCCGCTCACTAACTACTACCAGCTCAGCCTGGATGTGTTGGCCTTGTGTCTGTTCAGCGGGAGCTACTCAACCACCAAAGTTGCTGAACTCTTCTCTCCTGAGAATAAAAACTATTATTTGGGTGGCCAGTTCTCAGTAGGTGAGTCACTAAATCCAATTCCCTTGGTACAGAGGACATGGGCATGAGTTAAGTCTTGGCAATTACTTATTACCAGTAAGTAATTGGATTTTTTTTCTCTTCTCTTCACCCTAGTCCCCTCAGAAGAAAATTTTCTTTTGGAGAAGAATGGATAATGGGTGGCCTTTAAGCATCTTTTTAGATGTGTGGTATAATAGAAAGACCTAGTTCCCACCCCAGCTTAGCCCCTATGACTCCAAATACACAACCTCATCTTTCTGCAAGAAATTATAAGCAAACTGCCATTCAGTATTTCTAGATAGTAAGGAGAAAGCGAGATTTCTCATACTCCTTTTCCTATGAGAGAGGGAAGGCACCACACTAAAAGACACAGGAGGGACCAGGTATCAAGCCAGAAGAAGAGCCCTTACTCTTCCTCCTCCCAATCTCCTGCCTCATCCCCTCCCTTAAGGAGAGCTACTAGGTAAAAATTCTGTTAAGTACTATTTTCTGATCAGTCTAAGGGAACTCTTGACAGCCTTACAAAGACATATTTTGAAATATGACAAATTGAAATATTTGGGCAGTTAGTTCTGGAGCAATGATTGTTTTATCTTGAAATCCTTCTCTCCCATCATCAATGAGCATGACCAACCACCCCAGTTTTTCCAGATCTGTCCTTCTTTTAGCACTAACACCCTGCAGCCCAGGACAAACTCGGACGGTTGGTCACCCTACCAACAATGTTCTCTGTCCTGACAGATACTGGTGCAATGGCTATCCTGGCTCTGACCTGTGTGAAAAGGAGTCTAATCAGTGGGCAGATCAGAGCAGATGAAAAGGATTTAGAGAGGATCAATAATCATACACAGTCACTGGTAAAGAAGATTCTGTCTGAGAAAAAAGGAAAAGGTCTCATTGGAAATGCATTTAGTACAGGAAACGCTATGCAGGTAAGTCAGAGGATAAAGCAGGAGGCAGAGTAGGGAGTTGTGGAGGAAAGCAGTATCTTCATCCTTTCTTGTTGGTGTCCTAAGATCTTATTATCCATTCTGTGTTTCCTATACTGACTTTGATTTTGCTCAAGTGTATTCCCCTCCCCTGCCTGAAATGTATTCTCTCCTTCAACCTTTACCTCCCCATATCCAATGCTTCTGTGAAGCTTTTCCTAATTACAGTTTAAGAAATTCTAGAGTCTACTGCAACCTATGCTGCTGTCCTATCACCTGCTATTTTACACTTTACCATATACAGTAGTCCCCCTTATCCCTGGTTTTGCTTTTCACTGTTTCAATTACCTACAGTCAACCACAGTCTGAAAATACTAAATGGAAAATCCCAGAAGTAAACAATTCATACACGTTAAATTGTGCATCATTCTGAGTAGTGTGATGAAATCTCACACCTTCCTGCTCCATCCCACCTGGGATGTGAATCATCCCTTTGTCCAGTGGGTCCACACTGTACACACTCCCTGCCTATTAGTCACTTAGTAGCCGTCTTGGTTATCAGATTGACTATCACAATAACCCTTATATTACTTAATAGTGACCCCAAAGCACAAGAGCAATGATGCTGCAGTATATTGTTATAATTGTTCTATTTTATTATTAGTTTATTGTTGTTAATCTCTTACTGTGCCTAACTTATAAATTAAACTTTATCATAGGTATGTATGTATAGAAAAGAATAGTATATTTAAGAGTCAGTACTATTCACAGTTTCAGGCATCCACTGGGGGTCTCGGAACATATCCTTGTGTATAAGGGGGGACTGCATTACCTCCATTTCCTAGATTAGGAATGAGTAACTCTAAGTGAGTTACAGAGTTACTTGCCTAATATTACAAAACCAGAAAGTGGTGCAGATGGAGATAGAACCCAGGCAGTTGTTCTCAAAACTCATGCTCAGCACCTACACTGTCATGCACACATTTCTTGAGGTCAGGGACTTTATTCCTGCCATCATTCATTGGTTTACACAACTCTAAGGGGTAAATAACCAGAAGAGATCAAGGAAGGTTTACCGGGAAAAAAATGTACTGAAATCATTAGTATGAGTAGGTGTTTGCTAGGCTGACTTGGGGTGAAAGGACTTTCAAGGGAGAAAAAACAGCAAGTAAAAAGACCCCAAGGCACAAAAGAACATCACATATTTCAAGATCAAGGTGTTCAGTGTGGCCAGCATAATGTGTCTTGGGAAACATTACAAGATGAGGCTGGGGATGTAAGCAGAGGTCCCATCATAAGGTTGTTTGTATCGTGTTGCTACTTATGTTGCTGTTTGCCTTGCCAAGTTGGAATTTAATATAAAACAGTGGTTTGCCATTTGGGCTGCACATTTGAATCACCTAAAGGAGCTCTTAGAAGACACTAATGTCTAGGCCCCACACCAGCCAGATAATGCAGAAATTTAGGGGTAGATCGTGAGCTTTGGTTTTGTTTAAAAGCCCTGCAGGTGATACTAATTCACAACAGGCTCAAGAGTCACTTGCCTACAAGACAGTTTTTAAGAGAAGATGTAATACGATCGGTTTTGCTTTTTTCTTAATATCCCACAAATGCTTGTTCACCATTTGGTTAGCTTTAAAAGCCCCAAGAAAATATAAAAAGAGGGATTGTCCTTCCCCAGGAAACTGCAGAGCAGTATGTTCAAGTCCAGCCTGCTTTAGTTCTTATCTTGCTCATTCTAATACCCTCCTAATTTTTGCTACCTGACAATTCTGCCCCTTCAATTGAGCTTACATTCTGCTGCCTGGATAGTTCCTATTCAGCAAACGATTAGTCTCCCCATTGTCAATCAAATGATGTCAGACACCTCACCCTGAAATTCAATCTTGCACAACTTCCTTCTCCAGCCTGTTCTTCCACAATTCTCCTTGACCAGGAGGAAACCTCTGAGGATTTTGCCAAAATGCAGATACACTCATTACTGCCGGGCTGTGTCCTGGCCATTTCTACCTTAGACCGCTGGTCATACCTTCCCCTCTGAGTACAGAGCTCCCCTCCTCATTTCAATTCTACCATACCATACCATCCAAGGCCTACCTCAAGTATCACCTTCTCCATGAAGCCTTTCCTCAGCCTCACTAAATGTTTATGAGCTCCTTCCTCTTTTGAAAGGCATGCCACTAGATGCTTCTCTTAGGACATTCATCTTAGGGCTCCTTTTTACTATAGTTTGTCTGTCAACAATAAAGTCCCTCCTATATGACAGGTATTTTTCCAGTGTTGGGATACAGGAGTGAATATGGCAGAGAAAGTCTGTTCTCATTGGAGCTATTATAGCTTGTGTTATTAAGCAGTTCCCCCACCTCCCCACCCAAACTAGTTTATAAGCTTTTTGACAGCAGGAAAGATAGCTGAGTTATCTAAGGTGCCTCCTATGTAGTAAATGTTCAATAAATACTGAATTACTGGATTCTCTCTCTCTCTCTCTCTCTCTCTCTCTCTCTCTCTCTCTCTGTCTCCCTCTCTCTCAGGCCCTTTTTGTGTCATCAGACTATTACCAAGAAAGTGACTGGGATTGCCAACAAACTCTAAACACGGTGCTCAAGGAAATTTCTCGAGGAGTATTCAGTATTCCAATTGCTGCAGCCCAGATCTTACCTGCCGTGATGGGAAAGACTTACTTGGATGTTAACTCTTGTGTCTCTGGTTCAGGTATAAGCTCTAAAGAGCAAACTGTTTTGCCTTTCACCATAACACCCAAAGCATGTGAGATTTAGGTGTCCCTATGGACCAACAGTAACCAGATAAACCTCTAAAACCTAACAGTTCCCAGATAGATTCAGTTCTCATTATGTCATCAGAGATTACAGCCACCTGAGGATGTGTTCTTAATTGGGTACCAGATATCATTCTTGGTTCAAACATTGATAAGCAAGGTATACTTGATTAAGCAACGTCTATCTCCAAAGGCATATTTTCTGATTGTCGGATATAGAGAGATCTGAGCATCACTCCCATCCTAAACGAAGTATAGAGGATCTGTTTTGTGACTCTGACTTTCCATCATCCACCGTGAGTGATACATCAGGGAAATAAGACATCTGTGTGGAAGGAATATGGCAGTATTCTAAGAAAATTGTAGCCTGAGTCATTTATTCAAGCTAATGATTTTGCAACGTGTATCTCTGTACATTCCTGGCTCAGCCACTTAAAGTTTTAGGAACCTTGAAAAAAATGTTTAATCTTTAAGCTTCAGTTTTCTAATGTAAAAATGGCAAGGATGACAGTATCCAATGTAGGTTTTGTGAGGACTGAAGGAGACAAGCCATGTAACATGACTAGTACAGTGCCTGACAACGTGTTTTCAGCACGTGTTAAGAATTAAAGATAAGAAGGTAAGGTTATAGACCGTGTACCAAGGCAGAACCAAACAAACATCTAGTTCTATGAAAAACGGAGTGGGGCACTGACTTAGCAACAGCTGGGAACTAGCAATGCACACAGCTGCACAAGTGCGAGTTCACTGGCTTTAGTTTCTGCTTTAGTTATATGAGAGACCAGCTTCTTAATTGACGATACTTGTTCCTCGTATCAAATCCGTCTTTTCCTAAAGGAAAATCCTTGTGTCTTAGAAAAAAAAGTCCTCTACGTATTTTGTTCATCTCTATATATTTGCTTTTGGCTTTTCTGTCTCTGCCAGGTAACTTCAACATTTCCATTCCTGTGCCTGTAACTGTGACACCTCCTAACTCACCTTTATATATCTCAGTCAATTACTCTGTGAGAATCAGTGAAACATATTTCACCCATGTCACCGTGCCAAATGGTTCTGTCTTCCTAGATGTAATGGAGGAGGCTCAGAAACAGAACAAGACTGTATTTGGGTATGTCTCCCTAACCTAAGGTCAAGGTGTTTATGTCACTTCTAAAGACTCAATAAGAATACATCTGCACTGAATCCAAAACACATTTAAAACACTTCTGGATTAGTGCCTTTCCTACCCATCCCCATATCACAGCAGGAGTTTTAAATAAGGAGGTGAGATATTTCATCTTCTAGCACATAATAGGCATTAAATTAACGTCCATTTAATGGATTAATGAATCCCAGGCTTTCTCTTATTTCATCAAAAACCCTCTTAATGAACCTCTTGGTCGACATTTGGTTTACAACGTGTTCATCAACTATTTTCAAATCACTGACCCCTTTGAAAATCAGATGAACACAATGAATGCTCATCCCAGAAAAGTGAAGATACAGACAAAATTGGGCATTTAAATTGGGGCTTTCACAGATGCCCTGAAGCACGAAATTCATGGACCCCTAAATTTCGGTTCCCTGGCCTAGAATGTCAAATATTAAAATTAAGATATTGACTTTGCCTCTGAAAAGTTTCATTTAATTGGCTTCTTAAATCTAGTTGACAGTTATTTATTGTGTTTAACAACATGGTGTAGGATGCTATAGAGAAAGAATAATTATATATAATATATATAGTATAATATATATTTTAAAGTCTGCCTTCAAGGGCTTCTGGAAAGGTATAGAAATATGACTAAGAAATATGAAACAGACATTGACCATGTCACTTTTTTTAATAAACACAACATGAAATATCAAATTATTCTTTCCTGTTCCTCTTTACTAAGGGAAAACCCACTAACTTATGGTACCCTAGGACTTGAGGTTAACGCTTCCTTCTACTGCATTAGTATCTTCAACAGTTGCTACCCTGGGGTGGAAGGTGGAAGCTGTTGACCAAAACGTGTCTAGTATGGCCAGAAATGGGGCAGAAACTGTGGACATCATGGATGTAATTTAGCATGTAGCGTGCCAGCATCAGAATCATCTGGAGTGTTTATAAAACATGCAGATCCTACAAATCAAAGTATCTAGGGATAGGGCCAGGAAATCTGCATTTTTTTGTAATGTCATCCAGTGATTCTTAGATTCGTTAAAGTGTGAGAAATGGTCACGTAGGATTTCCTTTGAAAATTCCAAGTTCCTGTAGCTCATTTGCTGTTCCCACAGTTTCACAATGGAGGAGAGCGAATGGGGCCCCTACATCACCTCTGTTCAGGGTCTAAGGGCCAACAACAATGACAGAACCTACTGGGAACTTCTGAGTGGAGGCAAACCACTGAGCCAAGGTAAGGGAGAGACAGGCCAAAAAGACCTACAGAGTGAAAATGCGCGGAGCACTCAGGCATGTGAGGGTGTGAGCTTTTGTCGGGGATGGGCCGAGGGGTTGGGAGAGAGAAGAGCCATTATTTGGTGATTGAGTGGTCAAATCATTTGAGCCGGTTCTCTTTCTTCCTTTTCAGGAGTGGGTAGTTATATTGTCCACGAAGGAGACAACTTGGAGGTTCGTTGGAGCAAATACTAACCCCAAACCTCCCTCAGCTGGACAGAATCCTCTTGCAGTGGAATTCCACGCAGAAATTGCCCTCATGCCTTCCTCTTCACTTATCCTAATGCCAGTAGGACAGTCAATAACCCCCCCTTCTCTCTCTGCATGTTCAATAAAAGATCAACAACTGTACAAAAAGAGCGTGTTCTAAGCAGTTCATCTTTTAAAAGGATTTTAGAAGTTATTACAGCGAAGAACACCTCAGGAAGAAGTGAAAAGAGATCAGACCACAGGTCTAACAAGTGGGGTTCTCCTCAAGGTTTCCCCACTAACTATCTGGATGACCTCGGGCACGTGGGTAAAATGGAGATAAGGGTGTAGGTCTCACGTTGCGGCTGCAGAAAGTTTGCAGGGAAACTGAGTTCTCTGAGGCCCAGATGCAAGAGACGACCCCAGTGGTCGTATTGATTTCAGACTGGCAGTGGGCAGAGAGAAAAGTGTTGCTCAGAAGAAAGAGAGAAATGGGCGGCTTATTCATGAAATGTCAGTCCATAGTTAGAGAAACAATGCCACGTCTTCCCCCCGGGTGTCTCCCTTGGGTCCCCCTTGTTCTCCCACATGTATTTTCCTTTTATTTCCCAATAAAATCATCCTGATAGTCATATCATCAAAATATATATGCAAAAAAAAATCACTTCCAATGTTTATTTCCATAGAATTCACATTTTTTAAAAAAAACCTGAATCACGTCTAGGTGGCATGAGCAGGATTACACTTTATACCGAGTGCCTGAGCCACACGCAGATACAGAACCGGAAGTACCTTTAAGACATCAAAGGGCAAAAGGTGCTTCATATAAAGCATAAGTAACCATTTAAATTACCCCCCCCCGCAAAAAAAAACGCCTTCAGGTAGAATTAGTTAAATTGTTTTAGTGACGCCTTCTTCATTACTCCTTGTGTTTTCTTAATGATCATCTTTGCTCCCTCCCCTGCACCAGCAACCCTGCTTCACTGTCAGAGATTAAACCCTCTTCCTCCATACTGCCTTCTGGCACAGATACTCGACTCTCGGGTTCAACTCCACCCTGGCCTTCATTAAATGGGTGTGACTGATGCCCTCATGGCTGGACAGAAATGGATTCTGTCACTTGTGTCTCATCTTGAAAGCTAAGTCAGAGAAGCTGGAGGCATGTTACCCTGCCAGGCCCCATGGTGCTATTAGCGCAGGGGCAGTTGTCAGACCTGTTTGTAGACTATACAACCTATGTGAAATTGAAGGATAGTGGTTTAAGGTGACAAATACACAAAATGTTAGAATTGGCATGACTGTCCATAAGTAGTGTGATCATAAAATTTATCATCCAACCAGAACACCGTTAAGAGCAAAAGCAAAGACTGTTAATAATTACACTCCAAAAAAAAGCCAGGCACAGTGGCTCATGCCTGTAATCCTAGCACTGTGGGAGGCTAAGGCGGGAGGATCGCTTGAGCGCAGGAGTTCCAGACCAGCCTGAGCAAGAGCGAGACCCCATCTCTACTAAAAATAGAAAAATTAGCCGGGCATGGTGGCACACCTACAGTCCCAGCTACTTGGGAGGCTGAGGCAGGAGGATCACTTGAGCCCAGGAGTTGGAGGTGGCAGTGAGCTGTGATGACACCACTGCACTCTAGCCAGGGCAAAAGAGCGAGACTCTGTCTCAAAAAAAAAAAAAAAAATTACTTCCATGCCTTAGACAACGTGGAATGATTAAATCAAGCTGATTAACATACCCATCCTCTCACCTACTTAGTATATTTTTTGTGGAGAGACATTAGAAAATTACTCTTTTAGGAATTTTGAAATACACGTTAACTCCAGTCACCCTGCTGTACAATAGGTCTCACAAACTTATTCCTCCTGTCTAACTGAAACTTTGTACCCTTTGAACAACATTTCCCTATTGCCTTCCCACCAACATCACACTGTACCCCATAAATATATGCAATTATTATCTGCCAATTAAAAATAATATTAATTTTTTAAAAAGAAGAAAAACATTAAAAACTGGGACAATCCTGGGAAAACCAGTATACATGGTCGGCTTTGCCAATGAGGAAGCTCAAGCAGAAAACACAAGCACAAATACAGTCATGCATTGCCTAACAATGGGGGTACATTCTGAGAAATACACCATTGGGCAATTTCATTGCATACAAATATCACTGAGAAAATGGGTCTAATACAAATTGGTATTGAATGAGTATTATTGAAAGTGAGCTAGCATTATTGAGAGAGAGTCATGGATCTCCAAGGGACCTATTCCAACCTTGCTACATAGAAATGCCTCTAATCTCAGAGAGACATGAAAGTTAATGAAACAACACTCCCTTAGCATTCCACTTTGATCAGTGAAACCTAGTTCTGGCCACACTTGCCTTATGAGAAGCTCCTAAGCTTGAGGCAATTACAGAACCTGGACCAAATCTGAGGAGAGGAGCTTCCATCTGCTGCCACAGCAAAGAATAACCACCACAAATAAACCTTACTGATGTCCAGAGAAAGTCGGGGTGCTTTGATACCAGAAAATTAGGTACAGGAGAAACAAGAAAACGAATAAATAAATAAATCAGCCCAGTCAATAGTTAGCCAAGGATTGTGAAAATGCAGTTGTTAAGAAATGTATGGTCTGTGTGGTTCCTGTTCTGGAAGTTATTTGCTAGCTGCAACAATTGTGTCATAATCAGTCTTGCAGCAACCGTGGTTGTAAGTGGTCATTTACAAGGTAGAGCATGTTTAAAGAGCTGGCACACCAATGGTGTGCAGGTCATCGCAGGGTGGGCAGGAGCAGGGTCTGGACCCCAAAGTCAGCACCATGCCAGATTCCTGATCCTGTATTAGATGCTTATTGTTGCTGCAGCAGATTACCACGAATTTGTTATCTTACAGTTCTGGGCGTCAGACATCTCACTGGGCTAAAATCAAGGTATTGAAAGGGCTGTGTTCCTTCTAGAGGTTCTAGGGGAAAATCCATTTCCTTGCGTTTTCCAGATTCTGGAAGCTGCCCACGTCCCATGGCTCATGGCCCCCTTCCATCTTCAAAGCTAGTAGTTGCAGCATTTTGACCTCTGCCTCCATCATCTCCTCTGCTTCTCTGACCCTAATGCTCCTGCCTCCCTCTTCCATGTATAACAACCCCTGTGGTTATGCTGGGACCACCCAGATAATCCAAGTTAATCTTCCTCTCTTAAAGTCAATTCATTAGCCACCTTAATTCCATGTGCAACTTTAATCACCTCTTTCCATATAATCTACCTAACATATTCACAAATCCCAGGGATTATGACATGGACATCTGGTGGGAAAGGGGGAGAGGTAGCATTATTCTGCCTGCTACTCCTCCACTACTGTCTTTCTGGCCTCATCTACTACCATATACCATGTATTGGATATATATTGCTGCATAACAAGTTACCCTAAAACTTAGTGGCCTAAAACAACAACATTTGTTACCCTACAGTTTCTGTGGGTCAAGAGTTCAGAAAAGGCTTAACTGGGTCCTCTGGCTTAAGGTCTCTCACAAGGCTGCAATGCTGGGGCTGCCTTCATCTCAAAGCTGGAGTGTGGAAGGATCTGTTTCCAACGTCACTCACGTGATTGTTAGGAGAATTCCTCCCTCCCTGGATGCTGGCTGGAGGCTACTCTCAGGAGAGGTACATGGGCTTCTCCATAAGGCAGCTCACACTTGGCAGGTGGCTTCATCACAACAGGAAGCAAGAAGAGCTGGAAAGTATAAGTAAGAGGGAAATCAGTATTTTGCAAACTCATCTCATCACATTTGCTGCATTACATTAATACTTATTAGAAGTGAGGCCAGCCCACCCTCTAGAGAAGGGGACTACACAAGGGAATGAATACCGAGAGGCAGGAACATGGGGCCATGTTAGAAGTTGTCATGCACACCCCAATATGTACCCTATGCTCTCACCTCACAAAGCCACCAACATTCTCTGAGAAAGAAAAAAGTGATTTATAACCCATCTTATATTTGCTCATTGATTCATTTATCCAAAAGATATTTATTTTATTCACACTGTAAGCTAGGTAGTGTTGCAAGTGTTGGGGATGGAGCAGTGATCAAAACAGACAAAGCCCCTTGGCCCCTTGGAGCAGACATTCTAGTGGGGAGGAAGGCAAATGATAAACAAGCCCACACATAGCGTGACAGAGGGTGATGAGTTACAGCAGGAAAGGGGCTTGGTGGGTGTTGGTGGAGGTGAAGCTGTCTCACAAATGGTGGCCTGGGAAGGCCTCTCTAAAAGCTTACCTTTGAGCAGAGACATGAAGGAAGTGAGGAAGCTGCCATGAGGCTATTTGGAAGAAGACCTGGTTACAGGGACCTGGGCAGAGGAGACATCAAGTGCAAAGGTGGCTGATGTGTTCAAGGAACAGAAGAAGTTCTGTGTGGCTGGAGCAGAGTGAGCAAAGGACAAAATGGTTGGAGCTGAGGTCAGAAAGGACACCAGAAGCCAGATCTCCTAAGGCCTTATAGGTCATTAGGAGGACTTTGACTTTTATTCTAAAATGAGAACCACTGGAGAATTTTCCCTTAAAAGGAGCTACTTAAAATGAAGAAAAAGATTAAGCCCCTCCTTCATAATTTCAAGATACTATGCACAGTTCTCTCTTATAAAGAGGTACACTTTGCTTTACAATATAGCTACACTTCTGGAAAAAATATGTATACATAATTGATCCCACATTTTTTCCAATTACTTTCTTTAAAACATAACATCTGAAAGCCTTGGGTGTTTGAGACTGCTTTTATCCCCAGATAAGGAAAGAAAAATCAAACAAAACCATTTCTGGGAAACTGAGGTCCATTTATTTCCTAAAGTCAAACAACTTTAAAGAGTCTAGGCTAGAACCCAAGTCCAGGTCAACTTAATTAATTATATAAAGCCAGACTCCACCTGGCAGTTCCTTACCTGAGAGCCTAAAAGGGCATATTGCAAAGCAGGTGCCTTGGACCATAAAAATGAGCTGATGCCTACAAATCACCCAAACCTCAATGCAATGGTTGCTGATGAACAACCAGGAGGCTGTCTGACCGGATATAATAAGACCTAAGAGAACTCTTGTTGACACTGGCGCATTAACCAAACTTCCCAATGTAATGACCCAGGATTTTGGAAAAGGACACCTTCTCGTCACTGCCTTCACTGCATGCTCAGCCCTCAGCTTCCCGTAGGACTGAGCTGCCTAGAAGTCACCTTCAGACACCTTGGAGGGTCTATAGTAGGTAAACTTAGATAAGCAAATGGAGTTTAGTTGTATCAGGAAAGGAGAGGTCAGCATGGGTGGTGAGGAGTGGCTGGGTCCAGGGACAGACTGTTTTACAAAGGGAAGCACATATAAGAGAAGGTAGAGAAACACTCCACTTGCAAATACTGGCACCTGTGGATGGGAGACATGGTCAGGACAGGGGAGAGGGAGAGGGCCTGGTGTGCCCTCCACCTCCTGAGCCTTCTCTGGGCTGTGGCTGGGACCAGCACCCAGACCCGGAACTCTTGTTGTGAGTATGATGTTTTTTCCAAGGAGGTCAAGGAAGCGGTTACCTGGGGAAAGGCAGAGACCTCAGACACTGAGGTCTTCCAATGAGAGACTAAAGTTCCACTGCAGGAATGATGGTTGGTGATTCAAAGACAGACACTTGGTGACTACTGTAACCAGGCACCACTACGAGAGGGAGATTTTCGTATTTGCTGAGGACAGATCATATCCTAAAGCTTTAATACTTTTCGTGGAAGAGCAAGGGGAAAAAAATGGATGCAAGGAAATTAGTGATTTCTAGGAAGGTGCTAGAAATCATGTGAAATGCCTGTGAGCCATTATTATTTGGAATTACTAAATTAAAAATCACTTCCTTAAAAACATGAGTTATTTGAGAAGATGTAGGGACTTAACTGGCCTCCAGAGAAAAATCTCAATGTTTTCTCCAATTCTCTTCAGTCACTTGGGTTAAAAATGCTAATCGCATCTTCTCCCAAAAGGCATAAAAGACACAGGAATCATGTTTCTGAGAAAGAAGGAGGGTTCAGGGATTGGTAAATGGCTTTTCTCTCCTCAGCCGTCCCCTCAGCGCAGCAGCCCTTGGTGGAGGGCATACAATTGCTCATGGAGAACTCGGTGACCTCATCCTCCTTCCCAAACCCCAGCGTCCTGATTGCCATGAACCTGGCCGGAGCCTACAACTTGGAGGCCCAGAAGCTCCTGACTTACAAGCTCATGGCCAGCGACACGGCCGGTGAGACACCTGAGCCCCCCGCATGCTCCCTGAATCTTGCACGCTGCTTGCCACCCCCAGATCGCAACTTCGTGTTCCCCCACCCCAGAGCTGCCTCTGATTATACATTAATTGTCCGCACACTTTTCCCTACATGCCTGTAAGATACCTGGAAAGAAATATGTGGGAAGTCAGAGCATTCATGGAGGGGGACAGTAAGGCAGAGAGAGCTCTACACTAGATGTCAAAAGAGCGGGCTTCCAGTCCTGGCTCTGCCACTTCTTAGCTCTGTGACCTCAAACAAGTCACTTGATCCTGCTCAACCTCACCTTCCAGAAGATTCTAATAACAATAACACAACTACTACTAATAACAATGACAATAATAAATAATCTCTGTTCTGCCTACCTCCCAGGAGTTGTCTTGAGGCTTGAGTTAGATATTAAAGCTTAAATTATTTAATAACTGTAAATTTTGATGTATAAGATTGTATAGGTATTCTTGCTGCTTTTCTAATCAAATACCAGGGGTTCTTGATGGAGTCATCAATCTGTACAGAGGTCACTAGATTAAATATTAATATTTCCTTAAGTATTTTTTCTGTATTTCTTTCTTTGGAAAGACAGATCAAAAAACTACTCACACTATTAAAAAGTCAAAACGATCTGGGTAAGAAGCAGAGATCCATGTTCAACTACTAATAATAAAACAAGGAAGGAAGGAAGGAAGGAAGGAAGGAAGGAAAGAAGGAAGGAAGGAAGGAAGGAAGGAAGGAAAGAAGGAAGGGAGAAGGAGTAGAGAGCTCAGCCCTGGCCCTGGTGGTCTCTCCCCTGCGACTCTCTTTGTCTAACTGCTTTCTTCTCTCTTCTGCAGACCTAACCACTGGTCAACTCGCCCTCACCATTATGGCCCTCACCTCCTCCTGCCGAGACCCTGGGAATAAAGTATCGACTCTACAAAAACAAATGGAGAACTGGGCACCTTCAAGTAGGACGGCATTAGAAGGGAGGGGAGAGTGGGGCACGTGGTCCCCCCTGGGAATTTTAAACCCAGAAAGGGAAAGGGTGGGGGTGGGGAGAATGGAAAGTCAGGAAACAGACACAATGTACCCTTCACTCTGGTCCCTCTGATAATCCTACAAGTGAGAGATTCACTTCCAATCCAAAATGACCTAGAAAAGACCACTACCCCAGGGACAGACTTGTCAGGCCATCACCTGTCTGAAGACAGCATCATCCCTTTTATTCTATCCAAATGCCAGATGACACTCTTATTCTGAGAAACATGGAAGTTGCCCCTTGCCAATACTGTGTCTTTCATTGGAGATGGGTTTTCTAGCAATTTCTGTTTAAAAGCTTTGGCTCTTCCTTCTTCACAAATGTCCTCAATATGTTGAATGTTAGTTTAATGAAGGTTCTCTATCCCCTTCTGAGGCCCCAACGCCGGAGCGTCAGCCTTCTACGGGCCCAGTGTGGCGATCTTGGCACTGTGCCAGAAGAACTCTGAGGCGACCTTACCAATAGCAGTCCGCTTCGCCAAGACCCTGCTGGCCAGTTCCTCTCCCTTCAATGTGGGTGAGTAGGTCGCCACTGCCTTGAGCTGGGAACACCAGAGGCACAGCACACTAACGGCGGGGCTTGCCGGGAAGTGGGAGGGAAGAGCTTCGCATGGAGGAGGAGCTGAGGACCATGAACATGTCTGTAGATGGAAGCTACTTAATAAAAGTTTGTTGGACATGGGAGTTAAGGAGTACATGAAGGAAGAGGAGATAGTAACATGTAGCAACAAAGACAATAGTTGAAATGTCTGGCAGCTGCAGAACCTCCACTGGGGACAATAAACATGTCATGTAAGTCAGAGAGTTGTTCCCGAATTGAATACTAATGCCTTGCCTCATTCCTACCCCGCACCCCCTCTTTAATGACTACTGATGCCTCCAGTCTCCATTCTTCTTAAAGATTCTCCTTATTACATCCAAATACTCTCCATTAAACAGCTACTTTCTGAACCCTAAACCCATGATGTTCCCCTTCAAGGAAGCTCCGGGACCACCTTATTTCTTTGTTCTGCAGGGTATGTGTTTATGAATGGACACTTTTTCCTCTACAACACCATGTGCCCTCCTTCTATCCACCCTTCTGTGTATAGTGATCCCTTCTCTGTGGGGGCCACTGTCACAACCCACATTCATGGTCCCCTTTTCTCCTCTGCTACCCTCTATGGAGTAGCATTATGTGCCTCATCAGCAACCTCTCTTGTTTCAGTTTCTATCAGACAAGTAGGTGGTCAGTTCCTCTGGTACTCTCCCAGTGGGCCAAGAACACACTGGTCTCCCTTTCCCACCCAGGACCTCATACATTGGTGGGGCATCTCCGCCTGTTCGGGAAGGTTGGACTTCTTTGCCTCCGCATTTCAATAATGAAGTTATGCAACTTTCAGGTGGAGATTAGGGTGGGGAGGGGAAGATCAATGAAATCAAAAGTAACATCTGGCCAGTCTTTCATTGGTTCTGGTCTTGTCATCCCAGAGCTTGCTCATTCAGTCCACGCATGTGTATTGCATGCAAATAATGAAAAAGGCCCTGTGCTGGGTACTATGGTGGATGCAAAGTTCCCACCATCCAAGAGTTCACAGAGCATAGTAACAACAAAACACAGCAGAGAGCACCAAGATTGCAAAACAGGTATAAACAACAAATGCTGAAGGAGTTCAGAAAAGAGACTGCACCTGCTGTGCTGAGATGACCAAAAGGCTGCATTGAAAGGTGGTGATGGCAGGGCCTTTGAGAACTGGTGACATCCTGAAAGATAAGCACCAGCACAAGAGAAGCAGGGTTGAACATACTGCCGGTCTACATGAATTAAAAACATGAGCTGTTGAGTTGTGCACATCTGGGTTCAGGTCCTGGCACTGCTACTTACTGGCTGTGTGGCCTTGAGCAGTTACATCACTTCTTTGAGCCTCCATTTCCTCATCTCTTAAGCGGAGATAATTACAGGTCCTATTTCTCAGGCTATCCTGAGGAGTAAATCATGTAACCAGCATACAATAAGTGCACAATAAATGTGAGCTGTTCGTATTGTTGTGGTGGTGATTATGGTGTCTTACTTCCCTGTGATTCACAGACACAGGAGCAATGGCAACTTTGGCTCTGACCTGTATGTACAACAAGATCCCCGTAGGTTCAGAGGAAGCTTACAGAACCCTGTTTGGTCAGGTACTAAAGGATATTGTGGAGAATATCAGCATAAGGATCAAAAGCAATGGCCTCATCGGAGACATCTACAGTACTGGCCTCGCCATGCAGGTAAACACATCCTGGACACTCGTGGTTGGGTCTGTGCCAATAAGCCCACATTTTAAGATCAAGATTCCAGGCTTCTGCTAACATCTCTGTGAAAGTCCAGCTAGTATGACTTGAGGTCTATTCCTTGTAGTACCTGTTCCTCAGTTTATCTACTGGTAAGATGCAGGTGAGTGTTAATTCCTTGCTACCTTATGGGTAAAGTGTGAAATCCTATATTAACTCAGTTCCTTTCCTTGGGAAAAAAATGAAAAAAATAAATCAAGAAATTTATTAGTTTATTGTCAGTAATGATCAGTTCATTAATATTTATAGACTATTGAAAGTTTGATGTATAAATAATAAGGATATTAAAGCAGGTCCTCAAAAAATATGGAATTTTCTGATTCAATCTTACCAGCCAAATGTTCTTGTGTAAGCCCTTTATCTTGATCCACAAAAGGCAGATTTGTATAAAAAATGATTAGTGAAAATGATCCAATCTGGTAGCCACGTCCATACTCAATCCTATGCTTCCCCAGCATGTATTCCCAGGCTTGGATTCTATAAGATGCTACTTGATAGATTCAAATCCAACACCCTGCCCCCACCCTAGGTGATTAGGACAGCATCCTTCATGGAAGGCAGATGCACCAATGAGAGTGGGCAAAGATAACCAACTAGAATCAAAAATTAAAAAGCCATCTGTGGCCAAATCCTGTAATCCATACTAAGAAGTTTGTGTTCCAAAGTCTCAAAATATCCTGTGAGATTAATAGAAAAACAGCACCATAAACTCCCAGCTCAGAAAGTCCAGGAAAGGTAGAATCATGAAGTCATGATGCCAGCCCTAAACCTAATATACCTCTGGACCTCTATTAGAAACTGTTTCCTGAGTGAAATAATAGTGACTGATACAGGTATTCCACACACTAAAAATTAGAAAAGGGCATAAACAGCCTAGGAATTAGTTCATGTTAAACACAAGAGTAAAAACAAAACTCTCACTCTAACGGCATGGTCAATGAGATTCCGTCATAGAACAAAACCCTGGTTTTGAATCATACAAGAGCATTCCAAGAACTTGGGTGTATAAGGTTTTGTGGAAGAAAAAAGACAGTATCGAAGGGATATGAGATGGTTTGGGGTGGGGTTGTGTGTGTGACTTACTTAAAATAACCTTGCTTCTACTTAGCGCCAGAGAAGTGTTTACTTTTGCTAACTTGGTTTGTGAGTTCTGTTTGGGATTTTTATCACCTTCTAGGTACACTCTGATAAGCTGTACCTGGGAATTAAGGCTTTTCCTATCAAGAGGCAGGACATATCCACATCCAGACACCAAAGACCACGTGGCTTTCTTGTTACTTTGGGTCCTTAACCTCTTCCTACCCTCCTTACTGCCCCTATCAGGAGTTTACCCAGGCAGCCTGAAATCTGAAATCACCAGCTGTCTAATACATAACCTTTTCTAATCTAAAATGTTCTGGTGTAGAAAATCAAAGGGCTCTGGAGCTGTAACAACTTAGGTTTGAATCCCAGACCTGGCACCCTTCTCAGGCAAATACTGAATTTCTCTGAATTTCATTTTCCCTATGCTAGCAAGGTTGTAACTAGGTTAAATATAATGTGGTATGCAAAAAAAAATCACAGGCACAATGTCATGCTTAACAATTGTTCGTGGTCTCTCCCAACAGAACGGTAGTGCTACTAAACCTCCTTTTCAGCCTTTGCTCACTTTCTTCCAAGATGTGCATGCCCTTCAAGTGGCCCAGGGGACCCTCATCCCTTCCCAAAGGCACTCATGAGGCATTTCCTCTGTTCTGGAACTGCCCTTCTTTCTTCCATCAATATTTGGCTGCTTTCAAGTTTCCTCTGATAGGAACTTAACCTTGAAAAGGGATCTGATAAACTTCTTTTTGAAAAGTTACTAATGACTTCTAACAGCTTAATGTGTTACTCCTCTCTAGAGTGTTGGCACTGGTAATTTTAACCCCAAGGGGCTACATCTCACTTAGTGGAATTTGGGAGATGCATATGGCAAGTGGACAAGATATTGTTGCTGGGGATTACCCACCCGAGACCCCTTTAAACCAAACTGCCTTGTAAAGTGGCCTCTGTCCAGAGCCGTGGTTCACAGTTGCCAAGGTTAAAATTATGGTCATGTCTGGTTCTCATACTACCGCCCCTAGCTGAGACAGCCACTTCTGACTCCCGTCTTCATTGTCCCGTTTCCCATCCCAAGCTTCAGGTGAATCAGTCGTCAGCAATCCCAGCCCATTAACATGGCCTGGTGGCCGTAGTCAGCACAACTCTAAAGGGAGAGAGGTGGTAATTCAAGCATCCACATCACACATTACAGAATGCTTTTGTGTATTAGCCCTTTGGGACCTCAAATGACCTCCCCCAAATTTAGGCAGAAATTATGATTTCTATTTTACACATGAGATATAAAACTCAGCAAAGTTAAGTGGATTTCTTGGTGGATTCATCGAGACTCATTTTGCAAGTAACAGAAACCCAAGTCATTCTTGCTCAAGAAAAAAATGTGGATTCACTATTTCATATACACTGGGAACTCCAGGGCTGGGTTAGGTGGTTTCGGGAATAACCAGAAGAAAGGGTTCAAATCATGATATCAGGGGCCACTGTTTCTCTATCTCCCGGCCCTGGATCCCTCATTCTCTCCTGCTGCATGGCTTCTTCAAAGTGGCTTAAGAAGATGGTCATTGGCAGCTCAATGTTTACTTACATGTTCTCAGTTGAATAAGCCCATCAGGAAAAAAAAAACGTTTCTCTCTCCAAATGTCTGTATGTCAGGGAAGGACTCTGATTAGCGCATATGTCCACCAGTCACTGTTCCCAAGGGGATGATGCATTATCATCAGCCCAGCCCAGGCCATGAGTCCACCCCACGGCCAGCATTGTGGAGCCTCTGACCGACAGTCCTGACAAGATCACAAAGTGAGGGACAAAGTCCATCAAAAGGTGTGAAGGACAATGCAAAACATGAGGTCTATTCTGTTTATGTGGCCAGATTGTCCCAGACTAAAGCTCCCTCTGGAGCTTGCTTTGTCCAGCTCTCACCCTCACTCTGTGTCCAAGAATTGTTAGTAAATACAGCAGCCTAATAGTGTTCCTGGATCTGGTCATTGCACAGATATTTGTTCTGCGAATGCTAAGTGATAGGCACTGTGCTAAGTGATGGGGATATAGCATTGAAGAAGACAAACGTAGTTCCAAACTTGTGTAGATTCAGTTTTAGATTCTAGGTGACTGGGTGATCAAAATGATTAATGATCAAGTCTGTCTCTTATAAAGGGGATAAGGGCCAACTCTCAGCAACTGTGCCTACTTTCTCCTTCTCTCCCTCTCTCTCCATCCGCCCCCCTACCCCGCCCCGTCCCAGGCTCTCTCCGTAACACCTGAGCAACCTAACAAACAGTGGAACTGTGAGAAGACTATGAATATGATCCTTGATGAGGTTAAGCAGGGGAAATTCCACAACCCCATGTCCATCGCTCAAATCCTCCCTTCACTAAAAGGCAAAACGTACCTAGATGTGCCCCAGGTGACTTGTGGCCCTGGTAAGAACTCTTTTAATATCTGCCTCTCCTTATATCATAAACCAGCAACTTATGCCAGGAATAATATGCGGATCATTGTTAAGTGGCATATAGCCGTGTTATGTCCATTATTCTCATGTGGGTAGAGCATACCTGACTTCCAATCCCCAAGAGTGTGTGCTAGCACACAGCCATACCATTCCTGCCCTCAGAATTCAGCCCCATGTCTACTTCATTCATCATACATTCGTGGAGCACCTCCTATGAGCAAAGCATTTTGTGGGATGCTATGAGAAGGAGAAGGTCCATGGTACCAACAACCAAATAACATATAGCTTCATTCATTCACTTGACAAATGTACCACCAAACATGATGCATGTCTTATCATATCTGCTCTTTACAAAGTCAGGAGACAGATATGTAGACAAATACTACAATATTTGGAAGAAGGATATAAGTATTAAATAGAAATTAAAGCCACATACTGTGCAAAAGCAAAAGAAGAAAAGTAGTGACCAATTGTTGATTTTGTTTGGGAGGATTAAGGGAAGAACAAGGTTCACATTTAAGCTGAGCCTTAAAGATCTAAATAGGAAAGCTTGATGCTCACAGCACATCAACAACATGGGGTAAAAACTCGGCATACTACTTTTTAATTAGAAATATCTTCATTTTATCCAATTAATAATGTAATTCAGAGATACTTAAAATTCAACCTTTGCAGAAATATGCATTTAGAAAGTGAGGGGTCCTACATAAAAATTTTATCACATGAGAGATAACTAGTGTTTGGTATGGATTCCTCCAACTCTTCTTTCTAATCAAATACTAATATAGAGTATTATTTCTCTTACATTACATGGACTTCCTAAGACAAGAAGATATTAATAGGCTTCTTATCTATCTCAATTCAGAATTTACAGAGACCAAAATCAAGCAAACTGATCCCAATCATACCAAATACTACCACATTCACCTAACTCCTTAACCTGCTTCCCATTAATTTCCCAATTTTAACAGGTGGCCATGGAGTCCTTGCCAGGATTCTACACTAGTTGTTCAAGTACTTTGCTAAATTGTATGAAACTTACTACTTTCATGAAATGTTTTCTGGTAGTTACCAATAACAGAGATTTTGCACACGTAACACAAACTACATAATCTTTGCTCTTCACAGGTCATGAGGTGCAACCAACTCTACCCAATGATCTTAGCCCTCTCCCCACCTCAGCATCCAACATCACTGTCATATATACCATAAATAACCAGCTAAGGGGGGTAGAGCTACTTTTCAATGTGACCATCGATGTTAGTGTGAAAAGTGGATCAGTGCTACTTGTTGTCCTAGAAGAAGCACAGCGCAAAAATCCAGTGTTCAAGTGAGTGTTACAAGTGGTGTTCACCATTCTCTCTAGGTCTAACCCAAATTCTAATTCTCTCCCTCTCTTCCTTCATTTTCTTACTTTTTTTTTCCTTTTGATAATTTAACAGATTTTTTAGTTGACAGCCTCTTGAGAGGCGTGCAATCTAGTAAATAGGCAAGGCTCTCATGAAGAATTAAATCATACAAGTCAATATATGATGGAGTTTTAAAAACAGAAATTCAGAGGAGAGAAAGTCCATTGTGGATTAGAATAGTCAAAGAAGGCTCCATGGCTTTGGACCACAAAGAATATGTACCACTTGGGAAGATGTGGGAAGGGGTTATTGTAGGAAGAAGAAATAGATACAACAAAGCATTTGCAATGGAGTAAGCAAGGAATTTGGGGTCGGCAAATAGGCCAGCTTGACTAGAGGAGAGAGCACATGACTGAATTAAGTGAGTGACGTCTAAAAGGGTAGGTTGAGTGATCATGTAAAAAGCCTGAAATACCTAAGGAAACTGGACTTCATTTTACAGGGAAGCATTGCAAGCTTTTGACTAGGAAAATCCATGTTGTAATGGATTTTGTTACTTGGGTGGTGAGGATAGGGACAAGGCTAAAATCCAGGGCATGACTACACTAGTGAAGCTGTAAAGTGATGAGGACCTCATCTAGTATAAATGGACTCACACCAAGGAAGCCTCCACAGGACTCTGTAAGTGATGGGATGTGGAGGTCAAGAGAAAGAAGCTTCAAACTATTCACAGGAGAGTTGAGAAGAAAGAACGCCTTTCAAAGAAAGAGATTTAATTCCTTCAACATGGTTAATGGTGGGTCTTCAAAACAGAAATATTAGCAGGCTTTGGGAGGTATAGAAGAAGTTCTAGGAAAAGAGGTCAGGACAGGCAAAAAATATTGGACAGTCATCTGAGAGAGGTGATGACTAAAGTTAAGGAACTGTGCAATAATAGGTGGCAGACACATGCACCCAATAAAACCATAAGGCACATATAATTATTCCCACTTTACAGGTAGAACCTTTAGGCCCAAAGAAGCTAAGTAACATTCCTAAGACCACATAACGTGTAACCAATAGATTTGAGAGCTGAACCCAAATTGGACTGACTCTGATGTTCATGTTCTTTCCATGCCCCTGTCAGGGAAGGGCAGGATACAGAAATAAATCACAGAGGAGAAAATTAAACTTTGGGAAATGTTTATAGTTTGCAAAAAGAGGGAGTGGTAAGGAAATATGGAGAAGTCTAAGCTATAGAAGGAGTAAAGAAGTGCCAAGTCATGGAAAGGAAAAGAGGAGATACTTTCAATGAAAAGAAGATATGATCGAAATTCTGCAGAGAGGTGGCAAGGAGGAAAACTGACAGAGCCAGGGAAGTGACAGCTGAGTGATACTACGTGGGGATCTATTCCACCAGGTTCTGTTGAGCACATTGTGTCTGCTGCCTACTGCCTACTCCATAACTTCCCTGACTGCTACAGGCAGGTCAGGACAAAGGTTGCACTTCAAGAATATTTAATTCTCAGCCCCTCTGAATACTGTGCTTCTCTGAGCTTAGCTTTAATTGCGCATGATTTTTCTTTTTCTGATTGTAAATGTAATAAATACACATAGCAGAAATTTTGACAGAAAAAGCATAAAGAAGAAAAATCATCTACAGTCCTTCTACAATCTAACCACTGCTAATATTTTTTGTAATTTTGTAGATGTGTAGATGTGTTTTTTATGCATATTACAAATAGTTGTGATCCATCATACACATGGGACAGCTATTTCATGTAAACTCTGTATCCCATTGTTACTGAAAATTATTGAAAAATATAATTTTCATAACTTCCAAGTAGTCAATCTTGGATACTCATCCCATTACTCATCTAATTATTTGCCCGTTGTTGGACATTTACATTTTTTAACTTGCTTATTGATAGGTGTTTAAAAAAATCCATTCATTTTAATTTCATTTAATTCCAAGTGAGTTAATTTCATATTCATTAGTCATTCACATTTTCTCTTTTGAGCATGAGTCTATCTGATCTTTAAAGCATTCAGGCTGTCTCTGCCCCTTCATCCTACCCCCTTATTGCCTGACCTAAAGTGAGGTAGTAATTATACATGATTTTTTCCTTAGATTTGAAACCACAATGACATCTTGGGGCCTTGTCATCTCTTCTATCAACAATATTGCTGAGAACGTCAATCATAGGACATACTGGCAGTTCCTTAGTGGCACAACACCTCTGAGTGAAGGTGAGGGAAGGAAAGAATGGGCATGTCTTCCATAGTTAGGAGGCTATATTCCTCAATTCTTTTATTTAATTCATTCATTCATTTAATCAATAAATAACTGTGAGATTGTATGTGTATATACAGTAATTATGTACATATGTATATGCATGTATTATTTGTATAGATAGATAGATCAATTCTGTACATATTAGTGACTCTCTTTTTACAGAGAAGGAAACTAAGTCTTAGAGATATAAAAGGGACTTGTATGAAGCATGCATTTAGCATGTGAGAGCTGATAGTCAAACCCAGGTTCCAAACTCTAGGACAAGTGTGCTTTCTACAATAGCTCCACTCAAAATTCATTCTTTGTCTTCTTTTTGCTGTAATGGCTTTTTAAAAATCTCCAAAAAGAGGGAGGTCTGTGTGCGCATGTTTGTGTAGAGAAAGCAAGAAGAATAAAACTCAGACTTCAGCACAACCTTAATATTTGTTAAAGTTTTTACACAAATATTCTCCAACTTAAAGAGCACTGGGATATGGTTTTGTCTAAGCATGATGTTGCCTAGTTAACCTGAGGTTAACTGTCACCATGCAGAGACATGCAAAGCCAAACAAAGTCACAGTAGAGCCAAGGTCATGGTTTGGTAAAGATGCTTCATTACCCAATATTACAATGGGAGAGATGTTTTTCTTTGAGTCTATCATGTATTTGAGAAAATCTGTCCAGTCAGAATGTGTGGAATTGCAGAAAAGCATATAATAAAGATTTTGGAGTCACATAGGGCTTGGTTAGAAGCTCCTTCTCTTATTTTCTAGCTTCATGAGATAAGTAATAAACCTTCTCTGAGCTACAGCTTCCACAGCTATAAAATGAAAATAGTAATAACCCCTTCTTGAGTTATTATGAGGATTAGAAATAATGTGCTTAAAATGATTAAATATGGTGCCTTTTGTATGTCATGTGTTCAAAAATGGTAGTCATCAATATTATTATTAGTTTTCCTACCACCTTCATCTCAAGAAATTGCCCCAGGAACTTAAATCAGGCTTATTTTCATGTCTGCCAATTACTTTTATTCCCTGGAAGAAAAAATAGTAAAGAGAAAGGCCTCTGAAATCCCAAAAGATTTAGGCCTGGAATTGTCATTGTTTCTGTTGCTTGTACCTGAAAGATCATGGTTATTGTCATCATCAAACTTTCCTGTCCTAAAAGTCTCAACACACTGCCATATTTTATTTCTTACAAAATCTTCAAAAGTGAACATGAGGTCCTCCCTTGAATGTTCTAATTTTGGCCTAAAGAAGCCATTTTAATAATAACCATCAGTTATTACACAATTATTATGTGTCAGATACTGTATTAGGCACCGAACAGTCATTATTTCTAATTCTGAAAATAACTCATCAGAGTAAATGTTATTAACAAAATTTTAAATGTGAGGAAAAAAAGACTTATATACCTTAAGGGGTTTACCCAAAGGCAAGTTCCACAAAATGGAAACCTACAGACTGGAAACAAGAACTCCTTAAATCCCAATTCCATGTTCTTTCCATACTAATCAAATTGCCCATTTCTCTCTGGGATGATTTTACTCCTTTAACAAATTTAATGGGCTGGTCCTTGGGGGGCGGTTACATGCAGCTCAGTCACCTCATGCTACCCTGCTTGTTTCCAGGGGTTGCCGACTACATACCCTTCAACCATGAGCATATCACAGCCAACTTCACACAGTACTAAGGAGGAGGTGGGTTTGGCCTCTATTGGACATCTCCAAAAGGATGGGTGGAATTTTTTCCACTTCATTTCAAATCTATGCAAAAAAGTGAGTATGCCACCATATTCCTGGTCAAAACGTAGAAAACCACTATGTGGAATAAAGAAGCAAAGTTCACTGGAGTCTCAACATCTGTGACCCTGAAAATAAAAGGTCTGTGTCTTGACGTAATGACTCTGCCAGTCACCATTCAAACCTAAGGTGACGGGAAAGGGAAAAGTCCAGCTGACAGTTTTGGAGATTATTTTTGGAGACTTAATCTTCTTCATTAAACAACACATTCCCTATCTCTACAAATGAAATAATATATTTTTTAAATCTCCTATTTTTTTCTTACACCAAGTACCCTTTTTCAAATCACCTAATGTAAACATACATACATATGTACATATATATACACATACATGAAATGACCACACTTATTTCATATGAAACTTTCAGAGAGTTCAGAACTAGGTAAATGATGTTACATCATAACTCTCCCCTTTCATCTCTGATGTTTGTTCTGGGTAAAATCAAATTAAAATATATTTTACATAATTTATATATGGAATATATAAATGTAATCTATACTCAATATATAATATATTTTATATGATAGATATAGGTCTTTGAAAAAATTCTAAGCTTTCAAAGACAATCATAACTCTAATCTTGGCTGGTAGGAGTCGACACTGGATGACAAACTTTCTACAGAAAGTTTCTACAGAAGAATATTCTACAGAAGAATATGAAAATTGCATCAAAAGGCTTCAAATATACTCACCTTTGACCCAAAAAAATCCCAATTCTGAAATTTATACAGAGGAAAGGATCATAAGAGGATTCATAGATATACAAAAAATCAAAATTTCAGCTGTGACGATTAGAGAACAGAGCTTAGGTTTACAGCCACAGTACATGTCTTAAAACTGAATCCCAGAATTATATAGACTGAGCTGCCCAGTCACAGGCCTCCCATCCCGGCATTTCAGACACAGCACATACCAGCTCTCTGGTAACAATCTGGCTCCCAGAGAAAGAGGTGTGAGCCACGCAGGCCCAGGTCCTCATTTCAAACATGTCTATTAGGTAAATCACTCTATCCCAGAAAAAGGCCAGGGCTGTCACTGTAATGGAAGGAAAACTCAGGAGTGGTGAATAAAGTGCTCTCTCATAACATATAAGGTTTATAATGCGTATAAAGTAGAAACAATCTATATATCCAACAATAGGGCAATGGACAGATAAACTCTGGTGCATCCATACAATGGGATAATTAAAAGTTATCAAAATTCATATTGAAGATAAATACTTGCTGACATGAAAAGACGTTCATAATGTGTAGCCAAGTAAATGAAGCAGACTACACAACAACATTATAATATCATCTATACCATAGTATTTTAGTGGTTAACTCTGTATGATAGAATTGTTGGTGATTGGGGTTTTTTGTTTATTTGCCTCTCTGTTTTCTAAGTTTTATCCATTAAACATGTAATAATTGAGCAACTGGAAAACAGGAAAAAAATTATTTTAAACAAAGATGACGTTTGTTTTCTTAACAATAAATTGGGCAACCAAAGAAATGTGCGTGTATGTGTGTGTGTGTATGTATGGAAGAGTTTTGCCCCCATCTTTTGCTCTAATAATAGGAAATTGGAGGAACCAGGGTAGTGGGGAGACAATAAAGAGAGGGAAATCACAGATTGGTTTTACATATGAAAACCTGGTTTTAGCTGCCTACCTAGGAATTAACTCTCTGTACGTGTTCATCTGTATTGACAGGGCTGGGGACAGGGGAATGAGGTTGACATTGGTTTGCTAAGATGACTTGCAATTGTGCTTTGAGGAAGTGCCTTAAAATGTATTTATGTTTGCATGCACTATAAAAATAAAGGTGGCTGTCATAAGTGATAAAATGAGAAAATATTGCAAAAGAAAATCATCTGTGAGTACCTAGAGGCAGGAAGTCACATAACTTTTGTTTATAAAATACATGTATTTCCCAAGACAATTCAAATTTTTTATATGTTTCCCATACATTTTCCAGTTGGTTTCCGTTTGTTGTTATCTTACAGAAGAAGGCTTTCCACTCTTTCCTTGTTTATTTGGGGACTGTTATGCAGTTTAAGGATTTTCCCTAGCAATGCTTCTCTTGCTTCTCTTGCCCCTAATTTTTATCTTATGGTTATTTAGCACCAGTGAATTATCTAAGAAAAAATGATTACGTGACTTATTATTATAATATACAGTACCTGATTTTTTTAAAAAAGATGGCAACACAAAATTACTGCACAAAAGTCAAGACAAGCTGCATATACATAGGATGTACCTATCAGGGAGAAACACAACATTACCTCTGAAGTTCTTCTCATTATTTTACAGCTTCTACTCACATTTTCTCATAGTCCCACAAGCAAGGACCATTTTTGCTTAATAATATATCCCCACCACCTAGCATAGCACCTGAAATAAAAACATATATTGAATTAATGTGTTATTTCAGTTCAGAAAAGGTAAGTTACGTTTGGAAAACATAGTCTGCAGATATAGTGGGAGAAGAAATCTGGACTCGGAATCAAAAGATTTTGAGTAGTCATCCTATATTTGCTCACAAACAAGCTGAGTGACCTGGACAAATCTCTAAGTAACTCAAAGATAAGTTTCTTCATCTATAAAATAGGGGATTTACCAGAGAATCATCTCTAAAATTCTCTTTAGTTTGGAACGGTCTTAAGAATCGTATTCTCTGAGATATGTATACTGTTAATAATAAACTACCTACCCTAATGTATTGGCTGTAATAGATTACAACGAATTAAGGTGTAACAGTTCCCTCCAACCATAATCATGTGTGTGTGCTCATCATTGCATAATGCTAATGCCCAGGCATGCATTGGTTCAGGTTTCAGGGTCTATAATAAGAACTTTGTGACCTCTCCTGGCCATGGATGGTAAAGCCTGAACTTTCTTTAGGAGAGAACTATTAATATTTAATAGTTTTGTGAAGATGCAGGGGAGAAAAGAGGGACAACTGCTAGCAAATACTTTTCTCCCATTTAAGAATTGTGTACAACCATACTTGCCTTTAACTAGATATATGAATGACTTTTAACAAGTACATGATTAGAGATAACACAGTGTTAAGGGACTGCAACTAAATAGGTGACACCTCCAGTCCCTTTGAACTGAGATCCTATAATTCTTTGAAATGGCAAAAGCCTCGATTCTCACTCAGAAGTGCAAATAGCTCTGAGATTAAAATTTTTTGAAAAAGGAACAAGAATTCTAGCCAAAAATTAAAATTAAAATAGAGAGTGTGGAACTTAACAAAATGGTTCCAAATTTTATCTTGAAGAATAAACATACAAAACATAGCCAGGATGTTTTTTGCAAACTCGAGTGCAAAAATGAAGAACTTGACCAAACAGATATAAAAACATGTAATAAAGTGACAATAATTTAAACAGTGTCTGTCCTTATGTTTGGTCTCAAAATATGGGAATGGAATAAAATATCAAAAGGGACCAAAAAAATTATGTGAGAATTTAGTGCATTATCAAGTCATATATTAAATGAAAAAATAGACAAAGTATACAAGCAAATCACACATGCAGAAAACAGACAAAAATAAATGAAATCAAAGATATGAGAAAAAATTTGACACCACTCATCATTAAGGAAACGTAAACTAACCTATAACCAGTATGTGAGTTATATTAAGTAGGACTCAGAGAACGCTATCAGAAATCAACTTTAGTTTACTATTGCTTACCCAGACCGACTCTGTGAGGCTGTTTTTTTGTTGTTGTCTTTGTTGTGTTTTGTTTTGCTTTTTGCATTTCTCATGGTTTCTCTGATTTTAAAAAAAAAAAAGTAAAGTTGTGTTGTTACTTCTAGTCACAGAAAACATTCTCATTTCAGTACCTAAAATGTCCCATACTATGTAATAGTCACAAGTCTGAATTCCACTTACAGGAAAAGCAGCTCTCCTCCCGCAGCTCAGTCCTGCTCCAGGTAGAGAGACAGTAGTGAAAGCAGAATGGAGAACAGGGGGTTTCTCTATTTCTTCACTTTGCACTTTTACCAATCAAGTAAGATCTTTCCTACCGCTCTCTCTCACTGTTTCTGACTCCCCTGGGATAGCACCTGTTCTGGGCTGAATCGTGTCCCCTCAAGAAAAATATATGTTGGATTCCTGACCCCGGACACCTCAGAATGTGACCTTATTTGGAGATAGGGTCTTTACAGAGGTAATCAAGTTAAAATGAGGTCATTCAAGTGACTCCTAGTCCAATATGCTGGTGTCCTTATAAAAAGGGGAAATTTTTACCTACAAAAACAGATACGAATAAAGGGAAGATGATGTGAAGAGACACAGGGGAAAGACGGTATCTACAAGCCTAAGAGAGAGGCCTAAGAAAGATCCTTCCTCATAGTCCTCAGAAGGAACAACCCTACACACACCTTGATTTCAGACTTCTAGCATCCAGAACCACGATGCAATAAACTTCTGTTGTTTAAGCCAGGGGTCCCCAAACTATGGTGAGTTGTATAATTATTTCATTATATATTACAATGTAATAATAACAGAAATAAGGTGCACAATAAATGTAATGTACTTGAATCATCCTGCAACCGTTCCCCCTCCCCAGTTCGTGGAAAAATTGTCTTCCATGAAAACAGTCCCTGGTGCCAAAAAGGTTGAGGACCACTCGCTGGTTTAAGCCACCAGTTTGCGATACTTTGTTAAGGCAGTCCTAGCCCTAACACAGCACCCAACAGTAGTTTCCTCAAGTCTGGGTATGATTTACAGCAAACTCTTTCTCTCCTGAGTGCTTTATGAATTCTTCAAAGAACACACACACCCCCCACTAACTGCTGAGGACCTCTCATCTGTCATTCCCTTGATGCAGGCAAATTCAACTCCTCTGAATTGTGGGCTGGTTGCACATGACTCTTCCCTTGGGCCCTGGACATCCGTCATTACACCTTCTCCGGCTTCTTTCTCCTCACCCCTTGATAGGGTTCTGTCAGACAGGATATAAGAAAACCCTAGGTTGGCACACTGCACTGGAGTCCACACCTAGTCAACAGGACATGCACACCTTCAACCCATCATCGATGGAAATTTGGCTACTTCCCAAATGCAGGTCTCTACTCTGATGCCACAGGCAGCTTCCACCAACCTCCAAACACAGAATTTTCTCAAGCCTGTGTCAAACACCAATGCTCTGTGTCCCTCAAACTGCACAGCAACCACATCAACCATATCAAGCCCTCTGAATGGTCAAGAAATGTCTCTCACTAGGCTGGATGGAGCACCCCCATACCTTGCCATGGCAGGGGGAAGGGTGTGAAACTCACAGCACAACAACTCTGCTAAAGAAATCTTTATTGTAATGGCCAGCCTCCACCTCCTTTCTTGGATTTTCCAGTGTTTTTTACAGGCCAATGGAGAATGGACAGCTGAAAATAGCAAAGTTAGTTACTACCACCTCCTTCGTAAACTCTCAGCACCTCACTTTGGAATGTGGAGATTAAGACATACCTTGAGGCCCCAGGCAAAACTGAGTCAGAAGCAACCCCATTTTAACATCCTGTTATAAACATAACATTGGGTATTGTTTTTCACCTTTCATATCGGCAAAGCTCTAAAAGAATTATAATATCCTTCCCCGGCAAGGGTGTTGATAAAAAGGCACTCTAATACATTGTCAGCGGAGGCCAACTTTGCAGAACTATATGAAGCCAAAAGATTTAAAATGAACATTCCCTTTGATCCAGTAATTTCTCTGTTTAGAATTTGCCCCAAAGAAATAGCAAAACAGTACCAAATGTGTATATATAAGGTTGTTTATTGAAGCATGGTCTATAATAACAGATTTGTAAATAACTTGACTGGGCAACAATAGAAAATCATTCATTATGGTGAACCCATTCACGGAAATACCTTAGATATAATCTGTGAATGCCAAGACAAAAAACAAAAGCACTAGTTGGCATTGTTCTCTCTTTTTGATCAAACAATTAAGGAATTGATCCATTCTTTGTGCCTGTTGACTTAATAGATGAGAACAGCTGGAAATAACTTGCTTGTTAAATTTTAGTAACTCCTCAAGTTGAGATTGAATCTAATTTACCTTTTAAGCTCTGAAATACGTGTAGACATTAATTTTACTCATGGCAGTAACAGAGATGCTCAAGAAATATTTGTTGAATGGATGAACACTTCCATGGAAATCCCAGCTGCATGCAAAGATCTTAACATTTCTGTGACCCATATCCACCATTAGTATCTATAAAATAGGAATCAAATAAAAAAATCTATGTGCATATGAAAGTCCTTTGTAAACAACAAATCACTCTGATATGTTAATTATTAATATTGTATTAGAGAACATTGTTCTGTGTTCTGGCAAATCTATGGCATTGTTGCCCTTTTAGAAATGCTCTAAACCATATAGAAGTTAAATTGATGAGGAAGCTAATATTAATAAGTCTCTTGAGTTCTGTGAGCTTCCTAGAATGAAGAAGTTCCATGGTGATTTACCACACTATGACATTATTATTAGAATCTGATAAGCAAAAACCTAATCTGTTTATTAAAATGAGACAGCATGAATGCACACACACGCACATATATACATGCACACATATATATACACACCCATGGGTGTATGTATATACGTGTATGTGTGTGTGTGTGTGTACACACGTGCCATTTACATCAACAACCAGACCTGGGACTGTGCTACAGGTTTCTGTTATCTTTTGATTTTAAAACAAGAAATATTAAGAACTGAAGTGTTAATAATTTTTATACAAATGGAAAAAATATAAATCCCAGTGGATGTAGGCCTGGGTAATGCAGAAATAATGCTTTGTACTTACAAAACACTGATTCTCAAACTTTGTTAGGCATTAGAATCACTGATGGAGCTAGTTTACAATAAAAATTCCAGAACCCCACATTCAGATATTCTGACTTCAGAGGTCAGACTTTTACATTTTTTGAGAACATTTAACTATTTCTTGGAATTAAGCACATCTAGATTTTAAAACTACCACCAAGGCACGCCTTCCAGCTAAAGTGGAGATGCTGGGGATTAAACCCGGGACCTCACACATGCAAAGCATGCGCTCTACCCCTGAGCTACATCCCCACGTGCAGACTTTTATGTTTTTTAATGAGCATTTCAGGAGAGTCTGAGGCAGGCAGTCTGAAGACCAACTTTTGGGAGATTTCAGAAACCTATTAGAATAAAGGTAAGGATACTAGGTTCTTATCTATACTTTACATCATACAGTGGGCCCTCCAAATCCACGGGTCCAGCATCCAATTCAACCAAGTGTGGATCAATAATATTCAGGAAAAAAATAAAATAAAAAATAATACGAATTTTTTAGAATACAGGATAACTACTGTTTATATAGCATTTACATTGTATTAGGTATTATAAATAATCTAGAGATGGTTTAAAGTATATGGGAAGACATGCATAGGTTGTATGCAAATAATATACCATTTTATGTAAGAGACTTGAGCATCCACAGTTTTTGGTGTCTACAGGGGTCCTGGAACCAAACGCCTGAGGATACCTAGGGAGGAATGTACTAGCTGTGTAATCATTTAACCTCTGAACCTCAGTTACCTACAAGTAACTATCATTGAAATATCAGAAGAAAAGGGTAACTGAAAAGCTATGAGAAATTAAAGAAGGAAAAAGTCATTTTCAGTAGGTGAGGAGGGTGGTCAGGGAAGACCTCAGGTCCCTCCTTCAATTTTTCACAGCCCTTTATTTATACTTTTCTCCTGATACCTCAACATTAGCTACTTGTAGTCTCATCATATTGCCCCTACAAAAATATAAATTCCTAAAGAATAGGATCACTGCTTTTTCATCTTGTATCCCCCATTGTACCTAACTCAACTCTTGCAAAGAACAATAGACATTATTATAGTTACTACTTAAATGTAGAACTTTGAGTTTATTTTTTGGTTCTTTCTTCTTTATTTTTTATTTTGTATTGACAAATCATAATTATATACATTTATGGGGTACAATGTGATATTTTGACATATGTATACAATGTAGAATGATTAAATCAAGCTATTTAACTTATTCTTCACCTTGCTTATTTATCATTTTATGTTTTTGATGAGACATTTGAAATTTACTCTTTTAAGTATTTTGTTTCTTTTTTTTTTTTTTCCTTTTTTTATAAAGACAGGGTCTCACTGTTACTCAGGCTGGTCTCGAACGCCTGAGCTCAAGCAGTCCCCCTGCCTCGGCCTCCTAGAGTGCTAGGATTACAGGCATGAGCCACCGCGCCTGGCCCTCTTTTAGGTATTTTGAAATATACAATAATTATTAACTATAGTCATCCTACTGCACAATAAATCTAAAAACCTATTCCTCCTATCTGAAACTTTGTACTCTTTGATCAACAACTCCCCATTCTGTCCCTTCCCACCCCTCCAACTTCTGGTAACCATCACTCTACTCTTTACTTCTATGAGTTCAACTTTTTTAGATTCCACATATAAGTGAGATCATGCAGTATTTGTCTTTCTGTGCCTGGCTTATTTCACTTAGCCTAATGTCCTCCAGATTCATCCATGTTGTTGTAAATGTCAGGATTCTCCCTTTTTAAGGCTGTATAGTACTCCAGTGTGTGTGTGTGTGTGTGTGTGTGTATAATATCACATTTTCTTTAATGATTCATCCATTGATGGACACTTGATAGGGGGATTCCCTATCTTGGCTATTGTGAATAATGCTGCAATGAACATGGGAGTGCAGATATCCCTTTGACATATTGATTTCAGTTCATTTGGATATATAACCAGAAGTGAGATTATTGGATCATATCGTAATACTATTTTTGGTTTTTTAAGGAAACTCCATACCATTTTTCATAATGGCTGTACTAATTTACATTCCCACCAATGTACAAGAGTTTTCTTTTCTCTGCATGCTTGCCAATACTGTTGTTATTCATCTTTTTGATAATTGCCATTCTAACAGGTGTGAGGTGATATCTCACTGTGGCTTTAATTTGCATTTCCCTATTGATTAGTATGCTGAGCATTTTTTAGTGTACCTGTTAACCCTTTATATACCTTCTTTGAGAAATGTCTGTTTAGGTCCTTTGGCTATTTTTTAATCAAGTTATTTTTTTCCTGCTATTGAGTTGTTTGAGTTCCTCATATATTTTAGATATTAACCTCTTATCAGATGTATGCAAATATTTTCTCCCACTCTGTATGTTGTCTCTTCATTTTGTTGTTTCCTTTGCTGTGCAAAAGCTTTTTAGTTTGATGCCATACCATTTGTCTATTTTTTGCATTTGTTGCCTGTTTCCAGGGTGATATCCAAAAAATCATTGCCCAGAGCAATGTTGTAGATCTTTCTCCCTATGGTTTTTCCTAGTAGTTTTACAGTTTCAGGTGTTATATTTAAGTCTTTGATCTATTTTGAGTTGATTTCTGTGTATGGTGTGAGATAAAGATCCAATGTCATTCTTCTGCATGTGGATATCCAGTTTTCCCAATACCATTTATTAAGGAGACTGGCCTTCCCCATTGTGTATTCTTAGCACCTTTGTCAATAATCAATTAACTAAATGCATGGGTTTATTTCTGGGATCTCTATTCTGTTCATTGGTCAATGTGACTGTTTTTAATGTCAGCACCATGCTGTTTTGATTACAATTGCTTTATAATATGTTTTGAAGTCAGGGAATGTGATATCCCCAGCTTTGTTCTTTTTGATCAAGATTGTTTTTGCTATTTGGCGGGGGTGGGGTGGGTCTTTTGTGGTTCCATACAAACTTAAGGATTGTTTTTCCTATTTCTGTGAAAAGTGACATTGGAATTTAGATAGAGATTGCATTGAGTCTTTAGATTACACTTTTTGGTTCTTTTGAAATAAACAATGAGGTGGAAGTCTTAGGGTACCAAAAGACTTAGAGACCAATCAAAGAGTGATTTTACTGCCACTTTGTTTTTTCACCCAAAATGATAGTACACAATATTCAATTTGAGATTTTTTAAATGCCTGAGCACATTTGGACATCCCACTTTGGGTGGAGGAGACAAGGAAGCACAAAAGAGTTATCCAGAATCTGACACTGGGGAAAGGGGATTGACCCCTTGAGTTTTTTAGAACTACTCGTGGGATAGAAATGATTAGCTGTAATGAAGTCCATTAACTCTTTTCACGCAGATTCAGTATGCAGACAATCAAGAAGTGCATAAAATTGTAAACAGAGTTCTCCCAGTACCTTTGTAAGCATTCCAGGTTTTATTTGTTGCCATTTGTGAAATTAATCCGCGGGGAAAGGCCACACAGATTTAGTATGATTTACGTACAACATGAGTCCCAATTTGCTAATCCCCTTTGTATCCTAGAAGCTTGGGAAAATATTCTCTCTCACTCTCTTGGAAAGCTTCAGGTCCATAAGAATGATTTACTCAACATTCTCCCAGAATAATTATACAATATTTCATTATACCTTGATATCAACTTATGACATTGTCCATTCACTGGGATCTCAAGAATCACACAGACTGTGCTTAAATCCTGACTGTACCGTTTCCCTGTTGGGTGACCGTGAGAAAGTTAAATCATTTCACCCTCAGGATGGAATCTGCAAAGTAAGAATAATAACTTACTTATCTACTGGATTTGTTGGGAGGAGTTAAGTACAATGGGCACCGATGTCTGAGGCACTGCAAGCGCTCGGTAAATATTAAACCAATGACAAATCAGTGGTGTTTTCCTAATGTCTCTGAGGGGCCCCCTAGAAAAAAAGGCTTAACGCAGTGAATGGTAAGGGACCAACTTGCTAAGCGAACTCCAAGCTTTAAGAGTTGCATTCCGCCGAGGAAACTCCCCGCCCTGCCGCCCTCGTCTAGGGACACGCCGGGGATTAGAAAGAGAACCTCAGGCCGCCGATAGAGCACCTGGGCGCGGCTGGGCCGATCGGGTAGTTGACCCGCTGACACCAGCGCCGGAACCCGAGCGCCGAGGCACCAGTTTCTTCCGCTTCCGTCGAGCCTCTCTGCGGAGCGGACCGGCGTGAACACGACTTCCGGCCCGGCTGAACGGAGTCTTGAGTCAATGCCGGAGAGGCTCTAGAGCTCCGCTCCCTGTCCGGGTGGGGGAAACTGCTGTCGTCGTCGCAGGGAGCCTGGCGCGGCCAGACGCGCGGGACTATGTGGAGGCTGCTGGCTCGCGCCGGTGCGCCGCTCCTGCGGGTGCCCTTGTCAGGTCAGAAGTCCCTTTTGCTCCCTAAAGACGACTTTCCCCAAGGCTCTGCATATACTTGCTGAGCACTGGTTGGGGCTGCGCTGTCCCTCCGCCCCCTCCACCATCCGTGCAAAAGGGTCACGGCCGCGTGTGGGGGTCGCCGCCCCGGGACCCTGGCTGGCCTCTTTGGGGGCCTGCGGCTGTGAGCCCGTTTAGTGGAACCTGCGTCGCACACCTCATAAAACACCTCCGTCAGGAGTAAGTACCTTTGGCCCGGGTTGTACCAGGCCTCGGTTTAACTTGATTTGTCTTTGTAGATTCTTGGGCAGCCCTGCCCGCCAGCGCTGGCATAAAGACGCTGCTCCCAGTGCCGACTTACGAAGGTGAGAGCTTATCTTTTTCCTGTTTGTAAGTCTTTTTCCTGATGGAACTTAGCAGAGAGTGGGAGGAGTCATAGGAGTGTACTTGGGCTTCATATCCCCATTCACTCTTTCAGGAAATATGTATTGAGGGCCTACTATATTGCCGAGCAGTGTTGTGAGCACTAGAGAGAAATCGAAGAACAAAATAGACCAAAAAAAGGTCCCTGCTTTTATGGAGCAAATATCTAATGGGATAGCTCCCCTAAGGTCTGTCACTGGTTATGGCCCATGGTCCACTCAGCCAGAGCTAATTGGCCTCAACTCTGGACTTTTGATGTTCTCTCCAAATAAGATTACATATATGCAGTCATTTAACAATATTATTGAAAAGAATTAATTTGTTAAATATAGATTAAAGGTAAGCCACAATTTTGTAAATCTATCATTTTTTTTAAAATATACTGGAAACATCAAAAAATGAGTGGGGCCTGGCCATCTGAGGGTCTTCTACACATAATTGTTAAACTACTGGAAGTACTTCTGGAAGTACATTTTGACGTGTAGGTGAGAGAAAGCATTGTAAGTTTCTCTGTAGCTGCATATAGAAGCTGGGCGGGGGGAGGCAGTTTTTAAAACTCTGATAGTGATAGAATAATTTGATATTTCCATTAATATTAATAATTTGATATTTCCTTGAAGTCACCTGTTTTATATTTATCTCCATCATAAAGCCATGCTTGTTTCACTATAGAAAATTTTTAACTGACTTATAAGTTAATTTTTTTTCCTAATTGTCAAGTAAAGATCATAAAGACGTCACGTGTCTGGCCTGAAGTGGTGCCCACCCACCCTCACCTGGCACACTGTTGCACATTGTAGGTTCTGTGCAGTTCTCAGCATGAAAATCCTCTGCATATATATTTTTAAAAAACCATTGATCAAAGGATTCCTAGGTTGTAAGTTTCTCAACAAGAATGTGGCAGAGCTGGAGAACTTAGTTTCGTGTACAATATAGTATTCTTCCCACTACCCCCATTAATATCCAGAGAGTCAGTGATGTATTTTTTTTTTTTAAAGTGTCATGCTGTCTAGCTTTGCTGTTTAAGTGGATGGCGCCCTATACCAAATTACAAAACGTTTCTAGGCCTCAGGTTCTTCTTCTATAAAATGGAGATTAAAAATATTATTTATCTAATGTTCTGTTTCTTGACCTGGGTGATAGTGATGTGTGTTCATGCATTCACTTTCTGATAATTCACTGAGCTGTATATTTTTTATTTGACCCTTTGACTTATGTGTGTTAAACTTTAAAAAGTTGAAAATTTTTAAAAAGGAAGCCCTAAAAAAATACCAAGGCTATAAAGTTGTTTTAAAAATTAAATGAAGTCATGATTTCCAAACAGCCCCTGTTATAGTATTGAGCACAGTCAGTGATTAATAAATGCATTTTGATTCAAAAGTTAAAACTCTGCTTCTTCAAAGGTTTAGAAACATTTGCATTAACCATTGTCATAGCCAGAAAAATTCTGGTGTCACTAAAAGCATCTACAAGAATAATGTGATATACCTTTGGAATTATTGTTAAGAGTTTCACCTGATTGTTATAAATCTTTCTAGGAAGAAAATAGATCCTTTGAGATGTGTTGCTTTACTTATTCTTGATTATCTGTGCTCCTTTTAGATGTTTCTATTCCTGAAAAGCCCAAGCTTAAATTTGTTGAAAGGGTACCACTTGTGCCAAAAGTAAGAAGAGAACCTAAAAACTTGAGTGACATACGGGGACCTTCCACTGAAGCTACTGAGTTTACAGAAGGCAATTTTGCAATCTTGGTGAGTTTAGCATCAAGCAACTACAGGATGGAAGCTAGGGGTTAACAAATCTCATATTCTTTGAATTAATTCTAGTCCCTTCCTCTACAGTTTTTATTAGAACTGCCACCAGTTGCTCTTTAAACTCATGTGTGCCAGGCATGGTGGCTCACACCTGTAATCCTAGCACTTTGGGGGGCCAAGGTGGGAAGATCACTTGAGATCAGGAGTTCAAGACCAGCCCAAGCAACATAGTGAGACCCCATCTCTACAACAAATAGAAAAATTAGCTGGGTGTGGTGTTGCACACCTATAGTCCCAGCTACTCAGAAGGCTGAGGAAGGAGGATCGCTTGAGCCCAGGAGTTTGAGGTTCCAGTGAGCTATGATGACGCCACTGCACTTTAGCCAGAGCAACACAGTGAGACCCTGTCTCAAAAAATAAAAATAAATAAATAAATAAACTGATACGCAGTAAGGATACTGGGTACCCAGTAAATATTTGAGTTTTTTTTATATATATATATATATATATATATATATACACACACACACACACACACACATACATACGTACACATATATATATATATATTTTTTAAGTAGACTAAAAATAATATAAAAGCAGGAGAAAGAAGTGGCTACCTAATTTGCCCCATAATCAAACCCTAAGATCTGTTCAAGCCTCTGGTAAAAATAAAACTATCCGTGACTTAGGATGTGGGCCAGCTGTTTCCTTACTTGTTGAGTAGCTTCCATGAAGACTTACTGCCAGTAGCTACATACGTGGGTGTGCACTATGATTTATTTTCCACCAGTCAGCCAGAAAGTCTTCTTCCCACAGCCTGCATGATCAGCCCCTGCTGACCTCTCAGAACCACATGCCCACTCTCCCCTTCCTCACTCTGTGCTGGCCACACTAGCTTCTACTCAAGGCACCAGTCCTCTGCTGTGTCAGGGTCTCCACGCAAGCCATTCATCTGCCTAGAACACCCCCTCTTTCCCCTTGGCTGGTTCTTATTCTGGCCTCAGTTTTAAATGTCACCTCAAAGAGGCCTTCCCTGGCTCTCCATTGAAGTGGGTGTACCCTCGCTCCCCTTTATTTCTGTACCCTAGACTTTTCCTCCATGGTACTTATTAGAACTTACATTTTTATTTTCAAGTGTATCAGTGAAACAACAGTTACTATAAAAAAAGAGACATAATAATAGAGCCCATAAAAGATATCTAAGTTCCCCTGTGTTTCTAATTCTCCTGTTCACTTTCAGGCACTAGGTGGTGGTTACCTCCATTGGGGCCATTTTGAAATGATGCGCCTGACAATCAACCGCTCTATGGACCCCAAGAACATGTTTGCCATATGGCGAGTACCAGCCCCTTTCAAGCCCATTACCCGCAAGGGTGTGGGGCAGCGCATGGGGGGAGGCAAAGGTGCCATTGATCACTACGTGACACCCGTGAAGGCTGGCCGCCTTGTAGTAGAGTTGGGTGGCCGTTGTGAATTCAAGGAGGTACAAGGTTTCCTTGACCAGGTTGCCCACAAGTTGCCCTTCCCAGCAAAGGCTGTGAGCCGAGAGACGCTAGAGAAGATGCGGAAAGATCAAGAGGAACGAGAACGTAACAACCAAAACCCCTGGACCTTTGAGCGCATAGCCACTGCCAACATGCTGGGGATACGGAAAGTACTGAGCCCGTATGACTTGACCCAGAAGGGGCGATACTGGGGCAAGTTCTACATGCCCAAACGTGTGTAGTGAGTGTAAGAAATAAAATGTACATAGGCCATTGAAAGAATCTGCATTTTTATTCCCCCAGCTACCTTTGAAGTCTTTGGGTGGCTCTCATGTCATAACTAAGGAGCAGCATATAAGTAGGAGAAAAAAAACAGTACATTATATTAAATAAAATTTGAGCATCACCTCAGGATATAACTGAGTTCTCACTGGTCATTCTTAATCCCTTAAAAGATAGATTGAGAAATAGGCCTGGATGACTGAAGAGCTCTTGGTTCTCCTGGGTTGTAAAATGAACATCTTCAGGACTGAAGCAAATATGTTCATTCCCTACCTACGGTGCAAGTCTGACTTAATGTCTATAATGCCTTTTATATGTACACTCTTTGGGAGCCAGTTTCTATGACATTTCACTAGCTACAAACACATTTTTAGAAAAAGAAAAAAAATGACATGAGTTCATAGATTAATTGATTCAACAGATGATATTTATTGATGCCCAGCTACCCATCTTCTCTCAATCCTGGAAGGGGGGATGTTGGACAATATGGCAAGGAATATACCTTTGCCTTTTAGCAGAAGGAACTGATAAAAGTTAAAACTGTGTGGCCCTTCCTAGGTCTGAAATCCCCTGAAGAGGGAGAGTGTTTGGCTCTCTCTGTGTCCCTGCAGAGTCTAGTACAGTGCCATATGCCATGCAGAACGCAAATTATTACTGCTGGATGAATGAGGGGTCTGTGTGATTCACATCCCCATGGTTTCAGCTCCCTGATTGCCCTTAACAAGATCAATCTGTTTTTCAGAGCTGTAGTCTTCTATCCCCTAAACTAAAGGAAACACACAAGTTGATAGAAATATTAAACCATGTGATTTTGACAGTGGGCAGAAAACAGCACACTGACCAAAATCATTTTTTTATGCCGCTTTCTTAAAAAATAAGGTATCCAGCAAAGAAATAAGAACTTGGTTTACTTTCAAAAGTACAAACTTTTAACAGTTACGTGGTCCTCAAAAGTTGTATACTGTGATTTTTAATGTATTTTTAGTGAACTTCTTGTTATTAATCACTAAATAAATTACTTGCATTACAGCTCATCCACATAGCTAGTTTTAAAGCTGAACACAACTGAACCTTGAATTGGGGACAGTGTTTGGGACAGTTTCTCACACATACGTTGCTGGCCTACAGTCGCAACTAGCAACACAGATCAGGTGAGAAGCGAAGTAAGCGACAGCCTTTCTTACCTCACATCCTCAGTTCTTTGTTAGGGTTCAGAGTGTTCTGGTGACTTAGGAGTTCAATTATAGCATAAGCCTCCTCCTTTTGGGGTCTGTATTTAGTTGCTGAACCACAATCCTGGGACCAGCCATCTCCACAGAGTGAGAGGCTGTTAGTGAGACAGAACCACCCATAGAAAAAGCACTTTAAAATGCATGTTGTAACGGGGCTTGATGTCGCATTTCGGCGGAAGTGCATCAGCCCATTCTCAAGCAGCTTTACACAACCTCTCACAGTAACAAACCATGTTCCCACTGATGCCTTAAAGAGCTCTGGAGTCAAATCCAAGGACTAGTCCATGAGTGAAATCAGAGCCTAATTATAAGTAATTAAGTCAACAGATATTTGAGCATCTGTAAGTGCATCTGGCAGGCACTGTGCTAAACAGTGGGGACACAGCAGGGAGCAAGACAGGCATATGCCTATCCTTAGAGAACCTTCACTTTTAGGACTACTACTGGACCCTGAAGGAGGAAGTAGATGTGGAGTGGTCAAAGGTGAGACCTAGAAGAGCCCGAAGAGCAGAAGTGACAAGTGCCCTGACACTGTTGGCCACCTCACAGCAGTTCGATTAAGACCCTGTTGAATTAGATGTGCTACAACATCTGCCTCATCACAGCCATACCACAGATGCAGGCTCTGAATTTCACTTCCTAAATAGCTACCCATTATGCTTTCTTCTCTACCCTGTAGTTCCCTCCTTTAAACCATCTCTCTAGCCAGCTATATATCACTGTACTCCCTATTCCTGCACCCCCATCCCCATCCAATTCTGAATTTTCATAAGTTCTTCCTTTACATAACTTGTAATAAGTAGTCGACTGGTCCCCTGTGTCATAAGAAGTTTCATAACGGAAAGAGGAGTAGCTGAGGAGTCTGCGTGGAGAAGTGATGGCACCACAGAGGTGGAAGGAGGATTAGAAATGCCAGTCGAGGATCCGTCTGTGAGAGCTGAAGAGATAACAGAAGAATGGAGGGGGAAACCCATGGATTAGATAGCACGGTGTCGGTGGCCAGGATCACCCTGCGCAGCGGTAAGGGTACACACATATGGCTGTGTTAACCTGTAATCTTGGAAGGGGAAGAAATTTATTTAATTCAGGTTTGCCACGTGGCCCTCTTCCAAAAAGTTCAGGGTGCATCTAATGCAAGAACTAACTCTTGCTCCTTTTGCCATTCCCAGATACCAAGGCTCAAATTGTTTACCAGGAAAATCAACATCCTTGACCTGTCCGAAGCCTTCTGCTACCAGACCAGGTCACAGGAGAGATTGCCGCCTTCTTTCTCCCCCACTCCTGCCCCCAACAACCTGCTACCAGCTCATTCTTCACTCATTTTTCTTTCTCTGAAACATCCCTTTCCTTAGTTTTCTTTAACCTTTATTCCAGCACATAATCCTACCCAGATTAGGGCATCACACAGTGAATGCCCCCAGGACACAAGAGTTTCCAGTAAGTGAAAGCAGGCCTGACCCTCCCCACAGATGGCTCACCTTTTTCAGGCAAATATGCCCCCAATGGTAGAAGCTAAGATGATCGCAAGGATAACACAGCAGATCATGATCATGATCTTCTTCTGCTCATCCAGACAAGGAAAGAAAGAACATGTGAGAAACATGACCAGGCAAAGTTCCACGGGAAGGGAGATGGTGCATGTGGGCGTGGAAGAGGGTTTGAAGGAAAAGGGAGCACCAGGAGGAAAAGGGAGATGGATCTGGCTTCTAGAACTCAGAATGTTCACAGAATTGTTATTTCCAGGTGAGAGATTCAAAAATTAGATCGACAGGAATCTCAGAGAATGTTGAGCATGCTGTTCTGCCACCTGGATAACGTCACAACAGACCTCCTACCTTTCCTCCTAGCACCAGATACTCTCAGCGAGTGAACCAGATTCTTCTGGGGGGAGTACCTCAAATCTGAAACTCAAATAGTTACACTGAATTCTTTGGCAGTTAAACCATTTTCAAAAATTTGAACTTTTGAACCACCTATCTGGTCCAGCACATGGTTTAAAAAGATTTTAACCCCATTCTGAAACCTGAACAAAAATCACCACAGGGTGGCACCAAATCACTAAGTGTTTTGCATGGAGATAGAGCCAGAACTGTTTCACAATCAATATAAAGTCATTTATTTTTAAATTAGCAATAAAATAATCAAGTTGACATCTTTTAAAAAATACAAACAACAAAAATACCTTCACATGTTGCATTCCAAACTATAAGCCCCAGACCTCAATCTCAGAGTAAGAGCGAAGGTCTGTGGTTAGTTTGTCTCTCCTGTTGCTGGGGCCAGTCCCCCCACCGACATCATAGCCACGGGCAAGAAGACATTGCCTGGGCTCCATCTGAGTGCCAGGCGATACTGCGAGTGAGTAGCCTTTGCAAAGGAAGCTGATGGACAGTGCCGGGATTAGGGTGCTCACGCTATCCTAGAAAGCATTAAAGTCAAAGCTGAACTATACCCAAAATCAAGGAGACTGGCAGAGACCAGCAGGGAATCTCAGAGGCTTACCACTGGGTTAGCACAGTCACAGTCACTTGAATTTTTCCGGGTTGTTGCTTCCTCCATGATAAGAATTGAGGGAGACAAAGAATCTGCCAAGCTCATTAACCCGATAGCAGGAAGAGATAGTAGTCTCTGGTGTTCCCCAGCTGACTCAGTCCTGAAGACAGGACATCCCACAGATCATGTGAATAATATCAAACTGCTGTGGGATGTTGCCAGAGCAAGCCTAGTGTAGGGATCAGGTGGGGAGAGGTATCAAAACATTATACCTTCTGTCTGCTAAGCCTAAAAACATAATGGGGATCAATTTAGTCCTCCAAAGAGCTCATGTGATTCTCCCAGTACTCATCCAGAAAACAAGTTTCTTGATCATATGGGAAGATCACATTTCTACAATGATTCATTTGCAGGTAAGCAAATGTCCCTTACTAATTTTTAGCCTAGCTCAAAGTCATTTTTTTTTGAGGTCATAATGTCTTCCACTTTTATTTCCTACATCCTGAGAGACACGCATATATGTACATACATCTCACATACAATTATAAAAATACATCTGGAACATATAAGTGACTTAATATTCACACCAGTCTCATGAAACATTTCCAGAGCCTGAGACTCTAGCACCTTGTCCCTGACCCAATTTTAAATCCCCGGTAATTTCTGGCCTCAAGGCACTGGCTTCACAAAGTATCACTCTCTAGCAGTGAATAGCCAGTTTCCCAGACTTAGGCATGGATACAAATAGTCCATACCCTCAGCCTTTGCAAAGGTAACCTCGGATGACTGTATCATCCTGGTCCCTCCTTGAGTAAACACAAATGAATATAAAATAGAGAAAAATCAAAGTTGGCCCCCCAAGCTGAACATATTAAGAGCTTAATTTAAGGTTGAATTTCAAACAAGGCAGCTTCTCAGACCAAAATGACATTTGCCAGCCCCTCATGTTTTTAGGACAAGGGGACAAGAAGCTGAGGACTGGCATCCTGCCAGGTAGAAGACTCAGCTCCAAGCCTTACTGTTGCCAAACTTAGAAGAACCCCTCTGCTTTGTTAAAGACACTCCCCTAAAAAATACATTGGACTTTCTGGGAGGAAAAAACTCTATGAGGTAGAAAACATAGCACCTTGAGAGGGTCTCAGATGGGCTTTCCAAGGTGCAAGGCATAATGTGACACACCACAGGGAGGAAAGAGAAGCTGGGTTGGTTCACACAGTCCAGGAGGGAAGGAACTTCAGAGCTGGTGAGGCAGGAGAAGGTTCTGAGGAGAACTCAGGGTTGCACTAGGCAGATTAGATTCCTCCAGGGCTAGATTGTTTGCTGAGTCAGGTCCAAGGACGGTTACAAGGAAACAAAGGAACAGGAACGGGTCCAACTCGCTCTCAGGAATGCCATTCAAACTCCATTCCCATCTGAAGACAAGGGTGGCCACACCAGGCTGGAGTGAAATCAGGTTCTAGGAGAGGCAGGGAAAGGAGCAGCTGATCAGTGAAGGGCAACAGTAGGATCAGCCACAAACAAACCCAGAAGGTGGAGAGGAAAGATCAGAAATAGCTGCACAAGGGAGAACAATGGAAAAGTCAACACTAAGCGTGAAAAATCCAATAGACAAACCCAGGACAGGACCTGGAAGTAAGTATCTCACTGGACGAGGAACAAAAAGCCCTACTGTGAGAGGGGGAAAAAAAAGAAAAATCTCTAGGCCTTTTATAAGCCTTCACACAGGCTTCACAGGCTGTCCACACCCACAGAAGGACTTGGTGGGAGGCACATCACCAGTGAAAACCCCCATTCTCTGCCCACAGCAGCGCCTCTCTTGAATACAGGAGTTTTCTGGTACTTGAATCCCTGCCTTTCTCCTAGAAGGCAGAAGGGCACAATGAAAAGAATATGGAAAAGTTCAGGGGTCATATTACAGCTGCTCCACCTTACAAGCTGTGTAGCCCTGGGCAAGTTTCTTAACTTCACTGAGCTTCAAAGAGCTTCCCCACCTGTAAAATGGGATATTATCCTAGAGCAAGTAGCTTGCACATAACTAGAGAATGTAAATGTGGGTGGTTTTCCCTCCCTCCTGTTCAGAGACCTCTCTCCATCAGGTGACAGGGAGGAGAGGGGAGTCCACACCTAGGTCACAATCAGTCTTGACACTATTAGGGAATATGGAGTAAACTACGATAAGCAACTTCACAACTGCTCAGCAACTTAGCATCTTAAAGATACAGTTAGTCAACTAAAAACTAATATAAAACTAATATATTAATCAGTTCCCTCCCCTCTGAGGAGTTACCTCCTCAAATATGATTCATGTACATTCTGAATTCCTGGAGTTAGGATCGGTAAGGGGCACTATGAATTTGCAAGACATCTTTCATCCAAGGATACGCAAAGATAATAACTATTATGCCTCTTTTTAGATTTTAACATCTTTCTCAATGAGATAGTTGAGAGCCAGAACAAAACTCAAACTTCACCAAAAAAAAGAAAAAAAAAATCAAGGACTAGACTCCAAATGCCAAAAAAAAAGGAAACAAAGAACAAACCAATTAATTGCCTATGAGGATGATCATCTTATTGCTGCCCCTCTCTCGAGATGAAGGTGAATGTTATCTGACTTTCAGACCCTCTGCGCACACGGAAGGAGGAGCAAGGGAGAGATACACAGAAGCAAAAATAAAATGAAGGATCAGCTCTGGTATCAACAGGATAGTTTGTATCGAGCCTTAACAGTGTCCTTACCTATTACAGCAGCAATCTAACTTCCATGAATTTATAATAAAGTGAAAATTAAAAATGAGAAAAATATTAAATAAGGTTAGTTACAGAGTCCTAGCAAAATAATAACATAAGCCTCCAACATTGAGGAACTGTTAAATATTTGAGAGTATATCCATAATCTTGTGTTGAAAATTAGATTTTACAAAGAGATTTCAGTGATGTGGAATGATGCTCATGATTTTGTAACTGTGTTAAAAATATATGTAAAACTATGTCTGAGTGTGTGAATATGACAAGGTTATCAGCAATAATATTAAAAGTTAATTAAATTTGTTTTTCCTACATTTTATAGATTTTTTTAAAAAATGCTATATTTTATTCAGAAAAATATTTTAAAACACACAAAAGTCTTAATACTCCCACTAACTAGATCATTCCTAAAATGCTAATTGCTGTTAGACCTGATTCAGTGGTCAGCTCTATTCCTTTTAACAAATTTTAAAGAAAATTAATAGCCTAAATTTTAAAGTCACTACCCTCTAGGGTTCTCTAGATTTTGTAGACAATGATAAATAGCTATCTTGTTTTACAAAGAAAAGCTAAGATGTAGTAAAGAACTCTCCTAGGTCTATTATTAGCTGTGTGAACTTGGCCCTATTTCTTTAAGACTGAGTTTCTTTGTCTGTAAAATGTGCATAATGCTATTATCTATCTCATAAGGGTGTTGTGAGGATTAAATGATATAAGGTGTTCAGTACACTGTCTGGCATAGACAACTTGAGTTGTCTAGCCCAGCTCCATACTCAGAAATAGTAACTAGTACATCATTCAAGATCCAACCAGTCACCCGCAAAGAAAACCCTACAGACCCAAACTCCAATTCAGAGCTTCATTTACATTTCAAAGGATACCCAAAGCAAAGCCCAATATCCATGAAAGCCAGTAAGAATTCAGAAGACAGACTCCAGATACAAGACACAGACTGTAGCCAACTTAGGAGCATGCTTCCTGGGTAAGGGGAGTTAAAACGGGGATCTCAGGTATGCCAGGAAGGTGGTGAGAAACGCAAGACAGACAGCATCTACAGGATGGGAACAAACAGGAGACCTGAGCCATGGGCTGCAGCCAGAACCCGAGAAAGAATCCACAGGCGACTGAAAGTTTTAGAAAGCTCAGTGTGTCCAAGGACAAACATAAAGGGAAAGAAGTGGAATTTGAAATCCCAAGCTAACGTCCTCTCGAGGAGCCAATCCAGAGTCCCCAAGAATAAGTTGCTTATTCGTTTACTTACATGTCAGTGCAGCAGCCTCTTAGGCCACTCTTATTTCAGCCCCACGGAAAGTCCAATAATCAATGCTAAAATGCCCAGCAACACAACTACTACCACAATGATAATTATCAATTTCTGGAGAGAGGAATAAGACAAACAAAAACAGATCATTATTATAAACAACCAAAAAAATAACTCAGACAAAACCCAACCCCTCTACCTCTACAGAGAAAACATCTAATCGATCCAAATAAGAAGCCTACATCTCTACATAAAGACATTCTTTTAGGATATTTTACATTTCTTAAATTACTTCATGACCAGCAATGCCAGCAGATAGAACTATGGAGCTTCTAGCAGCCGTCAGCTCTCAGCTCACACTGCAGTTTTGCACATGTGGACAGATACAGTAAGAGACACCATCAGGGGGTCTCCAACCAGCAATCAGCCAAAATATAAAGGGACTGATTTTTCCTTTTTAAGAGGGAGTGTAATGACATTTTTTATATACTCGTAATTTCCAACTCCACCCATCTGTCCCCTAAAGTACACTCCCCTACCTGTCAGACCCATTATGCAGATTGGGTATCAGAAGCTATGATCCAGATTCATCGTGTAAAATAACTTCCCAAGCCCCCTAAATCCCTGCATAAGCAAAAAGCTGGAAGAAAATGACTAAAGAACAAAAATATCAGAGCCCAAGAGAAATAGTCAAAGAAGAAAAGTCTAAAAAGCAGAAGCCACCAGAGCTAGATACACAGCCAACAAATACAGAAGCTCAGAAGTCCTCAAGCAACAGGGACACCAGAAGCGTCGACAAATACAACGGTGTGGTGGAAAGGGCATGACCAGGATCAGAATTTGAATCCCTGCTCCTCTGCATACCAGGTGGCCTGAAGCTGATTACTAAACCTCTGACCCTCAACTGTTTCATCTATGAAGTAGAAATAACAGGTGCTCCCTAAGATATAACGTTTAAATAGCAGTTAGCACAGTACTAGGTACAAGGCAGAGAAAAGGAGTGGAGGCTAGAGCTCAGGCTCCTGGAGTGGAAGACAATGAAAAGAAGGTTTCTGAAGAAGAGAGGACTCAAGTGTAACCCCTGAAGGTTCATGAACTATGGCCAAGAGAAGATTAGCAGCAACACCTGGGCCATGCATCCATCCTACAGAACTGCCTTTCAAGTGTGGTTCTTGGGGAGAAAGTGGTTGAGCCAGATCCATGCAAGGTGCACCAGGGACGGAAGGGTGGGTGACTGGTCTCTAGGTAAGGCTGAGCTAGGGGTTTGACAGGGAGGGAAGGCAGGGGCTGAAGGACACAGGTGGGGATGGCCAGGGAGAGGAGACTCTAGCAAGACCAGCCGAGACTGAAGCGCTCACCCTGCGGGCTTCACTCTGATACTTGACAGCCTTTTTGGTATCTGCCACGGCCCGCTCCACGAAGCCCACTGACTGGTCCATGTTGTTCTCTATACGGTCAATCATGGCTCCCTTTCCCAGACGTAAGAGGTAGCAGCAGCGGAAACACAGATAGGGAGAGGGGAGAGAGAAAGAGCAAGAGACAGCAAACAAAATGGACTTTGTTCTCCGAAGGCCACAAATAGGAGAGTCTCACCTTCCGGGCCTGACTCCGGTATTTCACAGCTTTTTTAGTTTCATCTCGTGCCTTCTCCACGTGGTCCACTGTGTGCATGACATTCAACTCTATGTTATCTAACATCTCACCCTGCGAAGAACAGACACTAGTCACACCCGATGAACCCACCCAGAACAGCCCTGGCTAACGTGAGGAAGGGATTCTCTTTCTTATAATCTTCAGTGCCAAGAGGAACATCCAGAAACCTTGAAGCACAGACTTCCGTAGGGCACATTTTCACATTTTGCACATGAGATTACCTGTCGTTCCCCAGTGCTTGATTTGGGGGAGGGGGTTCACTCATTCAAGAAACGTTCATTGAATTACTTGTGACCGGCACTCTGCTGGCACTTGGAACATACTTTCTAGAGTGCCTGGTAACTAGATACTACATACAAAAATACTCTGAGGTAACCCTTCCCCACCTTTTTTTTTTTAACTTAAGCACATGAGGAGGAACCAAAATAAGAATATCTCATGTTCTTAGGACATCACCAGGATGCTGGCCTCTTCCTGGTCATTTAGACCAAACTGAGTATGTTCACTAACCATAGAATAGCACCTGGCATACAGTAGGTGCTCAATAAGTATCTGAGGTGGGGAATATTTGCTTTCTGTAAGAGATATTCCCAGGCCCTTTACATGACAGACATTGGGTTTACCCAAGCTATTTGGTTGTATCTTTCCCTCCAGACAGTGGTCTCTTAACATGATTCCCAACCATTTCCCAGCTATTACTTCTTGACAAGGAAGTCTGGTCATGCCAATTCATTGCAGGCATCTTAGAATGGGACTCTCCTCCCCTACCCAGACCTTCCTCAACCCAACCCCATCACTTTATGCCAGTCTGTAAACAGAATAAGGCACTTACCACCACTCGAATCTCAAACCAGTTCCTCGGCAAGGCAGTGTGGGGGGGAAAAGAAGAGTGGGGGATGGAGGGACTTGAGAAATGGTCTCAGAGGCCGGGGGGGGGGGGGGGTGAGGCACCGGGCCCTGAGCAGGGAACTGCTGTCCAGAGCCAGTCATGCTGTGTCCAGGCTTCAACTAGGTTCTACAGTCTGTCTACTCTGGGGGCAGTTTTCAACCCTGTCCAGGTGGCAGAGCAGCTGGAAGTGCATGGGAAGAGAGCACAGCACTACGACACTGTGGCACATTGAACTGCATCATAAGAACCGGGAACCACCTGCGTGTGTGAAACTAACACCCTAGGCAGGTAACAGAGAGCTCCACCCTGGAGGAAGCACGCCTTGGACAAAGCAAGCTGTCAAACCAAGCACCAGGAGTGTTTTGAGTCTTTCCGTAAACAATATTTTACTATTCTTTCATTAATGTTATTGTCTGCTCTGTTCCTTAGCAAAAAGTACCAATTTTTTAAAAAAATACATACAGGAGGAAAAACAAAAGTGGAAAAAAAATTGTTAAAAATGTAACAGTGAACTGGAGAAAAGATTACATGTTTTCAAGGACATCAGTGAAATAGTCCATATCAGGAGACTGTTTTAAGGCATCATCATTAAGAACCCATGTCTCTAACAAAGAAAAAAAAGACAGAAAAAAGATCCTGAGGCTGGAGAACAAGGTACTTGACAGAGCACATCAAACCCTGTATTAAGGAGAAACAACTTCGAGGCCAAAGGAACAGGCAAGAACGACAAGGCTGAGACTGCCCAAAGTGTCAGCATTTGATAAAAAAGCACACTTCTCCCTGGGATGCTGGAACTCTGTTACTCCTTATGCAAATTCCCACGGGTTCTCCCAACCCCTTCACCCAGCTTCCCGTATTCCCATCCTCCCTGTTCTCAGGAGAAACTGAGCTTTCCCCTCCTCCCTCCCCACACTGGGACTCCCTGCCAGTTACCTGATTCTCCACCAGCATGGCGATGTCCATAAACATGTCGTGAAGCTCCTTGATGCTGCTCTCCAGCCTTACAATGTCCTTGTGCCGTCCCTCGATCTCACTAAGGGCTTGCTTAGAAATCTGGGAGTCAATGATCTACAACAGGCCACACACAGACCATCAGCCGCTCGTGCAAGAAAGGCTGCCCCTGCCGCAGCCCTCACGCACACTCCTGACGAGCTCCCAGCCTCCCATACCTCCCTGCACCTGCAGCCCACCCTCCACCTGCTAGACCCCGCAAAGCTGCCCAGGGGCCTCCCTGCTCATGGGAGGGGCACGCGACCCCAGCACCAAGGCACTCACCCCAGACGTGAAGATGGCAGGGTTGCCGCTCTCCAACATCTCCTCCAGCTCCTCGTCTGTTGTCTTTTTGCCAGCTTTATAATAAAAGAAGTAGAGCATCAAACACAAGATCAAAGTGCAATGCTACTTGAAAAGCTCCCTGAAAACTAGGGATATGGCCTTTACAACACTGCCCCCATTGCCCCCTGACTTGTCTTTCTTCCTGTTTTTCCCAAAAGCACATATTTGATTGTGTTACTTCCCAGCTCAGAGTATTACTAGCCCCGTTCACTACACCATGGAGTCCAAGGCCCTCATAATGACATGCCAGTTTGTGGGCGAGCCCTTCCTCAATGCACCTTAACCTCACACTACACCAAACGTGCCCTTCCCCAGGCCCTAAATAACCTGCCACTCCTAAACACGCTTGCTCTTTCTTGATCACATCGTTGTTCACACAGTTCCTCCCACCTGGAGCACATTCCACCCTGCAAGGCCTGGCCTCCCACATTACTAAATTCCTAAAGGGCATGGCTTTATCAATGTCTATATTCCTCACAGCAACTAGCACCGCACCTTTTATTTCACAAAAGTGCTCTGCTGTCAAACAGACAGCAAAAAGATGCAATGAGTCCCCAGGAGAGCTACTGGTTTCCAACTGCTTCCCCTCTATGTATGAGGAAATGCTGGATCCCATAGAAAAAAATTATCTGGGCCTGATAAACACTGTGTCACCTTTCAGCCTAAGGTGCGGCATTCAGAATATGCCAGTGCCATAATGTGTGTCCTAGGCTTGGGCACAAAATATGATGTGGAAGCCACAGCAGGGTTGCTGCTCGTTCTCCTTGGGCCTCACAACTTGGGACGGACAAGCACATGGTGGGAAAAGGAGGGGACACGCCAAACCTCAAGCACATACTGATCTCAAGCTGCCGCTGGATTCGCCCTTTGCTGCGTTCACGGAAGTCCACCTGAGCTTCGTTGTATTTGGTCATCACCTCCACAAACTTCCGGGAGAGGACGGAGTGCTGTGGGGACAATGTAAGATGCAGTAAGCCCCCAGGAGGCGAGAGAGGGGGAAGGTCCCTAACTGTTAAGAACCCCTTCCTGCGCCCACATAGCCGTCTACAGCAGCACTGGGCTTAGCATCAAAAGACCAGGTATCAGACCCACCTCTTTGGTTTCCTAGCTTTGCACCACTGGGAGAGTCCACTGCCTTTCCAAAGCATGGCTTCAGTACCTGTTTCCTGCCCTGCTGACCTCACACTGTAACTGTGAGGCTAAAGGAGATCATCTCTGTCAATCTCTGAGCCCTGCACCCACATGGACTAGAAGCATTTTTCTGGCAAAACTCTGGGCTTGCTTTCTAAAGCTGTCAGACTCCCTTCCCACATGTAATACTTGCCACAGATTCTTGAGTTCCTACCCTAACTGATCTCCCCAACTCTTTCTGCTTGTAACTAAATGCATTCTCTCAACATCCCTGGATGCCTACGTCCAAACCTTCATCATAATTTTTATTCTCTGCCCACCTCTCAGCATCAAGCCCTATTGGTTTCTCCTTGGCAAAATCACCAATATTTATACTTTTTCCAAACCCACTAGCACCATGCAAATTCAGACCAAAATCATTGCAAAAACCTAACTACCAGCTTCCTGCCTCTTTCCCCCTGTCTCCAGCTTTCAAACAGCTACCATAATATCCTCCTAATATACTGCAGCCTGAAGCAAATGCCTATGGGATACACAGATCCAAATTCCCTAGACTGGTATTCAAAGACATCTAGAATGTTGCACGACATTATTGACCAGAAATTCTGTGTTCACTATCCCACAGCAAACTCTTTCCTCAAGAAAGGCTGTCCTCTTCGTGTCTGCCCCTCACTCCCACCACCACTACCACTGTCACCACCATGGCTGTTGCCAACACACACATGGGCACACACATGCGCACACACACGCCCCACTCCTACCTCAGTGCCTCTCAGGGAGGGCAAACTACCTTCCTGAGACAGCCCATGTTTGATGTACTCTGGCCCAGCCTCCTCTGCCTATCCCCAGCTCTTCCTGAGATCTTTTAATGCTGAGAGCACCATGCGCTGGACCACGTCTTCTTACACTGTCCTCCTGCTGGGTCTTATGTAACAGTTTCCTAGGCCACTTGAATGTCATGCCAGTTCTTTAAGGACAAGGATCATATCTTTGAAGACCCCTAAAATGCCTAGCTCCAAACCGGACAACTAATGATTAACAATCTTTAAAGAGAAGACATCAGTTTCCTCTCCTGTAAAACAAGGAGGCACACTAAATCTTAAGCTGCACTCTGGGAAGCCTTAAGAAGTTCTTCAGGGGCCTCCTTAGCGAAGGACAGTATGAGAGAGGGGCCGAAAGGGCTGGACCCTGGCCCTGGGCCCTCCTTCAACCTGGATAGTTCCCCTTTACCAGTTCTTCAAATTGAGTTCCAAATAAGAATTGTATTTTTTTAAAAAACGACTCCACAGCTAAGGAGAAAAAAAATTTAGGATTGGACTAGATGATCATTAGAGCAGGAAAAACCTTACCTGGGATTTCCGAATCCGAAGGTCTGCGGACGACCGGACCTCATCTTCTTCAATATGCTTCTCCATGCCTGAAGAGGAGAGAAAGGTTCTACTAGCAACACATCTGCTGCTCCTTCCTAGAAACACACTGTTCCGTGCAAACCTCCTCACTCAGTCTCACACACCCAGCCCACAGAGATGTAGCAGCAGGTAGGTGCAATCTCAAAAGGTCAGCTTGCAGGTGAGCTGCTGGACGTGCATTCCTCAGCCTTTATGATGACCAGGTCTTGGCATAACAGTGAACAGCATGGGTCTCGGTCACCAAGAGACTTAGGCCCAAATCCTTGCCCTGGCACTTACTAGGTATGACTTCAGGAAAGCCACTTAACCTCTCTTAATGTTCCTGTTCTCTCATCTGTAAAACAGAATAAACAACAGTACCTCCCTCACAATACTAAGGTGCAGATTCAACGAGAAGGCACATAAGAGTGCTTAGCACAGTGGCAGGCACACTACGACTATTAGTACTAGAAGCTGCTACTAATGACCCCTCCCTCCACTCCAGTTAAAATAGTTATTGCAATTTGTTTTGGGGAAGAAATGATAAATTGGGCTGAGCAATACTGCTTTCTCCTCTGACCAACAGCATACATTCACAAAATACACCGGGCAAGAATGAAGAACATAGCCTTGGAACTCAGTAAACACGTTGGGCCCCCAGGAGAATTAAATCTACGACAGCAGTTTCATTGAACTATGCTCTCTAAAGTAGGGGCAGGAGGCCATGGGAGGGTGACACACCTAGCCCAACAAGAAATATCTGTAGACTGAATGATATATTTTGCATCTATATATCTCTAAAATTACTACTCAAATGTACGTAGTGCTGGGGGAACAGGACCAATACGAGAAAAGCTGGCTAAGGAACTAAGTTAAAGAACCAAGTCACACAACTACTCAGTAGCTGAAAGCACATTCTAATTCTCATCTCCTAACTTCAATTCTGGACTCTTTCAACTACAGTCAGGATTCAAGAAAAGATAAATTTCTGAGGCTATAGGTCCTTGTCGGGACAGTGCCCAAACCGCAAGCAAAGATGGAACAAGTGGTGTCACTTCCATCAAGAGAAGTTTCAGTTCAGAAGAGTTGGACCCTAAGGAGCTGAGACAGATGGTGGCAGGGACTGACTCATTCCCTTTGTTCCCCCCTTACTCTTCAGTTTGTTCCGGACGTTGTTGGCCCTTTTCTTGATCTCGGTCGTGAGCTGCTCTAGATCATCCTTGGTTTCTGGGTAAACAGAGGCAGGGAGAATCAGTTAGAAAGGAGAGGACTAACTGCTTTGTGAGCTACCACAATCAGCAGAGGAGGTGGGGAGCTTCCTCAGGCCCCGACTGCCCGGAGCAGTATTTATGCCAAGGCACTCTGTCATTAGAACCTGTCATTAAAATCACAGAGAACTTATTTTTTAAAAGGCATTTTCCAGGCACCCCATCCCAGATATACAGAATGAAAACACCCAGGGTTGGAGCCCCAGAATCAGCATATTTTAACAAGCCTTTTCCAGTAATTCTCCAGCACACAAAGTTTTAAGAACTGTGCTCTTAGAGGGAACAACCCGGTTTGCTGTGAGGACCTCAGCTCAGAAGGTAGAAGAGGATTATATGGGACTTCCGGGGCAAAAGGATTTCAACCACAGCTCATCAACTCAGAATGAAGCAAACATTTATGACATACATACTACATGCCCAAAGCTGTCCTGGATTGTATGGAGCAAATTAAGTGTTACTATGACCATTCATTCAAAGACCATCCTTCAGCCCCTACTACAAGCTTGGAACTGAGCTAGAAGCCAGGGAATCAGAGAGAAGATACAGATTCCACCTTCAAGGTTTCCGAGTCTAGGAAGGGACAAGGGAGAAATAAATCAGCAGTCCCAACGTGCAGTCTGGAGTAAAGTCTGAGTTCTGGTGAAGGTGGGCACAGGGTGGTTATGAAGGGCCCCCTCGCACAGCCTGGAGAGATCTGGAAAAGCTTCTAAAGACAGAGATAGCAGAAGAGAGTCTCAAACAAAGACTAAGAGTTAACCAGGTAAAAACGAAGACTCAGAGCAAGAGTCTCAGGGAGAAGAAATAATACATAAAAGGAATGAGGGAACAAGCAGAGGGGTCTGGTTAAAGCGCGGGCAGCATGAGGAGGACGGCAGGAGGCAGGGTGGCTGGGAAGGCAGGAATGGGACCAAGACAATTCCCGCGTGCTCTGCTGACATGTCCCCACTTTAATCTTTAGGTAATAAAGACCAATGGAAAAAAGACTGGAATGACAGTATCAGGCTTGTTCCCTGTTCTGAAGGAACCACAAATACAGCCCTAAACGTTACTCTAACAACGTGAAACGATTAGGGGAAAAAGTCTGCCCCTGTGGTGGTGACAAATAGGAGCCCAGACATGGGAGGGATTTCTGTGAACTTGAACCATTTCAGAACATCTCATGGGAAAAAAAAATGGACTTGAGCTGGTAGGATTTGGAAAGGGGGCTGGGAAAATGGTACAAACAAAGGTGCAGAGGTGGGACAGGGCACGGGGTATGTGAGAAGCAGTAAGAGTGACTGCTGGTCAGGAGAGCGACTAGCTGAGCAGAGGAGAGTCTGGCTAAATAATTGGAGTGGGACCATAAAAAGAAAAGCTGACTGTGGCCAGGCAGTGGGAACTCGGCCAAGGTAAAGGAGACGGGGAAATGACCCGATGTGTAACATCAGTGCGATGTAATGTGTACACGTCCCTGCTGCTCACAGGGGCGAGGAAAACAAGGCTGGCTGAGCCCCAAAGCACAGGGTCCTGCTCGGAGTAAACACTCACTGGGCTCTGGAATTGGTGCAGAGAGGATGATGCTGTAGAGTTTCTTAGCCTCCCCCACGTGCTCTGAGATCTTGTCAATGTTGAGCCGAGTTTCCTCAATCTGTAATCAGAAAGACAGTAACTTTCATCATCAAAGAGGAAGAATATGTCCACAGCTGAGATAAACATTTAGCAGATCTCCTCGGTGACATGAGCTCACCTTCTGGGTTTGTGGAAGAGGATAATGACTTAAGCATCTTCACCTGCCCAGTAAGTGCCCTTTCCACGGTCAGATAAACTAACCTCAACAGAGCAGTCGTTAAAAATCCACACTCGTTGCTCCCGGAGAGGAATACATTTGCCCACCTTGGTGGGAAGAGTCAGGGCAGAGTCAGAAGAGCCAGGAAAACCCAGGAAGAGTGACCAGAGGGAGGGTCAGCAAACCTTGTCAGGCAGATCCTTTAGCCCCGAAAAGTAAGAAAGGAAGGTAGTGAGGACGGGAGAGGGGAAAGGACAGCAGGGAAAATGAAGCGAAAGGAAGAGAACAAACCTAGCGAGCGGCATAGCAAAGAGAAGGAGCAGAGTAGGGGAAGACAGGAGCAGAGCAACAGATAACGGTGACCAGGGCTAAGCAACGACCATCGCAGGAGACAGCCTGAGCTTCCCCTGGACACATGTTCTGGTGAAAGGCTTGCACTAGCCCTTCCCCTCAGACGACCAGGACCCAGAAGCTGGAGTCACGCACCATTTCTGCACATTTCTAAGGTTCCTGATTGTACAAAGTGGGTATCATGAAATCTTCCAGCAGCACTTCATTCCTGGATAGAACACCATCACCAGACACTGCTGCATGGGCATTAAATGCAAACTCAGCTCCCCCTTCAAAGGCGCAGGCTGCCACTGGCACCAAGGCCCCCGCCACACTGGAAGCATATGTACAGGGGACTGTGCGGGAAGAGACCTCAACATTTGCAGCGTCTATCCCCCTCACTCCCAAAATGAGGGGCATGTCTACACTGCAAGAATTAACAAGCTGAAATTTTATAAAATGCCATGCAATAGGATCCTAACATCTGAGATGCAACGAAAATACAATTCAGGGTATATGCAGCTCCGAGCATCCCTTTTTTCCAGCGGATGATTCGCCTCTTTTTAAAAACCTGATTATAGCTCTCCAAATTGAACTGAAAATAGGAGAAATAAAACTTGAGTTCTCTAACCCTCAAATCAGCATTTTTGGCACTGAAGCAAGGGATTTTCCCCTTTATAAATATATTGGCTTAGATATGCCAGAGTTTGAGAGTAGAATCATATGCTTAAAGATACAGAATAAAATTTCAATGTAATAATATCATCGGAGCGTAAATATACATACAGATAAGTACCCAAATATTTCTAAAGCATTTTAACAGCTGGCAAAACAACCTATAGGATTGTATTAGCACCATTAGTCAAAGGAAGAAACTAAAATTTAAAGAAGTCATAGGTCACATAGCTGGTGGTAGGGACAGTACTCAGTGCCCTCCAGACTCCAACTGGGATGCCTTTTCCATTCGATCTAACACTTACTTTTTTAAATTCTCTATACTGTTTTACTTTTAGCAGAATCCCAAGCTTACCCAACTATGAAAAGGGCCTGTGTTACCACCTCGGAACCTGGCCTTTTGGGTAACTGAGATATTGCCACCTTCCCTTCCCTTCCCCTTGGTCTCTCACATCGGCCCCTCTTATAACTCATAGAATGTTATTTCATCACACCATGTTTCCCCTTCCATCACATGACTGTCTTGCCAAAGCAACTATGCTGTTTTACAGGATTGAGAAAAAAGGCTTTCTAGAATAAAATGCACTAACCATTTAAAAATGAGTTTAACAAATTTTAACAACCCATAAAGGACTTAGGTTTTGCCTGATCAATGGATTGGTTGTCTTAGAAATTCTTTTCTGAAGAGCATTCTGACCCAAAGTTTGGTCAATGGTAGAAAGATACGAGACGGGAAGTTGCTGGGACGAGACTGCTGGGCCTCAAGTTCAGAGTCGCTCCGGGCATTTGGAGAACAGATGGTAGATGCTCATCTGGCCCCGTGCACGGGAGAACTGGGTCCTGCATTCTCCACCCTCAACCTGCCCACAGGACTGCCCAGGCCCAGGGAACTCTCCACTCACACCCGCACCCATCCTCCACCCACTGCAGCTGCTCTCTTTCCTCCTTCCTCATCAACCGCACCCTCTGGAGGCATCTCAGGGACTTTGATGTCACAGCAATTTAGTCAGTTCACCAAATAATCACAGAACCCCCTCAGGACTTCAGGATGGGCAGCTGGCCAATCACAGGGCTTTCTTTTTTTCAACTTTGTGTCTTTGCTTTTTCTTGGAAGTGTTGGTTTTCCTCAAAGGTGACTTTCTGAGTATTTCATGGTGGCAGCTACATGAGATTTCCTTTTGTACATTTGCCAGATAACCAAAAAGTCATGAGGAGATCAGGGGAGGAGGAGGAAATCCTAGTAGGAAATTGACAAGTGTCCAATCTAAAATCTTAAGGGCTATTTGTATGTGTTTGTTTGGGATTAAGTATACTGATATTACTTTGCATGATCTTATATTTTATCAGAAATAATGCTAGGCCCTTTATGGTTCTTCTGTGAGGTCATCGTCCTCATCTCCTTTCTTATACATGAAAACACTGAGGCTCAAAGAGGTAGAGGAACTTACTCCAGGCCATACTGCAGAAAGAGGCAACAATGGGGTCTGAACCCAGGCATCTGTTAGATACTAAACCCTGTCTCCTGAACCAGGTAAACACACAAGAACCACCAATGGAAGGCTCCTCTATCTTCTCCTCCAAGTTCATGTGTTTTCAGCCTATACCAGGTTAATGTGCATGTCAACTGTTTAGTGAGATTGGTTCTGTTGCTTTTTACAGAGATCAAGTGCCTTAATTCTTTGTCCTCTAACCACAGTTCCGTACTATATAGAGAGCTTTTTACACAATGAGCCCTCAGGAAATGCTGTTGACTGAAGGAACCAATCCAAAAGTGGTTTTTTTGTTTTAATCATCATGCTAAATTTGAGCTAACATGTTCCCAAAGCCGTCTTATTTTGTGTTGCTTTTTTCTTCTATTTTTGGAGACAGAGTCTTGCTCTGTTGCCCTGGGTAGAGTGCAGTGGCATCATCGTAGGTCACTGCTCACTGCAACCTCAAACTCCTGGGCTCAAGCGATCCTGCTGCCTCAGCCTCCCGGGTAGCTGGGATTACAGGCACACACCATGATGCCTGGCTAATTTTTCTATTTTTAGTAGAGACAGGGTCTCACTCTTGCTCAGGCTGGTCTCAAACTCCTGAGCTCAAGTGATCCTCCTGCCTCAGCCTCCCAGAGTGCTAGGATTACTGGCATAAGCCACCATGCCCGGCCTTTATGTTGCTTTTTAAAATATATTTTCAATGATTTGTCAGTAATATGGGAATCTCGATAATAATAGGATTTAAGAAAATAAGTTAGGATCAAACTAACTGGGTTCAAGTTTTGGCTCTACCTCTTAGCAGTTTTATGACCTTGAACAAGCCATTTCCCTCTTTGAGCCCCAGTTCTCTCGTCTGTGAAATGAGGATTATCACAATTCCCACTTCAGAGTTTTTGTGAGGATTGAAAGAGCCATGTGTCAAATGCTTAACACAAAGTACACACTCAATAAACACTAGATGACAATGATAAACACAAAAATAGCCAGCAATTACTGCACATTTATTGTACGCCATACACCATGCTGTGCCTTTACAAACGTGTCTCATTTACTCCTTACAGCAGTCCCAATGTTAACAAAATGCTCTGATGTCATCAGTAGCCACCCAGAGAAATCTAAGGATACTAAGTCAACCACTCTTCATGTTGGGTGTTGCCAAACATAATTACTATATTATACTAATCACTATCATCTAACCAAAAGGAAGGAGTTATTTTCAAGGCATGGACGGCCTCTTCCCTCTGGACCTAATTAGCCAGTGGAATCTAATCAGACAATGGAAAGCAGAGAAAGTGCTACTCTGGAGAACTGGCAGGTTGCCATGGGGTAAGGCGGGAGGCTAAGCAAAAAGCTTTCTTTATTCTCCCTAAGAACTATTCTCTGCCTCCCCTAAATTCCCAGGTACCTTGTACCTCTAGCTGGCCATTAATTCCTACATACTTATTTACTGAAAACTTATGTACCACCCTTTCTAAGGTGACAAAAGTAACGTGGTTGTAGCAGTCAAATAAATGATTCCTCCTTTTCACAAACTATGTACCTTTACTTTGCCCCAAAAATGGCATGATCCAAAACAGTCCTCATATTACAGCTTCTCAGCCAAATCCTCTTTAATTTGTTCACTTGTCTGTTTTAGAAAACAAACATTGATGAGAAGGGAGGGAAAAGTCTCCTCAGTCAACCACGCAACAGACGTCAAGTCCATAAGGGGTTTTATCGATACAGGGGCTAGCGTTTCAACTCTCCTTTTATAAATGAAAAGAATGATCTCAGAATTACACTGACCGGCAAAAGCAAGTATTCTTAGACAATGATCTCAAATCAACTAAGTGTATTTGGCTTTGCATCACTCAAAATTTAGTTAAGAAAATAAAAACCCATCTGGTTTTTTTTTTTTTAATTTCAGAATATTATGGGGGTACAACACTTTGGCTATATATATTGCCCATGCACTGCCCATGTCAGAGCTACAATCGTGGTCATCCCCCAAACTGTGCTCCCCACATCCATTCAGTGAGTGTTTTTCCCATCCCCTCCACCCCCCTCCCGCCTGCCCGCCCCCTGATGAATATTATTGCCCTGTGTGATGTTAAGTGTTGATCAGTTAGTACCAATTTGATCCCATCCAGTTATTTTAACCAAAGTAACATTGCACAGGGAATTGTTTATGCAGGGATAGGAGGGCCAAGAAGCCAAACAGAGGATGGTGAAACCCTCTGAAAATTAGCAACAGCAGCGGGGAGGGACAGAGAAGGAAGGTAAGGACACCAGAGCCTAAAGCCAGAGCCCCGTGATGGGAGCCAGACCACAGTGGAGTTGACCAGCAGAACTGGAACTATGGAGGCAGGGTCTATTGAGTAAAAGCTGAGGCCATGGAGGAGACATGTCCAAGGAGGAGAGAGAAAGGAAGAAAACCACAGCCTCTTCCCTTTTGAATCTTCTGCTAATGCCTCCCTGTCTTAATCTGTTCAGATTCCTGTAACAAAAATACCATAGACTGGGTGGCTTGAACACAAACATATATTTCTCATAGTACAGGAGGTTAGGAAGTCTAAGATCAAAATCCTAGCAGATCTGGTGTCTGGTGAGGACCCTCTTCCTGGCTTGTAGACAGCTGCCTTCTCGTCATATCCTCACATGGCAGAGAGACAGATAGTCTTTCTCATGTCTCTTCCTGTAAGGGCACTAATCCACCCTCATGACCTAATTACCTCCCAAAGGTTCCACCTCCAAAAACCATCACATTAGGGATCAAGCTTCAACATATGAATTTTAGGGGGGACACAAACATTCAGTCCCCAGTACTTCCCTTGATCAAACACACCAAAAGCCAGTTGGCAAGAGAACCTGGGAAGTGTAGTTCCCTGCAAGACAGGATGGAACACAGGAAGGGGGGAGGGGTGGGGGGGGTGGGGAGAGGGGTGGCCTGAGGGCAAACAGGCAAGTGACCGGCACTGGCAAGGGTTTCCTGCCTGCCCCACTGGAAGTGCTCAGAAATGCAGAATCTACCAGCTCACCTAGTAGGTCATTGTCATCCAATATTCTACTTTAAGAATTGAAAGTAGATTTAATTCTACCTGCTAGATTTGACTTAATACCTAGATTTCCAAGTTATGTTCACTTTGAGGGTCTTAGTTCTAACAAAAATCAAGCCCACCTGGCAAATCCCTAGGCTTTAAGACTGGTCACCTTGAAGTTCCTTTGGCTAGGTTCCCCCCACCCCGCCCTGCCCCGCCAGGCCCCGCAGCACTCTGCCCACAATCTGTCTACTCTCCTCTCTCCCAGTCCTGACTCAGCCCTCTCAAGGGCTGGGACCATATCCTGCTCATATTTGACTCCTTGATATCCATCACTGTGTCAAGCATGTGGGGTCACTCAGTAGATATTTGTTGAATCAATAAATGAATACAAGGAACTTCAGGAGACAAGCATACTTCATACACCACTGCAAAGAGTCTCAGGATTTTTTAAGCACCTGCTATGGAATGAATGTTTGTGTCCCCCCAAAATTCATATGTTGAAGCCTAATCCTCAGTGAGATGGTTCTTGGAGGTGCAGCCTTTGGAATGCAATTAGGTCATGAGGGTGGAACCCTCACAACCAGGATTAGTGCCCTTACAAGAAGAGGCCAAAGAGCTAGCTTGCTCTCTCTGTCCACCATGTGAGGATACAACGAGAAGACTGCAGTCTGCAACACAGAAGACAGCCCTCACCAGAACCTGACCATTCTTGCACCCTTATCTTGGATTTTCAGCCTCCAGAACTGTGGGAAATAAGTTTCTATTGTTTATAAGCCACCCAGTCTATGGTACTTTATTATAGCAGCCTAATCTAAGACAACACCCAAAAAAGAAAACTTTATAATAGCATTTTCCAAAGTGTATTCATTCATCCTTGTTAATAGAAGTTCCATGTCACAAAGGGTTCTGTGAAAAACTAAATGCTAGGATAGCCAAGTTAAGCAGGTTTCTTTATTATAGGACTTCTTGGAGCCCTTAATAAGTTAATGTGCATTTTAAATCTTCAAGAGAGGAAAGGAATAGGAAGAATTTTCAAACATATTTGATCACAGAAGGTTTTTTGCATCTCACACGGTCATCCATGACAAGCACTTTGTCCCACCCAACAGCCATTCCCTGACCCCTGTCCTTACCTTTTAACAGCCCAAGAGGATGAATCATGATCAATTCTGTGGTGATCCCCGCATTCTTGTCCCTTTGCTAAGTACTCACTTTCCTGGTGTCCCTTCCAGCTAAGGGGGACCATGACCACATAACCCAGTGCCTGCCAGTGGGCCACAGGGAAAGTCAGCTTGGAGAATCTGAGTCATTTTCTTCTTTGATAAAAGGATTTTTGGACTTTTCTAGCTGCTCCCTTTCTTACTGCTTGCAATGCTGTTGCAGGCTGATGCCAATGGAGCTGTGACTCCGTGGTGGCTTCAAAACAGAGACACGAATTTTTTAATGCTCCTGCCACTGAGAGATGGGATCTATGCACTGCTCTCTGGAATGTGGCAGGCTTCTGACTGCTTTGATAAGGAGAAGTGATGTGCTATGTGACTTCCACAGCTTACCACTTGCCTTGCAGCAGTGAGCCTCCATAGAACAAGTCCAGTGGCCCTCACTGGGCCACACTGTGAGAAACCTAAGCCACAGAAGGAGGCCAAGTACAGGTGCTTCGATTGACAGTCTCTGCTGAGCTTTTCCTTTGAGTCACCCCCATTCAGGTATCAGACATTAGAATAAAGAAGTCTCTATAAGCTTCTAGCCTCGGTGTGTTCTGGTCTTCCCCATAAGGGCCCCGGAAATCATGAGGCAGAGATGATCCACCCCCACTGTGTCCTGTCCAGATTCCTGATCCACAGAATCTGTCAGCATAATGAATGTTTGTTTTACAACACTAAATGCGGTGACGAGTTGTTATACAGCAATAGATAATCAGAGCAGCCTCTAACTCACAATTTGAAGGGAAAAGCCAAGAGGATCACAAAGATGCTGATCTAGAATCCTAACACCTTTAATCCACTGCCTCATCCCTGACTCTGAATTGCTTCACATGTGGAATAATTATATATCTTTACTGCTTAAGCCACAGTTAGTTGAAAAGCATCCCTGAATGATATACCATGCTGCTGCTCCGGGTCACAGATTCAGGTCAAAGCTCTCGTCCTTTTTCCCATGGGTTCCATCAGACAACTTTCTTTCCATTTCTGGTCTCTCCCACCCTCCCCACAAACTGCAATCAGAATGATTTTTCTAAAACACACTCTGACTGCGTCACTTCCTTGCTTAAAACCTTCCGAGGCTCCCCATCACTTCGCAACGGTTCATAACTGCAGTAGGCAACAGAATTATCTGGAAGAACTTTCTCCAAACCCAAAAGTCTGAGCCATTCCAGTCCCTGTGAATCAGGTATGTGTATGTGCAAGAAGCTCCCCAGGCGATTCTGATGGCAAGACTAGCTAAGAACCACATAAACCCTCCCTTACCTTCCTCTATCCCTCCAGGCAGAACTTAATGTATTAAATACCTTGTTGACATTTCTGTTATCCTATGATACTTTTTAGAAATTTCTGTCACCCACAGCAGACAAGGAGACACCAGAGGGCAGGGGTCCTGTCACACAGAACACTGTATTCCTGGCACCTAACTCGCTGTCTGGAATACAGTGGGGACTCTCACATTTTGAGGAATAAGTAAGTGAACATAGAACAATAAACCCCCAGTGTTTCTGCCTCGGAAGGCAGGCCCATTTCCTCTGAAACTTCGCTCTCTGCCAACTGAGCAAACAGACCAAGGAAAATACAGACAACTGCAAATTAGACAAAAATAAGAGGTTTATCATTTACCAGGCTCTGGCTTAATCAGCCAAAGTAGCCTGAAAACCCCAGAGCCAATCCTTTTCTCTAATAACCAAGAAGCTGGAGAAGCCATTCAAATGTCACAATGTGAATCACATTCTCAAAATACCCTGGTCCTGTGACTTCATCTGCACTTTGCAAATGCCTCTCTGACCAAGCTGTGATTGATTCATGCTATCGGTTCTCAGCAAATAACCAAGAGTGACCTCCTGGGACAAGTCCAAAAAGCAAGTCTTATCATAAGAGTGCTTAGCATGTTCCATAGTCACAGAAGGGGGGGAACCCCCTCATTTCCCCAAATCCCTATTATCTGAAATGAACTTTATCCCAATTTCAAGGATATTTCCAGACCATATTCTACAGAATAAATGTTGTGGTCTATACTTATTCACAAGTACACTGGGGGACAGAATGGTGATGAGAACTAAAATTTACTAAATACATATTTACTAGATGTCAGGCACTGTGCTAGGTGTATAGTCTCTCTCTCATTTTATACCCATAATAACCAGCAGGGAATATTCTTGTTTTAGAGGAAACTGGGGTTTAGAATAGTTAACTTTTCCAAAGTTGTACCACCAGTAATGGGGAAAGCTGATATTCAGACCAGCATCTATGGGGCCGGAGTCTGCAAGATCTGTTCCCTCCTGCTCTTGCCCCACTTCCCCAGGCCCATCCTCTATCAGATTCGAGAAAGGAGGAACGTAACACCGCCTGACCCCATGCTAAGCACTTTCTGAGTGTTAGCTCCTTTAATCTCCAACACATATGTGAGGTGATTATTTTTCTCCCCATTTCACAGATAAACCCACTAAGACTTGGAGAGGTTAAAGAATGTGACCAAGATTACACAAGTAATAGCAGATAGGGAATTTAATTTCAAAGCCCATGCTCTGTCCACCTCCCCATGCTGTCCCCTTCTCCATTCTAAATATGATAAGGTTTCATGGGTCTTTTTCCTAAATGATAGAAAAGCATTTAACAAAGAGAAAGCAACAATAAACAGAGCAGCCCTGGAGGTCTTGTTAAGTCTTCAAAGGGCCTCTTCAAAAATAGCTATCATCCATCCAGTGCTTTTCTGTCTAGATAATGCTTTCCAGATGTGGAATCTCATGTGATTCTCACAACAGCCTTGAAAGGTAAGTAGTAACACTGCCATTTCCAGAGCAGGAAATTAAAGCTCAGACAGGTTAAGTAACCTGATGAAGGTCACACTGCTATGAAATGCTTGAGTGCAGACTCATACCATGTTTGGGAGGCCAAAGTCCACCATCCTCCCACCTAACAAGGAATACTGCCTCTCAGGGACCCTCTTACTGGTTCAGGAGAAGAGGGAGAACACAGTTATTGAGGAAGATTCCTTATCTTAGGGAAGAAGTTCTTTATATCTGGTTCTCCAAGGCAAGAATGCAGGGACAAGCCACACTAATTTCAAACATCTCTGATGCACCCCCACCATGGAACAGGTCATTTTCCTTCCATAATCCACAACTGAAATAACAATGGACTCACAAAGCCTAAATGTTGTTTGATCTCACTATGACTCCTCAACCAAAAGGACAGTCCCACCCACGAGGAGGGTGGGGATCCATGGAGAGTTTACAGTGAACTTCCCAATCAGGCCAGCACACGCTCAAGTTTGCTCTTGAACCCGTTTATTACTCTAACAGGTGAACGGGCATGAACCATCAAGCCCCACTCCACCCCACTTAGAGAAGAACTGGAGGGTTACTTTTCCAAGCCCGCAATCTGGAGGACGAGAAGTACCTACATTCTCCCTGCAAAGACAATACAACACCTCTTGTTCTCTTTCCAGAAAATAAAAAACTCAAATAAAGAAACCACAGTAAGGTGGCAGAAACTCCAACAATAGTGAGCTTTCTGGTTTTTTGTTTTTGTTTTTTGAAGTATCATTCATTGAGCACATATATGCCAGATGCTACACTGCATGCTACAAACATTATCCCATTTAATCCTTATAATAACCCTATGGGAAAATATATCATCAACCACAAGTTGCAGATAAGGAAAGCAAGGCTGGTCATGTTACATTCACAAAGTCAACAGCTGGTCAGAAGCAGGGCTGAGACGTGAGCCCAAGTTTACCTGGTTCCAAAGCCTGTGTTTCTGCCCGTGACACTCCTCCACAAGCTTTCCACCACTCTCTAACTACTGCAGCACCGTCCCAACAAGGACCATTAGGATCAGAGTATGTGAATCTGTAGACATGGGTGACCCATTTTTGCCCCTACTGAACTTTATAAAAATAAACTGGTGGTTTCTGGATTTCTCAGATATCGCTAGAGTTAAGTCAAAGGGACTAAAAAATTTTTGGAAACAACAAATTTGTTCTATTTGAATCACAGGCCTAAAGATGCAATTTTTTTTACACTTATGGCTGTGACCTTGGAGTTGATTCTGTATGTAAATTAAGTACTTTAGGCAAGAAAGGATATCATTAAAATGTTGCCATATAGCATAAGACTTTAAAAACATCTCTTCAATTACATATAATTGACCCTCTGCTAACTTTCTTAATAAGATTAAAAATTCAGACCCTCGCAAGTAAGTATTGAAAAGAGAAACTCCTTGTAACTTCTTCATCCAGCCATCCCACCCCAGCAAAAGACTGTGACCTTCCTCTGCTACCTTGAAACATCTGAGGTTTTTTATTCTTACTAAGGAAGCTGTGTTTCCTTATGTACATTCAGAAAAAAATACAAGAAGGTTGCCTACCTCAGAGAAGAACTCATCCATAAAAGCCGTGTTGTCGATAGCTATCTCGACCTCATCAGTGTCATCATCCTGTGTGAGCTGCTTCTGCAAGAGACAAAAAGGAGCCGAGTGTGAATAAAAACACAATAAACAGCTAACATTACTGAATGCTCACTAAGTACCAGGAGCTATATTAAGTATTTTATACATAATTTCCCTTAAAACTTATGACAGCACTATGATATATCAAACTCTGGTGCTGCAATGTCTTAAATTAAGTCCTAGTTCTACCTCTTACTGACTTTTTGCAAGGGGGGAGGGGGGAGGAAGGGAGGGACAAGCAAGTTACTAATCTTGCTGTGCTTAGGTCTCCTTATCTGTAAAATGCTGAAAATAACACTACCTATTTTAAGAATAAATGAGAAAATGAGTACAAAACACTTTTGCACAGTGCCTGGCACACTGTAAGTACTCAATAAATGCTAGGTTTTGTTGCTGTTGGTAGTGGTGGCGATGGTGGTAGTGTTGACATTACTATAACTCACTCCAGTTGAGGAACCTAAAACTTCAGGAGGTTAAGTAACACAGCGAAAATCACACAGCTAAAATGTGGAGATGGGCAGATTCTCACCCAGCTTGCACCCCATGTTCCCTATCCCTTGTCCACACTGTTCAAACAGGTTCTAGACACAATTCCTCCAAAGCACGAGCTTCAAATCCTCACAGTAGGAGTAAAGATTTCAGAAACCACCTGTTACAAAGGGAGCAGTACTGTGTTGCTCCCTGTCAGAGAGTTCCTGTTTACAAGGAGAGGAAGGTCTTCCCCACCCCCAGCAACCTCTGGGCCCCAAGCTTTCTCAACCTCATCCAACTTCCTCTGCAAACGCACAACGTGGCCACCAAAAGGAAGTGATTCCATCCCCACCCAGCATCAAAGGCCAGAGCTATTTCTATATTCTTCCTGAATGTTCTCCCCTGACTACTGCTGCACCGCTTGCTGCCAATTTCTAAGCAGAGAGAAAGAACTGGTTGCGGAGGATGGAGGTAGGACAGGGAATAAACCCTCTGCACCTGCTTCTTCACAACCTTCAGTGGCCTCCAGCCTTCTAGGCCAAAGACATGTCACTCTCAAGCACTCAGAACCCCTCGAGCAGTGAAAGCACCAGGGGCCTCTTTCCTCACCCACTACCACCCCCTGAATCCCCAGCAGAAGGAGTTACTGGGAATGCCCATGGATACTGGTGTTCCCCAACCATCTGGGAAGTCTCTTGACTGACTCCCCCAGTACCTTATTCTCTGGCTGGTCTGGGACAATCAGCATCCCCAGCATAACAGCCACATTCAAGGGGGTTGAATTTGAGGGCACTGCTACCCACCTCCATGATTATTTTCCCAAAAACTTGGGAAATCATGTCCTTCTGCCACCTGAAGTCATTTGATGACCCCTCAACTCCTAGAATTTAAAGTCCCAATGCCTAATGGAGCACATGGGACCCTTTAAGATCCAGCCCTACCCACACCTCTTCCTCTGTGACACATTCTCTACTCCAAGCAAGCATTTGGAGCTCCTTGCATTTCCTGGACACACCATTCTTTCTTATCACAATACTGTCACACAAGGGCTTCCTTCTGAAATGCATCTGTCCAACTGGTGAAACTGTACTTAGCTTTTAAAACTTGGTTCAGACAACCTCTGTGTAGCTTACCTGACACATGCCTCCCCCATGCAAATATTAAAACCTCCCTAAGCTCCCTCTGCACTTTGTAGAAACCTTCCATAGCAACCATCACAGCCTACTATTATTTATCCCTTTGCTTACCTATCTTTCCCCACAGACTATAAAATCCTGGAGATTCAGGGTTGCTGTTAGAGTAGATAGTGTGTGTGTTGTGTGTGTGTGTGTGTGTACATGCACATGCGCCCAAAACATCTTCCTTTGCGGAGATACCCTTCACCCTCCCCACATGATTCTGGGGAGGCTGTAAAGCCCTGACCCACGCTCCCCAAGGAATCTGAATTGTGAAAGGAGTCTGGAGGGAATGGAGCCAGGTCAACCACTGGCAGCACCCAAGAAAAATGTCCATGAAATTCCTAGAGCTGCCCTCGCTCCTCTCCTTCCCAAGCCACCCCTTGGCTTTGCACATGTTCTACAGATCTTCCCCACTCTTCTTTCAATCAGCTGAACTATCCTTCTAACACATTTCTTTTGATCATTTAGCCAGACGAAGCTTTTGTAACTTGCAATTAAAACTGAGTACTGTACTTGTCATTAATTAATTTATTTCACGTCTACTGAGTACTTACCACATATCAGGCATATAACAGGAACTTAATCAATGTTAGCTGAATAAATAACTAGCTTCCACTGAGACCAGCAGCCTGGATTCACCCATCAGTTTCTAAAGTTTGAGACAAAATGTTTCCTTCACCAAGTACCATCAACACTCAAGCCCCTCAGCAGCCTCCATAGAGTTCCAGCTCCCAAGAAGATCTCTGTAACCCTTACTAGAAAACAAGATCCCTGTCTTCCTCTAGGAAGGCAAGTTAATAAGCTCTTGTTGAGAGTGTCCTTTCTTCAGAGGTCATCTGGAGACCCATGCTGAAGGAAGAGACTCCAAGTGTGTATACACACATACACCCCTACACACATACACCTACACACACAAGACATCAATTAGGTCTTCAAACAAGCACAAATGCTAAGGAAGTGGGAAGCACAAATGCTAAGGAAGCTACCATCATGGGATGGGTTAAAGGAAGTTTATGGAGGCTGGGAACAACTGTGTCCTGAAGCATGGGAGGCAGGCACCTAGCTCTCCATCATGATGTAAGTTCTTGAGACCCCTAGAATGTGCTCATCTCTTGGTCTTGAGCTGGCTGTAGCCAGGCAGCCTGGTCCACCTTCTGTGAGAGAGCGTGTGAACTGTAAAGAGAAACTTAGGTCCAAAACCTGTTGTTACCAATTACTGGCTGTGAGAGCTTAATCAAGCCTCACACCTCTCTGAGATTCTTATCTGTAAATAGTAAAACCACCACACACCTTATGACTTCTATGAGGGTTGTAAGAGATCACACATGGAAAGCTTCTAGCACAACACCAGGCACACACCACTGCCTAATAAATGTCAGTTTCCCCATCACCTGCTGTAAACAGGTGGGTCTAAAAGAACAGAATTCCCTGTGAGTCATCATTGTCTTCCTCCCCCCTTCCTCCTCAGGAAGCTCTCACACTAAAGGCTAAGTCAGTAAGATGGGTTCTGCAACGTCATGCTGACCAGGGCTCTAAGCCTGTTCCATCCCATGCTAGTCACTGAGCCTTAAACAGATGGTGTAACCCCTCTGAGCCTCACTTTCCTCATCTGAAAAACAGGAATAAGAGTGTGTTGCTGAACCCTGCTGGAGCAGCAGGCCCTATGCATTGCGTCAGCTTCCTACCTAGTCCCTCCCTCCCTTATCTCTCTGCTCCAATCCCATGACATCCCTGTTTCCCAATACACGATGGTTCCCTATTACCTGCTGTATAAAAGTCCTCAGCCTCTCTCTCACGATCCTGTGGAAGCTGGCCACGTTTATATATTTAGCCACAGGCCCACTGCTCTCCACCAGGCACCTTCTGCTCTGTCAACCTATTCTCGTGTCTTCTGCACGCACCCCTATTTATTCCTGCTCTGGGGCTTTCTATTAGCACTACATCCCTTTGTTTCCTACCACCACCAATATACACATAACTAGCATGCCTCCCACCCTCCTCTGCTATCCAAACTCAACCCTCAAGGCCAAGCTCAAGTCCCATTTCCCCCACAAAACTTTCCCCAGTTCATATTTATCAAATAGTTTTATGAGTTGCAATCTCAACTTCCAAGGCCAATTTTAAGCAACCAGAGGTCAAAAAAGGCATCTCATAAGTCTTGGTAGCTCCAGGGTACTTGGCACAGAGCTGGGAACATAAAAAGTAAGTTGGTGCCAACTGACTGAATCTGCCTGTCACAAGCAATGTGGCTGCATGCCTACTAGCACTGCCAAAATTTACTCCCAGCTTTTACAAGAGAGAATCCCTGCAAAATCCATCCCCCTGTTCCCTGCCTCCTTCCTCTACAAGAAATATATATTGTCTGCCAGGGCTGACAATATTAAATAAGATAATGGTCTAAAGTTCCTTATGCAATGTATAGCACATAGTAAAAACTCAACAAAGTAACCATATATAAGAGTTAGCCAAGTCAACTTCTCTATAGCTCTAACCTGGATATAAGTATCTTTAAAAAGGAAAGGGTAGAAAAAAGATATGACTTTTAGGGCTGATGGTGACATCAAAGATTTTATCAACAAATCCCCTCGCTTAGAAATGGGGGAACCAAGGCCCAAGACCAAATAATGAGTTACTGACACAGACAGGAAGAGAACCCAGGTTCCCAGATTTCCTTCCTCCCACACAGAGTTTTTCCCACTGTAGCAAGCTGCTTCCAAAAATATAAAATAACAATAACAAAGCTCAACCGAGATTAGAAAATCCAAGGAAGAGACCATCATCACATGTTATCCAGAGTCATGTGAAACTGGAACCACCACCAGGCTTCCCTACAGAGTGGGCTCAACGCGCTCCCCCAGCAAGGGCTCCTTCCCCTCTGACACTGGTGTGCTCTGACAGACCAAGAGGCGTCAGAGACCCCACACAATGCCCTTCATCTTCAGCCCACATGACTAAGCTTAGCCAAGAAAAGAATTTCAGCATCTCTATCAAAGAACCAAGGCATGTGGTAATAGAAACGTTATAGTAGCTGCAATATCAGCCACAATAAAAAACATATGTGGGAACCACGAGCCCAGGCACCCACTTTCTCCCCTCCCCAGCCCCCAGATGCCCCGCATGCCAGGAGATGGGAGATACCGCCAATGACTTAGGCAACAATGACCTATAACCTGGCATCTTCTCTCCCCCTGACTCCACCCCTCAAATGGGCTCCAAAATTCAGAGGGGACAGCCAGGGCTATGACCTCTTCTCTGGACAGGAAGCAGAAAGACTTCAGGACCCCAGAACTCAACCTCAAGCAACTAAACTGCAACTCCTCTCGCTCAGCGCTCAGTGCCTTTCTCTCAACTGCCTTCTCTGTCATGCTTGGTCTATCTGACCACGGGGCCTTCTCCATGAGCTCATAATTAATAAAAATTTAAAAAAAAATTAATAAAAATATATTCGCCACCTACAGAGCCCCCACCGGGGGCTAGGTGGCCACAACACTCAAGCTGCTTTATGTACCCATGTCAACAAATCCCATCTGCAGTTTGTAGTTGCAAACACGCAGGTCAGAGAAGGTGTAAGAGTTATTCCAGGTCTCCCAGCTACTGATTTGCACAGCCAGGGCTCATGCTTGGGTCATCTACCCTAAGCCCTTCTTATCGCACTGCAGCCTGCTCAGAGCAGCCTACCACCGAGAGCAGCCAGGGGCCCAGGAAAGCCTCAGCCCAGCCCTGCAGAAAGCACGCTGGGCTGGGAGAGCAGCGCTGTGGGCCTTGGGGACAGCACTTATCTCTGTTAAGCCTTGGTTTTCTCACCAGGTAAGGAGCTTAGCTTTCCAATGCGGCTTTGTGGAACCCCAGGAGACCTCACATGTGCCTCAGAAACTACTCAGGATGGTCAGGGAGGGGGATGTCAAGCAGGTGGGGCTCCTGGGCCTCCCCCCCTTCAATCTGCATGGCTTCACTTTTATTTGCTTTACACACTTGGGTTGAATATAAGAGTTCATTTTAAGAAAGAGTATTGTTGTCAAAAAGGAAAGCTGGAAACACAGATGAATGGATGCCTCCCATGAAGTAGAAAGAGAAGAGAGTCCCTTCCTCCTTTGCAAGTTAAAACACAGCGGCAACATAAGTTTAAATCATCAGCATTTCCTTAAGAATTTTTACAAATCAGAGCAGCAAGACTGAAGGGATGAAGAAAGAAAAAGGGAGTCATCCCAAATGAGGAGCACACCGTTCACCAGCTCTTGGACTCTCTCTCTGCCACAGGTGCCAGCCCCCAGGGAGACGAGAGGGTCCCAGGACAAGACAGAAAGCCCAGGAGCTCCCAGGAAAGAGTTTCTGGGTGAAAGAGTTAATGACAGAGGGGAAGGGACATATCTGGTCCTTAACTTCACACAGAGGGGCATTAAAAGATTGCGGGCCCTCCTGGCACAAACAGGTGACCACAAATTCTTGCACCTTCTCTTCTCCATATTTAAACAGTTCTTTGCTCCAGAGACATAGACTCTTCTTTACAAACCCAGATTTTCTCCTGATAAATTGATTTAAAGAGACAATGACACGATGACATCTGGTTTTTCCAGTCCCTCTTAATTAAAGAGCCAGAAATTCTGAGTGCGTTGGCTCTCGGATAGGCACCAGGTGCTCTCTGTTCCCCATTTAAAGAATCAGGTGACTCTTCTCCAGTGCCCAGTTCTCCCCGCTTAAGCTATGTTTTCCCTTCCAGGGAAACTCTCCCACAGGGAACACTTCCCCTTTTCACTGAATCGCATCTTCCCCAACACCCTTGTCAGATGAACCAAGAGGAAATGGACCAATACTGATACCCTAGTTGAGCCTCGTGCTTTTACTATCAAGATGTTGTTCTAGCTGAACAGTTTGAGGCAAGAATTAACCCTATTTGAAAGTCGAAGACACTGAGGATTAAACTCATTATCCGTTAGCCCAAGGCCAGTGACTCAGCGGATAACGGGACAAGAGCCGAAGTCACCGAGGACCCCACTCCACGCATTCTGCCGTAACAATAATAATAGCAGATAATATGGGTGTATATTTTGTCGTGGTTTCAAATGCATTATTTGATTCTCACATAAACCCTATGAGGGTCAAACAGTACCTTCTCCATTTACAGAGGGGGCAACTGCTTAATTAGGTTAAATAATTCATCCAAAGTGATTCAGCTAATAAATGGTACCATTGGAACTCACACGCAGGTGAGTCTGTGGGAGCCTAGGACCCCTGCTTACTGGCTACACACCACTTGAAGGCACCCTCCCCACTCTGGCTCAGTGACATACCCTTGCTTATTTCAGGGGATGCTGAAACATAAAACTAAATTGGATTAATCTATATACATGAATGAAAAAGATACCAGTGCATATAATCCCATGAATGGGCATGTGTGTAAAGATACAGAGATACATCTGACTGTGTTGAAAACCCAGTTCTACCACTAACTACCTCTGTGTTCTTGAACAAGTTACTTAACCTCTCTGCTTCAGTTTCCTCATTTGTAACACAACAATAATCTGCTCATAGAATTTCTGTGAGGACTTAATCAAATTACATGTGAAATGTTTAGAGCAATGCTGTGCATATATTAAATGCCCAAGACCATGCCATTTAGAGCAGAGAATTGGGCCTTCTTTTCTCTAAAAAAAGGTTAAAGAGTTTCTGCTAAAGACTCAACTCCATTGCCAGTTCTTAGATGGTGACAGCAGGTGTCTCAGGAAGAGGGAATTTCAAGTAGTCACTGGAATTTACTTTGTGTATTTTAAATCTGTCATTTTTCTACTATATGCTTTTAAAGAAATAAAGCTCCTTTTGAATTCTGCTTCAGCTACATTCTCTCAAATTTTGATATTTACTACTCTCATGATCACTCATTTCTAAATAGTTTGTCATTTCTGCTTTATTTTTAGCCCAAGAGTTATTTAGAATGGTATTTTTAAATTTCCAAAATGGGTAAGCTTGGGAGGACTACTATTGTATTAATTTCTAATTTTATCATTGTCAGGAAACATGGCCTATATGACACATATTCTGTGTAATTTGACATTTTCTTTGTGTCTTAATACAGGGTCAATATTTCTTAATTTTCTATGTGTGTTTCAAAGGAACCTACATCCTGTTTGGTGGATACAAAAATCATTGAAGTCCCATCCCCACATGCCATGTTAATCCCTACCTGCTTTGCTTCTCCAGACCTGAGCTAGGTCTAGCAAAGAAGCAGTGAAAAGCCTCAAGAAAGGAAAGTTTGCCTTGCTTTGCTGGTGGGAAAAAAAAATTATTTTTAAAGAAAAAAAGAAAGGAAGAAGAAAAAAGGGGGCCTTGTGGGTAGATGTTATCTATATTAATGTCCAATCTATGGTTAGAAAGGCTAATTCATCCAGAATCACATGGCTAATAAGTAGCAAAGCCAGGACTGGAACCAATCCAATGCGTGGTCCAATCCAATGTTCACTGTTTACTGCTATATTAACTCAGAGAGGGACCTTGCGGTCTCCTCACCACCCACCACACCCACAATATTCTCCTTCTCACTACAAGGTTCCATGCAGAGTAACAGATTCATTCATTCATTCAGCAGTATTTACTGAACATCTAACATTCACCAAGCAATAGGCCAGATGCTTGGACCAAACTCAGACCCCCGGCTCTCCAGGAGCTCACTGTCTCAGATGGGAGACAGACACACAGGTCCTTACACCACCACGAAATGAGTGATGACAGCACTTAGCACAAGGAATTACACACCCAGGAGAAGATGGGGTGCCTGTCCAACGTCAAGCCTGGGGGGGAAGATGGAAGCCTGTTAGAGAATGTTTGCAGAGATGACTCCACTCCTTGGGGAAATTTTGAAGATTGAGCAGATTTACCCAAAGAAATCCTACAGGAAGGCCATTTGGGGTGAGAAGACCACAGCTTTTTCCTGCTTTCTCTCTCATCCAAGGAGCTAATCCAGGAGATTAAAAGAAGGCCTTTTTCTTTCTCCTGGAGAGCTCAGGTCCCCTTTGGGTCCTTCCTCCTCTACTCCAGGCCTGTTCACTCTGACTTCCTCTCCCCCTCCTCCCTCTTGTCCTGGCTCCTCAACACCTCTGTAGCACTCAGTTCTTAAGGATACAGAGAAGAGGAAGGAAGGAAAGAACAACCTCCTCTCCTCAACCCTTCCTTTCAGTCTGTCCCATAAGCCCCCCTCCTCGTGGTCATTCTAGAATACTTAAATAATAGTTACAACAGGTAACATTCATTGAACACGCAACATGTGCTAAGGATTTTTTGGAGACATGTGCTTCCTATTTACCATGCATTTACACCAATCTTCTGGGGGCACTCCCCAGCTTACAGCTGAGAAAACTAAAGCATAAAGATGCCAAGTAACCTGCCCAAGATCCTGCAGACAGGAGGGTCTTCTGGACAGCTGGCTGCACAGCCTTTGTCCTCAGCCATCTGGAGTGACGCCTTTTAACAGCTACCCCACCCCCACCCCAGCTGTAGCATGCAGCACTAGCCACAGGAAACACACTCCCAAAGAACTATAAAACAGATGCCAAGAGCCGTACTGACAAGGTCATGAAAAACAAGGAGAAACTGAGAAATTGTCACAGGCCACAGGAAGCTAAGGAGACATGACAACTGAATGCAATGTGTTGCCCTGGATTAGATCCAAGAACACAAAAAGGACATTAATGGAATAACTGGTGACATCTGATTAAAGTCCAGAGTTTTGGGAATAATAATGTACCAGGAGCAGTTTCTTAATTTTGATAAGCGTAACATGGGAACAATGAGGGAAACAGGTGAGGGGTAGACGGGAACTCTCTGTACTATCTACGTAACTTTTCTGTAAATCTAAAAGTAACCTAAAATTTAAAATTTATTTTTTAAAAAAAACTCCAAACTGCCCTAACCCAGACAATAAACATACCCAGGCAGTACACGCTCCACTAATCTCTTTAGCTGGGGGTTGAACTTCACTCAGTCTCCAGAGACTGGGAAAAGTTGCCATGGAAATGGTCCCATGACAGAAAGCAGGGTGACCTAACAGAGGAGATGGGGGTGGGCTGGCAGGGGAGTGGCACAGAGGCCTAACATAAAGGTGGCTGGAGATAAGGCCCCTCAGGAACTACAGAATCTGTGGTTAAACACATTTGCAGAATATCCCTATTCATCCACTGGATGGTTTGGTTTACAGCTTTCCAGGCTTAGGGCGGGGAAGGGAGATAACAGGAGAGAACAGGCATGCATGCGCGGCCTGTGCTCTCCGAAAACACAGCACCTCACAGGGCAAGTAGCTTCGGAAATTGCTGTTTTTTATATATCTACAAAAATAAAGAGGTTGTGGGGGACCCAGGGAAGGCACGATCAGAGCTGTCAGCCTGGGAAGCTTCCCCACAGTGGTAACACTGGAACCTGGCCTTAAGGGATGAGTAGTATTTTGCCAAGGAAAAATGCAGCAACTAGATTTCCACTGTGGTATCCACATTTTCTCCTTCATTGTCTTTCTGAACAGGGGCAACCTTCCATGTCATCTTGGGCTGGGGGTTTAGGTAGAGCTAGGAGCCTTGGAACTCTGTCCTTGGGGATAGACCAGCGACCTCCGGCTTTATTAGCAAATTTATGGGTTCCCTGGGTAAATGTTCCACTTCAAGCAGGTAAAGTTTCACTAACCCACAGGGAATGGAGCAAGAAAAGTAAGTCATAATAATGAATAAGGGATGTGTAGACGCCAAGCTGTTGCTGATCCACCAACAGACAAAAGTTTAATACATGCCTGCCATGCAAAGTGCTAGGCACTGGGGCCCCAGAGAATGAACACATCTGCCGCTGCACCAAGGGACATACAACATAGTTGGGGAGATGATCAAATACTGTGTAGGGTGATAGGAAGAAGCAAGACAAACATGTTCAACTCTTGACCCCACCACTTCCCAGATGGGGATCTTAGTCAAACCTGAGCTTCAATTACTTCACCTGTAAAATAAGAGTAACTTATAGCAACACTTTTCCTTGCAGGGTTGAGAGGATTTGAGACAAGGTATGTAAAGTACCTAACATAAGTTCTGTCCAATAATAAGTAGCTGCTCAATAAATGGTCATTGCTATTGTAACTGATATGGTGACTACAAGTACTGAAACCATCGACCTTAAATTAAAGACAATAGGGCATAGAAGACAAAGAGTACAACTCATAAAAAACAAATGGAAGGTGGTTTCAAACCCACTTGAAAGCCCCACTGACTTCAGACAAGTATTTCATTGCAAAGGCACATACATCCCACATGAGCTGCTGGAAGGGAGGTGAGTTTTCTAGGCTGCAGTTATAGAGCATCACCCGTAAAGAATGAGTTTTGAGATGTGGGTAGGAATTTTGACACAAGGTGGGGAGGAAGCACTACAAGGGAGAGAAGACAACATGAACAAGCATCTCTCCCTTAGCGCCTGCCAGTCCCCCAACCTCCCCCCATCCTCACAGGAATAAAAATAAAATTAATCCCCTTCTCTCATCCACGCACTCTCTGGCCTCCGGCTGATGGGTCTATAATCCCTACTCAATCCCCATCACTCGCATCTCAGCTCTGCTCCCCGTCTGCTCACAGCAAAACAGCTCTCCCAGAGAATGAATCCTCCCAGGTACAGAGAAGAGAGGCAGGAATCCTGACCACTGAGAAATCTCATCACTAAAGGACAGAACCTCAGGAAAGGAGCAAATTGGTGTAAGATTCGGTTATGATACAAAGCACGTGGCACACAGCAGGGGCTCAGTAAATATTTATTGACTGAATTAAGCTTTAAAGGGTAAGTACAGCTCCATATTTCTGATAGGGTTATAGTGTGTGTATATATATATAAATTCATCCAGAGGAACTCTGATCCCATAGAGATCCTGGAACTTCCAGTGGCAAAGGAGGCCAAGAACAGCCATTTAGGAAGCAGCAAGACACAAAATAGAGAGTAAAAAGTAAGTCTGGCCTTTAGAGCCCCAGGTGGTTGATTTTGTTAGTGTGTCGCTATTGGTGCTGGTCTTGGTGGGGCCAGTACATGCAAGTCATCGATAGTCCTCTGAAGATCAGTCTCCAAGGGGGTCCAAAGTCCTGGACCTCACTCCCACACATCATTGGCTTCTGCATTATCATTATCAACTTTTGACTATTTTTTGGTCCTCTTTTCATGTAATACAGTTCTTTGTTTTCTCTATGCAACCATTTCCCCTCTAATACCAGGACTTTGTACAATAATTCTGCCTAACATCATGCCCACCAGGATGCCAGGCACATAGAGATCAAAAAGCACTGATCATTGTGGTCAGCAGGTCCCACACACATGCAACTCTGTCAATGCCCCCATATGTTTTGTGTGTTCCTGATGGTTTATACACAAAGCACTCACCAACGGGAGTGGTTGAGAAAATCAAGATCCTTGCCTTTCTTCTTAAGAGACTCTACATGCATCTGAAGAGATTAGATGGCACTTGAAGAGGGACCTGAGCTCAAGCTTTACTTCTTTTGGGAACCCCTCAACCCCCATGTCAATCTCCCATCTCTCAGAGGCCAGCCAACAGGGTCTTCCTGGGGTTGCTTCTATCCCAAGGATGGTGTCATAGTATCTACTTCTCATCTGTCTCCCTACCTGACTGTGAAGTCCCTAGGAGCCAAGAACATGTATTTATCACCAGTACACTCCAGCATCTATTGCAGTGCCTGGCACACAGTAGGTACTCACTAAATGTCTGGTAAATGAAAAGACAGCCAAGCAAAAGATTCCTGGACCAGGAATTGTCCAGACTCAGCGGATTCAAAGTTCAGCTACTGAGAAATCAGTGAGAACCACCTTCTGAGACAGGCTGGGTGTAGGCACTGCACATTCCTGGCAAGCCTGTCCTACGTCACTGAAGCAGCAGGCTGCCGAGGGAGCCTACCAGGAAGAGCAATGCAAGAGATGAGGTGAGTCAGGTCTTGTGACCACAGCCTCAGGAAGGTATGACCTTCACTGTGGACGTTGCTCCCAAAGGGCCAAGACTGGGGAACTCACATTTACTGTGGTGACTCACAATGACCCTAGGGGAAAAGGACAATGATCCACTTTACAGGTGCAACTTCAAGGCCTCAGTCTCTATGGACTCCAAAGCCGTAGGACAGGCTCACAATGAAGCATTTTATAGAATCTACATTCTCAGGGTTGGTGGAGGCCTTAAATCTCCTAGTTCACCTCCCCCACCTCAAAGAAATGCTCAAATTCCTACAACATTAAACATCCCAAAGCAAGTTTCTTGCCTCCCTCCATGCTAGAGGGCATGCCACCTACCTCATCCTTGGGCAGCTCTGACTACTAAAAATGCTTTCTTACAGATTCCTGATTTCTACCCCTCAGCCCTACATGTTCTCCTTGTATCTTTTATACAAAGAGCAAAGCTAATCTTGTGCACAGGACAGCCCTCCAGCTATCTAGAAGCAGTTAACACCTCCCCACCCCAGGGTTTAGAAATATCACTACGGAAAGAGAATGCACAGGCTGCTCAATGTGAGGTTTCCTGCAGGTTAGCAAATGCTTTTCATTGATAACAGGAATCAGAGCAAGAAGATGCCTATCTTGTTGCAGTGAGGGCGATCTTTGGGGGTGGGGGTAGTAAAGGAGGTGGTCTAGACACCAAAATCCACATAAACCTTAATAGACTTCAGAAACCATTAAATAATGCCAGAAGGGGCTTCTGAGATCAACCCAATTCCTTGTTTTGCAAAGGAGGAATCAAGAAGCAGAGAAATAAAATGACACAAAGGAGCACAGCGATTAAGTGCTAGGGCCATAATCAGAAGCCTCGGAACCTGCAATCCGGTCCTCTCTGCAACGGCCCTGCCATACATCTGCCCTGCTCCAAAACACTCAGGCAGCCACCCTTTGATTGCTGAACAACACTCCCAGAATAACAGCCATCTGCAGTCTCACTTTCACCACATCCCCAAGAGGTGAAAGGAGGAAACCTATCATTAGCTCCATTTTACAGAGGGTAACTATGAGGCACAGGGTGACGGGACTTCCTCAGGTTCCCTGGCAAATTGAATTTATTCTCGGAACTCAAAGTTCAGTTAAGACTCTTTGCGCATTGTTGACAACGAGCTACTGATGAAAGGGACTATGGAGTATCTTCCTCTGGAAATGGACTACTTAACTCACGGAAGGGAGTTGCCTTGGTGTGCTGTCCAGTTTTGCACTTTCCTATGATTGCCGGGTGTGCTGACACAGAAAGACCTTCAAAACTATGCTCTTCTTTCCCTCCTGCCTCCCTAAGTGGCGTGCTCCAAGGAAAAGAGCACTGTGCAGGGTGTCAGGAGCCTGAGTTCCTCCTGGCAGTGCCCTGATCGGCTCTGTGCCCTGGGGCATCCCTCCTACCACTGCAAGCTCCATTTTCCTCATCTATAAAAACAGTGGCAATAAGTTCTGTCCCATCAGGGACCAGGATGACTAAGAGCAAGAACGAGGCAGGGAGGCCACCCCCACAATAGGCGACTGTCCCCTTGCTTCTCTCACTTCCTCAGCTCCCTCACCTCCTCTGCAGCCTTGCTACCCAGAGCAGGTGAAAGGGTCACGAAGGGAGGAGAAAGGAGAACAATTGTGACATCATCCCAAGCGTCCGCAACACCTATATTTTCCAAAGAGCACTTACAGTTATTAGCATATTTACACTTATTAAGTCCCAAGTGCCATACACCATGAAAGGGTTCTTCTGCACGCTCTGGTGGTTTTAGTCCCCACAACTACCCATTTTACAGATGACAAAACTTAGGCTGGGAATTTAGGGACAGCCAGTAAGCAGTGGAGCCAGGAGGACACCCCTGTTCTAATCCAGTCCTGTGTCCCCCAAACTTTAATGTGCTGGTCAGTCACTTGGGGTGATTCATGAATGATTAGACTGCGATTCTGTAGGGCTCAAAAACTCAAGCTTTAACCCTTCTCTAGATAAAGTTCCATAACGTCATGCAATCCTCACAACAATCTCTAAGGTATGATTATTTCCATTTGACAGATAAGGAAATAGAGACTCAAGGAGTAAGTAGCCGATGGCACAGATTTTGCGCAGCAGGACTGAGACCGTCTACCTTCAGATCCTTTGTCCGGACCCCAGCTGTCCCAAGGGATGTGGGGGGAGGGGGAAGGAATAATAATTACAGACCACCGGTTGGTGAGGAGCTCACTCATCCTGGCCTGTGACTGGCTCACAGCTCGAGAGGTCACCGGGGAGCTAGGCCTGGAGTCCCCCCAGGAGGAAAACAAGGAAGAGAGGAGAAGGAGGCTGGTCCTGGGCATAGTGCCAGGCAGCCATGGGCAGGTGGTGAGCTGACCCCTGACCTTACGGTGAGCCTAGCTGGGCCCAAGCACTCCCCCCGCGATCCCAGCTCTGAACAGACGCTGTCCAGCTTGGGAGGCGGGAGGGTTAGAGGCGTTCAGGGAAATCGCAGCCTAGCGATGAATCACCAGGCACATGACCCCGCAGAAGAGGGGAGGGTGCGGAACGGGCGCGGGATGCGGCCGGGGACATGGGGAGGGCAGGCCTGCAGCCCGGCCCCCCTCCCGCCTGGACCTGGGGAGCCAGGGCAAGCCCCCCTCCCACGCAGCCCCACCTCCCGGCCGCCCCCGCCGGCCGGGTTCCCGAGCGCGGCACGACTCACGGCCTTCAGCTGCTCCAGCCGGTCCTTCATCCTGGTGCCCAGGCGCCCGGGGGCAGGTAGCCCGTCCCAGGTGAGCGCGTCCCAGGTGAGCGGCCGGAAGGGGCGGCCCGGCCCGGCGGCGGACACGGAGCTGGAGGCGCAGGCGGCGGCGGGCGGCGGCGGATCGCTAGGAGGAGCGTCCGAGGCCACGGGAGGCTCCGCCTCGCCGCCCCCTCCGGCCCCCGCCCGCGCCGCGCGCTCCAAATCCGGCTCCCGGGCCGGCGCCGGCGCGCAGCGCTGATCCTCCCGCGGACCCGCCCCTTACCTGGGCCGCGCCCCGCGCTCCGTCTTAAAGGGCCCGCACCCAGCCGCCCGGCCACGCTGCGCGTCTCTAACTCCGCCTCCCCTAACTCGAGGGCCCTCCGGGGCCGGTCAAGGCCGGGCGGAGGCTCCCGCACTGGTACATCCTGCCGCGGGGCGGAGGAAGAGCGAGGGGGTCTCCTTGGCCTCAATTTCATCTTTTCTATTGGACATGCATCAGTGCGCTACCTGTGCCAGGCTCTGTGCTAGGATCCGGCCCTACAACAGACTCGTTGCTAGGCGGGGACAATCTCCCGAAAACAAATAACCCTCAGTGTGATTTGTGCTGCACTAGGTAGGAGGAAAGTGTTCTGAGAATGTCCAAGAGCCATTCCGCCTGGGGGGAGGGCATCCCAAGCCGCGGCATCTGCACGGTCTGGGGACTGCCTAGCGACGGAGGCGCGAGAGGCTGTCCCAAGAGGAAATAACTGAAGAGGAGGCAGGATGGGTCCGGCTGGGGCGAGGAATTTGGATTTTATGCTGTTGGCGATAGGGATGCCTCTGAGAAACGTGAGCCGTTCAGTGTTGAAGTCAGACACCTGCCACTAACAGTTTGTATCATTTGGGGAAAGCACTGTTTCTCAAGAGGACTCCGTTTCCGTGCCTATAAACCGGAGATAATACCCACTTCGCAGCTTGCGTGAAGCCTGTGGAGAGGAGGAGTGATCGATTCGTAACCTACAGAGCAGGGCTGTAAAGTAAAGAAGTTTGCACTGGGAAGCTTAAGCCCGGCTCGTTTCCCGCGTGGTGCGGAGGGTCACGGGTGGACTGTGTCATCGGACAAGGTGGGCGGGTTCTCCTCACTGCCCCACTCTTTCGCCCCGTCTTCTCCTTTCTCTCCCTCTCTTCCCGCGTCCCCATTTGTCTTCTTGGGAACAAAGGGCATATCCAGCAGGGTGGAGCTCAATAAACGGGACGGACAAGCCGAAGGTTTAATGCTCAAGTTGGGAAAAGAATCTGCTGTATACATTCAGGTTAAAAGGCTGTGAATATCTTCGTAGTCCTAACAGGACTTTGCCCTTTTCCGTGATCTGAGTGCGTGCTCCACGCTGACTTCATCGGCTCGCGTTAAGATACTGTCTGCGCGGCAGAGGTCGGGCTGTTGGAACGCGCCCTGCGGCCCGCAGCCCTGACCCTGTCTCACGCCCCGCGAACTTCCTTCCACCCGCCGCGTTCGCGGAGCGCAGGGGCCGGTGTGTAGCAACGGGAGGCTGCCGCGCCCCCTGGTGGTCATAACTGGACAAGGTGAGTAGGTCAGAAACTGTACCGTACCACCTCCTTCCCCTAGAAACTTGTTAGCGGGGTAGCTAGGTCCCTGCGCTTCAGGACAGCAGAGTCTCCTAAGGGAGACAGAGACAGGAACAACTTTGTAAGTTGTAAGTCTGAAAAGGACCACAGGGATCTGGAGTAAGAACTTCTTTCTATAGCAGAAATCAAGGGTAGCCTTTAAGCCTCTGCTCCGGCAGAAGTTTCCTGTTGAAGGATAATTGTTTTTAAAAGAGTAAAATCATGACTCATACAAATATAAAATGAAAGCACATCCAATATTTTATTTAATTCATTAATTAATGAGGGAATCAGTAAGGGGTTAAACCTGTCCAGAGGAGAACCCAAAGGGCAGACACATATATAGGCAATCAGGAATGCTAAAATGAATATGTTGTTAAATGCAAAACTGGCTTTGGTTGTGGTGAGGGAGCAATGGTACTTCCACTGGACAAAATGCATTTGCATCGCTATGGACAAGACTCATTTGCATTACTACCAATTTTCTACAACTTACAGAGTTGGAAACTAGCTACAATACCTTAAAACGCACAGACAATGGTAATGGTAAAATCATATGACCCAGAAAGGTGCATTAGACAAGGCCTAGCATGCCATAGTACACCCACTAATCCTTTTTTTCTTTTCTTTTTTTGGCCATTTTAATTTTTTCAGTTTTTCCAGACACTCCCAAGATAGCACTTTCCATAGCTGAACAGTTCCAACTGTGTTAAAAAGTTCTTTGTTACACAGAACAAAAATTTTCCTCCCTATAACTCCCACCATTATTTCTTTTTGCCTTTGTCCAAATATTTAAGAAATATTATCTGTCCTTCACCAGATAGGCTTTCCAAGAAGGAAGAGTTGCTATGGGGCACCAGAACAATTTCTGGACACATAGCCAGGAGGCCTGAGTTCTAGACACAACTGTATCACAAAGTAGCTGTCGTTTGACATCATACAATCTGTTTTTTCATCTGTCAAATAAGGGGACTGATCAAAACTAATGATTCCCAAACTTTTTAAGGTCAAGAATATCATATATGCATTATTTTTATTCATGGGCCTCTTGTTTGGAAAGATTCCATATTACTAACAAAATATATTTACTAGGTAATAAGAAATTTGGTTTCCTATGAGACGATGTTTCCATGAGGGAAAAAATGACCTTTTGGTTAGCCTGTGTGGCCATAACAGAAATGGCTATATAATTTCCCTTAAACTTTTAAACATTGAGAACAGCATAAAGAGTTGTCTTTTTAAAAGAAAAAAAAAAAGCCCTCTTAACTGCAATTGGAATCCAGGAACCAGAAAGGAAGCATCACGGAGTTTTTTTTTTTTATTAGGGCATACTATAATATTTGAAGGTAGATATTATAGATTAAATTCTTCTTTAAAACTCCTATTAGCTATAAGCCTAAATTGTTAATTTTATATTAATATTCTCTTTTCCCTGACAGTCTGGATTCCATCTGCCAGTTGTGTGCAAGAAACTAAGGAAAGTCAAGTTACTGTAGGACAAGGGACCTGGAGGAGGGGAGTCCGTGGGCTGGTGAGGAAGATGCTGATGTTGAACCAAGTGGACTATAGGGTCTGCAAGCAGGTATACAATGACTTAAAATTCCCAGCTCAGAAGGAGCCATTCTCTCTGAGATATAGACATATATTTTTTTTTCTGCCCCATGGTGGTACTTGGTTTCCCACCCACTAGGTCTAGTACAGCTGTTTCCCCATTAAACAAACATAGTCAGGATTAATTCCAGTGTTTGCATTTTGGTTATAAATAAATCAGCCAACACTTAATTTCACCTTTACAAACAAACCAAAGAGAGAATCCTGAGATTTGGGTGCTCCACTTCCTTCTCTCCTCCCTCTGAGCCTGTTTCTTTCCTACTGGAGTAAAGGACTGAACCTTACCCCATCTTGACTTCCAGGACCTGTTATGGGATGGGTGAGACCACTTTCTGGCTGGTGTACCTTGAGGCAGTGTCTCCAGGGTGTGGTGTTCAGTAGCAAGAGATAAAGGGATCTAGGGAATTGAAGAGGAAGACTCTTTCTGTTCCCTCATAGTAACTCTTGCCTGCTGGGAGAATAATCAAAATGGAGAATAAACTTCCCGGCTTGTCGCTATCTATTGCTGCAAGCAATATGCCCTAAAACCTAGCAACTTGAAACAACAAATATTTATTATCTCACAGCTGAGATTCAAGAATCCAGGTGCAGCTTCGCTGGATGCTTTTGTCTTAAGGTGCTATGGTTTGAATGTGTCCCCTTCAAGATTCAGGTGTTGCCAATGTGATTGTAGTATGAGCTGGGGCATTTAACAGACGATTAGGCCAAGACGGTTCGTGAATGGGACTAGGTTCCCTTATTAAAGAAGTTGATGGAGGGAATTTGGCTTGCTTGCCCTTCTGCCTTCTGTCACATGAGGATGCAGCAAGAAGGCCCTCACCAGACAGCAGATGCCGGCACCTTCACCTTGGAACTTCCCAACCTCCAGAACTGTGAAAGAATAAATTTCTGTTCTTTATAAATTACCCAGTCTCTCAGGTATTCTGTTATAGCAGCACAAAATGGATTAAGACACAAGGTCTCTCACAAGACTGTAATTAAGGTGTCTGCTGGGGCTGCAATCTCATCTTGAGACTCAGCTGGAGAGTGACTTGCTTCCAAGGTCACTCACATGGTGAATGTTGTTGGCAGGATCCAGTTTCTCAAGGCTGTTGAACTAAGAGCCTCAGTTCCTCAGTGGCTTTTGGTTGCCCTCAGTTCCTTGCCATGTTGGCCTCTCCATAGGGCAGCCTGCAACATGGCAGCTGCTTCCATCAGAGCAAGAAGTGAGAGAGAAGGAGAGAGATGGATGGAAGCCAAAGTGATTTGATATCCCACCTCATCCCATCCCATCTTGTATTAATCTCAGATGTGACATCTCATCCCTTTTGCTGTATTCTCTTCATTCGAAGCAAGTCAATAGGTTCAGTCCACACTCAAAGGGAGGGTGTTACTCAAGGGAGTGAAGACCAGGAGCCATCTCAGTGGCCACCTGGCACACAGTTCAAATCCAAAATTAATGCCAGGGGCATGCTATTTCACCTTCTTAGAGCTCTCTTCTCCCCCATATCCATCCTGGAAAGCTCCCACCCATTCTCCAGGTCTCAGAGTAGATGCTTCCTTTGGAAAGCACCTCACCCTCCAGCACAGACTTATGCATTTCTCAAATGTGCCTTTATGACACTGTAGACTTCTCCATCATAGCCCCTACCACACTACATAATTACTTACCCAGCCACTTGTCAGCCTCCTGCACCTTCTGTAAGTTCTGTGAGGACAGCAGCCTTGTCTCCCCTCTTCACTGATGTGAACCCAGACCTCAGCATAGGGCCAAAATGTGCTAGGCACTTGATAAATTTATTAAATAAATCTTCTCGTAATATGGCTCTGTTATGTCTTTCTTCTTATTAAAACCCATCAGTGGCTTCTCATTACAAGGAGTAGGGAATCCAGACTCTTCTTAGAATGGCATTCAAGGCTTTGCCCAATCTGGCCCAAGCCTTACATAATGTTACTCCCTGACACCGTAAGCCTCACCAAACAACCATGTCTTTTCTGAATCTAATTTGTCTCTTTATGATTTCCACTTCCCTCTGCCTGATATGTCCTTCTTCCATGTCATATCTGGCAAATCCTGCTCCTCCTTCAAGACTGAAGCCTTCTCCACTTTGCCCAGGTGGTCTCCAGGTGGGTCTCTCTGCACCTTCCCAACAGGACTTGTTCAGATGTCTTTCTAAAGCACACCCTATGTTGTCTTATACCTAGCTGCTTACACAACTGTCTTCCTGGCTAGACCATAAACTGCTTGAGAGTAACAACTTGGTAATATTCACCTTCCATGAATAGCGCGAAGTAGGTGTGCAGCAAATATTTGGAGAATAAAAGAATCATTGACTACTCACACACATGCACACACACACACGCAAATGCACAAGCACACACAACCTGGGGATCCTTCTGCCCTCTCCCTAAGGAGGAAAGAAGATTCTTTCTTGATCCTGCCTCGTAAAACTAAATGCAATTGCAACTCCTTGTGACTTCAAGGATAAACTTTTTGTCACTGAGTTGAGTATTTAAAATAATGAGCTTTATTAATAAAGATGTTTTATATCACATTGTTCAGATTTTTTTCCACATTAATCTCCATATACCATAAACCTGTGCCTATGATTTAACAAGGTAAATTATTTGTACCACAATTTGTTTTGTATTTTTATACAAATTCCTCAATCCCTGGAGCCATAAAGCATAAAATGCTACTCTGAAGAGCTTGGTAAAGGAAGTGGGAAGACTCGGTGGGGAAGCCTCTTACAAAGAAGCCCACTGTTACTTCTGAAGTGCAGAACACATGATTGCTTCTTATAGCACCTTTGAACACATGTCAAGACTAACAGGATATGCAAACTATTTAACTGATAAGGGATTAATAACCAAACTATATAAGGGACTCAACTCAATAGCAAAAATAATAATAATAATAATCTGATTGAAAAATGGGCAAAAGATCTGAATAGACATTTCTCAAAAGAAAACAAACAAATGCCAACAGGTAGATGAAAAAATGCTCAACATCACCAGTCATCAGGGAAGTGCAAGCCAAAACAACAATAAGCTATCATCTCACCCCAGTTAAAATGGCTATTATCAAAAAGACAGAAAATAACAAATGCTGGTGAGGATGCGAAGAAAGAGGAACCCTCATGCACTGCTGGTGGGAATGTAAATTAGTGCAGCCACTATGGAAAACAGTAGGGAGGTACCTCAACAAACTAAAAATAGAACTACCATATGATCCAGCAAGCCCTCATCTGGGTATATATCCAGAAGAAAGGAAATCAACATGTCAAAGAGATATTTGTACTCCCATGTTCATTGCAGCATTATTCACAATAGCCAAGATAGGGAATCAACTTAAGTGCTCATCAATGGATGAAAGGATAAAGAAAAATGTGGTCCATATGCACAAGGAAATATTATTCCACCATAAAAAGAATGAAATCTGTCATTTGCTACAACATGGGTGGAACTGAAGGACTTTACGTTAAGTGAATTAAGCCAGGCACAGAAAGACAAATGTTGCATGTTCTCACTCATATGTGGGAGCTAAAAAAAAAAACTGATCTCATGACGGTAGTGAGTAGAATGGTGGTTATCAGAGGCTGGGAGTGTAGTGAAGAAGGGGGCATAAATAGGGGTTAGTTAATGGGGGCAAAAATACAGTTAGATAAAAGGAATAAGATCTAGTGTTTGGCAACACAATAGGGTGACTATAGTTAACAGTAATTTATTGCATACTTCAAAGTAACTAGAAGAACATACTTATAATGCTCCAACACAAAGAAGTGGTAAGTGTTTGAGGTGATGGATATTCCCATTACCCAGATTTGAGCATTATACATTGTATGCTTGTATCAAAACATCACAATTCCCTGTAAGTATATACAACTATTACAACTATTATGTATCCATAAAAATTAAAAATAAAAAGAACATATATATTAGAAAAAAGAGTAACAGGATATTCATAATGAAGCACAGGTGAAAGGAAATTGGATAATTACGGCTTTAAACTTTTTGTAATTAAAAAAATAGGACATCTAGTGTGAGTATTTCTCCATTTGGATGTTTGAATAACCATGCTGAGTTTTTATAATATTATACTTTCACAGTTTTGTTTCATTCTGATATCTCACAATAACTCGGGGGGGAGCTGCATTTCATTATGAATTAAATTAAGTACAGAGAAATAAGGTGATTTTCCAAGCTCACACAGCATGCTGATAGGCATGCTGCAGGAGGTAGTGGTTATGTGTCCAGGCTGTGGGACCAAACTACTCACATCAAATCTCAGTTCTACCATGAATAGTTGTGAGACCTTGGACAATTTATTAATATTTAATGTCCCTGTGCCACGGTTTTTTTATCTGTAAGCAGAAATGATAATAATACCCATCTCGTGGATTTTTGTGGAGATAAATGAGTTGATAAATGGAAGTTGTTAATTCCCTAATTCAATCACTTGAAAAGAAGTCTACTAACCCATTATAACTTCACTCCTTTCTCAAACAGCATGGGGAACTGAGAAATGCCTGGAATATTTCAATCATGAGTGAAATAACCCTCTTGGTATTCAGAGTCAGCATCAGCCAATGCAGCATTTTCCAAAGTAGATTCAACAAGACAAACCATTTCAAAAGATACTCCGAGGAAAAAAGAATTTGGAACACAGGATGAAATACATTCCTCATCTTAGAGAGTCGTGACTGTGAGTTTGCATGGTACAGACTCTGAGTAAACCTGTGGTAAAACACTAGTTTTACTTTGGTCAGCACAGTATTTGTCACACTTATTTGACGATATAATGTTTATTTCACTCAAATACCTATTATCCAAAGGACTGGTGTCCTACAGATCATACTGACCTAGCAGAATATTACAGTAGAACACGGGAGGGACAGAAAGTATCTATGAACAAACCAAAAAAGATCCTTCTGGTTCTTGTCTTTCAAAGAAAGAAGGCAGAATTTCAATTCCACTTCATATGGATTCTGGTCATGGTTTTTGCCTTTTAGGCCTCTGTTACTCCTTCAGAGAATAAAATAAAATTTATAGCATACTTTTTATACTTTACCAGATAAGGAAACAGAGACCCAGGGGATGATTTTCTGTTCTTGTCCCTTCCTGTTTCCTCCATCAGAAATGCTCTTCCTGCTCCCTTTTGCACACCCCGAGAGCTGGAGCCCTGTCATAGTGCAGCTCAAACACCACCACCTCCCCCGGTCACACTTGCCTTGATTCCCTTCCCTGTCCCTTCTCTGAAATTCATAGTATTGTATCACTTGGCCCTTGGTGTGACTGTGGTTTGAGCTCTTAAGTCTCACTAGACTTTTTACTTCCTTCCAGGCAGGAGCTACTTCTTGCTCACCTTTCTACTTCCTGCTCCACTGACCACAGGTGGGTACATAGTACATAGTAGAATTCAATAAAGAATTGTTTATTGCCTTGTTGGTGTTGTAGAATGAGTACATCATTAAATAGTCAATAGGCAGAGGAAAGAACGAGCTTTCCCCGCCTTACAAAAACATGGTAAACCATTGACACACTGACACCATCGCCTTGAGACAAATGACAATCATGAAAATGACTATCATTCTACTTAGACTCCTCAGAGTCACCGTAATGAGTCCCTTGTCCCTCCCCACCGTCCAGCTAGTGTTTGTCTTCACAGAAGGGGCTTTGCTCTACTTGAATCCAGGGCTGAACCAACATTCCCCCTCTCCTACCCAGAGAGGCTCAATTAGCAAAGCAACTTTTACATATTATGCTACTTAGCTTGAGATACACGGAAAAGGAGAATATGAGATACGTGTATGAGAGAGAAAGAAAGAAGTGATGAGGAGAAGGGGAAAAGGAAGAAGAAAGAAGGGAGGAGAGTGGGGAGCAGAAGGAACAGGCACGGGCAGAGCATTTTAGAGGCAGACTGGTACAGAGTCAGGGACTGACGTGGAGGCCAGATAGCTCTGGCATAAAAGTAAGAAAATGGAGCTACCGAAACTGTTAAGCTTCAGTGCTTTCCCCAGAACCTTTCCCTGGAAGATAAATTGGAATGAAAGATTAATAATTTTTTCTTTTTTTTTTTTCTTTTTTTTTAATGAGTCCCAGCAGGGGACTCTCTGGCAAGTGCAGAGAAGATTAATAATTTTTTAAAACCCACAATTTCAGCCTTTACCCTGTGGGAATCATGAGGGAGTGGCTGGAATGGCCCCAGTTTGATTTGCATCTTATTCCTGGCTCAGCCCTGCCTAGATGTGCAGTGCTTGGGCCTGCGGAGAACCTGAGAACTACACCTGGAGATAAATCCAAGACAGCACACGCTTCACATGCGACGGTGAGGATGGTAATAACCACATTCGCTGCTATTATCCCTTTAAAAGTCACAAGGTATTTTCACTTAATGTGTCTATTCATCCCCATAACTACTCCCAGAATTTAGATCCTGTGAGTATTTTAATCCCTGTTTTGGAGATGAACAACCTGAGTCTGAGAAAAGGAAAATGACTTTTCAAAAATAATATAACTAAGAAGTAACAGTATAAAACAATGAACCGTTGTCCCTTCTCCTCTTCTTTTCAGCATGCCCATGTGTCTCTACCCAAGTATGTTGCAGAGGATCTTGTGTTTAGAGCAGCAGGAAGCTCATCATTGCCCTCTTCAAAGCATCCTTAAGCTCTCTGTTCCTCGTCAAGGGTTCAGGGCTGATGAATGTGTAAACCGCAGACACTACCCGGTCCCTCTCAGGAGAGTAGCTGCAGCTGGGGCACAAGTAGATGAGGCTGGTACGTCCGTACTGGAGAAGAACCACAGTCAAGTGGGAGGAGCAGGTGGAGAAGTCCTTGTGCCTCCCCTCAGCAAAGCAGATCTTCAGGATGGCAGCCACGATGAAGACATAGGAGAGAGGGATGAGCAGGAAGGGGATGGTGAGGACGATGCTGGCCACAAACAGAGTGGCCCCAGGTTCCTGCACAGGCCAGTCTCATGACACGGAGGACATCACAGTAGAACATGCTAATTTCTTTGCTGCTGCAGAAAGGGAGTCAGAAGATAAGCCAGGTCAGCTGCATGGCCAAGATGAACCCAGCAGCAGAGACCTCAGGGCCAGTTGGATACACAGCCTCCAGCTCATGATGAGTGTATAGCGCAAAGGGTGACAGATGACCACAAACCGGTCATAAGCCACAACAGCCAGCAGAATGCAGTCAGTGCTGCCCAGGAAGATAAAGAAGAGCATCTGGGCTCCACAGCCAGGCAGGCAGACGAGGTTTCTCTCCGTGGACGGGACACTGGCCAGAGTCACAGGGGCAACGGTGGAAAAGTAGCAGATTTAGATCTCCAGAGCTGCCAAGTTTGCCAGGAGGAAGCACATGGGGGTGTGGAGACAATGGCTGATCCAGATGGTGAGAAAAATGGAGACGCTGCCACTAATGCTGACCAGGTACATAATCAGGAAGGCCACAAGAACCAGCATCCGCACCTCGGGGAGTTTGGAGAAGGGATGGGAGTGGAAGTGAGTGAATTGTCCCAGTTTGGCTTGTGCCCTCCGTGTGTTCAATGCGCTGGGCCTGCCAATGGTACAGGTGCAGCCCCTGAGGATAGATGAATGTCAGGACCAGACCCTACTGCTGGATGATCCTCTCAACTCCTGGCCTCGCCCGTCCTTGATCTTCTCAGCTCCAACTATCCTTGCCACCAGTCTAAATTCAGCAACTCACTCCTTAACACCTTTCTGTTGCAATCACCCAGAAATACTTCACCACTGAAACTTTTTATTGTGATAAAATATACATAATATGTATCATTTTAACCATTCACAAGTGTATATTTCAGTGGCATTAACTACTTTCACACAATGTTGTATAACCATCACCTCGATCTTTTTTATCATCCCCCAAAAACACCTGTGCCCATTAAACAATAACTCTCCATTATCCCCTCTTCCCAGCCCCGAGAGACCTCTATTCTACTTTCTGTCTCTATGAATTTGCCATTCTAGGTACCTCGTATAAATGGAATCATAGAATATTTGTCCTTCTGTGTCTGGCTTAGTTCACTGAGAATAGTGTTTTCAAGGTTCATCCATGTTGTAACATATATTAAAATTACATTCTTTTTATGGCTGAATAATATTTCATTGTGTGTATATGCCACCTTTAGTTTATCCATTCATCTGTTCAGAGACACTGAACTATTCCCATTTTTTGGCTATTCACAGCAATGCTGCTGTAAACATTGGTATACAAATACCTCTTCAAGTCAGCGCTGAAATCTTAAAACACAGTATAACATTCCCAGACCACAAACCCCTCTACTTCTTTGATACCTTAGCTGGTCATCAAGAACACAGCCTCTAGTCTAGGTGCTAATCGCTAGTTTGACTGAACGGTCATATAACCTTGGGCTACTTGTTGACACTTTCTGCTTCAATTTCTCCATCTATCAAGATTAACAGTAGGACACAACTCAGAAGATTGTTGTGAGAATAAATGTGTCTGGCTCCTAGTCAGCACTCCATAAATGCAATGATCATCAATACTATGAAGTGGGCTTCCTAGGAAGCATCTCAGAATGCTAGGGAAGATGTATGCCTCCCTGGTTCTCTTTTCCCACCTCATGGGGAACAGGGCACAGAGGGGGAAACTGGGGCTAGGCCACCTGGGTCCCACATTTTGGAGTTTTCACCAAAGTGTTTTTGTCTGTGGATAGTTGCTAGTTGATATTTCTGGGGAGGGAGTGAAGCCTGGGACCTCCTATTTCACCACATTGCTGATGTCACTGAGAGTGTCTGTTTTGAAGACTTACTTGCTTTTAGTATCATTGGTATATAGTGTAACTTCATTAGCTCCAGGTTAAACTAATGTTAATGTTTCAATTCATTTGTAACTTCACACCAGGAAGTCCCTCACAGGGTCAGGAAATCCTAAGGTCAGTAGGGTTCCTTGGTCCATTCCCTAGGTCTAGACCACACAACAGCTCAATCAGCCCATTTTTCCCTTTACCCTTCCTTACCTTCTGCCTAGAGAGGTTGACAACCGCATCCTTACCTGAATCTGAGTAAAGCTCAAGGTGGAATCTTCTTCTTAGTATCTTGGGAACCATGGAGCTGAATCACTGAGAAACTACCTTTCACTGAGGGAAGCACACATTTAGATATTGTTAATACTTTCCTGCTGTGTCTTCACAAGAGAAGAATGTGGGACTTTGGGACCTACAGATGCAGAATTGTGGGTTCTCCCTCAACTCTCTCTCCTTTTCATCTCATTTCTGGAGAATTCCCTACCCACTTTGGTTCAACAGAGTCCCAAGAGGCTAACTTAGCTTTCAACTTGACCATCCCCAGTAGGTCAATGTTTGAACACAAACAGGAATTGTTTGGGGACATGATATTCTAAACCGATTTAATTGCTATAATACTAGACTTAGCTATATTTTAATCGTTGCTTAAATTCTTATTCTCCAAATTTAAGGTTTGGCAAGATAGTCAACTCAATTTGTTCAAGTAGAAGCTAATTTTGTGCACCTAGAAAAGTTCTCAGAATCCTTCAAATCTCAGCCAAGTCTCACCTGTTAAATAAAACCTTATTCTGATACACACACCTTCCCCCACATTCCTTCATGCTCTGTGGTGGCTTTGTGCCCACCCCAGTAATAGCAGTTATCACTCTGTATTGTGCTATTATGGTATTGTTGTTCCACCTCTACTAGGATAAGTCCTCAGTAGGAATAACTATTTCAACTAGGTGTGGCATTGCATCTTCTAGTGTGGTGCCAAGCACACACCACGTGTCTGGCATTCACTGATGGCAGAATGTTGTATCGTTGGACATTCCTTCTGTTCATCACCAAATTTTGTTCAAGACAATATCACACTCTGTAAATGAAGTGTTTTATACAAATTGCTGATATTGACCCTGGTCAAGGAGATTATAAAATGTTGAAAATAAAGTTTTCCAAACTTTAGCTATTCATGGAAAAACCTTCATGATTGATGTTTTATCTGAGTTATCAGTATTATTTGCTTAATATATTTCTTGGCTTATATTCAACTCACTCACTTTTTGCTATATAACAATATGTATTGTACTGGTTATGTATATTTTATCCCTTACTTTTAAATAAATACAAAAAATATTTAAATGCTCATTATGTAGCACCTAAAACTTTCATTTCCAATACCAGTAGCTCTGAACACTCTAGAACCATTGTTGAAAAGAAGGCCTTAACAAGTGTGTGTGTGTGTGGGTGTGGGTGTGAGAGAGAGACAGAGAGACAGAGAGAGAGAGACAGAGAGAGAGAGAGATAAGGAGAATTTGACAATAGTTTTTCAAAGCAATTTTGAAAGAAAAATACAAAACCTTTCCTAAAGAAACAATCACCACCGATTTAAAGAATCTAATTATGTGTCTCCTTAGCCGGAACATATTTCAACAAAGTACAAGTATTTATTTCCACTCAGAAGAGACCAAATAAAATCATTTTATTGCTCTAGAGCAGTAGTTGCCAGGTACTGGCCCCCACACTACAGACAGACCACGGATGGGTTTTCAGATGGGTTGTGTTTCACAGTTTTGTTATACTGCCCAGTGCTTAAGAATGCAACGTGGCAGAGCAGTTGCCATGCTTGAGTTGGAACTCAATTTATTTGGAATCTAGACCATTTCCACTACAGCTAGAGCAATAGTTGTCTCTGAATGACAAAGAAGGCACTTTTTTATTGATATCATATCAATATATATACAGTTGTACATATTTTGAGGGTGCATATGGTACTTCGAAGCCTACATACAATGTGTAATGATCAAATCAAGGTAATTGGGATTTCCATCACCTCAAACATTTATCTTTTCTTTATGTTGGGAACATTACAATTATTTTTTCCAGCTACTTTGAAATATACAATAAATCTTTGTTGGCTATAATTTCCTTACTGTACTATTGAACATTAGAATTTATTCCTTCCACCTAACTGTATACCCGCTAACCAACCTGCCTTCATCCCTCCTCCCCTTCCCTTCCCAGCCTCTGGCACCCGTCATTCTACTCCCCACCTCCGTAAGATCCACTTTTTTAGCTCCTAGGTGTGAGTGAGAACATGCGATATTTGTCTTTCTGCGCAGAAAGCACTATTTGACGGTACTTTAGTAATTCCAGCCACATAGAATTTTTTAACCTTTCTCTTTCTTCTTTCTTTAAGCTCTACATTTCATTTTCTCATTCCCCCCCCCCATTTCTTTTTCCTATCTTTTTCTCTTCTTTTTCTACACCCCTAGCTATGGTTTTCTATTTGCTGAATTTAATGTACCTTGTGTCTAATATGTGCTAAACAAAAAACTCATTTTTTAAAAGCTTCAGGGACAAAAATCGACTGACTCCTTAGCAAGTGGCAGCGGCCTTTAGTCATCTTCTGGCCCATCTTCTAGAATCAAACTCCGGGGAGTTTGGAAGAGAAAGTGACGGTATCCAAGGCGACCGTGAGGATATTTCTATGACCAATGCATCATTTTCTCCCGTGTGCTCTCTCCACATTCTCCACTGGTCCACTGAGTGCTTCTAGCTGACCCCACCATTTGAAGCTGATCCTTCCCAATGCAACCAGGAAACCCAGTAAGCACAGCTGGCAAGTGTGTGCTGTGACTCTGTGACCTGAGGGTGGCCAGTTAATCTTGCTGTTGATAGACGAGGACTTGACCAAAACCTCCATCTCCTCTCTCCAGGAAAAATAAGCAGACAGACGCTCCAGTAAATGTTCTGTGCCCCCAGAGATCTTTATTTTCCTTGCTCAAAGCAAAGATTGGGAGTAGGGAGCGCTGAATTTCACCACAAAAAAAAATTAAATAATTGGATTTTTACTATTCTTTCTTGAAGTCTTTTAGTTTTAGGTCAAACTTACGTGGGTAACAATCAAACTTTAAAATATACCTAAAAGGATTTGTTTTCATGCAAAGAAGGGCGTGAGTCTAACAGTTTGCATTTTCAATACACTCATGAGTCTGCTTTTACAGCCTAGTTTCTGTTACAACAGACCCATTTCATTCAAAGCTGCAGAACCATTTCCCTAAATCTTTGCCGTTGGTTATTTATGCAATCATTTCCCTAACAGTATTCCCAGAAGATTGTCTTCATTGGATTAAATTAAGAGGTGTTGAAGAAATACAGAGGTCTCAGGATCACATATTTGGGGAAGCTCCAACTCTACAAAGATTGTTCCACTAGAACTTTTTAGATAATGCGCATGTAAGTTTTCAAGACGAAAGTAGATGTTTCCTCTCCTTAGCTACAGAATTCTTTTTTTTACAGGTCATGTGAAGGAAGTGGGCACTTGAAAGCAAGCCAAAATTTTAACAAATGCTGATTTATACTGTTCTAAAAGAGAAAATGATACAACTTTTTATGGTAACTTCTTTTCAGCAGCGCTTGAGGATTCTGATATCTTTGTGGCTCTTGGAACATGGCACATTTGCTTTCTCAGCTTGTAGTCACCTAAATAATGTAAATGCATTTCAGGAAAAAACAAGAAATAGATTTTTTTTTTCTAGGGAGCAATAGAATCAAAATGAGACCAAGGTATCTGACCACAAATGCTGCAATTGACATGGTGCTATTATATCCACAATCACATTTAATGGTTCTTTCAACACGCCTCACAAGCAGGCTGATTTTAGAGACGAAGAAAGACATTGTGGCTTCACAGCTAGAAAATGGACATATAGCAACAGAAGAAGAGCAATAGAATTTACAACAATTCCTGACATTTAGGTCTCTTTTTTCTGTTGGCTTCTAGGTTCGTCCAATTTTCTTTTTCATGTAGGAACAGCTGTTTGCTCAACAATATCCAGAAAGAGTCAATGTGTTCAGAGCAGCAAGAACTTTGCAATTTCTTGTTTTAAGAGCATCCTTGAGCTCCTTCTTCTTCATGCTCCTCATTCATTGTAGGAGTAATGAATATGTATCACAGACACTACCTGGCCCCTCTCAGGAGAGTAACTAGAGCTGGGGCATAAGTAGGTGAGGCTTGCACATCATACTGGAGGAGGACTCAATCAGGTGAAAGCAGCAGGTGGAGAAGGCCTTGTGCCTCCCCTCTGCAGAGCGAATATCAGGGTGACAGCCATGACAAAGAGAGTGATGGGCAGTTAGGGATGATTAGGACAGTGACAATGACCACATAATTTGCGTGATAATTTAACATTTACAAAGTTTAATTTATATTTCATTTCAATCTTATAACACTTCACTGGATATGTTGGGCAGTGTTTAATACTTCAGCTCTTCAGATGAGGAGATCACGATTCACAGAAGTGAATTGACTTGTCCAAGTTAGCACAATTGATCAGTGGCTGATCTTGTATTGTAAACCAAGACTTCTGACTTTATATTTCATCCAGTATGGGTGATCAGCAGTAAGAGACCTTGGGTGTCCAAGGGGGTCCAAGTAAAGCTGAGTTATACAGCCTGCCTGACATTTTTAGTTAAAAAAGGGAAAGCTTTCTTCAATAACTCCCTTCTATAAGCTAGTTAGCCAGTTGGACCATTTTCTTCACATAGCTAATACCACTAGGATTCACTCCAGTGGCTCAGACCAATAAGTAAATAAAATTAAATTAGAAAATAATGACATTATTTTGTACTGTTCAAGTCTAATTCCATTGTAATTCCATTACAAATTGGAGCATGCTGATGGATGTGTAATGAAAGAAATGAAAACTACTCATATCCAAATCTAGTACATTAAGTATGAAACTTCATGGTTCATTATTATTGCAGATTATATGTATTCCAACTCTTGGATAGAAACTTATAATTAGGAGCTTTCTCTTCTCCAATCCCTATCAAGACCCTAGTAGTGTAAAACAGTGTTTGTGGAGTATTTCCTGAAAGACATGTTAGCTAATCAGGCTCTAATAGTTTAGGTTTATTCCCTAAAGTCAATTTAGAAAATCAAAGTGCTGTGTCTTTTACTCGTTGTTATGGGCTGTTCCAGAACTGCTTTAAGTGCCTCATACATTAATGCCACACCATCAGCCTGCACTGAGAATGAGCAGTTAGGGTCACAGGCTCTGCAGTGAGACCGTGCCAGTACTTACTAGCTGTATGATCTTGGGAAAATCACTTTATCTCTGCGAGCCTCAGTTCTTTATGTGTAAAATGGGGATGATAATTGTACCTACCCCACACGATTTTGTGGGATCAAGTGAGATAACGTGTACTAAGCACATACTTAAATGATCGATAAATGATAGTGTTATTATCCTTGTTGGTATGTTGTTATGTGTGCTGTATTATCCTTTGAAAACTGTGAAAAAAAGGTGCTTTTACATCTAAGTTTAAACAAAAAAAAGTGTTCTGTTTCTACACATATTTATTATTCTATGAACTCTGAAATTCTCAAATTTAGTTATATTTTATTCTTTTACTTGGCTACTAGGAAGCTCAGACACCTGTAGGTGAACAGTCTGTAAACTGCAGAGGAGCACGTGCTTTGCATTTCTGCACAACAGTCTTACTACCGTATTCTTTATAATCCTGCCTGAATTTTTCATTGACCCCAATCTTCTTGATCACGTGTTTTTAACTTTTGGATTAGACGTATTTTTAAGCTGCTTCAAATCTTTCGTGGAAGGATATTACCAAGAAAATCTTTGTTGAATCTCCTCCACATTAGCACTATTGAAAACACCTGTATGGCCCTGCACTTCTTAATATTGTTGCCTGGCCAAGGACCCCAAGAATTGCAGTGACACCCTCGGGACAATGCACAGCTGTTGTGGGAAATAGAGGCCCAGCACGGTAGCCTCGATCTTTGCCATAGGCCACTCACACTGCACGTCCTCATTCTCGCTTTTGCTTGTCACTCGGAGAAAGTGAGTTGCATGTCACATCTCCGTGATTTTCTTCAAAAGTTGTCTAGCAAAAGTTTCCTTAAGTTTTTGATATGGGGCAAATAATTATTCCCTAGAACTACCTCTTATGAAGTCTTTCCTGCCCCATAGTAAATGATCCAGTGTAATTGATTCCTATCTGCCAAAAATATGGGGAATGAATAGTACTGGAAGTGAGGTTGAAATAGAGCAGTAGCTCTCAATGTTCTCTGCACCATACAGGAATGTCACAGTATTTTCTCTATGAACCCCACAGTAGTAGTGATAAAGCTAATAAAGCATCAGATAACACGATAAACACTGCACATACATTGTCTCCTTCAACCTCCATGACTACTTTATGAGGGAAGAAGAGTACTATTACTCCCATTTTACAAATCAGGAAACCAAGGTTTAAAACATTAATTAACTTACCCAAAGGCATACATCCAGTGAGTGGCTGAGCCAAGGTTTGAATCCAGGCATGTCTGAATTCAGACCTGCTCTTTTAACCACTCTTTTATATTGCTTCAAACCCCCATATTTTGAAAATTTGTCTGCCTAATTGTATCTTTTAAACAAAAAATAAGCAAATAATAATAAAAGATGCACACACAGTACAACTTTATTTCAGGAAAATGTATGACTAATGTTAGGGCTTTTGAAATATTAAAATTATCTTGAAAACCCCATTAATAATCTTGAGGGCCTTTTGAGATTTGGGCATCCAAGGTGGCAACCACTAGATGACCTCTAAAATTCCTTTTAATGCTATGATTTCATAAATGACTGAAGAAGAAGATGAAGAAGAAGAAGCTCTAGATGATCTCTCATTTCTCCACTGGCAGAAAAACATCTCCCCAGATATTTTACATAAAATTGTATAAAATTGAATGAAACATTAGCATTCATTAATTTTAACAAATATTTATTGAGACATTACTGTCAGGATTTGAATGATTTGATATGTAATACCTGAGTGGATGATGAATTAAAAGTTCTATTTTAAATATGTTAAATGTGGGATACTTATTAGTGATCCAAATAGAGATGTCAGATAGACAAGTGTGTATACAAGTCTGGAGTTCAGGGACGAAGTTAGGCCAGCTAGAGAGTTATCAGCATATTTAAAGCTAAACAACTAAATTAGCTCACCTACAAAATTATGTAAATAGAAGAGAGGACGTAGGACCAAGACCCAGCTTGTGCAGAATTTAGGAAAATAGAGGAAGCCGCAAAACAGACTAAGAAGAACTATCAGAGAGATAGGAGTAAAATTGGGAGGAGGACATGCTAATTACCCTGATTTGATCACTATACATTATATGTATTGAAACATCACTGTGTACCCCATGGAAGTGTACAATTATTATTTGTCAATTTAAAAATAAAATAAAGTAAAAATTAGGAGGAAATTATTTCCCAGAAGCAAAGAGAGTAGGAAATATTGTAGAATGTGGCAAAGAGAATAATGCTGCATGTAGAAATTTTTTAATGGATTCTAGATAAGTAAAGTGAAAACAATCATTTTTCTTTCCCCCCACTGACCTCATCATTGAACTTAGGAACAAGTTACTAAAAGACCATCCCTAGGGAAGATGTACCAATGGAATAATCCTGATGCAATTTTAACTCTTAGGTACACTGTATTTAATCTTGCTAATTTTTGCTTCCCAAGCAGACCTCAGTCATCTCAGGGGACCCACAATAACTTGTTAGTCAGATTAGTTATGAATGTCATTATTTGGTGATAGTTTTGAGTCTGAATACCAGTGCAACTTCAAAGGTAAGTTCGAGCCATGGAGATGTGGTAAGTAAAGATGTTACCTTGCACAAAGAAGAAAGAGGCGAGAGGGAACATACCCTCAGTCTAAGAGGTGATCTGATAGGAATCAGGTCTCGTTTAAGAAGTGTTTTAAAATAATACCCTGGATCAGTGAGATATGTGACCTAGAAGTGGTCAGCATGCCAGCCCAGGAAAATTTTGTGGACAGTAAGACCTTGAGGCAGACCTCTGGGGTCTTCAGTGTTTAGCAAAGGATCCACGAAAATCTGCAATGGCTTGAAGTTCACTTGAGTCTGGTGATAGGTAAGAATCTCCTCCAGGACCCTAGATTTTAGAAGTAGAAAAATCCCTCGTCAGTAACTAAGCCAAGGGCTGGGGTATACATCAGCCAGGGACCAGAAGCTAAGTATTGAGCTTTTCACAGAAAGAGTCAAAGTCTAGTCCTTATTCAGAAGCAGTATTTTGTACCAGATGGCTTAAGGGGAACTCTAGAATATACAATGTGAACTCCATGTTCTTCAAACTGATGAAAAGCCAGAGAAACTGTTCAAAACAGTCAAGGGATCACACTCTAGATCAGATAAAATGTGCTCAACACTGATCAGTCCTGAAATACAGAAATGTGAGTACCTTCAAGGGTCCACTACTTTTTAAAAAATATTCATCATTCCAAATTTCAAATTTGTAAAAATTGAAAAATTAGAAAATACTTTTATTATAAAAGGAATGACTAGAAGTTTCCTTTACATAGGAGTCACCCTCATGCCTTAAACAATAATTGTAACTCCATGCAATTTTTCAAAAGACTTTATTGCAAAAAGATAGATATGCCTGTGCTCCCCTAGCATGTTGTCCTTTTATGACAGCACTTACCTGGATTTGACTTGAATCATTTTAGTACTGTCTCTTTCATTCTTATTTGAACTTTCTGAGCATTGACACCATGTCTCATTTTTCACATTTCTCTCTCTTTTCCCAGAAACTAGAGCTATGCCTTATATTTAGCTAGCCCTTAATAGTGTTTGTAAGAAGGATTTATTAAAATAAATATTGTTGATAAAATGAGTAGGTGACAAGAAAGAAAGAAAAGGAGGAGCAAAAAGGAAAGAGAGAGAGATTCCAAATTAGGGTACTGAGCACTGCCTTTGTAATAATCTGAGGAATGCTCATAGCACATCACTTTACAGTGACATAGTTTGTTGATAAAGGACAATTAGAAATAAAAGATTTTGTCTCTATCATTCCGCCCTGCACATAGTGCATTGCTCAGTGAGGTACAGATTATTTTAATGATAGATATAGACTTGCTTCCAGACTGACCTAGGAATTAAGTCCTAGTCTGCATTTACTAGCTAGGCAAGTTCAACTCTTAAGCCTCAATTTCTTCATCTGAGAAAATATAAACAATAAAGGTACCTATTGCACAGGACTGAAGGGCCACTTTAGTGGAAATGATGCCTCTAAAATGATTAGCACAGTGTACAAATCTTAGAGTACTTTGCAGTGCACAGCACCCAATAAATGTGACCCACTATTATTGCAGTAGGAGAACAATAACTTTTTGTTGAATGTCTGAAAGTTTCATATGATATACTCATAGTTCACTTGTAAAAGTATCATGCTGAACCATGTGAAATTGCCTATATGATACCATTGGGTTTTTTCTTTTTTTCTTTTATTTTTCCAAATCATATGCTACCATTGTTGACCTTCAAAAACAAAATTTCATATGATTCAACATATTAGCAATAAAGGAATACAACTTTGCCTTTCTTCTTTCTAGATGCTGCTGCCAAAAAGTACTTATAAGAGTTTCTTCCAGAAAGTAGTCATGAGTCTCTTCAGACATATAAAAAATATTATTCAAGAATGTCTCGTAAGGACAAAATATGTCTTTTGTTTGAGTATATCTGATGTTGAAACATTTTCTTTAAATAGATATCAATAGATCTTTTCTGACTCTGCTACAGCCAGTATGAGTATCTCCAGAAGCCACAAGTATCTATGTTCCAGGCAGGGCTTTTGCCCTGTGAAAGATGGTTATAAGATTGTGCTTCCTTTTCTGTTCATCTCACAATCAAAATCACCAAGTTAAGATTTTATTTTCCTCTTCACGTGAGTCCAAATTTGTGCTAACAGTTACATCATATGGGTCAATTAGGCCATGCAGATATACCTAAAGTCGAGCATTTTATATAAACTATCTTTTAAGAGTAGCTACTAGTTTATAAGTAGATGGATGAGTTGTCATTCTTTACCCTACTTAAAGAGGAATTTTGTAGTATAAGGTGACACAGGAAGCTAGTAGCAGACCCATACGTGACATAAAATCTCTCTCATAAATATTAGATAGGCCTCCCGGGAATTCCATCCACTCAGCATTATTTTTTCTATGTCAGGATAGATAACAAAGGAATAAATGACTTCATATACTTTAGTGAGCAGTTAACATGAGTTGGGCATTCTAGTAGTTTCTTTCATGGACATTGTTTAAGTTGCACATCACAACAGTATTGTAAAGTAGCAAATTGTTATTCTGAGCAAATGGGGTCCTAGAGAGGGCAAGTGACCCAGGAAGATCCAAAGCTAATAAGTGGCAAAGCTGGAATTTGAGCACACCTCATTTAATTCCAACATAGCCTGCTTTCCTGAAAGCATCATTTCCCCCAAATTTATATGCTTTTTTTTTAATGTGTAAATTCCCCTACAATCTAGTCGTATAACCAAAAGAGGCAGTCTTATTGACTTAATTAAAAAGCCACTTAGACTTTCCCTCTTTTCTTTGCAGGTTTTGGTAAACTGAAGTTCCTTGCAACCTACCTTTTTCAAATCCCTGCAATTAAATGTTGTCTACAAATCTAAATTGATATAAAAAATTTTTTTAAATGATGAATTAAAAATTGACCCACTTGTGCAAACTTGGACGTGTCAGTCACTCTCTTTGGATTCGTTTGGACTGTATAGACTTGGTTCAACCACAAGCTATCTCAGTTTTGGGACTAGACTGTTAGCCACAATGAGGCAGGAGCTTAAAACTGTAGGCACCTATGAAAACTCAGGTCATGGGTCACAGAGGATTCTACCTGCTCTTTGTTCCCAAGCTCTCCCTCATGAAGAATGAATTAAACCACTCTCCCTTTCTTTCCACCATAATTTTTAGCCAAACACTTTCCCTTTGCTCCTTAGAAGAGAAAGAAGGGAGGTTCTATTTGTTGCATTGCCAGGAGCAGCATTTACTAGATAAATCACAATCTAGATTGTAATTATGTCTCTCAAGCCTGGAAACACTGTAATCCAACATATTTTGTCTCAAATTTTAGGTGCTGTTTTCCCAATAGACCATCTAGTTTTACCTAGAGATGAAATGTAATCAATCAAATAACTAAGCTATTTAGGAGGTATAAAGCCTAGAGGAAGATAGTATAGTACAAACTAGTTTAAGCACCAGAGCTCTACAGTCAAACGGACTGTGTTCAAACCCTGGCTCTCCCACTTTCTAGCTATGTGGCTTCAGAAAATTTCTTAATCTCTTTAAATCTATGTGTCTTCATCTGTTAAATGAGGATGATGATAGTACATGCCTACTAAAATGGTTTTATGGATTAAGTGAGCTAATACATAATTAAGCACTTTTCACCACGCCTAGCACTTAATATGAAATAAATGAAATAATATGAAATATGAAATAAATGATAATTTGTTATAAGCCCCTGCCCTCAGACCCCCATCCTTGGGGAACCTAAAATATAATTGGGGGCAGGACATACAGATACAGTAAAAGACAGTATAGTAGCCCTAAAATCATAATACTGTGAGCAATATAGAATTTCAGAGAAAAAAGAGAGAGATTTAAGGTAGAGTGGCCTAGGAAGATTTCTAGAAAGAAGAATATATATCCTAGAATTTGAAAATGGGGTAGGATTTGGATTAAGCAAAAGAGAGGAGACAGTATTTCTAGTTGGAAGGAGAATAAAAGTATCTGAAGCAGGAAGGAGGATCTGAATAAGAAGCCAATGAGTAGACCATGTGGTACAGAACAGGAATAATTGAGTGTCATGAGTGTCATTTTGGGATTAGGGTAAAAAAGCCAGATACAAGAGAAACTGAGATGTTTGGCAGAGGAGTGTGAAGATTAACACTTAAGCAACAGGAAGGCACTGAAAATTTCTAAGCAGGTGAGTAACATGATAATGGAGAGCCAGGTGGATTATGGAGGAGAGAGGGTAGATGGGAGACTAGATAGCTATCACAAGAATCCAAATGTAAGATAACAGTGGAGAGAGGTGACTGGGGCCATGGGAAAGGACCAAGGCAACAAACATGAGAAACCCTTTGAAAGATGAACTATCAGTATTTAGGGATAAAATGGATAACAGAGAAGAAGGAAAATTAATCAATAAAGTCTCTAGGTTTCGAGATATATTACAGAGTTTATGATGCAATATCATAATGTGCCAATAACACAATTCTCTTTAAATTACAGCATACATCTGCCTATACAATCATAAAATTTTTTATTTCAAATTTTACATAGTTAATTGATACCCTATTGTATCCATTTTGTAACTTTGAACATTAACTTTAACTTGGCTTTATTCATTAATTTGTTCAGCAAATGCTCATTGGAAATCCTTCTATGACAGGCACTGTGCTAGGGACTGGAATTAAAATAAAGATCATCAAAGTCCCCGCTACTGAGGATTTTTCTGTCTTTAGTACGTGGAGGGGGAGGAGGGGAAAGATGGGGAGGTGGAAAATGTATAAATTATAATGTCATAAGCTCTTATTTATAATACAAGTATGCACATCGTTGCTGAGGTACCTCAGCAAGTGCTCTAACACTGAACAGAGAAGTTGGGAAAGCAGCATATTAAACTAGAGATGATTTGAGACTTGTGTCATCTTTTCTTTTAGCAGGTCCAATACACTACCCATGGAAGGAATAAATAAAACTGCGAAGATACAATTCTTCTTTCGTCCATTCTCACCTAACCCTAAGGTCCAGGTGGTGATTTTTGTGGCCTTCCTGATGATGTACCTGACCAGCTTCAGTGGAAATACCACAGTTGCAGTCACTGTCCACATCAACCACTCCCTCCACAGCCCCATGTACTTTTTTCTGGCTAACTTGGCAGTTCTAGAAATCTTCTATACATCTTCCATCGCCCCACTGGCCTTGGCAAACCTCCTTTCGATGGGCAAAACGCCTGTTTCCATCACTGGATGTGGTACACAAATGTTTTTCTTTGTCTTCTTGGGTGGGGCTGATTGCGTCCTGCTCGCAGTCATGGCTTATGACCGGTTTATAGCCATCTGTCACCCTTTGCGATATACTCTCGTCATGAGTTGGTCTTTGTGCGTGGAGCTGGTGGTAGGATCCCTGGTGCTGGGGTTCCTGCTGTCACTGCCGCTCACCATTTTAATTTTCCAACTCCCATTCTGCCACAACAATGAGATCTACCATTTCTACTGTGACATGCCCGCAGTCCTGCACCTGGCTTGTGCAGACACACGTGTTCACGAGACCGCCCTCTATATCATCAGCTTCATCGTCCTAAGCATCCCCCTCTCACTCATCTCCATCTCCTATGTCTTCGTCGTGGTAGCCATTTCAAGGATCCGGTCAGCAGAAGGACGCCACCGAGCCTTCTCCACCTGCTCCTCTCACATCTTAGTGGTCCTCCTGCAGTATGGCTGCACCAGCTCTATGTATTTGTCCCCCAGTTCCAGCTACTCTCCTGAGATGGGACGACTGGTGTCCGTGGTCTACACTTTTATCACCCCCATTTTAAACCCCTTGATCTATAGTATAAGGAACAAGGAACTGAAAGATGCCCTAAGGAAAGCCCTGAGAAAGTTCTAGGTAGCATGATCCTGTGATTTATTTAAATTGGAACACTTTTAAAAGTAAAATGGGATGCTATTAATAGTCATGCTGGGATGACATGCATAAGCCAAGAATGTCCTCAGCAAACTGAGATATGTGGCCCATCGTTCTGGGAGCTCCAAAGGAAATGACTGCTGCTGTCTTACTGAAAATAAAGGTATGTCACATAGGGCAACATGATGCCATGGGTATAGATGAAGAGAGAAGAATCAACATTTATTTGACAGCAACGATATACCAGGCACTTTACATGGATTATTTCACTTAACCCATAGTGAGTATCATTGTCTTCATTTTGCTGAAAAGAAAACTAAAGTAGCTAATAAAAAATATGTCCAGGATAAGAACACAAGTATTTAGAAATCTAAAGACTAAGCTGTCCTTGTTCTGGTCTTACTCTGCCAGTAGAAATATATATAACCTCAGGCAAATGCCTCCATATCTCTAGGCTACAGTTTACTTATTTCTGAATGGCAGGGCTGAACTAAAATATTCCAAGGGTTCTTTCAAGGTCATAACATTATGTTCTAAATGTTGGCCAGCCAGGTCCTAAATGGCAAAAATAAATAAATAAAATAAATAAATGGAAAGTTTCACCATTAACAAAAGGAAGGAAAACTTTTTTCTTTTTTTTTTTTTTGCATTTTTTGTTTTATTAACAAAAATGAAAACTCATGACAGTGTTCATAACTTTTAAAGAGTACCCAGTAATAAAAAGGATAATATAATAATGGAGGAAAATGTTATTTAATTTAGCAAGTGAAAATAAAGGAAAGGATTAAACTGTCCATTGTTGAAGAATCTCTTCTTCAGCATCTCGGACAGTCATTCAGACACTGATTGAGCTTCCAAAGAGAGAGATCATTAACTCATAAGACTCTCCATTCCTCAGTGTACAGCTTGAGTCATTGAAGTACTACACCTATTTTGAGCTAAGGTCTGTCCACAAACAACACTCTCCCACTGGTCTTGTTTTCACTCTTGAGCTCTCTTCTATTAATACATGTCAGCTCTTCAAATAAATTAAGAAAGATTTTGTATCTTCTGTAAGTCTTCAGTACTCTTTTCTCTAGAACAAGTACTCCAACTCTTCCTCCAGGAGACTGTATTTGAATTCTCTCGCCATATCAGTCACCTTCTAGATTTCCTCTAGCTCCATGTCCTTATACAAATTTTCACCCCAAAATAGCCACAATACACTGGGAATATTTTGTTCTGGCAAACCATTACTTTTTGTGACCCATAAACTGTATTTTCATTAATTCATTTTGATCACTTTAGACTCATAAATTCGGTAGCAAATAAAATCTCCATGTAGCTTTCACATAACTTTCAATTCTGCCTGACCACAATTTATTTTAGTAGAATAAATTTAGGATTTTTCATTTAACACTGATAAATTGTGTTTTATTGGTTTTTGCCAAGTGATGCAAACTGCCTAAGTCATGTTCAGGCTTTATTTTATTCATCATAGTTTTGTCGTGGTTAAAATTGCAATCATATTTCATTGCCTTTGTCTAAATTATTAACAAAAATGTAGAGTAGGACAGGATGAAGGCAGAGTGTCTGCTAGTCCTCCTCTTTGGGAATTGTTCAGTTATATATAAATCTGCTCAATTAATACCATCTGTAGTAGATTGTTGCAGTTATGGCCCCCACCGAATCCCACCTCCCTATACCAATGCCTTGAGGTAGTCCCCTCCCCCATAACTCTAGGAATGGTTATATGACTTGCTTTGGTCAATGGGACACTAGCAAATGTATTGCAAGCATAGTGTTATACTTACACTTTGGGACCTTTCTTCTCTTGTTGTCCTAAGATCTTCACATAGCCCAGGCTAGGATGACATCCTATAGAACAGAGATAACCCATCCAAGTTGAGACTCCCTAGACCAACCAGCCTCAATCTACCAGCTGACTTTAACCACATTAGTAATTCCAGGAAGACCAGCAGAGCTCAGTCCAAATTGTTGACCCACAGAATCAGGACAAATAAATGATGGATATTTTAAGCCATTAGGTTTGTAACGGTTTATTTTGCAGCAAAAAATAACTGATTTGCCATCCAATCTATAATTAACTATCTCTCCCAGAAGGATATCATGGGAAACATATCAAACCCTTTCATGCAACCAAAATGTACTGCAGGACTTACATAAATCCAACCATTTAAAGCCCTATTTTAAAAACGAGGTACATTTGGCATGATTTATCATGAGTCATTTTATATGGGCTCTTAGTAATCACCAGTCTTTTCAAAAGCTTACAACTTATCTGTTGAATCATTCATTTCCAGAATTTTACTATGGATTGGCATTGAGATAGTGATCTTATTGTTTTGAAACCCACTAGAAATGGTGTACACATTTTGTATGTGTAGTTTCATCTGGATGGGAAAAAATTTTTTCAATAGTTGTAAGTTCCTTGGGAATGGAGAACGTAGCCTTCATCTTTGAATACCCATAACAGTGGGTAGCACTTATTAGACTCAGCTATTCACTGTCAAGATAGATTACATCTTAGGAGGATGTACAAGTCTTGTCTCTCTTAAAAATTATATGCTCCTTATATAAAGCAATTGTGTTTTATTCTTTTTTCTATCTTTTATATTCTTCACTGCTTCTTTCACAGTGATGGTACTCCATAAATATTTGTGGAATTGAACAAGACTTTCTTTTTTCTGGTTTTCATATTTTTATTATAAAATGTCACTAATAAAGGTATATTTTCATTTAAAACATCTTGGAAACATTTATTGCTAATACTAATTTTTAGTGTTTTATTTCATTCTATTAATAATATCTGTGAATCCGATGTGCCCTAAGAATTATAAATAATGAACAATACACATGAGAACTGTAAAATGTCCATTGGAAGGGAGTAGGTGGTTATCATTGCATATTAAAGGAAGATCACATACTTTGCTATCTTTAACCCAATTTTAGCAAGGATTTCTAAAATATCAGTCATGGATAGAGAATTTTGAGAATTTGGAAATTTCACTTGCTTTGGAGCTAGTGTTATTGGTGTTGCTCCACTTTATCACAATGATTCTAGAGAGTGAGGTGGATAGGCATGCTCTGCAGTCATGCCCAGAAAAAAAATTCCCAAACAGACTCCCATTTTTCTTGTCATCTCTTACAGTATTGCAGTGTTCAGAAGAGGAAAGGAAAGAGAAGTTCTACTAACCAGAGTAGAAAAAGAATAATGGGAAAGAGGTTGTCAGAAGATCCTGGAAAGAACAAATCAGATGAAGAGATAGGAATAGGGTCAACAGAGGAGAGCAGATATTTGAGGAATCTCTGGGATGTGATTCCTATGGTTTGAATGTGTGTCCCCTCCAAAGTTCATGTTGAAACCTAATCCTCATTGTGAAGGTATTAAGAGATGAGGCCTTTGGGGGAAGTGATTAAGTCATGACGGCTCCTTATGAAGAGGTTATTGCCTTATAAAAGGGCTGGAGGGAACGTGCTTAGGACCTTTGTGCCCTTTTGTCCCTCCCACCACTTGAGGACACAGCATTCAAGGCGCCATATTGGAAGCAGAGACCGGGGCCCTCACCAGACACCAAACCTGCTGGTATCTTGATCCTGGACTTCTCAACCTCCAGAACTATGAGGAAATAAATTTATATTCTTTATAAATTACACAGTCTCTGGTATTATAGCAGCACAAATGGACTAAGATATGACACAATGAAAGGAGTCGTGGGTTATTGCAGCAGGCAGCGAGGAGTTGATTGGGTGCCGAAGCACCTACCATCGCTTCTCCAGAAGGGACAACGGGGCTGAGATCCAGGGGAATTATCTTCTAGGAGCTGTGTAATGTTGGGAAAGTTGCTTTCCTTCTTCAAGCCTATTAAGGCTGCCACAACAAAGTACTACAGACTGGGTAACTTAAGCAACAGAAATTTATTTTCTCACAGTTCTGGAGGCTGGAGGCCTGAGATCAAGGTGTCAGCAGGGTTGGTTTCCTCTGAGGCCTCAGTCCTTGACTCGTAGATGGCACCTTCTCCGTCTCCACGTGGCCTTGCTTCTAACCTGTCTGTGTCCTCTGTTCTCCTCTTTTCATAAGACCAGGCATGTTGGATTAGGGCCTACTCCAATACCTCGCTTCATCTTTACTACCTCTTTCAAGGCCCCATCTCCAAATACATTCTGAGGTACTGAGGACCTCAACATACAAATTTGTGTGGGCGGGTCAAAATTTATCTAATAACAAAGCCTCAACCTCAGTCTCTAGACAACAAGAGGATTGTGCTTGTTAATATCTAAGATATCTTCAGGCACTGACGTTGATTCATTAATTTAACTCCCACTTTCTCTTTACATCTATCCATGTGCTGGCCATTTCTCCTCATACTGGAGAGGCCTCTATGGCACTTTCCATCATGCCATAATGGGAATGGTTTCTCAGCTGCTTCTTAATCAGAAAGCAAAATAGAACAACTTTGGCATGAACAAATGGGGCAGCAATTGTCTTTCCTTTCTCCTAACTAGGACAGGAAGACCAAGTGCTAGGATTCTGTGGGTGTCTGACTTGGGAAGACACTCCCTTCTAAAAGCAGTTGCATTCTCGGGCCTTTTGGAAGTCTGATGTTGCCATGTGGCTTTCTTGTTATTTTAAAGAAATGAGCATGACAGCAGTGGGGACAGTAGATAGCTGGGTAGGGTGTGTGGGTTTGTTAATTATAAATTACCAACTTTAATATTCTCCGTGCTTGACTGGTATGGCACAATTTCCTCATCTGGAACTTGCCAGACCAGTCAGAGAGCCTGCCTAACCAGCGGTATAGCACTTGACAGTCTTTGGCCCCTAAGGTCAGTGTGCACCTTGTGGAGGATAAGGCAAGTTGGCACATACACAATCTGTCCCAACCACCACCTTGTGAGTCTTCACATACTGCAGATCCTACAAAGCTAAAAACTCCCAGACTCCCTAACAACTTAGGATGTTATTTAGTTTCACAAATCATATGCATTTCCTCAAGACATAAATTAGAACTGAGTAAACTGGAGAGAAAGGTGCTATGAGTATGAGAGATCCATTGTACTGCTGTAAGTCTAGCAGATGAAGCAAGGCTCTGGAGCCAAAAATGCATCAATGACTCCTTGATTCCCCAGCCTCCTTCTGGAAAACATAGCTCTTTCTCTGGGGCCAGTTCTGTGCTATTTTTGTAGGAGTCATTCCTGGAGACCCAACCTAAATAGAACTACTTCTCCATTCCTTTCAATGATTTGGTAAGCACCTATCTGCCTGCATTAAATTCTTCCTGTTTAAATTAAGAATAGCTAAAACCTAACTCATACACCACCATTTTTTTCTATTGCATATTTTTAAAGGGGATGCATTTTTTATTGAGCTGTTCAGTTCAATAAAACTTCATTTTATTGTAAGTAAAAATAAAACTTTGTCTAAAAATGTTTTCCCAATGACTCTCCCCATTCCAGGATGAGTGTCATATTGTCCCCACTGTTCCCTTTGTTGTACCTCATGCATAACTTCGTCATGGCATCTATGATACTTCAGGGCATTTATTTATCTTCCTCAAGTACTCTGTGACCTTTTTGGAGAGAGAAACTAATTCTGTTGGCATGGTGCTTAGAAATTTCAAAAATATTGAATTAACTAATTAATCATTCATTTATAGTTATCATTTTAGAAACAGCTCAGTCTTTGCCTCCACCAAGAAGCTTTGTTTGACTCTTCTTATTCCTCCCTGCTCTTACTATAATAGCATCTTTTTCAAGGGACAGTCTCTGATCCAGAGACTCATGTATTATTATTAGAGAAACATTTCATGCCTGTGTGTTTTATCTCCCAAGTCAGATGCTGAGTTCATCGATGGCAGAGACCATGTCAAATACATCATTTACTATCACACAAAACTTGTCACAATGAATGGCTGACACTCAAAAAAAGTCCTCTGGAGAAGTACAGGTTAAATAACCTAATAGAAGAAACGGAACACACCAATCAAAGCACAGAAACAACAAATACTTTAAAGACTAACAAAGACCATATAAACTATTGCCTTTCTTAGCTGTCCACCATTGCTCTTAATTAAGCATGTAGGAAGATGCACTATGCCCAGAGCCTAAAATTCGACTATTCTTTAATGACTGTCTGCAGATTTCCCAACCCCTTCGTCATAGCTTTGTTTTTAGTGATCCCCAATGGGGGTAGTTCTTAGCTCTGCGCAGGTTCTTTCTTTATCCTCTCTTTGTCATTTTGGATCAATGACATGCTCTCAGGAGGGAGAGCCTGAGTTTCATCTGTGATAGTATGTATTTCCTCCTCTTGACTTAACTAAGAAACTGAGAGAAGTGAGGAATTCCTAACACGAACAAATGTACATTAGTGCCCTTAACTGCATATCTTTCAAGAAGGAATGCCAGGCAATACCATGTTATTTATACTCCTCAAGATGTTTGGGGATTTTATTCCTTTTATTATGAAAGAAAAAGGAAGAAAGGAGAGAAGAAAGAAAGGGAGGAGGAGAGGAAGGGAGGAGGGAGGGAGGAAGAAAGGAAAGAAGGACAGAAGGAAGGAAGGAAGGAAATAAATGGAGCCCAGATTAAAGACATTTTCTCTTTAGAGAAAGCATGAAGCGTGTCTTATTTATAACACAAATAACAAATTAGTTCTGCTCCAGTTGCTATGATCCTACAAGTTTTGGTTACAACCATCAATCATTCATTCATTTGACAGTTCACTGGTGATTATTGAGCATCTACTGTGTGTGGAGTCCTGAAACACACTGAGAACGCAGCAGTGAATGATGCGAAGAAGACCCTTTTGCCCTCATGGAGTATATACTCTAATGAGGGAGACAGATAGTAAACAACTAGAAAAGATGATTATGGGCTTTGATAATTGCTGTGAAGGCAATAAACATGGTAACTCAACAGAAAATATTAATAATTGAGTTAGGAATATCTACTTTAGATAAGACTGTGTACACAATGCATTCAATTTCCCATATTGTTAACGTTACTATAGTACATCTATCACAACTAATTGACCAATATTGACACATTATTATTATTAATAACTAAACTTCATACTCTATTTAGAGTTCCTTATTGTTTACCTAATGTCCTTCTTCTGTTCCAGGATGTCATCCAGGATAGCACATTACATTTCGTCATCATGTCTCTTTAGGTTCCTCTCGGCTGGAAGAGCTTTTTAGAATTTTCTTGTTTTTGATAACCTTGACAGTTTTAAGAAGTCCTGGTCAGGTATTTTGTATAACATCCTTCAAATTGGAGTTTGTCTGATACTTAGAAAGGGAGTAACAAGTTTTTGGAAGAAACACCACAGAGGTAAAGTACCATTCTCATCGCATCATATCAAGGGCACATACTATGAACATAACTTTTCACTATTGATGTTGACCTTGACCACCTGGCAGAGGTAGTGTTTGTCAGGTTTCTCCACTGTCAACCCACCCTTTTCCCCCTTTGTGTATTGTACTCTTTGGGAGGAAGTCACTATATTTAGTCCACATGTAAAGGGTAGGGATTTTTGCTCCCCAAAATTGAGGAAGGAGTATCTAATAAACTAAATTATTAATATTTAGAATTCTACTGCATAGGATATTTGTCTATTCTTCCCCATTTAAATTTTTATTCAATCATGTATTTATATCAGCATGTAACCCTGAATATTTATTTTACATTTTAGGTTGTAATCCATGTACTCCTTTTCTTCTACATAGCAAATATTTTCATTTATTACAGGCAAGAAGAGAGAGAAGATAAACGAAATGAAGGAATGGAGCAATGGAGGAAAGTAGGAAGCAAGTAAACAAGAGATACACATAAGAAATCAAAGTAAAGCCTAGGATAGAGGGGGCCACTGAGCAAAAGGACCCCTCTGACCCACTCCCCAGGGCTAAGCCTGTGTCTATTAGCCCTAGGTCATAATCAGGAGACTTCTTATCCTTGACTTTTTCTTTTAGACCTACATCTGTTTCAGAGAAGAGGTGCAGGTCAAAGACTAGATAAAATATTCAGGCACTGAGTTTCTCCCATCTCTCTTCTAATTTCATCCCACACCCAGTATCGGATATTGTATGACATCCTGAGACATAAAGATGAAAAAGACATGTTCCTCTCTTTAAGGAACTTACAGTCTAGAGGGGATAACAAACATGTAAACAAACCACCATGATTTGATGCACAAGGTCTATAACCGCATCCTAAATAAAGTGCTGCAAGAGTCACAGAGGAAGTGAATTACAGTCCGCAGTAACTGAGCAAGCCTTCACAGGGGATGTGGTATTTAGGCATGTGAGGAAGAACGAGATGAACTTTCCTAGGATAAGAATTAGAAAAAGCAACCCAAAGAGAGACACGGACAATTGGACTGTCATGAGGAGCTATCTTTAAAGATAATAGGGTTATCTTTAGGAAAAAGGTATATTTATTTATCCAAGGCATCAAAATCAGAATAATAAAATAACTAGATACTATGTCTTTGTAGGACAAGAGAAAGAGGAAAACACATGTAAAATTAAGTAGAGTATTAAAAACTGATTTGTACATAAACTGATCCTCAAAAATGAAAGTGATAAAGACTTTCCTTGACAAACAAAAGCTGGAGTTCATCACCACTAGACCTGCATTGAACAAAATGCTAAAGGGGGTTCTTCAAGTTGAAACAAAGGACACTAAACATCAATATGAAGACATGAAAGTAAGAAACTTGCTGGTAAAGGTAAATATATAGACATATACAGAATATTGTAATCTGTAATAGGGGTAGGTAAATCACTTTTAATTCTTGCATAAAAGTTAAAAATGAAAAGTATTATAAATAACTATAAAAATAACCATAAAATATGTCAATGGATACATATATAAGGGTTTAAATTGCAACATCAATGACATAAAATGTGTTGGGGGGAGACGTAAAAATGTAGAGTTTTTGTATGGAATTGAAGTTAAGTTATCAGCTTAAAATAGACTATTATAAGTTGTTTTACATAAATTCCATGTTAACCACAAAGAAAATATATAAGATTAAAAATAAGATGCACAAAAGAAAAAGAGAAAGGAACCAAAGCATATGAATACAAAAAAAACTATGAAACACAAAGGAAAACAACAAGATAGGAAAAGAGGTACAAAAGAACTACAAGACAGAAACAATCAACAAATGGCAATACTAAGTCCTTCTCTATTAATATTTACTTTATGTAATTGGGCTAAACTTTCCAATCAAAAGACATAAAGTAGCTGAATGGATTAAAAAAACAAGATCCAACTACACATTGTCTACGAGATACTTACTTTACATTTAAGAATCCACATAGGCTAAAAGTGAAGGATGAAAAAAGATATTCCATGAAAATGGTAACCAAAAGTAAGCAGGGGTGACTACACTTATATCAGACAAAATAGACTTTAAGTCAAAAACTGTCACAACAGACAAGGACATTACATAATGATAAAAGGGCCCATTCACTAGGAAGATATAGCAATTATAAATTTATATCCATCCAACATCAGAACACCTAAAAACATAAAGCAATTACTAACAGAACTGAAAGGAGAAACAGATGGCAACACAATAAAAGTAGGAGACTTCTATACCTCCCTTTCAATAACAGATAAAACATCCAGACAGAAAAGCAATAAGGAAGCAGGAAACCTGAACAACACTAAGATCAAATGGACCTAACAGGCCTGTACAGAATAACAACAGCAACAGAATATTTGTTCTTCTCAAGTGCAAATGGAATATTCTCCAGGATAGATCACATTTTAGGTCCCAAAACAAGTCTTAAAAAATTTAAGAATATTGAGATCATACCAAGTATCTTTTCTGACCACAATGAAATAAAACTAGAAACCAAGAGCAGAAGGAAAATTGGAAAATTCACACATATGTGGAATTAAACAACATACTCAAGCAAACAATGGTTCAAAAAAGAAATCAAAAGGGGAATTATATAATATTTTGAGACAAATAAAATGAAAACACAATGTACCAAAACTTATGGGATACAGTAAAAGCAGTACTAAGAGGAAAATTTGTAGCAATAAACACCCTTACATGAAGAAAAAATAAGGATCACAAATAAACAACCTAACTTTAAACCTCAAAGAACTGGAAAAAGAAAAAAGAAACTAAGCTCAAAGTTAGCAGAAGGAAAGTAATAATAAAGGTTAGAGCAGAAATAAACAAAATAGAAAATAGAAAAACAATAGAAAAAAGTCAACAAAACTAAGATTTGGTTTTCTGAAAATATAAACAAAATTGACAAACCTTTAGCTAGACTAAGAAAAAAAGAAAGAAGACTCAAATAAACAATATCAGAAATGAAAAAGGAGACATTACAACTGATGCCAGAGAAATAAAATGACCATAAGAGACTACTCTCAGCAACTACATGCTAATAATTTGGATAATTTAGAAGAAATGAATAAATTCCTAAAAACATACAACCTACCAAGACTTCATCATAAAGAAATAGAATACCTGAACAGAACTAAAACCACTGGGGAGATTGAATTGGTAACCAAAACCTCCTAACAGGGAAAACCCCAGGACTGCATAGTTTCATTGGTGAATTCTATTGAACATTCAAAGAAGAATTAATGCCAATTCCTCTCAATCTCTTCCAAAAAAATCAAGAGGATGGAACACTCCAAATTCATTTTATAAGGCTAGCATTACCCTAATACCAAAGCTAGACAAAGACACCAAAAGAAAACAAAACTACAGGCCAATAGCTGGAATGAATATAGATGCAAAAATCTTCAAGAAAATACCAGCAAATCAAATTCAATGGCATATTAAAAAGATCATACCCCATGGCCAAGTGGGATTTATCCCTGAGATGCTATGATGGTTAAATTTACAAAAATTAATTAATATAATATACCACATTAACAGAACGAAGGACAAAAACCATATTATTTTCTCAATAGACACATAAAAAGCATTTGACAAAATTCAATATTGTTTCAATATTGTATCATGATTCAATATAGTTTCCTATTCAGCAAACTAGGAATAGAGGGAGATTATTTCAATTTAAAGTCCAATGTAACAGAACAGAGAGCCCAGAAATAAACCCAAGCACACACAGTCAACTAATTTTCAACAAAAGGCACCAAGATTACACAATAGGGAAAGGGTAGTCTCCTCAATAAATGGTGTTGGGAAAACTGGATATCCACATGCAAAAGAATGAAATTGGACCCTTATCTTATACCATATACAACAATCAATTCAAAATGGCTTTAAGATTTAAACATAAGACCCCAAACTGAAAAACACCTAGAAGAAGACATAAGGGGGAAAGCTCATGACATTGGTCTTGGCAACGATTTCAAAAGCATAACATGAAAAGCACAGGCAAAAATAGACAAATGGGACTACATCAAACTAAAAAGTTTATGCACAGATTGACAGAGTGAAGACACAACTTATGGAATGGGAGAAAATATTTGCAAACCATACATAAGATAAGGGGTTAATTTCCAAAATATACATGGAACTCATACAACTCAATGGCTGCTAAAAAAAATAAATAACCTAACAACTTGATTTAAAAATGGGCTAAGAACTTGAATAGACATTTCTCCATAAAAGATATACAAATGGCCAGTAGGCTCAATGTTGCTAATCATCAAGGAAATTCAAATCAAAATCACAATGAGATATCACCTCACACCTGTTAGGATGGCTACTATTGAAAAACAAAAGACAGTGAGTGTTGTCAAGGATGTGGAGAAGAGAGAACCATTGTACACTGTTCGTTGGGAATGCAAAGTGGTGCACGCAGTATTGGAAACAGTATGGAGTTTCCTCAGAAAATTAAAAAATAAAACTGCCATATGATCCAATAATCCTACTTCTGGATATTTATCCAAAATAATTGAAATCAAGATCTGGAAGAGATATCTGCACTACCATCTTCCTTGTAGCACTATTCACAATAGCCAAGGTATGGAAACAACCCAAATGTCCATCAACAGATGAATAGATAATGAAAATGTGGTATATACATACAATAGAATATTATTTGGTCTTACAAAAGAAGAAAATCTGTCATATGCAACAACATGGATGAACCTTGAGGACATTATGCTAAGCGAAACTGCATGATTCCACTTATATGAGATACCAAATAGTCAAACACATAGAAGCAAAGATCAGAGCCATGAATGCCAGGACAGAGGAGATGGGTAAGTAGGGAGTTTCTAGTCAACAAATATAAAGTTTCAGCAGGCAAGATGAAAAAGTTACAGAGATCTGCTGTGCAACATTTTTCCCATAGTGAACAATACTATTATATTTTACACATAAAAATCTGTTAAGAGTGTAAATCTCATGTTAATTGTACTTACCACAAGAAAATTAAAATTGAAAAGAAAGAGATAATTTGACACAAAAATTTTTAAAGAAATACAAAAAGAAAGAGTTGTACCTATACATAAAACAAGAAAATATCTCTGTGTGCAGAGTCTTTGTTTTCCGTTACTATCTAGGTTCTCCCTATCAGAGTTAATTTAATACAACTTCAACTTTATTCTTGAGTCTGATGATTATACCTTAAGGTCGCAGAGTGTCATTTGAGAATTATTACATTATGCCCACATATATCTCCCTAAAGATTCTAACTTCATTTAATAAGGCCCAAGGTAATGAGTCTGGGGAGTGGATAAATATTGAGCCGAAGACTTGGTCTCCTGACAAATCTCTTGCTTCAATATCAACATTGAAAACTCCAGTTTCAATTTCTGGTTCTTGTCCAAGTTTTGAAACTAATTATTTCTTTTGTTTCCTTTTTTCTTAATACCCATGACCTTTGATTATTCCCTTTACCAGGTTCATTCTTTAAGATGAGTGGAAACATACAATACTATACTTTCAGATGACATACTCCTTTGAACATCAAAGTAATGTCAATTCACATGTGTACAATAATTTCCATATACAAAGCTCTTCCAAGATTATCATTTTTACCCTTTTAACAGCACCCCTATGAAACTAACATTATAACATATCTGATACAGATTGGGAAATGGAGCATCAAGACAGTTAAGGGATTTGCCCAAGGTCATCCAGCTAGTAAGGGGAGGCAGTAAAACTTCAACTTAAACATTCTGATTAAGTTCAGCTAACACTCAAGGTAGCATACAAGTTCTCAAAGTGATGTTTGTGTGTATTGTGTGGTTCTAAATATGAAACTCCATGATCTACTCTGCCATCTGCTTTATGAAAACGTGGATCCCACACTTTAATTGGCCAATTTCCTCTCAGCAGATTTGCACATACAGCATAAATATCAACTCAGAAAAACAGTAAACAAATCAACCTAATGACTGTAAGCAAATGCTGGCATTATGCCTTCTATGAAAAATTCCTTATTAGTTCCAAAGTTTTGGATCAGTCATTTTGCCATCAATTGTTTGTCACAGGTGGAAGGCTCTTAAAGATCATCCAATCCAACCTATTAATTTTTGCAAAAAAGAAAAAAGATAGGGAGGAATCTCCAAAGGTCACAAGGCAAGTTATTAGCAACAACAGACCGAGGACCCAAGCCAGTTTCATCATCAGCCCAATGTTCCTTCCAAGTGACCACATTAAACTAATGAGTAAGACAATTTTTCACAGCCTGCTATCTAGAGCATGCCATTATGGCTATCAACCTTCAGGTTCTAGCTATGAATCTGGTCTCGAAATAATAATTGTATAGCAAGTTTTTATTTACAAAATGTTTTCACATATACTTAGTCCTAAGGACCAAAATGTTTCTAGTTTGGTATTATATTATCCACATTTGGCCACTGAGAATTACACCTAGGTTCTATGAGTTTGAACGATTTGCTCAAGGTCCTCTGATGGCAAGTATATTGCTCTTTTTACTTTTTTGTGCTTTCTTTTCAGTAAACTAGTAATAAGAATATTAGGGAAGATTGCATATCCAAATAAGTGACTTAACTCTACCAGGGATTTGAGTTTATACTTAAATTTAACATCATTATTTTCATTATAGAAGTAATCCTTAATTATTAAAGAAAGTGATTAAATTTTTTAAAAATAAAATTTTTAAAAATCACCTTTATTCTCATCCCAAAGAACTGTTATTAACATTTTGTTAAATTTCCATTTCATCTCTTGTATAGCATGTTTTTGACATATTTGTAATTATACTATTCCCTCTTTCACTCCAATTTATATTTATTTCTTATGTCATTTCAAAATTATTGTTGACATAGTTTTGATAGCTGGTTAAGATTCTATCATACTTTTAAGAAATTATTTGTTCAAGGGATTTTTTAAAATCCCTCTTAGGATATATCTCTAAGAGATGTGCAAAACATATCTCTTAGAGATATATCCTAAAGGATGTGATATCTAGGGGTTAAATAATCCCATTCAGGAGAGTGAGTGGAAAGTATAGATGAAAGAAGGGGAGCCAGGAGTCAGTAATTGTTGATGGGAGAAGCTGAGTGATAGTTACATGGGGGTTCACTGTACTCTCCTTGCTACTTTGGTATTTTGACATTACCCAAAATAAAAAATTTTTTAAAAAAGAAAAACATTGGCTGGGCAGGATAGCTCATACCTGTGATCCCAGCACTTTGGGAGGCCAAGGCAGGAGAATTGCTTGAGGCCAGGAGTTTGAGACCAGCCTGGGCAACATAATGAGACCCCGTCTCCTAAAAAAAAAACAAAACATTTTTTTTTTAAAGCTTAGCTGGGCATGGTGGTGTGGGCCTGTAGTCCCAGCTACTTGAGAGGCTAAGGAGGGAGGATTGCTTGAGCCCAGGAGTTTGAGGCTACAGTGAGCTATGATCATACCACTGCATTCTAGCCTGGGAAAGAGTGAGACCCTGTCTCTAAAAATAATTAATTAATTAATTAATTAATTTAAAAAGAGACCCTGTCTCTTTAAAAAAAAAAAAACAAAAGAAAAGCATCCCATCATGTGATTGTAAAAGTGTGTGGCAGATTTAGATTGTTGTTCTTAATTCTTCACTCTCTCCCTCTGCCATGTAAGCCTGTAATGCCCAACAGGGGCAGAGGACAGTGGCCAGCTTTATTGATGCTGGTCATAGGTCATGGGACTCTCTCTGACCAATGGAATATTATATTAGCTGATGGTGAGACAAACAAAGCTTCAGACATGCTTGATTGTTTGGCTGATCTCCTTCCTAAGTAAGTAAATAGATAAATAAAGTAGAAATACTTATATCTCACTGGGTTTGAGGTTAGTTTGTTATACACCATTTTTGCAGCAATAGCTGATTAATACAGAGAATCAAACTATTTGCCCCACACTGAACACTTTAGGCGTTTCCAATTCTTCACTAACACAAATAAAGGATTTATTTTCTATGTAAACCTTCTTCACTATTTCTGGTGATTAAATTCAGATACAATGTTAGGATGTTTTTATATAGGAAGGCTAACAAAGATTATGTGTGTGTGTATGTGGATATTTTTCTAAAAATAAAAATAGTGCAAAGAATGGGAACAAACTCTTACTCTTCATTTCTTGATGTCAGAAAAGTTGCAAGTGTAGTTTTTGTTTTTCTTTTTGACATTCAAAGATTCTTTCCTGTTTCTCATGGGGCTTGGTAAAATCAGCTCCTCTGTTATAGTAATGTAGGGGAAAAAACAACTGTTTTCCTCTATACTCTTACTCAACACTTGTGGCCACCAAATGTGTGGGGATGTTTTCCCCCACCAAGCAATTTTCCTATTCTCAGTGAACACTAACTGGGTATCCTACAATTTAACTTAATTCTGACAGTCTACCCGAAGATAGCATCAGATCTCACAGGTTAAGGGCTCAGTCCCACAAGACTGCTCCCTACTTCAGATGCCCATCACAAATCTCAGGTTGTCACCTGTGCTTCTGACCTACCAGCTATAAATGACCTCTCCTCCTCCTCCTCCTCCACCTCCTCCTCTTCCTCCTTCTCCTCCTATTTGATTATTTGCTACAATGACTCACAGAACTTAGGGAAACACTTTAGTTATGTTTTCCCATTTATTATAAAAGTATACAAATGAACAGCTGGATAGAACAAATGCATAAGGCAAGCTATGGGAGATGGGGCAGGAAGCTTCCCTGCCCTCTCCAGCCTCTCTCCAACACCTCCACGTGTTCAGTAACACAAAAGCTCTCTGAACCCTGTTCTTTTTTGGGGGGGGGTTGGGGAAGGTTTTTGGTTTGGTTTTTCTTTCTTTCTTTGTTTGGTTGAGACAGAGTCTCTCTCTGTTGCCCAGGCTAGAGTACAGTGGCATCATCACAGCTCACTGCAGCCTTGAACTCATGAAGCCTTGAACTCCTAAAGGGATCCCTCTGCTTCAGCCTCCTGAGTATCTGGGACTTCAGGCGTGAGCCACTGTGCCTGGCCCTTCTTTTGGTTTTCTGTGGAGGTTTCATTATGTAGGCGTGGTTGATTAAATCATTGGCCTTTGATGATCAGCTCAAACTTCAGCCCTCTACCCTCCCCAGAGGTTATTTTCTTCTATGCCTATTTTATTGAGATTTTTATCATGCATGGATGTTGAACTTTGTCAAATGCTTTTTCTACATCTATTAAAATAAGCATTTCGGGGTTTGGGGTTTTTTTATGTGTATATTTTATTTTATTTTATTTTATTTCAAAATATTAAGGGGATACAAGTGTTTGTGTTACATGAATGGCTTTTGTAATGCTTGACTCAGGGCTGTAAGTGTGCCCATCATCCAAATAGTGTTCATTGTACCTGTTAGGTAGGTTTTTGCCCCTCCCTTCCTACCCTCTCCATCCCCCCGCTTGATTTCCAGTGACTTTTACTTCCCTCTGTGCACATGTGTGCTTCTCAGTTAGTTCCAGTTTAGTAGCGAGTACACATGGTGTTTGTTTTTCCATTCTTGAGATGCTTCACTAAGGATAATGGTCTCCAGATCCATCCAAATTGCTGCAAAAGGCAGCAATTAATATTCATCCTTTTTATGGCTGAGTAGTACTCCATGGTATACATACACCACATTTTGTTAATCCACTCATGAATTGATGAGCACTTAGGTTGATTCCACATCTTTGCAATTGTGAATTGTGCTGCAATAAACATTTGAGTACTGCTGTCTTTTTGATAAAATGACTTCTTTTCCTTTGGTTAATACCCAGTAGTGGGATTACTGAATTGAATAGTAGGTCTACGTTTATTTCTTTGAGAAATCTCCATACTGTTTTCCATGGAGGTTATTGATCATTTTGTTTTTATCTTTTATTCTGTTAATGTGGTATATCACATTGATTGGTTAGCATATGTGAAACCAACATTGCATCCCAGGGATAAATCCCACTCAGTCATGGTATATAATCTTTTCTATGTGTTCTCAAATTCAGTTTGCTAGTATTTTATTATATCTATGTTCATCAGAGATATTGGCCTATACCTTTTATTTCTTTGTTGTCTTTTTCTGGCTTTGGTATCAGGTTGGTGCCGATTCCATTAAATGAGTTGTAAAGTATTCCCTCTAGTTCTATTTTGGAAGACTTTAAGAAGGATTGGTATTATTTGAATGTTTGGTAGAATTCAGCCATAAAGCTATCTGGTCCTGGGTTTTTCTTTTTGCAGAGGTTTTTGATTATTGTTTCAATCTCTTTATTTGTTATTGGTATATTCAGGCTTTCTATATTTTTTATTCAGTCTTGGTAGGGTGTATGTTTCTAGGAATTTATTAATTTCTTCTAGGTTATCAAATTTGTTGGCATATAATTGTTTGTTATACTCCCTTATTATTTTTTATCTGAAGCATCCATTGTAATGTTTTCTCCTCTTTAATTTCTGTTTTATTTTTTATTCTTTATTTTTTTGGTCTTCTCTCCTTTTTTCTTAGTCTAGCTAAGGGGTTTCCCAATTTTTTTTAAGTCAACTCTTTTGTTTGATTTTTAAATTTTTTTTGTTTTGTTGATTTTTTCCTACATTTTTTCTGTTCTCTATATAATTTATTTCTGCCCTGATCTCTTTTTTTTCCTTCCTTCTATTAAATTTGGGCTTAGTTTATTCTTCTTTTTCTTGTTTCTTGAGGTGTAAAGTTAGGTCATTAATTTGATATTTTTCTTTTTTCTTCACATAGATGTTTATAACAATAAAATTCCCTCTTACTACTGCTTTTGCTGCATCCCACAAGTTTTGGTACATTTTTTCATTTTATTTTTCTCAAGATGCTTTTTGGTAAGTTGTGTTTATTTTCATTGGTCTCAATATATTTCCTTTAATTCCCTTTTGATTTTCTCTTTGACCCAGTGTTTGTTCAAGAGTGTTATTTAGTTCCCACATATTTGTGTGTTTTCACATTTTCTTGCTGTCATTGATTTCTAGTTTCATTCAATGTTGACAGAAAAAATATTTGGTATGAGTTTGATCTTCTCAAATATGTTAAGACTTGTTTTGGGATATAACATGTGATCTATCTTGGAAAATGTTCTGTGTGTGCTTGGGAAGAATGTGTGATTTTGTGCTTTTAGGTAAAAAGTTTCATATATGTCTTGTTAATTCCATTTGGTCTATAGTGTTGTTCAAGCCCTCTGTTTCTTTATTTATTTTCTGTCTGAATATTCCACTCATTATTGAAGGTGGGGTATTGAATTCTCCTATTATTATTGTATTGCTGTCTATTTCTCCCTTTAGTTCTGCCAATATTTGTTTTATATACTTAGGTACTCTAATGTTAAGGGCATGTATATGTACAATTGTTATGTCTTCCTGTTGAATTTACCCTGTGATCATTATGTGATTATCTTCTTTGTATCTACAGACCATTTTAGACCAAAGTCTAATTAGTCTGATGGAAGTATAACCACTCCTGCTTTCTTTGGGTTACAATTTGCACAAAATATCTTTTTATATCCTTTTGTTTTCAGCCTATATTTGTCTTTGAACCTAAAGTTAGTTCTCGTAATGAGCCTACAGTCAGATCTTGGTTTGTTTTGTTATCCACTCAGCCACTCTGTATCTTTTTATTGTGTATTTTAATCCATTAACATTTAAAGTAATTATTGATAGGGAAGGATTTACTGTTGCCATTTTGTTAACTGTTTTCTGTCTGTCTTACAGTCCTTTCATCCCTCCTTTTTTCTCTTGCCACCTTCCTTTGTGTTTTATTGCTTTTGTATTGATAGGTTTTGACTCATTTCTCTTGTTCTTTTTTGTAATTTCTGTTGGTATTTTCTTTGAGGTTAACAAGGAGCTTACATAAAATATCTCAATTATAATAGTATGTTTTCAGCTGATAACAACATAACTTCCTTTGCACACAAGAACTCTCTGCTTTTACCTTTTCTTTCCCCATTCTGCCAATGTCAGACAGCTATTTATATACAATGTATCTGTTAACATAATTTAGTTATAGTTATTTTGAATTTTTTGTCTTTTAACTTTTATAGTACAATTAAAAGAGATTTGCCACCATCATTATAGTAATAAAATATTGTTTTGTCCATATATTTACCTTTACCAACAAGCTTCATATTTTCCTATACTCTCACGTTGCTGCTTAGCATCCTTCCATTTCAACTTGAAAAACTACTATTAGCACTTCTTATAAGGCAGATGTAGTAGTGATAAACTCCCTCAGCTTTTGATTGTCTGGGGAAGTTTTCACCTCTCCTTCATTTACAAAAGACAGATTTGCCAGGTATAGTATTTTTAGTTGACAGGAGTTTTTTTTTTTTTCTTTCAAACTTTGAATATGTCATCCCACACCGTTTTGTCCTGCAAAGTTCCTGCCGAAAATCTTCTGATAGTTTATAGGGTTCCCTTATATATAACAAGTCACTATTCTCTTGGTGCTTTCAAAATTCTCTTTGTTTTTAAGTTTCGACAATTTGATTATGCTATGGTTCAGTGTGAGCATCTTTGGATTTATCATATTTTTTGTCCACTAGGATTCCTGGATCTGAATATCTATTTCCTTCCCCAGGTTTGGAAAGTTTTCAGTCATTATTACTTTGAATAAGATTTCTTCTTCTCTTTCTCGTTTCTCCTGTAGGGACTCCTATAATGCATATATTGGACCACTTAATAGTGTCCCAGCAGTCCCTTAAGCTATCATTGCTCTTTTTTATTCTTTTTTCTTTTTGCTCCTCTGATTGGATGATTTCCAGTAACCTGTCTTTGAGTTTGGTAATACTTTCTTGTGCTTAATTTAGTTGGCTGTTGAAACCCTCTATTAAAATTTTCAGTATAGTTATTGTATTCTTCAGCTCTGTGATGTCTGTTAGATACTTTTTTATATTTCGTGTTTGTTGAAATTCTCACTTTTTTCACATGTTGCTTTCCTGACTTTGGTGAGCATCTTTATGACTATTGTTTTGAATTGTATGTCAGGTGCATCACATCTCCATTACAATAGAGTCACTTTCTGGAGGATTATCTTTTTGTTGTTGTTGTTTGGAACATTATTTTCCTGTTTCTTCAATTTCTTTCATTCTTTGGTTTCTGTGAATTAGATAAAACAGCCACTTCTTCCAGAGTTAACGGCCTGGCCTCATGTAGGAGATGAATCTCACCAATCAGCCAGGCCAGAGATTCTGGGTACCTTTCAAACCTTTTTGCTTGTCCAAACTGCTGTCTTCACGTTTGGTGGCCCCTGGGAGATTAGAGTGCCTGAAGACAGGTAATATAAAAGCCAGTCCTATGAGAATGGGAAAGTGCTAAAATGTGTAATCCAGCTCATTCTCTCCTCAGGAAGAAGTTGTGAGCTGGAGTTTATCTCCCACTTGCTCTGCACTAAGCCTGAAGAGAATCTGTGGCAAATGAATGCATCTTTGATCACACTGCTCACTCTATCAACTCATTGCTTTGTTCCTTGTCACCTCTAGGGGACTAAGGAATGCCAGGAAACATCAGCTTTCAGAGACAGGTGGCTTAGCTGGAGACTCGGTTTTATCTTTGAAGGTAGCCAGGGGGAGGATCTGTGGGAAATGTCCACATGCCTCTTCAGGCTCCCAGGGGATTACTACTAATTGCTTCTCCCATTTGCTCCCAAGTGCAGGTTATATAGAAGGCCAACACTTGGGCAGCAGCTTGGAAAGTCAGGAAATTACAGGTGCAGTAAAATCTCTTCCAGGGACAAACTGGTAGCTGTGTGGTTTTGCCTGCTCACTCTGCACTGAGCCAGGAGGAATAGCTGTTGGAAGTACTCATGCACTCATTTAAAACCACCTCTTTTTCTCTCTGGGACTCATGAATGCTGAACCCCATTAGCTCCCAGAGATAGGCAATATAAGAGCAAGTCCCTCAGGTGGGAGCTGTAAAAGTTGGGGTGTTTAATGTATGGAAAAACTCCTTCCAGGGATAAGTTGGACACTTGATTTTAATTCTGGGGTGAGCCAGAGGGAGAAGACTCAGAAAGTGTTCATGTGACCTTTCAGGCTCCCAGAGGACAATGAATTACCGGTACTATTGGCTCCCAGATGCATGCTAGTTACAAGCCTAACCCTTGGGCAGAAGCTGGGGAAGTGTGCAGTCAAACCTCTTCCAGGGAGAAATTGGAAGCTAGTCATTTTTGCCTACTTGTTCTGTCCTTATCCCACAGGAAGTGCTCACATGCCTGTTTAAAACCATTTTTTGTTCTCTCTATTCCTTGGGGACTTGCAAATATTGAGCCCCATCAGCTTCCAGAGTTAGGTGATTTAGCAGCCAATCCCTTGGATGGCAACAGTAAAAAGTTGGGGCGTGATATGTGTCATCTAAACTCTCTGCTCCTCAGGAGAAGCTCGGAGTTTGGGGTTTGTTTGGGGTTCACAACATTACAACGTGCTGTGCCCAGGGTACAAGTGTGTTTCAACTTTTCCCATCCATTTTGATGTGAGTATTTTCTGTTTCTTTGTGTGGAGGAGTCTCTCACTAGTTTCTGGATATCTCTCAGAGGGAATTGATCCAGGTATAGCTGTTTATTCAATGTGTCTGTGGAAAGAGGGAAAGTCAGAGGCCCCTTATTTCTCTATCTCACTGATATCACACCTAGGGATTTTAGTTTTAAATAACGTCACGGAGCAAAGAAATAACATGATGAACAATCGATATTTTAATATAGGATGAATTAAAATATAGAGAAACTTTATGGTTAGATAATTAGAGATCCTGTTTTTTGAGGAACTAAAATATAATGGACATTGTACTGGATGTGTTAAGTGGACATTAGCATTTTTGTCTACCCAAAAGAGCTTAGTCCAGGCAGAAAAATTTGAGTGGATGCAATATATGTAAATGGTACAAATTTATATGAAAACATAGTAGATTGAAACAGAATATCCTCTAAAATATTCTAGACCATTCTATAGTAAACAATGTAACAAAATTCTCTTTTGACACCACCGAATTTTTATGTCATCCAAAAGATATACAACTATTTTAAAATGTTTTAAAACCCCTTAGAATGTATTGATGACACATTTACCAGATATAAATTCAAAGCTATTGCCAAATACCTAATTGAAAAGCTGAGTGGCTGTCATGCCTCTAAAAACACAGTAGAGGCAGTATGTAGTGCTCTCTATGAAACTGCTGATAAGCTGAGTGATGTTGGTAAAATGGCAGAGTAGGAGACACTAGCCTTTGTCCCCCAACAAAAAACAACAATTAGAAGCTACAAACAAATGAAAATAATCCTCTGAGGGCTCAAGAGTTCAATTAAGAACCAACCACAACACAGTGGTGCTAGAAAGGATAATAATAGTACAGAAAGAATTGCTGATGAGATCTTAGCAGAGACATCTGGCTAGAATTAAAAAGGAAGACATTGTGGGGGATATCTGTATCAGCCATGTGGTGAGTGCTATCGGAGTCACCCATGCTCTGCTCTCTCAAGGACCCAAGTAGCCTTTGCCACTGAGGAACTCAACAATCCCTGCAACAGCTATGGACTCCCCACAGCTTTTACAGAAGAATGCTTTGGCACAAATCCCAGTGGTCTGCTCCACAAAGGACACTGGTAGCTTTCACTGCTATGGTAAACAACAGCCATTGCCACACAGATCCCCTGGAAATGGAGATCCTCCTGTGCCCCACATGGGAACCACCCCAGGAACAAGGCTGCCACCCTCTCTCTAACCCCATGCATAGCCTGGACCTCAGAGCCACAGCTACTTTGTGTATACCTACAATTCAGACTCTAGCTCCATGGCCACTCCACGTACACCCATGCTCCAGACCCTGATGCTACAACTGCTTTATGCATGCTTGTGCTCCAGACCAAGCTCTGTGGCTGCTCCATGGGCCCACATGCATCAGACACCAGTGCCACCACCACTAGTAAAGCGCCCATGAGCTGGACCAGTTTCCAAGAGGGATCCCCTCTGCCATGACATCATGAATTATGACATCATGACATGACATCATGACATCATGAATCATGAAAAGTCAGTTTGCCAATAGATGCTATGTTCATTTCAATCAGTTCCAAGACAATAAGGGCTATGTTCACTCACATGCTGTGTTAGTTATTTATTGCTGCATACAAAATTACCCTAAAACTTCACATCTTAAGACAAAAATAATTTATTATCTTACAAAGATTTTGCAGGTCAGAAACTGGAGCAGCTTAGGTGAATGACTCTGGCTTAGGGTGTTTCAGAAAGTTGCCATCAAAATATTGGTTGGGATCAATACATGAGTGGATTAATAAAATGTGGTATATGTATACCATGGAGTATTACTCAGCAATAAAAAACAATGGTGAATTAACACATCTGGTTTTATCCTGGTTGGAGCGAGAGCCCATTCTTTGAAGCAAAGTGTCACAGGAATGGAAAAACAAGCATCACTGGTACTCACCATCAAATTGGTACTAACTGATCAACACTTACATCACACAGGACAATAATATTCATCGGGGGTGGGCAGGCGGGAGGGGGTTGGAGGGGATGGGAAAACTCTCACTGAATGGATGCGGGGAGCACAGTTTGGGGGATGACCACGATTGTAGCTCTGACACGGGCAGTGCATGGGCAATATATATAGTCAAAGTGTTGTACCCCCAAAATATTCTGAAATAAATAAAATAAATAAATAAATAAATAAATAAATAAAAATATTGGCTGGGGCTCCAGTCATTTAAAGGCTTGACTAGTGTTGGAGGATCTGTGCCTAAGATGGTTCACTTATGTGGCTGCTGGCAAGAAGTGTCAGTTACCCCCTGGCTATTCATAGGAGGCCTCAATTCCTTGCCACATGGACACCTCCACAGGGCTTCTTGATTGTTCTCAGGACATGGTAGCTTTTTTCAGAATAAGTAATCTGAGGGAGAGGCTAAAGCCATACGTCTTTTATGACCCAGCCTCAGAAGTCATACACTGTCACTTCTACCACATTCTATTTGCTAGAAATAAGTTGCTAAGTATAGCCCACACTCAAAGGGAGAGGAATTAGGCTCCATCTTGTAATAGTAGAAGCATCAAGGAATTTCTGGGGGAAAAAAACAAAAAATATGTGGACATATTTTAGAACCACCACAGCCTACTTGATGGCAAACTTCAGGCCTTTTAACCATGGCAAATTACCTGGAAAGAAAAACAGACTCTGATACAGTATTATGACATAAATGGTTATAAAATATCAGCGATGCAAATAATGTGGATTTGGTAAAGGAATATACAGACTGATTTATGGAACAGAGTAGGCAGCAAAGAAATGGAACTTAGCAAAAATGTGCATTTAGTAGGTGATAAAGATTACATCTCAATTCAGTGGACAAAAGAAACATGACCTGAAAATTATGCTGATGTAGTTACCTATTTTGAGAGAAAAGTTAAAGCCTTATACCATAGCATACAGCAGAATAAATTCCAGAGTGATAAATAAGTTCCATGTAAAATTTTGAAGATAAAACAGCATGGAGACTCATGAGCAAGATGGCTGACCAGAGACACCAACTGCCAGAGCATCTCAGCAGGAAGGAGAAGTTTTAGACAAAAACTTTGACTCCATTTTTGTTTTGCAAGAACCCCTCAGCTTCTGAACTTATGTTGTCTGTGCTACTAGCCATTGTCTTCTGAGGATCTGGAATGCCCTAAAAGAAAACAGAGAACAGTCCAACTAGCAATGATTACGTAAACCTTGGCATGCTTCATTCACGCTTTACAATCTGGTCTCTGGCAGTGCTTTCACAATCCACAAGTAAAGTTCCATCTCCAACAGTGGTTAATAGTCCTTAGAAATTCAAAGCAGGAAGAAAAACAAGCAACCCTCATCAGCCACTATTCAGTAGCTTTTAAAGAACAGACTTACTTCTCATTAGCACTTTGCCCTGATGATGTCATTCTCTTTGTCTATTTTTGTAAAGATAGTTCTTATGGTGTTATTTCCTATGATGGTATCATTAAGCCTGAAAACAGCAACCAAATGAGCCTGTTATTCTGGAGTAAGATCACTAGTATTATTTTTCATAAAGAAAAGGCATTTTAAATACAGTAGTCCACCTTATCTGAAGGGGTAACGTTTCAAAACTCCCAGTAAATTCCTGATACCATGGATAGTACTGAACCCTATATATACTATGTTTTTCCTAACATACATACCTATAATAAAGTTTAATTTATAAATTAGGCAGAGTAAGATATTAACAATAATAATAAAATGGATATATATAAAATATATATATATATAAAATATATATATATATATTTTATCACAATATATTGTGATAAAAGTAAAATAAGGGTATTTGAACACAAGCACTGCCATACCACAACCTTTGATCTGATAGCCGACATGGCTACTAAGTCATTAATGCATTGATAGTGTATGAATACACTGCACAAAGGAATAACTCACCTTGTAGGCTGGATAGAGTGGGACAGCATGAGATTTCAGTACACTACTCAGAACAGTGTGCAATTTAAACTTATGAATTGCTTATTTTGGGAATTTTCCATTTAATATTTTCAGATCACGTTTGACCAGAGGAAACTGAAACCATGGAGAGTGAAACTTGGATAAGGGGATACTACTGTATCCTGATATCTAATTACCTAGATTAAGGATTCAGAGAGTGAGTCAAATACCCAACTGTCTTGTTGCAAACCCCTTGAAATTTTGTGCAATGAAGGCAAAAGTTTGGGTTAACCAAATATCTCATTGTTTAGACAGTCCGAGGTTATGTAGGCACAACCCTAGGGTATGTCTTTAAACTTCTGAAATGCATTATTATTTTTTCTCTCAAAAATTTGTTTGATATTACTAACATCATAGGGGGTCGCCACCATTATTTTCAAGGAACTTGAAAATTCCCATTATCAGAGGATGTTTGAGAAAAGGATGAACAAATCCTTGTGGATATTTAAAAACACACATTTAAAAATAATGTAAAATATATGTGAAATGTGTATATATCAGAATATGCACAGTTTTCTAAGTGCTTTTGCATCACTCTTTTGCCTAACACCAGTCTTGTGGGGTTGACATGAGCATTCCTATTTTTCAGATGAGTCAATGGAAGCTCACCCAGGTTGATCATGTGCTCAGCAGTCACAGCACTTGAGCCACAGCTGAAATCCAGGTTTTATAACTTGAAACTCTTTTTCTTTTGTTACATTCAGCTGCCTTTAGTCTGTATCATTATGGCTATAATGATTGTTACTACTTGTTATTGATACTAAGCTATACTGATTTTATTAAACCTTCTTTCTAGTAACATTTTCTGCCTCTTCCCTTTCTTTTTCATTCCATATTTCTTGTCATCACATAACCCCCAGAAGGGGATCATTTTCAGGGTTATCTGGCTCTTAAAGCATCTTTGTGTGAATTAGAAAAAGATGCTTATTTTTCAAGTTAAAATATTAAGTTTAGCAAATTAATTGTTTCTCGATAACAATTAGAACACCATGAATTCCTTCTGTATAAAGTATACTCATCAAATTTTTGGATATAAATAATCAAAATAAAATTTTAATCACAGTGAATATGAACTCAAAGTTAATAGGATTTAATAAATATCTAATAAAATATTTACACATCTTGCTTTCACAGAAATGAAATTTTTATAAGGATTTCAATGTTTACTAGTTCTAATATCTCATTTTCTATAGAAGTCATCACTAGATTTGACCATTATCTTCCTTATGTCATTGTAGACCCTAAGTTTTTAATAAATATTAAATTTGAGAAGCTATGTTCTCCACCAGCAACTGATTTTGACAAAGTTAAAAATGAGAGTTAGCAGCTGGGCGCAGTGGCTCAGGCCTGTAATCCCAGTGCTTTGGGAGCCTAAGGCAAGAGGATTTCTTGAGACCAGGAATTCCAGACCAGCCTGGGCAACACAGTGAGACCGTGCCTCTACAAAAAAATTTTTAAATTACCTGGGTGTGGTGGCAAGTATGTGTAGTCCCAACTACTTTGAAGGCTGAGGCAAGAGGATCTCTTGAGCCCAGGTGTTCAAGGAGTTCAAGGTTACAGTGAGCTGTGATCATACCCCTGCACGCCAGCCTGGGTGATAGAGCAAGACCTTGTCTCTAAAAAAAAAAAAAGAGAGAGAGAGTTAAAAATATGACAGCTAGATATAAATAGATATAAATTATTACTATAAATATATTGACTATTTCAACAGGATTCTCATATTAGAGTTTAGAGAATTATTTAAACATTTTAATTCCTCATACGCTGAGTTTACATCAACATCACATTTCTTATTGTGTTCATACCTCAAATATCAATTACAAATTTTTACATATGGCTACACTAGTTTACTTTCTTTAAAATTCTATAAATTACATTTGTCTACTAGAAAAGATCACTGAGAAGATCACAAAATTCTCTTAGTATAAATCTTTCTTTGAAAGATAATTTTGTTGTATTCAATAGAGAAGAACAATAAATTTATTTGAAGCTATATTTTAAATAAGAGATGAGATGATTGTGGGATTGACAGTTGAAATGAATGTTGCTCTTTTTTTAAATTTTCTAAGAGAAGTTGCCATTGGGTTGGAGAAGTTGTCATTGGGTTCAGAGATTCTGAAAACTTTACCTGGCACCAATAATGTATACATTTTGTAAATGTCATTGGTTTGTTTTCTTTTGAAAGAATTTCTTGGTGCCTTCAATTGTTTCCAAAGGCATTATGTATAATGAATTTTGGTGCCTAAATCATATTGCTTAAACATTAATTTATATATTAATAAAATATCATGCCAAATTAAACTTGGAAAAGTAAATTTAAAAATAGATATTTTCTAACATATTCCTTTGGTTTGCATTTTTAAAAATATATCCATATCAAATCATCAGCAACTTTTTGTACTTTTTGTCACCTTTATTAAAGTATACTTGACAAATAAAATTGTATAAAGTATACAATGTCATGATTTGATATACATATATTGTGAGACGGTTACCACAATCAAGTTAGTTAACACATCCACCACCTCACATAGTTACCATTATTTTTTGGGGGGGGAGAGAGGTTTTGGTGAGAATGTTAAAGATCTACTCTTTCAACAAATTTCAAGTATACAATACAGCATTATTAACTATAGTCACCATGCTGTATGTTAGAGCTCCAGAGCCTATTCATCTTCCAATTGAAAGTTTGTACCCTTGGACCAGTACCTCCTCATTTCCCCAAACCCATCACCTGTCAACCAACATTCCACTCTCTATTTCTATGAGTTCAATTTTAGGTTCCACATATAAGTGATACCATATAGTATTTGCCTTTGTCTGCCTGGCTTATTTCACTTAGCATAATGGCCTCCAGGTCCATCTATGTTGTTGTAAATGGCAGGATCTTCTTTTTTATAGCTGAATAATATTCTATTGTGTGTGTGTGTGTGTATATATATATATTTTTTTTTTTTCTTTTTGATATAGGGTCTTGCTCTATTGCCTGGGCTAGGGTACAGTGGCATCATCATAGCTCACTCCAACCTCAAACTCCTGGGTTCAAGCAATCCTCCTGCCTCAGCCTACCAAGTAGCTGGAACTACAGGTGTGCACCACCATGCCCAGCTAATTTTTCTATTTTTTGTAGAGATGGGGTCTCACTATGTGCTCAGGCTGGTCTCAGGCTATGTTGCTCCTCAAGCAATCCTCCTGCCTCGGCCTCCTGAAGTGCTGGGATTATGTGTGTGAGCCACCATGCCCGGCCTCTATTGTGTACTTATATGCCACATTTTTTATCCCTTCATTTGTCAGCTGACACATAGGTTGTTTCCATATCTTGGCTACTGTGAATAATGCTGCAATGAATATGGGAGTGCAGATATCTCTTCAAGATATTGATACTGTTTCCTTCAGATATTAATATATAAGCAGAAGTGGGATTGCTGGAGCATATGGTAATTCCATTTTTACTTTTTTGAGGAATCTCCATAGTGTTTTCTATGATGGTTGTACCAATTTATATTCCCACCAACAGTGTACAAGTGTACACTGCTCAAAAGTGTACAATTTTATTCATATCCTTGCCAAAATTTCTCTCTCGTCTTTTTGATAACAGATCTCCTAACAGATGTGAGGAGATATATTATTGTGGTTTTGATGAGCATTTCCCTAATAACTAGTGATATTGAGATTCTTTTCACATACCTCATGGCCATATCCTCTTCAAAAAAATATCTATTGAGGTCCTTTGCCCACATTAAATCAGATTATTTTGTGGGTTTTTGCTAGTGAGCTGATTTAGTTCCATCTCTGTTTTAGATATTAACCATTTATCACCTGTATTGTTTGAAAATATTTTCTCTTATTCCACAGGATGCCTTTCTTTTTGTTAAATGATTCCTTTGCTGTGCAGAAGGTGTTTAGTTTGGTGTAGTCTACCTGTTTATTTTTCCTTTTGTTGTCTGCGCTTTTCGTGTCATAAATCATTGCCAAGACCAATGTCAAGGAGATTTTTCTCTATGTCTTCTTCTAGGAGTTTTATAGTTTCAAGTCTTATTTTTAAATATTTAATCCATTTTTAGTTAAGTTTTGTGTGTGGCATAAGATAGGTAGTCCAGTTTCATTTTTTTGCACATACATATCCAGTTTTCCCAACATCATTTATTGAAGAGACTATCCTTTCTCATCGTGTATTCTTGGCATCCTTGTCAAAGATGTGTTGACCATATATGCATGGGTTTATTTGTGGGCTCTCTATTCTGTTCCATTGGCCTATATGTTTTTATGGCAGTACCATATTATATTAATTATTATAGCTTTGGAATATAGTTTGAAATCAGGAAGTGTAATGCCTCCAGCTTTGTTCTTTCTCAAGATTGCTGTGGCTATTCAGGGTCTTTTGTTGCTCCACACAAATTTTAGGTTTGTTTTTCCTATTTCTAAGAAAAATGTCATAGGAATTTTGATAGGGTTTGCATTTAATCTTTATATTGCATTGGATAGTATGGACATTTTCACAATATTAAGTCTTTCCATCCATGAACACAAAATACCTTTCCATTTATTTGCTGCTTCTTCAATTTCTTTCACTCGTGTTTTATCGTTTTCAGTGTACAGAACTTTTACCTCATTGGTTACATTTATTCCTTAGTATTATATTTTTATAGCTATTGAAAATGGGATTGTTTTCTTGATTCCTTTTTCAGATAGTTCCTCGTTAGTGTATAAAAACACTACTGATTTTTGTATGTTGATTTCATATCCTACAACTTTACTGAATTTATTAGTTGTAACTGTTTTTTCATGGAGTTTTTAGGAATTTCCTTCATTATGTAAGATCAGAACACAAAGCCCAGAAATAAAACCATGCATTTACAGTAAATTAATTTTTGACGATCATGCCAGGAACACACAATGGGGAAAGGACAGTCACTTCAATAAATGATTTTGGGAAAACTGGATATCTACTCACAGAAAAATGAAATTAGACCCTCATATTACATCATATACAAAAATCAACTCAAAAATTGATTAAAAACTTAAACATAAGATCCGAAACCATGAAATTCCTAGAAGAAAACATAGAGGGAAAGCTCCTTGACACTGGCTTTAGCAATAATTTTTTTGGATAAGACACCAAAAGCACAGGCAACAAAGGCAAAAATAGACAAATGTGATAGCATCAAACTAAAAAGCTTCTACACAACAAAGGAAATGATCAACAGAGTGAAGAGACAACCAACAGGATTGCTAAAACCACCTCTTTGTTGTCTGTGGTTATGGGGGACTCACAAATGCTGAGCCCTGTCAGCTACCAAGTTAGGTGATTTAGGAGTCAGTTCCTCAGGGGAGAGCTATTAAAGCTGGGATTCTTACTGTGTGAAAAAACTCCTTCCAGGGATAAGCTGGATGCTTGATTTTATTTTTGGAGTGAGCCGGGGGAGCAGACATGGGAAGTGCCCACACACACATTCTGGATCCTGGAGCACTATTAATTAACTGCCCTATTGGCTTCCAGGTGCATATTAGTTAAAAGCCTAACCTTCAGACAGTAGCTGGGAAAGTGTGCAAACACCTTCCAGGGAAAAACTGGGAACTGGGCATTTTTGCCTGCTCACTGTGTGCTGAGCCCAGGGGGATAGCCACAGGAAGTGTCCACATGCCCATTTGAAACTATCTGTTCTCTGTGCTCCTGGGGGACTTGTAAATGCTGAGTACTGTCATCATCCAGAATTAGATGATTAAGGAGCCAATCCCTCAGGTGGCAACTGTAAAAGTGGGTGTACTATATATGTGGTCCAAATCCTTCACTCTTTAGGGAGTTTGGCATTCCCTCCTGATTGTAAGGCATTGTGCCTAGGGTGGAGTTTGTGGTATGAATGTGTTTATGCTTTGCTTACACATTTCAACGTGAGTATTTTCTCAGTTTCTCAGTATGTGGGAGTCTTAACTAGTTTCCAGATTTCTCTCAGAGGGAATTGATTTAGGTGTTTATCTGGTGCATCTGTGAATGGAGGGAAAGTCAAGAGACTCCTGTTTCAGCACCATGCCAATATCACTACTAGAGATTTTGTTTTTAAATAATAGGATAACTGTGAGTCACAAAGCAGGGAAATAACACAATGAACAATTAATATTTTAATATAAGATAAATTAGAATATGTAGAAACTTTATGAATGGAAAATTAGAGATACTATTTTTAAGGATCTACAATGTGATAGATATTTTACTGTTTATATTAAGTGAACAATTAGCCTTTTTTGTTTGTCCAAAAGGGCTTAATTCAGACAAAAATAATTTGTGTGGATTTGATATATTACAATAGTATAAATTTGTATGGAATACATAGATTGAAACAAAATATTCTCTAATATATTCTAGACCATTCTATAGTGAACAATGTAACAAAATTCTTTTGATAACACTGAATTGTTATATCATAATCCAAAAGACATACTACTTTTATATTCCAACAAACCCTTAGAATGTATTGAAGACACATTAACCAAATATAAACTTGAAGTTATTGTCAAGTACCTAATAGAAAAGTTGAGGGACTATCTTGCCTCTAAAAATACAGTATGCAATGCTCTTTAAGAAATGTTGATTGCTGCCCAGCAGAACCCAGCCCCATGCACCACCCAGTGGGCCACTCCCCCATGGCCCCACGCACTACCCAGCAGACCACAATACTCTTAAACAAATTCAGTAAAGTTTCAGGATACAAATCAACATACAAAAATCAGTAGCATTTGTATATGGCAACAGTAAACATTCTGACAAAGAAACCAAGAAAGTAACCACATTTACAATAGATACAAATAAAATAAAACACGTAGGGATAAATTTAACCTAAGAAGTGAAAGATCTCTACAATGAAAACTATAAACCATTGATGAAAGAAACTGAAGAGGATACCAAAAAAGGAAAGATATTCTATGCTCACAGCTTGGAAGAATCAATAACGTGAAAATGTCCATACCACCCAAAGCAATCTACAGATTCAATACAATCCCCATGAAAATACCAATGATATTCCATTCTTCACAGAAATAGAAAAAATTATATAGAACCACAAAAGACCCAGAATAGCCAAAGTCATCCTGTGCAAAAAGAACGAAACTGGAGGAATCATATTACCTGACTTCAAATTATACTACAGAGCTGTAGAAACCAAAACAGCATGGTAATGGCACAGAAACAGACACATTGATCAATGGAACAGAATAGAGAACCCAGAAATAAATCCACACATCTATAGTGGTAGTGCCAAGAACATTGGGGAAAGGACAGTCTCTTTAATAAATGGTGCTGGGAAAACTGGATAACCCTATGCAAAAGAATGAAACTAGATCCCTATCTCTCACCAAATACAAAAATCAAATCAAAATGCATCAAAGACTTAAATCTAAGACCTGAAACTATAAAACTACTAAAAGAAAACATTGCGGAAATGCTCCAGGACATCAGTCTGGCCAATGATTTCTTGATTAATACCTCAAAAGCATGGGCAACCAAAGCAAAAATGGACAAATGGGATCACATAAAACTGAAAAGCTATGCACAGCAAAGGAAACAATCAATAAAGAAAAAAGACAACCCACAGAATGGGAGAAAATATTTACAAACTACCCATCTGACAAGGGATTAATAACTCGAATACATAAAGAGCTCCATTGACTCAATAGGAAAAAAATCAAATAACCCATTTAAAAATAGACAAAGGATCTGAATAGACACTTCTCAAAAGAAGACATACAAATGGCCAACAGGTACATGAAAAAATGTTCAACGTCTTTAGTTATCAGAGAAATGCAAATCAAGACTACAATGAAATATCATCTCACCTCAGTTAAAATAGCTTTTATCCAAAAGACAGGCAATAATGAATGATGGAGAAAGGGGAACCCTCTTACTGTTGGTGGGAATGCAAAGTAGTGCAACCACTGTGGGGAACAGTATGGAGCTTCCTCAAAAAATGAAAAATAGAACTACCATATGACTCTGCAGTCCCACTCCTAGATATATATCCAAAAGAAAGGAAATCAGTATATTAAAGTGACATCTGCACTCCCATGTTTATTGCAGCACAATTCACAATAGCCAAGATTTGGAATCAACCTAAGTGTCCATCAACAAATGAATGGATAGAGTAATTGTGGTATATATACACAATGGTATATTATTCAACCATAAAAAAGAATGAAATCCTGTCATTTGCAACAACATGGATAGAACTCAAGAACATTATGTTAAGTGAAACAAGCCAAGCACAGAAAGACAAATCTCACAGGTTCTTACTCATATGTGGGAGCTAAGTATTGAAACAATTGATCTCATGCAGGCAGAGAATAGAATGATGGTTACCAGGGGCTAGGAAGGGTAGCAGAAAGGGAGGATAAAGTAGGGAGGGTTAATGGGTATAAAAATATAGTTAGATAGAATGAACAATATTTGATAGCACAACGGAGTGACTATAGTCAACATAAGTTATGGTATATTTTAAAATAAAAGAGTGAATCATAATGTTCCTAACACAAAGAAATGATAAATGCTTGAGGTAATGGATACCCCAAATACCGTGATTTGATTAATATACATTGTATGCCTATATCAAAACATCACATGTACCCCATAAATATATACAACTATTATGTAACCATAATAATTAAAAATAAAAATTTTTTAAAAAAGAAAAGATATATGAAATTATTTCAATTTTCCAAAATTTGTTAAGACTTGTTTTGTGACCTAATATATTATGTATCATGGAGAATATTTCTCATGATAATGAGAAGAACATGTATTCTGTAGCTGTTGGGGGGAATGTTCTGTAAATGTGTTTTAGGTCCATTTGGTCTAGAGTGCTGTTTAAACCCAATTTTTTTTGTAGATTTTCTGTCTGGATGGTCTGTTCATTGCTGAAAGTGGACTGTTGAAGTCTCCTATTATTGAACTGCAGTCTATCCCTCTATTTAGATCTATTAATATTTGCTTTATATATTTAGGTGGTCTAATGTTGAGTGAGTATATATGCAGAATTTTTATATCTTCTTACTGAATTAACTGTGTTATCATTATATAACAAGCTTTGTCTCCTTTTACTGTTTTTGACTTGAAGTCTGTTTTATCTGATACAAGTTTAGTTACTTCTGCTCTCTGTTGGTTTCTATTTGCCTGGAATATCATTTTCCATCCCTTCACTTTCATTCCATGTGTGTCCTTACAGGGGAAGTGAGTCTCTTGTAGGCAGCATATAGTTGGGTTTTGTTTTTTACCCATTTGGGCACTTTCTATATCTTTTAATTGGAGAATTAAATCCATTTATAGTTGAGGTAATTATTAATAGGTAAGGACTTACTACTACCATTTTGTTAATTGTTTTCTAAGTGTTTTGTATATCCTTTCTTCCTCTCGTAATGTCTTCCTTTGTGGTTGATTTTCTCTAGTAGTTTGTTTTGATTCCTTGCTTTTTATTTTTAGTATATCAATTAAAGGTTTTTACTTTGTGGTTACCGTGAGGGTTACCAAAAAAATCTTATAGTTATTACATGTGAAATTAAGCAGATAACAACTTAATTTTGCTCACATTAAAAAAAATTCTACACTTTAACTCCACTCCCCTCCCACATTTTGAATTATTGATACCACAATTTATATCACCTTATATTGTATATCCCTTAACAAATTATTGTAGTTATTATTTTCCATAGTTTGTCTTTAACCCTTCATTCTAAGGATATAAGTGGTTTATACATATAATTACATTATTAGAGTATTCTGAATTTGACTATATACTTACTTTTACCAGTGAGTTTTATACCTTTAAATGTTTTCATTTTATTCATTAGTGTTCTTTTCTTTCAGCTTGAAGAACTCCCTTTAGCATTTCTTGTAGTGAAGGCTGGTGGTGATGAACTCCCTCAGCTTTTGTTTATCTGAGTATTTCTTCATTTATCCTTCATTTCTGAAGGACAGATTTGCTGAGTATATTATTCTTGTTTGGTAGTTTTTATCCTTCAGCACTTGGGATATATCATCCTACTCTCTCCTGGCCCTAAGTTTTCTGCTGAGAAGTCTACTCCTAAGCATATGTTATATGTTATTTGCTTCTTTTCTCTTGTGACTTTTGGGATCCTCCCTTTGTCTTTGACCTTTGACAATTTTATTATAATATGTCTTGGAGTAGTCTCAGTTGGATTAAATAGTTTGGAGACTTTTTACTTTCTTGTACCCGGAAATTTGTATCTTTCTACAAGTCTAGAAATTTTTCTGTTATTATTTTCTTAAAAAGTCTTTCTACCCCTTTGTCTTTCTCTACTCCCTCTTGAACTCCAATGATCCTTACATTTGCTCTTTTGCTGTTAGTCCATAAATCCCGCAAAGTTTCTTCATTCCATTTCATTTTTTTTCACTTTTCTCCTCTGACTATATATTCTCAAATAACCTGTCTTCAAGTTCACAGATTCTTTCTTCTACTTGATCAATTCTGCTGTTGATGCTCTCTATTGCATTTTTCACTTTATTCTTTGTATTTTTCAGCTCCAGAATTTCTCTTTAATTTTTTATTATTGCAATCTCTCAGTTAAATTTTTCTGATAAATGTTTTCTTGAAAATTGCTGAGCTTCCTTTCAGCCATTTTGAATTTTTTGTTTGACAGATCACATATCTCCATCCCTTTAGTATTTGTCACTGCCACTTTATTTTTTCCCTTTGGAGAGGTCATATTTCCCTGCTCGTTCTTGATGTTTTTTTAGATGTGCACTGATGTCTACACATTGGAGAATTAATTATTTATTCCGGTTTTCAAAGTCTGGCTTTGTTTGTGCCTGTTCTTCAGTAGGCATGTCCAGAAGTTCTAAGCAGACTTGTGTTCCCTAAGCCTGTGACCACTGCAACAATTTCAGCACTAGAGGGTGCCCTAAGCCCAAGTTTGCCACAACTCTCATGAACCTGGGGAATACCCATGGAGGGTACCAGGCTGTGTGGGACAGCTGGCCAGGGAATTGAGCCTGGAAGCCTGTATCAGTGGCCCAGACAGGTGTACCACCCAGCAGTTCCCTGCACAGGCAGGATAGTTTCCCAAGTGCAATGAGAGGGGCTGGAGCTCAGACCAGGCTTCCTCAGGATCTGCTGTGGGATGGAAGCTGGTGGACTCATCCCAGTGGCCCATATGGATGCATGTCTCCTAGCAGTTCCCTGCACAGGCATGATAGTTCCCCAACTGGGAGAGGGGCCAGAGCTGAGACTGGGCCCCTCAAAATCTGCTCTGGGACACTGGCTGATAAGCCCAGCACAAAGTCTCAGATGGATGGGTAACTCCCTGATTACAAGATATGGGCAAGTCTCCCTCTGGGTCCTTGTACAAGCACTACTAAGCTGGGATTACAGCTAAGGGGGGCTGAAGTCAAGCCACAGGGCAACTTTCATGTCTACTGCCAAGACCAATGTTGGCAGGCAGATGAATTGTCTCCACCAAGGCACTACTGTGCATGATTCCTTCTGGACCCCTTGGCAGATGGTTTTGGTTACATGCTCAAGGCCAATCAGGGTTGTTGCCAATCCCCTTGGAGAACAAGGCTGTTTCTGGGATTGAACCCAGCAGGACAATTGTCAGTTCTGCCAACTGGATGTGAATCTCTACTCTCAAAACGACCCTCCTAGGTCTTGGGCTCCACTGAGCTTATACAACCTCCTACCTGAATTCTGAGGCTTTTGTCTGGATGGATGCAGAATTCTGGTTGTGGTGGGAGGTTACAAGTGGGGGACCTCCTATTCTACCATCTTGCTGATGTCACTGCAACCATAGACTCTACTTATCTGTCCAGAAAATTTTCCATTATTAAAGGTCTGTTGTTTGCTTTCATGTAGGCTGTGCTGGTTTTAAAATATGTCCACAAGTTCTTTGATACTCCTTCCTTTACAAGGTGAAGCCTAATTCCTCTCCCTTCCAGTATGATCTACACTTAGTAACTTATTTCTAGTAAATAGAATGTAGCAGAAGTGATGGTTTGTTACTTCTGAGCCTAGGTCATAAAAGATATTGTGGTTTTAGCCTCTCTCTGATTACTCTCTGTTGGAGAAACTACCACGTCCTGAAGATAACAAAGAAACCCTATGGAGATGTTCACATAGCAAGATACTGAGGCCTGCTATGAATAGCCAGGGAGAAATTAATGTCTCCTGCCAACAGCCTTGTAAGTGAACCTTCTTGGGCACAGATCACCCAACCCTAGTCTTTGACTACAACTTCCTGAAAGACCCTGAGCCAGAATCACTCAGCTTAGCTGCTCACAGATCCTGATCCTCAAACACTTTGTGAGATAATAAATAATTTTTTTAAGCTGATAATTTTAGGGTAATTTTTATGCAGCAATACATAACTAACATAGCCCCAATTGTCTTGGAAGTGACTGAAACTAACACATTTTCAACCACTGAAAAGTTGATTTTTCAGATTTTATACACACATGGCTTATATTCCAACAAGGATATCAGGGCATGTCCTCAGCAAAGATTTTATAATCTCCAAAATTACAAAGAGTGAGAGGAGGAGGTGCCAGGCTCTTTTAAACACCCAGCTCTCTCTGTGTGAACTAATAGAGTGAGAACTCACTCATTGCCTTGGGGAAGGCACCAAGCCATTCATGAGGGATCTGCCCTCATGATGCAAACACCTCCCACCTCCAACATTGGGGATCACATTTCAACACGAGATTTGGAGGGGAAAAACATCCGAACTATATCAACGGACAAGGATATATTTTGAACGGAATGCTGCCACTCCAACTCTGTTCTACTGATTCTACAGAAAACACAAGAAATCAAAATAATGAGATATTAAAGGTTACTTGAAGAGGACCTGGGTCTGTAAGTAGAGTGTGTGAAATGACATTTCCTATGACCCAGTTGACAAATTTTTTGCCATTTCTGTTGTACATATTGGCTTATGATTAAAATAACAACTTAAAAATGTTACTATTAAGTTATTTACTATTAGGTATTAAAGTAGATGTTGTGGTGAGAATAAAATGCTGAATAAGAAACATATAGTTTCTGTCCTTAATCACTTATTCTCGCAGGGAAGGACCCAAGGAAGAGGGAATCATCCTTTTCCTGGGTTGTATAAATGATGAGGGAAATAATTCTCTATTAGTATGTATTAGTATTATGTACGGAGCTTGCCTCTTCTGTGGATCCATGGCAGGAAAGTGGGCCTGCATATTTTCTCATTCATATTGTTGCTTCTCCTTTTAATGATCCTATATAGTTCATCTAGCAACATCTTTCATTTTTCATCTTTAAGTAGTACATAAAACAAAAACTTAAAAATATTTTTCTCATTATACTACCAAAAATCATTTTGTATATCCCCAATAACTCACACATACCTAATGTGTTTGTTAGGCTGAAAATGGTTCCCAAAATATACCCATGTCTTAATTCCCAGAACTTGTGAATATGTTATTTTACATGGTAAAAGGGATTTAGCAGATGTGATTAAGTTAAGAATCCTGAGATGAGGTGATTATCCTGGATTATCCAGATGTGCCCAACATTACCACAGGGCCTTTATAAAAGGGAGGCAGGAGGGTAGGAGAGAAAAATGTGAAGACAGAAGCAGAGAGAAAGAATTTGGAAGATTTATGCTGCTGGCTTTCAAAATGGAAGAGGGGGCCACAAGCCAAGGAATACAATCACCCTCTAGAAGCTAAGAAAGGTTAAAAACAAAACAAAATAGATTTTCCTCTAGAGTCTCCAGAAGGAACGTAGTACTGCAATCCATTTCAGACTTCTGACCTCCAGAAATATAAGAGAATAAATTTGTGGTATTTTCAGCCACTGTTTGTGAGAATGTTACAGCAGCAATAAAACCTAATACAAGCACACCTCATTTTATTGTGTTTCACTTAATTGCACTCCTTAGATATTGTGTTCTTTACAAATTGAAGGTTTGATCACCCCAATTCAGCAGGAAGTAGCTCAATGACTATGTTTCCCCTCCTCCCATAGATAGGAAAGGGTAAAATTGACAGTGGGGAATATTTAACAGGGAGAACAGCCTGAAAAAGGGTAAAAATGTTTTCTGTCTCTTCAAAACCTCTCACCATTTTTGAGAACTAAAACCTGCATGCCTGCCTCAGGTCAGTGGTCAGGAGCGGCAGGGGAGTGTCCTTTGTTCTTTGTGCTACAGGAGATGGCTCAAGGGAATTGTCTGGCGGAGGTCAAGAGATTGTCTTAGCAAGGATGGGATGAATCAGAAACCATCAACTATAATTGAACAGCAACAGCCTGAAGCTGAAAACCTCCCCCTTAAAAGCTCTATATTTCTGCTCAGGGACAGGACGTTTGTACTTTAAGCTGGGAGTCTGCCAACCTCCTCATTTGCCAGCAAGTTAATAAACTTCTCTTTCCTTCTCCTCAAAAAAAAAAAAATTGAAAGTTTGTAGCAACCCTGTGTTGAGCAAGTCTATTAGCACCATTTTTCCAATAGCATGTGCTCACTTCATGTCTCTGTGTCACATTTTGGTTAATTCTTGCAATATTTAGAACTTTTTTATTATTATATGTTACAGTAATTCTGTGATTGGTGATCTTTAATGTTACTGTTGTAATCATTTTATGGCCTCTTGCACTAAACAGTCAATTTGTGAATGCAAAGGAAAAGTTCCTGAAGGAAATTACAAGTGCTACTCCACTGAATACACAAATGATAAGAGAGCAAAACAGCTTTATTGTTGATATGAAGAAAGTTTTAGTGGTCTGGATGGATCAAACTAGCCACAACATTCCCTTAAGCCAAAGCCTATTCTAGAACAAGGCTGTCTTCCATTCTATGAAAACTGAGAGGTGAGGAAACTGCAGAAGAAAAGTTTGAAGCTAGCAGAACTTGGTGCATGAGGTTTAAGGAAAGAAGTTATCTTCATCACATAAACGTTCAAGGTGAAGCAGCAAGTGCTGATGTAGAAGCTGCAGGAGGTTATCTAAGCTAAAATAATTGATGAAGGTGGCTACACTAAACAACATATTTTCAATGTAAACAAAACAGCCTTATATTGGAAGAATGCCATCTAGGACTTTCAACACCTGGCTTCAAAGCTTCAAAGGACAGGTTGACTTTCTTGTTAGGAGCTAATGCAGCTAGTGACTTTAAGTTGAAACCAATGCTCATTTACCATTCCAAAAATCCTAAGACCCTTAAGAATTATGCTAAATCCATTCTGTCTATGCTCTATAAATGGGAAAACAAGGCCTGGATGACAGCACATCTGTTTACAGCGTGGTATACTAAATATTTTAAGCCCACTGTTGAGACCAACTATTCAGAAAAAAATACATTCCTTTCAAAATATGATATTACTGGTCATTGACAATGCACCCGGTCACCCAAGAACTCTAACAGAGATGTGCAAGATTAATGTTTTCATGTCTGCTAATACAACATTGATTCTGCAGCTCATTGATCAAAAAGTAATTTTGACTTTCAAGACTTAATTATTTCAAAAATACATTTCATAAGGCTATAGCTGCCATAGGTTGTGATTCCTCTGATGGATCTGGGCAAAGCAAATTGAAAACTTTCTGAAGAGGATTCACCATTCTAGATGACATTAAGAGCATTCTTGATTCATTGGAGGTGGCCAAAATATCAACATTAACAGGAGTTTGGAAGAAGTTGATTCCAACCCTCATGGATGACTTTGAGGAGCTCAAGACTTCAGTGGAGAAAGTAACTGTAGATGTGGTGGGAATAGCAAGAGAACTAGAATTAGAAGTGGAGCCTGCAGACGTAACTGAATTGCTCCAATCTCATGATTAAACTTTAACAGGTGAGGAGTTGCTTCTTATGGATGAGCAAAGAAAGTGGTTTCTTTTCTTTTGAGACAGAGTCTCACTCTGTCACCCAGGCTAGAGTGCCGTGGCATCAGCCTAGCTCACAGCAACCTCCAACTCCTGGGCTCCAGCGATCCTTCCTCCCTCAGCCTCCCGAGTAGCTGGGACTACAGGCTCACACTATAACGCCCAGCTAACTTTTCTATTTTTAGTAGAGATGGGGTCTCGCTCTTGCTCAAGCTGATCTTGAACTCCTGACCTCAGCAATCCTCCCACCTCAGCCTCCCAGAGTGCTAGGATTACAGGCATGAACCACCATGCTCAGCCAAAAGTGGTTTCTTAAGATGAAATCTACTCCTGGTGAAGAAGCTGTGAACATTGTTGAGATGACAACAAAGGATTTAGAATATTACATAAGCTTAGTTGATAAAGCAGTAGCAGGATTTGAGAGGAATGACTCCAATTTTGAAAGAACTACTGTGGGTAAAATGCTATCAAACAGTACAATATAATACAGAGAAATCTTTCATGAAAGGAAGAGTCAACCAATCAATGTGGCAAATTTCACTGTTGTCTTATGTTAACAAATTGCCACAGCCACCCCAATCTTCAGCAATCACCACCCTGATCAGTCAGCAGCCATTAACGTTGAGGCAAGACCCTCCACCAGCAAAAATATTAAAATTCACTGAAGGCTCAGATGATTGTTAGCATTTTTTTAAGCAACACAGTATATTTAAATGAAGGTATATACATTGAGTTTTTTTAGACATAATGCTGTTGTACACTTAAACTACAATATAGTGTAAACATAACTTTTATATGCGGTTGGAAACCAAAAAATTCATGCAACTAGTTTTATTGTGATATTTGCTTTATTGCAGTGGTCTAGAACCAAACCCACAATATCTCTGAGGTATGCCTGTATACCATAGTTCAGAACTTAACTCATACCTAATAGACAACTCAGACCTTGCTCATGTCTTTTTACAGAACAAATTCTCAACCTTTTACATAATAGATTCTCAACAATTATGTATTGAATTGAGTCCTCTGCAAAAAAAAAAAGTTTAATATAAATAATAGTTTGCCAAAATATAATTTTTAAAAAGTTAAAAATGATTTTCTTTCAAATATATTATGAATGTGTGTCAAAGATTTATTTCATTAGTAAAAAGAACCAGCAGATTCTAATTCAAAAGAGGATAATGAAACTGTGAACTACACATAGTGGAAAAAACTACTGTTATAAGATTCAAAAGTCAAAAATATAATGTTGGTTAATATCTTACAGGGCAATAAAACTGTCTCCTTTGGGATTATCTTTTCCACCAAAAGAAAATCATCTTTACTAGACAAAAATAATTTGCAACTTATTAATCTTCTATAAGTTAAAATCTAACTTTATTGAGTCTGGGACCTCATTAAGAAGAAATACCAAGACAAGCAAAGTCAACTTCCCTTAGAACTTCAAAGGGCTTAAGGCAGGCTTGTTAGATAATGCTCATTACAACATTGAAAAGGCACACAAAAATCCTTTTTCCTTATTTCTAAATTTTGTGTAATTTTTCTTTTTTTGTTTTGTTAGCCTAATTTTAATTTTGGAAAGTCCACTGCATTTAAAAAATAATGAATTTGCTTCTGTTGTTAATGCTAGATTATTAGTGTAACAATTACACAGCTGCTGTGATAATCCATTTTCTTTCAGGGGGGTGGTCTCAGAAAATGGAGAGTTTCCTCATTCAGCATTCTGAGATAAAAAATTTCGTATCAGGCAGGGCTTTCTGGGTGACTATATTCTTTCTGTGAGTTAGGGAAGGAGAAGGTCAGAAAATGCCACTTATTTCGTAGTAATGACTCTTCAACCCTTTGACGTTCTGATGAGCTAACGAGATGCCCAAGGGAGCCTGGACTTTGCTGCATACCCTTTTGAATCCTCTGCCCTGTCCACTTCCTGCAACCTAGGAAGGACAGCACAGTGATCTGTTTCATCTACAAACTTTAGTGTAAAACATCCGTGTACAAGCCTGTTTTCTAATTCATGTGAATGCAGCAGCCACATCTCCATGTGGACAGGCATGACTGTCTTCCAACCAGCTCTGTTCATTTGCCTGGGCTGGTTGCTCCACTGAGCAGAGTTGCGGCTATGATGAGGATTGTGTGCTCCAACGTATTCTGTAGCTGGGCAAAGCTACTGCAGGCTTATAAAGGCACATGATCTGACAGGGGCTAGTCGCCATTCTCCACTGGGAAAGGGCAGTTGTCACTGCCGTTCTGTCACCCACAACCTTAGACTTTATGGTCCCAATTCCATCTTCAAACGACTTGAAAGTTGCAGAGTTCCTCATGGCCAGCATACTTATCGAGGGGCGGATGGAATAGCTGCTAAAGGAGTGCGAGAACAGATCAGCCCTCAGGTCTCCAAGCTCCCTCCTGATGGCAGAGCCCACTGTGGGCAGGGAAGCTGAAGTCTTCCATCCTGCCTGTGAGAGAGTTTCCTGAATCTTCTTGTACAGGTCTCACTGGGTCACTTTTTCATTCCACTCTCCAAGTTTCTCAGAAGTTTTCATATAGGCTTTAGAGACCTGCACATCATCCCAGCTCCTGGACAGGTTGTGCTTCAGACCCCCCAAAGTGGAGAGGCCCAGCCTCCTTTTGAACTCTCCGCAGTGCCTCTCCTTGGCTGCCAGGACCTGGTACAGAGTAACAATTTCCTTTTCCACCTTGGTGAGCTTGGTCTTGAGCTATTTCTCCTCAGCCTCCTTCAGGCCCTCAACAGGAGGGGTCCAGGTGGCCACATCTGTGTCAATAGGGACATCAGTCATGGAGTCAGACAGCAGACCTTTGTTAGGAGTATTCAGATTGATATCTTGGCCAGCAGAGTCCATGTTCAGGCAGCAGCTGGCACAGCTGGCATCTGGGTGGCAGTTACCAGCAATATAGGAGCTGAGCATGCCACACCAGGAGTCACTGGCCACATCCACATGCTCCAGTGGAACCAAATTTTGTATAATTTTTCTAAACAGACTTGGTCCAGTTTTGTAATAGTGAGTAATAAACTACTCTAAAACTTTGTGGCTTAAAACTGCAACCATTTTAATATATATCACAATTTTATGGGTCAGGAATTTGGGAAAGGCTTGGCGGTGTGATTCTTCTGCTCCACATGGAACTGAATGGAGTCATTCAATATTTTCTTGCTAGCTGAGCTGGTACAGAAAATCCAAGACAGCTTCATTCACATACTTAGTGCCTTGACTGGGATGACTGGTAAGCTGAATACAGCTGGACTTCTCTCCCTCTCCATGTAGTTTTGGGGCCTTTCCATGTGATCTCTTCAGCAAGGTAGCTGGGTATTTTACATGGACTTATACTGTTAATCTTCTTAAAGACCAGACCAGAACTGGTGTGGTATTATCCAACTCAAAAAAAAAGCCACATTATTCCCTTAAAGGGACTCTCAATCTCCCTCACAGGCAGGTGTTGTATGAGAGAAAATGGGAAATTTTGATTATCCTGTTTATGACACCTTGTTCTCTGCTTCTCCTCTCCCATACTTTTTCAAAGCAAAGTTCAGTCCAAATTCAAGGAAAAGGGGGGAAAAAGCCCACTTATCAATGGAAGAGTTGTCAAAGAATTTGCAGCCATGTTTAATCCACTACAAATTTTGCCTTGTAAATATTTATTTTCATTATATGAGTAATTCTTTTTTCCTAAGATCTGTTGCACCAAGGGTTCTCATTACTTTCTGGGAGGTTTGTCATAACTTTTTTGACTACGTGAGAAATGACTCTATGTGCAGCCCACTACTCTTTAACCCATCTATAACCCATCAAGCACTTATGTACAATGTAGGTTCTCAAAGTGTGGTCCCAGAACTAGTAACATCTGCATCATCTGGGAACTTGTTATAAATGCAAATTCTCAGGCACTTCAGACTTACTGAACCAGAAACTCCAGAGATGGGGCCTAGCAGTCTGTGTTTTAAAAAGCCCTCTTGGTGGTTCTAAGGCATGCTAAAGTTTGGAACAACTGTTTTAGAGATGTGTGTTACTTGAAAATATCATCTGAAGCTAGTCTCACAAGAAAGTAAATTTTGTTATGTGTTTTTTACAATTATTTTAAAAAGAATGTATAGGGTCTGTAAATATCACAATGGATTATTTACAGCATCTGGAGAAAGCATAGATGACACCAAAGAAAGCCAGTGTGGTGGCTGTTTCTAACTGATGCCCTTTCTCAGCTGCCAAAAGCCTCTTCCACCTATTTGGCATGCAGAAGAGACCTCTCTTCTCCTACCCACTCAAGTGACACTCTCCAGAGTTGTCATATCTTACGTCTAAAGAATCACTTGTGAAAAGAACTAGTACCTCCTTCATCTTAATAATGGGTCTATTATACAACTCAAAAAAAGCCACATTATTCCCTTAAAGGGACTCTCAATCTCCCTCACAGACAGGTGTTGTATGAGAGAAAATGGGAAATTTTGATGAACCTGTTTATGGCACCTTGTTTTCTGCTTCTTTAATTTCTGCTCTGCATTATTTCTTTCTTTGTACTTTCTTTGGGTTTATTCCATAGTTCACTCATATTCAGGCACTCCTATTTTCTTATATAAACTGTTTTAGCTGTATCCTTTTTGGTATGTTAGTATGTTTATCATTCAGTTCTAAATATTTTCTACTTTCCATTATGTTTTCTTATTTAGTTCATGACTTAGAGTTTTTTTAAAAACTTCTGAAAATGTAAGATTTTTTTTCTAATCTATTTTTACTATTGATTTCTAACATAATGATCAGAAAACAAGATCTACAACATTAGGGATCAGAAAACTTTTTCTATAAAGGGCCAGACGGTAAATATGGTACCTTTTGCAGGCCACATGGTATCCATTGTAACTACTCAACTCTGTCTTTATAGCATTAAAGCAAGCAAAGACAATATGTAAATAACTGTATTCCAATACATATTATTTATTGGACTGTATTCCAATAAAGCATTACTTACAAAAACCAGGTAGGGGGCCAGATTCAGCCTGGGCTGTAGTTTGCCAACCCTTGGTACCAATTCTTTGGTAACTGTTAAAACCTACTGTTGCCTAGTATCTCATGTTTTATTATGTTCCATGCATGCTTGAAAACCAATTATCATCTTACCCCTAGCCCACCCCACCCCTGTAAGGTTCAGGCCTGGCCCCTGTAAACATTTGCTTTTGTTATTTTTGCATAGTGATTAACAAATTGGGTTTTTGGAATCAGACAAATCTCAGCTGCCAGCTTTGCCATTTGCCATTGGGTGGTTTGAAGCAAATTACTTAATGTCTCTAATCCTTAGGTTCCTCATCTATAAAGTGAAGAAAACAATAGTACCTATTTCATGGGTGCACAAAAGAACGGATTCAATGAGAAAATCCATATAAAGAACCTAGCAGAGAGCCAGGCAGCCTTCAGTCACCAGTAGTAGTATTAGCATTACCATGTCACTGAACCACTATTGAACCACTACTTTGTGATGCAGGTAATAATTATACCCATTTTACAAAGAAACTAAGGCTCAGAGATGTTTAGATAAGTTACCCAAAGTCTCATAACCACTGACAAAGCACTGATTCCCACCCAGAACTTCTGTGTCGAAATCCAGTGTTTCCAGTACTCAATGTCTGATTAATCCAATCACACTAACATGTAAGGAATTTACTGTATGCCATCCCTAGGCGAGGCTTCATTTGAAGACACCGGGAGGCCGGACGGTGGCTCACACCTGTTTGAACGGCCCAGACGGGAGGATAGCTTGAGGCCAACAGTTACCAGCCTGGGCAACATATCGAGACTCAACCTCTACAAAAAAAATGTAAAAAGTAACCGGGCATGGTGGCACACGCCTGTAGTCCCAGCTACTCGGGAGGCTGAGTCAGGAGGATCGCCTGAGCCCAGGAGTTGGAGGCGGCAGTGAGCTGTGAGCTTGCACTGCACTCCAGCCAGGGCGACAGAGCGAGACCGTCTCTAAAATAAAAGAAAGAAAGAAAACACCCAGGGAAATGGGTTGTGAAATCCAGGCTTATAAACCGGACACATTCTTTCCTGGGCTCGACGCTCTCAGGACGCGGCGTCACCCGGGCTGGAAGACCTCGCTGCGGTCCCGGCCCCGCGGCCCACGGCTGCGCTGCCCTTTGCGGCTCTCCCGCTCCCCCTGCCTCCAGCGCCTGGCGCCCAAAAATATCTCCCTAGTTAAGCCTCCCCGAATGTGTCTTCGGCTTTTTAAAAGACGGGCGCCGTCATCACTTTGAGCCACATAAACCGCAGCCCTGACCTGCTTTGATTCAGCAGGCGACGAATTCTGCCCTTTTCAGGGACCACGAACTTTCCGTCTCGTTTTCTCTCCACAAGGCGCAGACCGCAATGGGAAGACCCTCGAGCAGCCCGGAGAGCGTTCTGGACGTTGGGAAAATAGCCCAGGAAGCTCCATTTCTCGCAGCTCAGGCTCAGCCCGGACTCTTCGAAGCCATACCCTGTGATAATCACAAGGCTTTCCCCCGCCGGGAAAGTGACGGAAAACTCGTGACAGGCCGCCCGGCCCGGCCCTGGGCGGGGGCAGAGAAACAGGGGGCGGAGCTGCGAGTCCCGACCGCTAGGAAGCCCGCGACGGGCAGCGCGTGCGCAGTCTCTCGCCACGGGACCTCCTTCCCGCCGCCAACACTGGGAAGCGAGACGCCAAATCTGTCCCCGCGCAGCCGCTGCCGCCGCCGGGCGCCGTGCAGGGCGGCCGCCCTGCCAGAGGCGCGCCTGCGCACGTTCCCACGCACGCTCCGGCGTACGGCGGCGGCCAGGGGTCGCGAGCCGGTGGAGGACCCACGCGCGGAGGAGCCGGGGAGTCAGCGCTTCTTCCCTCCCTTCCCCTACTCCCCTCCCCGCTCCCTCCCCCCCTCCCCAAGAATGTTCCGCTACGAGGTGAGTTGTTGCAACCGGAAGTGACCCCTCCCTCCCTCACGCGCTCCTCTTCCTCTCTTACCCCCCGCGCGCCCGTCGCGAGGCTCCTGGGGGGAGGGGGTGGGCTGCGGGAGCCGCGGGACTGGGCCGGGCCCTACTAGCCTAGGGTCGCGGGTTTAATCCTAGGGCTGGGAGCTGGCTTCAGGGGGCGGGACTGTCCCATCAGTTGCCGCTGGGGAGAGCTGTGCTCCCTTTTGGGGTGGGGAGGGCCCGTTGAGTTCCGTAACCAGAGCACCCCCCAGCCGCACCCCCGGAGGAGCCTTGGAGGGGAGAGTATTGCACCTACCCGGTGGTTCTTGAGGAAGAGTCACCCAGGAGTGCGCAGAGACAAGTTTCCCGCCCTGGACCCGGAACCCCGACCCGCAACTCCAGTTATACTCACACACCACTCCCCCCATACACGCAGGCAACCATCAAGTGCAGGGGCCGCTAACCCGCCCTTTGACCCGGACCGCGGACTAAAGAGGGCACCGAGTTGGGAGGGGGGCGTGTCCAGCAGAAGTTCCTTTTGGGCTAGTGGAGGGAGACGTGGGTTTGGTGACGGTCCCAGGAATGTAGCAACAGCAACAGAGTCCTGATCCTGTCACCAGCTCACTGTGTGACCTTGAGCAACTCCTAATCTCTGGACGTAATGTTTCTGGATTCGTAGAATGAAAGAACTGATCTAGATCATTCCTGAGAGTATTTTCAGTTGTGAAAGGCTGTGATTTGGTTAAGTAGATCTTTGTGATTACTGCTGGAAGTCGCCTCTGGTAAAGAGGTAGTTGCCTGCCTGATTTGTGTAAGTTTGGGAGGGCTCTAGGATGGGTACAGCGGCCCTTTGGCCTAACCTTTCCTTTGGAATAGCCTAGCTAAGAGGTAGCCTGGCAAAGTACATCACACACCAACATACTGAAAAAAGGTGGAATTCTAATTTTGAATCTTTGAAAGTCGGTGACAGATAGACTTGATAGGAGTGATCCGAGACCAAACTTCAGTTTTTCTTTTCAAAGAAAACTTGGAGAATAAATCAGTTGAATAAACCTGAACTGGAAGGGGAAAATGTTTAAAATAGGACACACCTAGGATGTTATGGTGGTATCTAGCTTTTGTTCAGTGATCTACAATCTTTGCCATATTTGATCCACACAACTCTCTGAGGTAGTTGGTGTTGTCCCTGCATTATAATTTAAGAGACTGAGGCTTAGAGTCTAGCACAGAGCTTTAGACACAATAGGTTCTTAAAAGCATTTGATGAGTTAATCAGAAAGAATGACTTGCCCATGTTCGCACTACTTGTAAGGACCTTGTCGTATGACAGCTTTTCCAGAGTTCACTTAATTGTGGTTTAAAAAACTTAGCTTTCTGTTTTATCAGAGTTTAGGTCTATCGGAAACAGAAGGCAAGAAGGATGAAAAATGAAGAAAAAGCTTTGAAAGGGGATAATGAAATAGTTGAAAAAAATGAAATGAATATAATTATGAAGATGAGAATTTTGCTGAAAAATACATAAAACTCAAGGAATATAATAGCGTTCATTTTGTCATCACTATTCCAACCAGTGATGTGAAGGAAGTTGTGGGCCTAATTTCTTGGTTGCATGAGGAAATGCTATTATTAGATTCTTGATAAAATAGGGAAATGGAATGCTTGTGGGGAGAATTAAATGAAATAAGGAATAAGAAATAGAAACTGAAGGAAAGAAGATAACAAAATCCTCCTGTATCAGGGAAATTTGGGAGTGGAAAAAAATTCCATCTTTACAAAAAGTCATAATGAAACTATTATGTTCATTGAGAAGGTAAGGTGAACATTTTTAGAACCTTTTTTAATGAGGATGTGAATTTCATGAATAGCTAATGTCTTTTCTCTTTTTAGTCTTTGGAGGATTGCCCTCTGGATGAAGATGAAGATGCATTTCAGGGCCTGGGAGAGGAAGATGAAGAGATTGATCAATTCAATGATGATACATTTGGTTCAGGTGCAGTTGGTAAGTGACATCTTTCTCTTATATGATCATCTTGACCTCTTGCTCTTTTCAAATGCTTTTTTTTTTTTTTTCTTTTTGAGACAGAGTCTCGCTCTGTTGCTCAGGCTAGAGTGCCATGGTGTCAGCCTACCTCATGGAAACCGCAAACTCCTGGGCTCAAAGTGATCCTCCTGCCTCAGCCTCCCACAGTGCTAGGATTACAAGCGTGAGCCACCACGCCCAGCCTTAAATGCTCTCTTTTGAAGTGCTTTGCCTTGGTAGGAGTAACTTTATTCACTAATTTGGCAAGATATACTTCTATTCTTGATCTCAGTTAGAATAGTTCGTTCTTCACTGGAAGCATCCATTCTGCTCCTCTGGGCCTCTTTTTGCCTCATCTATAAAACCAGGTATTCTAAACCAGATATTCTCTAAGCCCTTTCCCTTCCCAGCATATGATCTATGGCTCTAGGTTACCATATAAGAAATTCAAATGTCTAGAGAAGCAGACATTTAAAATAGATTTAAAATAATCCTAGTTGAGGAGAATTTTTATTTGTAGAACTTGTAACTTAAAGAAAACTAGTGGACTAGTGCAAAATTCAGATTATAGTATGTAGGTATATGTGTTTTCAAATTCAGTCTATCACTAGTATATCATATAACTGTGCGGTTGTCTTACAGTATCTTCAAAAAAGTAAAAAGATTTTTATACCAAGAATCTTGGTAATAGAAAATCTTCATAAGTTAGAAAAGTGTTGTACACAGATGAAATTTTTTCCATCCCTGCATATAGATAAATATTCTAAGAGTTGAAAAAAGCTAAAAAGCCAAACTAAGCTTACAGGTCACAGGGTTACAAATAATGAGATAGAAAATTTAAGAAGCAAGCTTATATGATAAAGTTTGAGAACAGATGCTACCTAGAACAAGTTTAGAACAAGTGGACTAATAAGTTAAAATTTAAACTTTTTTTTGAATGAATAGGTAAGAGTGAGTCAGTATAGATATTTTTGCTTAGACTGTGGTGTTGGAAAGTAGTGATAACAGTGTTTATGTTGGGGTGTGTAAATATGTGTGATTTCTTTGGAATCACAGCACTTCTGTCTGTGCAACAAATATTCAAACTTAAGTAATAAGGAAGAAGAGGAAATTTAGCAGTAGTGGGTGCTCCCAAGTAGTGGGTACTCCCAAGATGTTTAGCAGTAGTGGGTGCTCCCAAGGTTTTGATACATAGTTGAGTATCAAAACCAAATAAGAGGTCTTAAAGTGTTATAATAGGTACTGGTTTTGCAGTGACTTAAACAGTTTAATTTAATAATTACATTTATTAATGTTTAGACTAAGTTGAATGAACTGGCAAAAATGAAAAAGTTTATTATTGTCAATCACTTACAAAATTCAGCAGAGAACTAAAACATCGTTACGACTGGGAGCAAGAGAAGTGTTGAAAGTAGAAGCTAGGCTCATTATGGAAGAGAATCAAGGATCTTTTGGATTATAGCCTTAGGTTAGAAGGTGAGATTGTCCAGGAGGATGACATGATCCAAGATGCTGTTGTCTTTCTCCGTGAAAATAACAGGGAAAGGAACATAAAGTAGAATTATAAAAGCAGGGAAGTGATGTGAATTGCAAATTATATTTGGAAGATAGATTAGTAATAACCAGTAGAATATAATAGAAACTACAAATATTGTGTGCCTGTTTCTAAAATTCTTTTTCTATTAAAATATTATACTGAATATTACCATTTTTCAAAAAATTCTCGGTATTAAAATGTAGTTGATGGAATTGATTTATAGACATTATGTTAAGATGAAGCAGCATAGCAACATGTCTTCAGTTTTGAACCTGGACAGAAGAGGAATGGTCTTGCCTTCTCATTGACTTCCAGAGTGCTATGGACAATCTTTTTTTTATCCCCCCCCACCGAGTTTCCATTTTTTCCTCTTAAGATGGGAATAATGTTGCCTTCAAAGGATGTTAGAGGCCGTGCACAGTGGCTCATGCCTATAATCCCAGCACTTTGGGAGGCCAAGGCAGAAGGATCACTTAGGGCCAGCTGGAGTAACATAGTGAGACAAAAAATATGAAAATTAGCTGGGCATCCTGGTGTGCACCTGTAGTTCCAGCTACCTGGGAGGCTGAGTCAGGAGGATCACTTGAGCCCAGGAGTTTGAGGTTGCAGTGAGCTGTGATGACACCGCTGCACTCTAGCCTGGGCAGCAGCAAGACCCTGTTTCCGGGGGGGGGAAAAAAAAAAGGGTTAAGAGTGTGCAGAACTGTATTTCATATGATGGGGAAAGAAGAAAAGTACACGCATGTTGAAAAAGCCCTTGGGGTGTGAGTATAAGAACAAGTAGTACAAAGTAAAGGCAATGAAATAGCATATAGGTAGCCCCTTTGTACTCTAAGGCAAATGGATGATTAGAAGAACTTCTTGGTCAACAAAGTTTATAATGGAGAAAAGATTTCTAAAGGTGAGCCTTTTCCTTTGAGAGTATAGTATACTTAATTGTAAAGTGAAAATCTTAATTCCTCATAACATCTTGGTATAAATACTATAAAAAGAAAATTGCTAAGTTAACCTGAGATTTGTGTAATACACCCCTACAGGTTGATATACACCTGGTATAGAGAGTTTAGGAGGTGAAATTTCAGACCTTTGACATATGTTTTGATTTGATGATTTTTAATTCATGGAGTAGGCATCTTGAATAATACCTGTTATTAAGTGGGTATTAGGTCACTGGCTACAAATGTTCTGATGTCATCTCTCCTTAAACTAGTCACTGTCTTCTGCGCAAAACAATGTCTGCATCATCTTAGAGCAATAAATGTGTTGCAGAAATCCCAACTCACTTTCTAAACATGGTGCTTATAATGTGCTAGGCACCATTCTAGAAGTTTTACGTATATTATTAATCCCCACAGCAACCTTGTGAGGTAGGTACTGTTATTATCCTCATTTTAACAAATGAGGCAGAATGATAGAGAGGTTAAGTAACTATAAATACAATTAGTAGTGTAAACCACCAGTTACGTTCAAACCGTTTTTTAGGAATCTGGAAATCTCCTGCCTCCTCTTGGAAGGCCTCCCCATTCTTTCCGCCTCTTTTGTTGGTAGCTGCTATGATCTTTAGGAACTGAGATTGCCTTACAATTAAATCAACTCTATTTCCTTTTTATTTTGTTTTTATTCAAAAATATCCATAAGAGGAGCTTTAGTGGAGTTATTACAACAAGTATAAGTTTATAGAAGCAGCCAGGAATTCAATAACCCACATCGGGATACAGGTTACTTAGTTGTTGCAGATATATCTTTCCCTTCATTTCTTTGTTATTTTGCCTACCCTTTATCATTTTGACCAATAATGGATTAAAGTCAAGTGTTGGCATATCTAAGTAACCACATTTTTAGGTCATTTGAAAAAGATACAGGGGTGAAATATTCTTTTATAGTAAGGGCTTGAGACCTGACATACCATTTCAGATGATTTTTCACAAGAGCAAGAAAAACCTAAAATGATAATGGTATTCTATGGCATAGATTCTTTTGCTTACATGTTTGAAAATGTAACAGTTAATTCACAGCAGATCCATTCTCACAGAATATGGCTATTTAGTGTTTTTAAAATATTATTAAGGAGAAATAGATTATCCATATTTGGTAGGATTTGTTAGATAGCAAACATGAATATGGGAAGTGGTAACCGAAAACAGTGCAAATTTGAACTCTACTGCATTAGAACCAATTCATTAACAAATTAACTTTTTACATTTGGGAAATAAATATTTTTTTAAATCCTTAAATCTGGGATTATAGGCTCCCACTCTTTTGTAATTGCTGAGTTAGTAAAATTGCAAGAAAACAATTTATCCTGTCTCAGCTTATTCTTCCTTATCAAGGGTGATACAAATGCTAATGTAACAATTGCTTTTTATTTACACCTGTTCCTTAAGTATTTATTTCAGATGACTAGTCATTTCAATTAGTACTATAATTTTCAACTACAGTGTATTTTTCTGTTTTTTGAGCACATGGGGTATGCACATGAGGGTAGACCATCGTAATGGAATGGCTACCTTAAGCTCTTTTCTGTTAAGATGGCATTTCAGAGGCAGAGTGCCACCTGACTGGACACTCGGGTAAGAGGAAGCCGTTGGGTAGGGAAGAAAATACTGCATGCTTAGAAAGAAGACCCATGTCCTAAAGGCTTAGGTAAGGATATTTTTATAGCCATTTGCCCACAACCTTTATCCCAGTGATGGCAAAGTGATCTACAATTTAAGGGATCCTTTTACCACAACTAGTACATTCAGATCTACCATAGTGCCCAAAACTAGGCAATGGGTCCTATGATACCAATATTATAAATATGGAAGTCCCACTTCCCTCACTTTTTGGATCACTAGTGTTATGTGATACATTTCATATGATAAAAATAGCAAATTTTAAATGTTAATAGTCTTACTCTGACAGGAAATTAGCCTACTTAAATATTCACTTAAGATGTTAAGATATGTATAATGTTGGTTACAGTATTATCATATTGAAAAATTGCAAGTAATCCAAATGTTCATCAGTACGGGATAAGTTAAATTGCAGTTTATCAATAGAATGGAATCTTGTATTGGTATTAAAAAGAATGAGATAATATTAGTAGTTTATCTGTGTATGCATGCATGAAAAGATGTCCAAGATACAGTGCTTGAATAAAAAGAAACAAGTTAAACCTTAAGTTTGCATGTTTTTTAAAACTTAACACAGCTATGGAATTACGGGGAACTTCCATTTTTTAAGTTACGTGTTTTTGTCATGTTTGAATTTTTTAACAAACATGTATTTTCTTTGTAAGCAGAGAAAAGAAAGTCTGTATTTCTATGTTAGTTATAAAGTGAATTACCTGTTATCCCTGTTGAATTTTACAGAATGTATAAAACGTATAACTAAAATAAGGATAAAATACATAACATATACAAAAGAATATTTTTTTGTGGGTTATACAGTAGTACATGTGTAGATGAGGTAAAGGTAGAATTAAAATGAAAGGATTATTTGGGGCAAGTTCCAGTGAGGGAGGGAGAGGCTTCCACATTTGCGTGCTGAAAGGAGCAAAACTGTGAGTAGAGCTTTCACGATGGCAGCAGAATGGAATGATTAGATTGGAGAGAACTGGAGTGAGATGTGGTGGAAATGACGTCCAGTTCCAGAGCAGCTCATAAAGGGTTCTGAAGATTTTCATTTAAGCCGTAATGGAACTCAAAACTAATGCTGTGTCATGATAATAAATGAGAAAAGAACGTTAATGTCAGTGCTACAGACTGCATAGCAGTGTATAGGAATAGCAAAGACATAGTTAAAAGAGGGATTGACCGTGGTCCAAGTCACTGTCTCCTCTCCCCGGCCTTACTGCAGCAGCTGCCTGACAGGCTTCCATGTGTCCAGTATTGCCCCTGCCTTCCCCAGCCTGTTCTCAATACAGCAGCCAGAGTGATTCTTTCAGAAAGTAAAGCCACATAAGAACTCCCATTGGCCCCCTATTTCAGTCACAGTGGCCCAGAAGACCCTGAATGGGCTCCCTCTACCTGACTCTTTGACCTCATTTATTTCTGCTCCCCCCACTCCAACCATTTCATTCCAAACACAGTCCTCTTTGCCCTTTCTCAACGGCACCTCTCACCTTAAAGCCTTTCTACCGACTGTCCCTCTGCCTATCTTCTTCCAGATATCCACATGGCTAACTCTCTTACTCTTTTGAAATTTTGTTCAAATGTCATCTTCTCAATGAGGCCTACTTCTGACAATCTATATAAAATTTTCAATCTACCTTTCTTCCTCCTTGTTCCTATAGCATTTTCATCTTCTAATATAGTATCTAATTTACTTATTCATTATGCTTATTGTCTATTATCTATCTCTGCTTGAATGAAAGTTGCATGAGGGAGGGATCTCTGTCTGTTTTGTACACTAATGTATACCGTGCATCTAAAATACTGCATGTCATATAATAGATGCTTACCAAATATTAATTGAATGAAATGAATGGATTCAAAAGCTTGTAAAGAAAATGGCAATTATAATCTAAGAGAAAGTTGTATGCTAGTGCTATGGGTTTTAACTTTTTAAAGTGTTTGCCTGAAATGTCATAGAATCTCAAAACCAACAGGTAGTATACTCATCTATTACCAGTTTAGAAATCAGTTTCAGAATATAGTTTGGACATCATTGATAATGTTTTAAGCTATTAATCCAAATGCTTGGGTTTTATTTCTGGTGTGATATTATTTGCTCTATAAGCACACTTTGTGTTTCCATTAGTTTAAAAGTTATTTCCTGTCTCTTAAGTGGTAACTTAACTTTCCACCTGTGTTCTGGAGTTGGCATTGTTCATTTAGGTAAATTTTATCAAACTTTTTCATTCCAATATGAACTGCATTGTCTTGTAGATGATGATTGGCAGGAAGCACATGAGCGCCTGGCTGAATTGGAAGAGAAGCTACCAGTGGCAGTTAATGAACAAACAGGCAACGGAGAGAGGGATGAGATGGACTTGTTGGGTGACCATGAGGAGAATCTGGCAGAAAGGCTGAGTAAGATGGTGATTGAAAATGAACTAGAAGATCCAGCTATCATGAGGGCAGTGCAGACCAGGCCAGTTTTGCAAGTGAGTAAGTTACTCTGATCGGAGAACTAATAACAGACTAATAATTAAAGTGAAGTATTAAGCTTTGCCATTTTATTTCATCTACCATAATGAGAGAATTGCATATGCCGTAGAAAGTTGATAATATAATTCCCAATGATAGCAATTCTAGAGGTGAAGTTGGGGAATCATGTATATACTGGAGCACTATAATGTCTTATTCTCAAGCAGTTGAGGCTCTTATGGAACCTTATTCCCCAACAGCAGATAAGTCACCCAGTCTCCACAGTATTTCAGACTTTGTGTGTGTGTTTTCCTTTTTTGTTAGCCCCAACCAGGAAGTCTGAATTCCAGCATCTGGGATGGATCTGAGGTTCTGAGGCGAATCCGAGGACCACTGCTTGCTCAGGTATTAAATATGTTTTCTTTATATAAAATTTCTAATAACCAAAAATTTTAAGTTGTCTCCTATTGTCATCCTTTCCTTACTGAAAGGATGTATAGGTGTGTATCATTTGCCGGTATTATGTTGACTGCTACATCCAGCACTTAGACATCTGTACCTGTTGATGTACCCTTCCTCAGCTTCCAGGATAAAAGTTGCAAGGAAGCCATCAGAACTCAAATTTGTCAGTGTATGATTTGAATTACTTAAGTCATTCCTAGGCAAAAATATAGGGACAGAGAATAGATTAGTGTTTACCAGTGATTGGGTGTGGCGGTAGGGGTTGACTACAAAGGAATTTGGGGGAGTAATGAAACTGTTCTATATCTTGATTGTGGTGGCAGATCCCTTTTACTCTATGTATTTATCAAAACTGAAAGAGCTGTAATTCAAAGAATGAATTTTACTATATGTGAATTAAAAATAAATAAAAATTTAAAAAATAATTTCTCAAGCTGTTTTTGGCATCTGTAGAAATTATTCAAACATTTCAGGTTAGCTAAATTTTTTTTTTTTAAACCACATCCTCAATTAGGAAATGCCTACAGTGTCTGTATTAGAATATGCCTTGCCTCAGAGGCCCCCACAGGGCCCAGAAGATGATCGGGACCTTTCTGAACGTGCATTACCAAGGCGGTCAACTTCACCTGTCATTGGGAGTCCTCCTGTTAGAGCTGTCCCCATAGGCACCCCTCCTAAGCAGATGGCTGTACCCAGCTTCAACCAACAGGTACCTCTCATTAACAGGCACTCAGCCCAGAATATTGGGAATCTGGGCAAAATTATTTGGGAAATTGGTGATGCTGGGAGGAGGGTGGAAGTTTTGGGTAGGCATTAGATTAGAAAGAAAAATAGCCACTTAGAGGAGAAGCTAGTACAAATAAGAGACACAGTCCCTAATACCCTTTGCTGCTGCTGTTGCTGCTGCCTTTTAATTGGGGAAGAAAAAGGGTAGTTAACTACACTTAGTGCATATATCCTTTTTAAAGTGTTTTACTGGCTGCCCAAAACATTAGCAGAGAGATGACTGAAAGCTGGGGGGAGTGGGAACACACAGCATTGTCCACATCCCTTTTTACCTTTAAGATATCCCTGCTTTCCCTAGAGCCTGTGCAGTCCTGTTCCATAGACTTTCCTCCACCTGAAACCAGCAGCTGAAAAGGAAGGCCAATTTGGAAGGTATGGGGGGAGGGTGGTGGTGGTATGGCCTAGTTAGGCTCAACATCCTATGAAATGGTGGAGTCACAATGTATCATGAAAGTGCTGAGCATGGCGGCCATATCACAGGGGCTTCAGCATAGGACTTAGTTAATCCTCCAGCTTTCTTATCATTCCTTCTCCCTCAATGCCAAAATATATCCTCTTGGAGAGAATTTGCAAGTCAGAATATCTGCTGGTACCTCCCTCAGATAGCATGGAAGGGTGGGGATAACTGGAGAATTAGCTAAATCTTCCTCAGTTAAAACTGCTTTCCCTAGAGCACTGACACTTTGCTTTATTTGTGAGAGGAAGTAACCAAGGGTTCTATATTTGAACCCACAGCCATAGCAATTTACTTAGAAGTAGGGCTTTGCATTGAGTTCTGTGTCTCTACCAGTACTTCAGGGGAGGGAGTGTAGGTGGAAGAAAAACTGATTTCATTGAGTGTAGTTGTATATATGTTTGTCCTGATAGATTCTGTGTCCGAAGCCTGTCCATGTTCGGCCCCCAATGCCACCGCGTTATCCTGCTCCCTTTGGTGAAAGGATGTCTCCAAACCAGATCTGCGGTGTCCCGGTATGTCACTTTACAACATAACGAAAATGCATAGTATGTATTTTCTGATCACTATCTGTATGATCACTACCAGTATATAGAATTGCTGACATCTCCTAAATTATACCTATTTTTTATAATCTCCATACTTGAATTTCTGGATCTTACTGTCTCTAGGTCAGAGGACATAGTTCATGTTCATTTGTTTTTTGGTTTTTTTTTTTTTAACCTCAACTCCTATCTTTAAAAATCTAAACTCATTGCGGTCATCTGGTTTCCTACTATTTCAGTCCCTTATTCTACTGCTATTCTTTTTCATGTTATTTAGTCATAGTGTTTTATAATTTCTGGCATTACTCTTTTATATTCCCTCAGTGGAGAGCTTGACTCAAGGGAGTTTACATCCAAATTTATACTGCATTCCTACTGAGTTGCCACGTTATATTGATTGATTTACCTGTTTCATAATATGAGTATAATTTATTCTTTTTTTTCCCCTCAGAACTCTTCCCTCCTGGGTCACCCTTTCCCTCCTAGTGTTCCTCCTGTTCTCAGTCCCCTCCAGAGAGCACAGCTTCTTGGAGGAGCACAGGTAAGCCTGTGATTAGCTTTAACCATGAAGAACTCCGTACTCTCCTTAAGGTTCATTAGACGATATCCCTTTTTTTTGCTGTTAATGACTACTCCTTCTTTCTTTTTCCTTTACTTTTTCAAACAAACTTATTGATGGAAACAGTATTCACTTTTCTGTAGATAAAAGCAGGGGGACTTGCTGGTTAACTAAGATCTTGTCCTTCTTTGTAGCTACAGCCTGGACGGATGTCTCCCAGCCAGTTTGCACGGGTCCCTGGATTTGTTGGTAGTCCACTTGCTGCCATGAATCCCAAGTTGCTACAAGGGCGAGTTGGGCAGATGCTTCCCCCAGCACCAGGTTTCCGTGCCTTCTTTAATGCTCCACCCTCCGCTACACCACCTCCACAGCAGCACCCTCCCGGCCCAGGACCTCACCTGCAAAACCTAAGGTATACAAACAAATGCCATTGCTTACCCATTGTCAGCCAAGTCTCTTTATAGTGGTTGTTCAGTTTTATAATACAGAAATCTCTTGCTATTTCTAAAGTAATATATTTTGAGATGTTATTGGATCCTTAAGTTGGCAAATATGGAAATGTTTAATAATCTCCATGCTTTCTTATGAATCATGTTTAGCTTCCAGTGTACTTTTGCATATTACAAGTTAATCATCTCTTTTGTTTTCTCTGAAATTTCTTAAGTCTCACCTCATACCCATTTTGTAAAAAAAACACACACACACACACTCTCTCTAACATGTACACACCGTACTTATCACTTAAGAATTATTGTCGTGGCTTGCACCTTTAATCCCAGCTACTGAGGGCTACTCAGGAGGCTGAGACAGGAGGATCACTTAAGACCAGCCTAAAAAACATAAAAAGGATTACCATATGCTAAGGAACAGAAATATAGATGCTAAAAAGCCAGCTAATCTCAATGCTAAATTGCTTGCTTCTACCCTCCGGTTTTATAACAAGAGGGGTTCAGGTTCCTGCTTCAGTGAAATTACATTTTGTTATATGTCATATTGCATCAGTCAGGGTTTTCAAGAGAAACAGAACCAATAGGATAGAGAGAGAGAAAGCACAAGCATGTTGAGTGAGTTTTATTTTAAGGAATTGGCTCACGTGATTCTGGAAGCTGACAAGTCCTAAATCCATAGGGCAGACAATAAGGCCGGGAACAGGTAAGAGTTGAAGCTGTAGTCTTGAGTTTGAAATAACTAGGGCAGGCCGCCAGGTTAGAGACAGACTTCTGTGTTCCAGTCTTGAGGCAGAATTCCTTCTTTGGGAAACTTCAGGTTTTGCTCTTACAGCCTTCAACTGATTGGGTGAGGCCCACCCACATTATTAAGGGTAATCTTTTGTAAAGTTAGCTGATTGTAAATGTTAATCACATCTACAAAATACCTTCACAGCAACACCTAGACAAATAACTGGGTGCTATAGCTTAGCCAAGTTTATACATACTATTAACCATCACACATACATTTTTATTGTCATTTACGCATAGTTGAAGCTGAGTACATTGGATCTATTTAGAGACTTCTATTAAAAACAGGAGCAAAAGAAAAATAGTTATATTACTTTAGTGCTGATTCACTCAGAGATCATAATCATTCTTTTAGGAGTTGAAAATTGATCTTTGTAGAAGATGTATAAAAAATATGGCTATCTTTTGCCTCTAAAAGGTCTCCTTAGGATAGACCTTAATAGTCTTTTGAGTGAACCTCTGTGAAGTTATCCTGTACTAACAACATTCTGTAAAACTTCAAACCATCAGAATAACAGAATTGAGAATGTTTTTTCCTTTTTTCATAGATCTCAGGCCCCAATGTTTAGACCAGACACAACTCACCTTCATCCACAGCACCGTCGACTCTTGCATCAGAGACAGCAACAGAATAGAAAGTAAGTATTCATCCTACTCCTTCATGGCTTCTTAATTCAGCTTTTAATTTTGATAGTGTAACAAGATACAGTTACACTATTAATTTAGTTTATTTTTTTTTAGTAAGTTTACTTAGTATTAAGCTTATTTTGCTGGTAAGGTCAGATCATAAATGCTGTCATTTTGTTTTTGATGCACTAGCTTTAAATGGCAAGATTTTTATTAGCTACTTTCCAAACTATTATAATTCTGTTGACCATAAATCAGAATTAAAGTTTAGATCTGATTTTTTTAAGCCAACATATTATACTCCCTCCTTACCAAATTCTTATAATATTCTTAACTGCCTTTTGTTTACCATTTTAGCAAGACAGTTAAAGCCCCTGCCTTCATGGAGCTTATATTTTATAGTCATTCATTTATATGAAATAAGGAAACTAAACATAACTGCAAATTTCTTAAGCCTTCATTTTTATTCTTTGAGTGTGTATGATTCTTTCTCAATTTCAAAGACATTCTAGAATATTTTGGGTGGTGGGAGGGGGGAGAACAAGTATGAACTCGTAAAGAAGACATAAAAAGTACAAAAGATAAAGGGATAGATTACTGCATTACTGTATTAAAATATTAAGCTTCTATTTAACAAAAGACATCATATACAAACATACAGTGTTCAGTAGAGGAAACCCAAGTGGCTCATAAAAATGAAAAGTGTTCAAACTTGCTTGTGTCAGAAAAATGCAGATTAAAATTAGATAACCGTTTAACATCCTCAGACGGGCAAAACTTGAAGTGTCTCAGCACTGTCATTGTTGGCAAGGATACAGTGCACAGCTTCTTGAGAGAGAATTTGACAGTAAATAATATGGTTGAAAATGTGGATACACCACATCGTAGCAGTTCTACTTTTCAGTATATACCTGGGTATATTATCAACATGTATAAATATGAAAAGTATAATATTGAGTAAAGAAGCAAGGAGTAGAATTGTGTGTATAATACCACTTATGTAAAACTTAAAGGCACACAGAATAATACTGTGCAATATTTGAAGACAAACACACAAGTAATAAAAGTATAAAGACATTTCAAGGAGGATGCATATCAAAGGCAGAATAGTGGTTCCTCTATGAAGGAAGAGAAGCTGGAAACTGGGATCCAGAAGGGCACAAGAAGGCCTGCAGCTGTAAATGTAACCATGTATTACTTTACTATTACTTTTTAAAAATCTGAAGTAAATTTGGCCAAATAAAGTTTTTTTCATTAAAACTAGGTGATGGGTAAATGGATATTTATTATAATATTTGCTGGGCTTTTTCTCTGCATTTGAAATGTTTCATGGTTTTCAACAAGTTAAAAAAAAATTGTATAGGCTTCAGAGTCAAATTAGCTGGTGTTCAAATCTCTTACTCTGCCACCAGGTATATGGCTTTGGACAAGTTACTTGATCTCTTTTGGCCTTGATTTGTTGTCTTAAGTGGAGAAAATAAAATAATTTATATCATAGGGTTATTGTAGGGCTTATACAAAAGTCCATAGGTGAAAGTGCTTAGCATATGGTATGAAAAAATACTCAGATCTTAGTTTTATTTCCTTGATTATGTATTGCTTAGCTCTGTCCTCTTAAATTCTGTTGACTTAGTTCTTTTTTGCTCCCTTTTTAACAAAAGCAAAGGGAATCTTTTTTTTTTAAATGGCCTGGTTTATCCATGTACTATTAAAAGGCATAATTGATGTGCCCACTTGGAGTAAATGTGGCATATGTTTTCTCAGTCAGCATCGGAATCTCAATGGTGCAGGAGATAGAGGAAGTCACCGGAGTAGTCATCAAGATCACCTCCGAAAGGATCCATATGCCAATCTCATGTTGCAGAGGGAAAAGGATTGGGTCTCTAAAATCCAGATGATGCAACTGCAAAGCACTGATCCCTACCTGGATGATTTTTATTACCAGGTAAATACTCTGTGCTAGTTTTGAGGATAACAGTTTGGTCCCTTGTACTGGTGAGTATATTCATTTAAATATTAGTAGACTTAAATATTGGTAGAATTTTTTTTTTGAAGTAGTTTTCAAGTAGATAAGAATTGACTAAGCAAATTCTATCTTGTTTTAAAGCCAGAGACTTATGCTATTCATTAAGGTTTGCTTATATGCCTTTTACTTCCTACATATAGAGGCCCTCAGACCCATGTTTTCAAATCCCTTTGGCATCATTAATCTGGTTCTTTCAATTAAGAATATTGTCAGTCTAAAGACATTTCCATTGATGATTTACTTATTTGAAAGTTGGGATTTTTTTGATGAAGTAAATTTATAGCAATCTAACAAAAATTAGAGATCAATACGTTTCTAGAGTTCAACTTGTTTTACTGACATTGATATAAATTAATTATTTAATGGTATAGAATAGCCATGTTCTGTGCTTGTGTTGCAACTGAAATCCTTTTCTCACGTGGTAGAATTACTTTGAAAAACTGGAGAAATTGTCAGCTGCTGAAGAAGTGCAAGGTGATGGCCCTAAAAAGGAGCGCACTAAGCTCATCACCCCTCAGGTGGCCAAACTGGAGCATGCCTATAAGCCAGGTAAGGTCCCTATGCCCAGGCCCATAATAAGAGAAATTTGAGATGCTGCTGATGGGATAAAACGTAGACAACTATCTATGTGTATAGATAGAGATGTTTGAAAATGATGTAAAAAGTACCATTGTCCTTAATGAATGCAAAGATCAGCCTTTACTCAAGCATGGACTGAATGGTTTGACAGATGACCTTTTAGGTCCTTTTCTACTTGAGATTTCACAATTTTTTAAACCTATTAATAATTTTTAGTACCCCTAGAATAGATAAAGGGGAAATACTTTAGATTTTTATTTTGATAATTATTGTAACAACAAAAAGAAAGGATAGATTTTGATAAGGGATTGCTTTAAATAATGCATAAATTTTTGTAGAAAATTATTAGACTATGAGTAAAGAACAGAGAAAAGTAAAGATCTTCTTTGAACACGGACTGCCTGCCTGCATTGCTAAGTTTTTATTTTGTTGGAAATATTTTGTCTTTGCAGTGCAGTTTGAGGGCTCTTTGGGAAAGCTTACTGTCTCTAGTGTGAATAATCCCCGAAAAATGATTGATGCTGTTGTGACATCTCGGAGTGAAGATGATGTAAGTGTCAGCAGAATTACGTGTTTAAGAACATCTGGGTTGTCACTACTTCTTTTGGGGTCACTATGGAAAGGATCAGACACGGTGGAGTTCTTTGCAGTCTAACCTGGAGCTTCCCACCATGTGTCATGGCATTCTAGTTTTCTACAGATGTGCTCAGATATTAACACCTTCATTTCTAAGACAGCCAGGCAGGGCCTGGGGTAGCAGGAGTCTTTGGGCTGGGTAACTCAACCTGCAAACTGTGTATCTGTTTACTCCAGTTTGATGTTTTAAAAAATTACCATTTTCTGTGCGTTTTAAGATTTTCCTATGATTTCTTCATCCTCTCCTACATTCTGTAATTACCCATTGCCTATCTGTGAATTCAGTTTAACAGTTTGTTCAGTCAGCTCTATGACCTTTGTCCACACTACTGTTGTTTTAGATTATTAACTGTCAGAGAATCAATTCTCCTCTCAAAATTGTCACAGATGAACCTATAGATGCACACTAAATTGTTTTTAACAGAGGTGAAGAGTTCACGTTGAATAGTCTTGTCTTTTTTAGGAGACAAAAGAAAAACAGGTTCGAGACAAGAGAAGAAAAACCCTTGTCATCATTGAGAAAGTAAGTTTTAGAATCTGTTGCTATAGTTAGTTTCAAGTAAGGAACTGTCATATGTATGTGTACACAAGAACTGGAAGAATGAGCAATCTGTGACTTTAATTAATGAATATATTCTAGCACTCTAGAAAGGATTTAGGTTTACCTCACCTATGGCATCATGGAAAGAACACTGCAGTTAAAGTTAGAAGTACTGTTTTTTTTGTCCAAGGTTATTCAGTTAATAGCTGAGTATCTTCAGGTAGGTCACCTTCCTAAGCCTGATAAACTGGGAATAAAAATTTACATTGTCCCACCTGTGGATTAATTAAGTCATTTAAGTCAGTTCATAGCTGTTTATTGGGCACTCCCTGGGTGCTGGGCACTATTCTGGGTGCTGAGGAAAATGAGATAAAATACATATAATTGGTTTGTAAAGCATAAATACCAAATTGCAAGGCCATAGACAGTACTGGTTAAGAGTACTAACTCTAGAGACAGGTTGCAAATTTCCATTTCTAACTGAGTCTGTGACCTGGGACAAGTTATTTAATCTTTCTATGCTGTCCTCAGTTTCTTCATCTGTAAAAATGGAGAAGATAATAATATTTTGGGTTGTGAGTATTCGGTGAATAAGTGCACACAAAGTGCTTAGAACAGTGGCTGGCACCCAGGAGTAAAATTAACTATTATCATTTTTATAAATATAAGTTGCTGCTTATGGCAATAATACAGATTGTTATATATTATAGTGCTGTTGTTGTTGCTAGAAGATTTGGAAAGTGTAATTATTTTGCTATTTTTACCTGCTAGATTAGAGGTCAGAGAGGGACAAGGAATTGTGTTTGAAGGATCTTTTAAATTATTTTATTATGCTTTTCTGCATTTGGAAGAGTGCCCTTTTTTTAAATTTCAATTTTACTATAGAGATTTTTCATTCTTTTGTTTTTATCTAGTAGTCCTAAACTGTGAAATTGTTTATCTAATACTCTCTGAACCTGTCCTAGCATGCTGTGTCCTGCTTTGTGTCTCCCTTCTTAGACCTATAGTTTACTCCTTGATGTAGAGGATTATGAAAGGCGTTATCTCCTCAGTCTAGAAGAAGAGCGACCTGCCTTGATGGATGAAAGAAAGCACAAAATTTGTAGCATGTATGACAACTTAAGGGGGAAATTGCCTGGACAAGAGAGGTGAGTATTATGTACTTTGAGGAGAACATGAGACCAACTAGACTCCTTCCTTTGCCAAACTGAGCATTACACATTTCTACCTTTTAGTTACCCTTCCCTACCATATCTGTAAGCTCAGAATCTATCCTTTCAGCCTAAATCAAATGCCTCTTCATATAAAACGTTTTATAATCTTTCCCAGCCAGGAAAAAAAATCTCTGTCCTGAATTCATTTATTTAACAAGTATATATTCGGTATTTTCTAGGAACTGTGCTGGGTGCTGGAGATACAGTGGGGAACATGATTGGGTTTTTGTTTTTGAGCTTACAGATTGTACCTGGTTTATGACTACTAGCATGTTCAACATTATAATCTTTATGTATTTGCTTTTTTACTAAGATGGGAAGTGTAAACATTTAAGCTCTTTAACATTAATCTTTTTCTCTGTATCTCTATCATTTCTCTCTCACCCATTGTCTGCAGCAGAATCTTGATAATGGTAAACGTTCTATAAATCCTACGTACTTTTTTGGTGAATGCAAGAGGGCACGTCTCCTAAGAACTCCCTTTCCCTTTGCCCGTTTAAGAGAATTGTTGATCCTTCTAAGCCAGGATATACACATACACAAAATGGAAAATAAGAGCACCCTCTTTTCAACACATCTTGTCTGGAGTTGGGCTGACAGGGAACTGGTTGAATAAATATAGTTTATCTATAGATTGGATGTTATGCAGCCATTAAAATGTATGTAGTTAAGTATATTTATTAACATGGAAAAGTGTTCACAAGAAGCTGAGTGAAAAAATGTCAAGTTACAAAGCCAGGTGAATTCTGTGGGCTCATTTTTTTATGAAAGAAAAGATATACACAGCAAAAAGGTTCTTCAAAGTGATGACACTAATAAAACTAACTCCGAGATTATGAAATTATTTTTGCTTATATATTTTTTAGATAATTTCTCTGTTAACCATGTGATATTTGTATAGTTACTTAAAAGTTAATAAAAGAAAAGGAATGCATATAGTTTGGCCAAGTTTTTTTAACATGCTGTGTCAAATGATGATTCTCTACGTTTATAAAAGTTGAAAAATCACCTTTTATTATTTGGTTAAGAGTTGGAGAAGTAATTCTGTTTTGTAGTACAGATCATTATAGAGTGAAAATGAATGAAATATATTCACTCAGTAACATCTAAGGGGAAGAAAAATTAGTGTTTCTTATATTGCTCTTGCTGACCTAAGTTGGCTTTTTTCTTCCCTTGCAGGCCAAGTGATGACCACTTTGTACAGATCATGTGTATCCGAAAAGGAAAGAGAATGGTTGCCCGTATTCTTCCTTTCCTCTCCACAGAGCAAGCAGCTGATGTTCTTATGACAACAGCCAGGAACCTCCCTTTCCTTATCAAGAAGGATGCACAAGATGAGGTGACCCACCATGTGGGACATCTTTCCTTTGGGTCCTTACAGTTGATAAAATTTCTAGAATCCAAACTTCTTTTCCTCCCCTCTTCCCTTTTGTGTTTGTTTAATCTTTGGCAGTATGATTTGATTATTTAAAGCAAAACCTTAAGTACTCCAGGCCTATATTTTTACTCCTGTTTTGATTGAACAGACCATGTTTCTAAACATGAGGAAAGCAACAGTTCTGTCTGTCTTGACCTAGTTGTGAAGATACGGTCTATATCAGAATTACATGGGAAACAGATAATTCAGCTCCACCTCAAACTGTTGAATCAGAATTTACAGAAGAAGGATCATGGCCTCTGTATCTTTAACAAGGTCTCCAGCTGAATCTGATATTCACTGAACTTTGAAAACTTCTAATCTTAGTTACTTTGCTCGATCTAAAGTATCCCTCATTGGACTGTTATCAACAGGTTAACATTAGCCGGTAGACTTAGTTGAATGTCCCGCATTCAACTAAGGAATTGGGTCAGTCCTTTAAATAATTTTTATTGTGATCTAAACTAGGCTGGAATTTGAAACATGGTTATCAAGTTTACAAGTTAATTCTTGGATAGAGTTTTTCTCTCCTTATCGTTGTCATAGCACTTGAAAGATTGGCAAAATGTAAAATAGCCTTCAAGTTCAAAACAAGAAATTGACAAGAGTAGGACAAAGGACTGGCATTAATGAATGTGAGATTCAGAATAATGTGTGGGAGTGAACCTGTTATTATAGACTACAAGAAAAAAAAAATTATAGACTACAAGTTAAGTAATAACCACCTGGGTAATTAGTCCCCAGAAAACAAAGGATGCTAGGATACCTTTTAGTCCTATGCCATGAAAGTGTTAGAAATTATTCCTTCTGTAGACGCTTGAAATTTTAGCATCTGTAGAAGAAACGAATGATAAGTGTAGGGTCTTACTGGAAAAAGTGAAATGGGATGAGACAAGTACATTTTTTAAATATTCCATAAATGAAAAATGAATTGGAGAAAGGTTTAAGGATTTGAGGTTTATCCTAGGAAAAAAAAGGATCAGACTAAAAAGTAACAGCTACCTTGGAGCTACAATATAAATTATAGACAATGAGGCAGTGACAAGCTCATCAATGGAAACAAGTTTGAGAGAGCTTTATTCATTCAGCAAATAGTTATTGAATACTTCTATGTCCCAGGCACTATTTTACATCCTAAAAATACAGCACCTAGTACTATTTCTAGGTGCTAAAAGATAGGAATACGGAAATACTTGCCTTCATGGAGCTTATCTGCTAGTGAGAAAAACGTGTTAAATATAAAGTTTGAGTTTTTACCTATATATGTTGATGAGTAATAGACCACATCTCCAAATACCATTTTCATGAAGTAATAGCTAGTTTCAGGTCTGAAGCATGAAATGTACAAGACATCCTGGAATATCTTGTGCAAGAAAGCAAGGAAACTAATAGATTACTAGGGTCCTGCCTAAAGCATGCACAAACCAATGTAAAATAAAAGGGCTCATATTGGCCAAAAGTGGGATAATTTGCATCAGAAATAAAAACTACAGCAGTGGATTGATATATATCAAATATATTTAATTTAATGAGTTAATGATAACAAAAGTATATTGATCACATTTGGAGATTATTAGGCCATCAACTCATTATTCTGAAAATAGGTAAATAAAGGAAAAGAATCAAGCATTTATCTATCCTGCCTTTCCATTACAATCAAATGTCGTGATAATTAGAGTGTTCTTTATAGAAGAATTTAGCTAATAAATGCAAAAGAAATGATAAAATTAGAAAATAACTGTTTTTGCAAACCCTAGATTGACGATCAGTCAATCTAGACGGCAGTCATTATTAGTAGTCCCAGCTACTCAGGAGGCTGAGGCAGGAGGATCTCTTGAGCCCAAGAGTTTGAGGTTGCAGTGAGCTACGGTGACGCCACTGCACTCTACCAGGGGTGACAGAACGAGACTCTGTCTCAAAAAAAAAAAAGAAATTGTTAATTTTGTTAGGTGTGATATTATCAGTAATTTTGTTAGAGATACAATAAGATTGGTAAAATCTTAATAATTTGTTACTGAGTTGGGTAGTAAGTACATGAACGTCATTTTAGCTACTAAAATCATTAGGTAAAAAGTGGATGGGGAACTTTACAACAGTTGGAGCAGGCTGGCAATACCTGAACCCACTGATGCACTGTGAATACCACTAAGAGTGGGCTAACCAAGCACTATGTGCTTCTTGACATAACACAATAGCAAGCATACAGCTCTATCCATGAAGTTTCCTTGCATGCCTCTCTCACCCCCTGTTGAACCTAAATCTAATCAAAACTGTAGTTCTTCTAACTGTAAGTTTATGGGGAAAACAGTGACAGAACCTAAGTGACACCACAGAGGTGTAGTTAGCCAGATCCAAACTATGGGACAAATGACCCAGTTTTTTTAGCAAGTAAATGAGAAAAGGAGCTGGGCAGTGGCAAAGGACCATTAAAGATTTTAAAAGCCTGGTCAGACAAATGCAACGTGTGGATCTTGTTTGAATCATAATTAGAACAAATCAGCTGGTAAAAGATATTTTTGAGACAACTGGAGAAACTTGAATTTGGAGTAGATATTAGATAATATTTAAAAATTGGCTGGGTAAGGTGGCTCATGCCTATAATCCTAGCACTCTGGGAGACTGAGGTGGGAGGATCGCTTGATCTCAGGAGTTCGAGACCAGCCTGAGCAAGAGTGAGACCCCGTCTCTACTAAAAATAGAAAAATTAGCCAGGCGCAGTGGTGCGCATATAGTCCCAGCTACTCGGGAGGCTGAGGCAGGAGGATCACTTAAGCCCAGGAGTTTGAGGTTGCGGTGAACTACGATGACGCCACTGTACTCTACCCGGGGTGACGGAGCAAGACTCTGTCTCAAAAAAAAAAAAAATTGTTAATTTTGTTAGGTGTGATATTATGAGAAATTCTGTTAGAGATACAGTAAGATTGGTAAAATCTTAATAATTTGTTATTGAGTTGGGTAGTGAGTACATGAACGTCATTATACTGTTCTTTGTACTTTTGTATATGTTTTAAAATGTTCATAATAAAAACTTTGTTTATTTAGAGTACCATAAAAAGTGTTCTACTTTCTGTTCTTGGATACCATTTAAAGTAAAACCAACCATCACTTTATACCATGGGCATTGAGTGCCTGGAAGCACTCTTGATTTCCTTTCATGTGTTATAACATAGTTATTTATATTAATAGCTGTGTATTTTAACTTTCCAGTCTGGGCCAAATGCAAAAAGAAATGAATGACTAGAAGGCTAGAATTCAAAGCCTTGGGGTCTGGTTCTAGCTACTAGGTATGTGACTCTGAATGCTGAGTTTGTGATCACTTAGCTTCTCTAAAAATTGTTTAATCATTTCTCCATTTCCTCATCAAGTTATTATAAAGATAAAACAAGATACAATTGAGTCTGAAAATACTTCTTAGTAATTCTGTAGCACTCTGAATTTAACCTATCTTAGAGTACTTCTCACAAAATTTTGAAATTGCCAATTTACCCACGTCTTCTCCGCTGTACTTAAGATCCCTCAGGGCCTGTATCCTGTTTATTGTTTGTTTTTAGCCCACAGTGCCTAGTACATTGTAGGCATTTAAATATTTGTGGAACAAGCTAAAATATTGATGATTTTAGCATGAGTCTTGGTATGTATTGGAAATGATTTACACCCTCAGTTCACACAAAGTGGTGGCATTTCCAATGCAAATTAAGATGAAAAAGTTCTCAGCGAATACCTTAGAATCCGTTGTTAAGACTCTAGTCATATCTGCCGGGCTCATCACCCCATTTTTCTTAAATCTTGCCTTAAGTGGTTGAATATACGACTGAGCATCCTTCCATCCATGCCCCCTGATGGAGGGTAACTGAAGCAACAGTTGCCAGGATGTAATGCTTTTATTTACTTTTTGTAGGTGCTGCCATGCTTATTGAGTCCCTTCTCTCTCCTCCTCTATCATCTTCCATCAGTGACTGTCACCAGCCTTCTGCAACAGCTAATGAACCTACCTCAAAGTGCAGCTGCACCAGCACCCTCCAATCCTCACCTCACTGCTGTGCTCCAAAACAAGGTGGTCTTGCCGTTTTTTGTCCCTTAACTTTGTGAAGTGTTTAAATTTGAGTTATAGATAAAAACAGTGGCTGCTATGGCTATGGCAACTGGCAAAACAAGGCTTATTTCAGTCGGGAGTTACATTAAGCTCCTAGTAACAGAGGCTAGAAATAACAGTGGTGTCAACAAAACAGGACTTTATCTGTCTCAACTGAAATAAATCTTATATAGAAGCTCCACAGTGTCATTGGCGATTCAGGCTCCTTCAATTTTTTTTCTCTGCCATTCTTCGCAGTAGCTTCCATATTCATGATCCCTCATGGTCCAAGATGGTTGTGGAATTCAAGACTTGGCTTTACATGCAGGGAGAAGGGTGGGTGTGGAAGGCAAAAAGGTGTGGATTAGCTGTCTATCCTCCTTATTGGACCTTTCCCAGGAGCCCTAACCAACAACTTCTACTTATGTCAGTGGCCAGAACATAGTCACATGGCAACACCTAACTACAGAGAAGGTTGGGAAATATCTTTAAGTTCACATCATTGTCACTACAAACAAAATCAGTTCTGATAATGAGGAACAAGGCATATTAGGTAGGCAGTTGTCATAAGACTATCAATAGTAGAATCTCCCATTTTATATTTCATTGGTGTTAGGTTAAAGATCCAGAGATTCCTAGGGGAAGCATAATATGGAAGAAAGAACATGAGTTTTTAAACAGACCAGGTTTTAGTCCTTGCCTGCCACTTTCTAGCTTTGTGACCCTAGACAGATTATTTCACTTTGCTGAGCCAGTTTCCTGATCTGTAAAGCAGAGGTGTATTGTAAACTTCACAGGGTTGTCTTGATACTTAAATGAGATGGCATCTGTGAATGGTTTAGTATAATGCCTGGTATATAGTAGGTACTCATTAAGGGCCCTTCTGTATACAATAGAGGTGAAAGAGTAGTCTCAAGGCGCCTTTGTCCCTTGCACCTGAAAACCTGCCAAAGCATGACTGAAGGGCAGGACATCTGAGGCAGAAGAGGGGACAGTGCCTCAGGGGAATGTGCCTCCCTATTATTTGGTCTCTCAGTTTTAATTTTGGTAAAGGCAGTAGTGCTTTTTTTCTGACAACATGAAGGGAAATTTTGTGGAAAGGCAAGGTTATCTATCCTCTATGAGGGGAACTCAGAAAGGTGGTATGGAATCTCAAAATATTGCCAGCCTTCCTTTATGATCCCTTATAGCTATGATTCATATATTTAACCTAGTCTTTCTTGTCCCTATTTGTATTTTCGTTCTTTGCCCCTTTAGACTATTCCCTGCTTCTACTGCCCACTGAAGAAAACCAGTTTATGTATATTTCAGTCTCTAAAGCATGCTGCTGAATTTTAATAATCCTGGATATGGTGAATACATCAGTTTATCCTTTCTCTCTTTTTATTTTTTACACCACTATTAACATCCTCTTTAAGCCTTTATGTTTCCAGATAGGTGTGTCCTTTTATAAGAAAATTTTCTCTTTATACCATGTATTTCAGTTACCCTGCTCTATACGTTTTTCTGCAGTTCTTAACACTTTTTTTCTTAACTCAAAATATCTTACTCCATTTAATATTTTTTAAATTTTTTCTTTGAACTTTATTTTCTGTATCAAAGTTTGTCTCCATTTGACTTTCCTTTTTAATCCATTTTGGTTCTTACAAATAGGAGAAAAGCCAAGTCCCACATTACGCATGGCAAGGAAAAATCATCTTTTCACCTCAGGGTGGGAGATGGAGAGGCCTATTGGGACACCATGCCTTCCCATTTGCATTGGCTGCGCTTGGTTGCTGCTGGGCCAAAAATAAAGCCTAGTGAGAGAGGCAGCCTTTCAGCTCACGCTTGCCTGATCTTTGCCTGGTTTCACAGAAAAGTGCAGCAGCAGAATCATTTTGATTTAGTGTTGTTCCCCATCAAATGCTAGGATCCCTTCAGCAGTGGTGGAGGAGGTTTAGATGCGGTGTTGAGTTTGATTCCCTCTTTCTTTTATAGTTTGGCCTGTCACTGCTCCTTGTCCTCCTGAGCCGTGGGGAAGACCTACAGAGTTCAGACTCTGCCACAGAATCAACGCAAAATAATCAGTGGTTAGTATGGACTGTTTCTTCTTCTAAGTTCTTTTAGGTAATCCTTTAATTTTTTTTCTCATATTGTTATGGTTTTTCCTTATCAGGACGGAGGTGATGTTCATGGCAACCCGAGAACTTCTACGGATTCCTCAAGCAGCCCTGGCCAAGCCAATCTCTATTCCCACAAACCTAGTATCCCTCTTTTCTCGCTATGTTGACCGGCAGAAACTGAACTTGCTGGAGACAAAACTGCAGTAAGTTTGGAACAGGAGAGTTCCACATCTCACTAAAGTTGGCACTTTAGAAGTTATGACTGGGGGGGTGCGGGGGTATAAAACTGAATTTGGTGGAAGAGATTGATGTTTATTAACTATTTGTGTATCTACTAGATATAAAACACTGTACTGGGTGCATCAGTGCCCTCATAGAAGTTTGACTACATGCTAAGGGTAAAGAAATATCTTGGGTGCTTTGTTATGAGAATTCTTAACAAGGATGTAACTTTAACGCAAAAGATTGCCTTCTGTTTTAACTCATTTATACAAACAAGTTTCCTTTCTCTCTTTCTTTGTACCCGTAGGCTAGTTCAGGGGATACGATAAAAGATCTCCAAATGTGTCCTGTACCTCCTTTTGGCTGCCACCTGCACTGCTGCCATCACCAATGGAGTGTTTTTAATGTGGGAGGGAAGGTAGCTTATTCCCCAAAGCAAAGTCTTGTGGGATCGATTCCTGTTGACAGGGGTTGTCTCTAAATGCCAGATATTTCCCCACTGCTCTGTGAAATTTGGCTGGGTGATAACGATACTTCTGCTGGTTTCTTCTTTACATTCTATGTTACAATTCTGCATGTCCTACTTTTATTCAATTTTGCATTTTCTTTGCCCTAGAGACACAAATATAATCTCTCCCTTTATCCCACCACCACTATTCCAGTTCAGAGTAGATTATTGCCTGCCAAAGTATTCCTTCCCTCATCCTATTGAAGTCTCTTTTTTCATTGCCCCGTATTAATATGACTGTAGGAGAGCCAATTAAGTAGAAATCAAGATATAGATATACATACACACACTCTACCCCTATACATACATTTATGTGGTCTTCAGAGGGTCCTTAAAGAATGAGTTTTGGATTGAAAAATATTTAGTTGACTTATACCTCCTCCAAACACAAACCAGCTGATGTGTTTTTAATCGGTTTCTATTCCGTTTTGTAATTATTGGGTTCTACTTGTTTTAATATAAATACAGGGTATGCAGCACATTTAATAAAATCAGAACTCTTAATTGGCTGATGCCCGGGTCTAGGTTAAGTCCTTTTTCTCCTTCCCACTTGTATATCCTTTGCTTCTGTCCACCTTAATGGAAACAGCCCACGGTTACACCTTTTTCCTGCTACAACTGCAGTGTACTTGAGCCTGTCCCCTCAAGTGCATTCGAGGTCACCCAGGATGATCCTCACTTACAGCCTCTGTGGCAGTGTCACTTTCTGCACAGTCGCCCTATCTTCCTGAGACTCCTTCAGTAAGCGATGCTTTACTTCTCTCTTCCCCACTTTTATTTGGCGTCATGGGTAGAAACCTCCAAGCATAACCATGGAAGCTAAGTTTGGCGTGCTTTGCTCTTCAATCTCTGCACCATGGCAGAACTGCTGTCCTTGCTATTTTTCGTCTCGCCCAAGCCCCCATTCCTAGGCAGCCAGGGGCCTGGGTCTGAATGCTAGTGTGGACAGCCTGCCATGATCTTTTCCACTTACCCTGTCCCATGATTCCTAGTGATTACAGCCCTGAAGAAAATTAAATCTGAATTAATTTTACATGACCGTCCTGATCAACTTTCTGCTGTCCTTACCTTTTTGAATGTAGTAGGGGGGACAGGTTATGATATTTAAAGAGAATAAACATTTTGCACATACACGTATTGTACAACAGTAAGATCCTCTGTTATAACCAGCTGTCATTGTTCGGTCTCCATTTCTTCCTGTTCTGTAGCCCCAGGCTCCACCAGCTGTTTCCGAGTGGCTACCTAGCTTCCCTCTGCCACTATCTACTGACGGTTTCCATTCGCGCCTTTCCTACCTTCCCTTCACAACTGATCAAGTGACTACTTGATGATTATTTCTTCCTTACTGTGCATTATCTTTTTTGTTTGGTTCTAATTAATGAAAATAAAAGTTTCTAAATTTACATTTTTATAGGGTATTGTAAATAAAAACAAATTGTATACTTGATGAAAATGTGTGTCTGCCTTTCTACTTTCTTATTACTTCTGAACATGATTTTTAATGTGTTTTTAGCATATTTAGATAGACTGGCAAACCTCTTGATGTTGGAGATTGGTAAGGATATTATTACCTAATGTTTGTACCTTTTTTATTTTGTTGTGAGGAAGACAGGTAAGTAAGTACCTTATATGGTAACTTTTCTTTAAAAACCTATGATGCTTTCAGTCCTCTCCACCATTTTAACTGCAAAACAGACTTATTAATATAAATTGTAGCAGATATACTGTAGTTCATCCTCTCTGTCCTGTTTCTAGGCACTGGTGAATCTATCCCCTGACTTTTAAGACACTCCTGTAGCCCAGTTTGGCATCTAGCTACCCTCATGGTTAGTGTATCATTAGCTCTGACTCTATTCTGTCTCAAAATTCTGAATAAATAATTATTTCAGATTTGAATATCATTTTACTCTAAAATGTTCAAGATAAAAGATTGAGCAAACAGGTAGTGAAAGGCAGAAAAACGTCTTAAACGTTAAAGAAAGGAAGGGAGATAATTTAACATTATTCGGTGCCTGCTTAGATAATGCTTATTTTTTTCCTGATGAGGGGACAGGCTCCTTGAAGTTAAATAGCCTTAGGTGACACAGCTAATGGGCAGTAGAGCAGAGGACTCATGCAGGATATTATTGCTGTGAGGGATAAAATTATCTTCTGGTAAAAGATCCCACCTCTTAACATGAAAGAACACAAGGTGTCATTAGATAGCCCTGCTTTGTTAGGGTGGACTGGCCCAAGGATGCCCTTACATTCCCAGAAGACTAAATTCCAAATGTTAGAAGTGAGGAAGACCTTAAGAGATCGTGTAGTCCATCCCTTGCATTTAAGATTCGAGGAAGCCGAAACTCTGAGAGAGCAGTGCCTTGCCCAAGGTCCCACCACTGGTTAGTGGTAAAGCCAAGAAAGGAACTCAGATGTGTATGCTCTCTGCTGCTCTTTAAACTATAGTTCACCACAGTTTGAGAAGTACTGGCCCTGGTCCAGAAAATTTAAATATTATATTTTTTGCAAAAAATAAGACTAAGAAGTGCTGCTACTTTTATGAATATAACAATAGCTTAGAATAACAATACCAACTGATTTTTGAGTCATATAGTATGTACCTAGATTCTTTAAAAGTCATTTTTAAGCCTCAGAGTAACCAATAAGGGCAATATTAACTTCCCTGTTAATGTATGTCAACAATAATCAAATTAGGTGATGCCCTAAAATGCTTTACAACAATATGGCACCAAGTTAAAAACTGATGTTAATGTATGTAATACATAAGACCCTGATGAGTAATAGGTAATAAACCCTAATGGGTTAACAGGTAACAGACTTGTGAATAACAGTTCACAAAAGACAATGTAAGTGAATAATATTAAGAAGTTAACCACCCCTGATAATCAGAGAAATAAAAAAAAAAATTTTAAACCTACTAAATTAACAAAAACTTTAAAAATAATGCTAGTGAGGATTTGGAGCTGCCACTCACACTGCTGGGGGTAAATTTACATTTCTGGAAAGTGCTTTGACAATGTGAAGAACTTCAAAAATATTCACAGCCTTTCACCAATTAATTTGGCTTTAGAACTAATCTAAGGAAAGATTACAAAGCAATGGTATTTATCACAGCTCTATTTATATTAGAAAAATTAGAAATAACCTAAATGTTCAACAGTATAATAATGGTTAAGTAAACAGTAATTCATGTGTCATGGACAATTAGAAATGCAGAATATTTAATCATAGAAAGTGTTTGTGATAAAGTAAAAAAGCATACAGTATATATGCTTTGAATCCAGTTTTTTTAAGAAAAGTGTATATAGTGAAAAAAGAATATTGGAAAGAAATGTTCCTAAAGGGTACTGGTATCTCTAGATGGCAGGATTATGGGGAACTTTCTTTTCCTTCTGCTTTTCAGTAATTTCCAGATTTTCTGCAGAGAAAATGTATTGCTTATGTTCTTAGAAAATATTTTTAAAGAAAAATTGGTTTTGAAGAATTTAGCTGAATGGGGAAATACTAAGAATATAATGTTTAATAAAAAATAGGTTCTATATATGTACATGACAATCTTTGTGGAGAAAAAAAATATATGGGAGGAAAGAGTGCAATCGAGGACCAAATAGCAGTGGTCGCCTTTAAGGAGAGGTTTGTGGAGGATTTGTGTGTGTAGGTGATTGTTCCTCCTTTTTCATATTTTCCAAATTTGTCTTCAATGAGCATGTACTTTATTATAACCATAAAAGGGTTATTATCTAAAAACTGCTAAAATTAGTAGCTGTCTATTTCTAGTTCTAACAAGGCAAAAGTGTTTAGTTGTGCTTGACTTCAGAGCCATTGCATTTGACTGTGTAGCAGATGAATGTGCCTAGGAGTCTGGAAAAGTCATCTGAAAACAAGGTAATTGTCCTGAGAGATGTGATCAGTTATTTTATTATGAACATTTAAGATGATATACCAGTTGAGGGATCAAAGAACCACTTTAATAAATCCAAACTGTACTGCCCATATTTACACTAAATTACATTTTTTCCAAATGAGTTGTTGAGTCACCCAAGTTGTCCTGTTAAACATGAGGAAGTCTGAAACATGACCTTCCGAATCTGTTGGCCATCTACTTTTGGGGGCAATGAGTCCACTGTGTGAGAAGCAGAAATGGGGAGATTGAAGAGATTTTATTCTTTTTCTCTTCTCCCAGCTATGCTTTAAGTACATTAATATTGTGATCCCTAAGAAATTAGTATGTGGGTTTTTAGGAAACAAATCTTTAATCTGATTCACTGTCTTAAAATTACCTAGGAGCATTGTTTTGATCTTCCTTCTTGCATCAGAGGCACAGTTGTGAATAGACTGCAGGTCTCATGACAGCCTCTGCTTTGCTTCTTATTTTTGCAAATGTTGCACGTAAGGCTATTCTGAGGAGCTTGTTTCTTATTCAGCGTGACTCTCTAAGATTCTAATTTAGACAAGTTCATTCTCCAAAGCAATATTAACTGAACTCAGACTTGAGATCTGGGAAATATCTAGATGGGCACTAAGTAATCAGTAATGTGTGTACTTTGCCAGTTGTGAATATATAATCTCTTAAATTGCTTAGATTGTACCAATCTAAAGAATGAGAAAAAAATCTACATATAACTAACAAAGGGAAGGTATCTGAAATTCACCCCCTAGAAAAACCACTACTAACAGTTTATTGCCCTCCAAGTGATTTCTCTGTGCATATGCACACATAGATTTATCTATAAAGATATTTTTACTTTTTTTCCCTCTTAATACATCATGAGCATGTTTCTATATCAGTGTACGGAGAGCTACACTGTTCTTTTTGATGGTTGGGAAGTATTCCGCTGTGTGCCAGTGTGCCATCATTTATCTAACAGCTCCCCTGTTAACAGGACTCAATCTTCAATTAGTTCTCATCAGTCACAGTTCTTCATCCAACAGTGAACAAAAGGTAAGTCCACAATATCACTTTACATTTCTATGGCTATTTTATAGTGTACAAAGAACATACATTCATTTTCTAAAACAGCTTTCTCTATGACCTTTTGAAATAGGATGGGTAACTATAATTTTACAGTACCAAAACTAGATCAGCAAGACCTTCCAGCTGGTAGGGGTTAAAACTGGGATTTAAACCTTAAGTTTTAAGCTTGGCGTCTAGTGTCCTGACTGCAAGAAGGCTCCTATTCCTGGACCTGTGCTTCACAGAAGGGCAGCTGTAAAGCTGCAAGACTTTAATGTCGCATCTGCAATCTCTTCTGATTGGATTTTAATGCCTTCACTTTCAGTAGGCAAATTAAGCAGTTGCCTCTCAGTAATATCAAAGCAGGCAATTCAGGTTATAATTATCAGGACCAATTGCAATATATAAGGATCAGAGTCACAGGGATGCAGCTGTCAGTCATCTGTATGGTCCTTTTGGTTTAAGTGTTATGAAGGGAGAAAAAAAGACTTCTTGCTTCCTCCTTCCCAATATTTTGAAATGTATTTTTTTACATTAGATATATTCAGTCACAGGTGATTGGTTTGTTTATTAATTCACTGCATTAATACGTGAGCTTCACAAATGCAGACACTGTCTTGTTCACAGCTGTACCCCAAAACCCAATGCAAGGTCAACACCTAGCAGGTATCCAACAAATCTATCTATGTATGCATATGCAAGAGAAATCACTGGTCATGAAATAGTTATGCTGTTAAGAAAGCTTAAAGGGGTTATTCACAGAACAGACCTTGATGTATTAAATTAATCTGCATGTGCAAGGCCCATTTCAAAATACATTGTCACTTATTTTATCACAGCAATTCCTAGGTTAGGAACAATTTGATAATATAAGTCAGGTGAGCACTTGTGTGTCCCACATTACTCCAGGTACAGTGGTGACAAAAACAAAACAGCCCCTGTTCTGATGCAGCTTATGATCGGAGGGGGATACTTACAGTGATAAGTACTAAGGAGAGAACAAAGTGAATCAAGAGTGGAGGAGGGAGGAATCTGTACTTTAGATGGAGTAGTCAGGGAAGGCCTCAATGAGCAAGTGACATTTAAGCAGACGTGTGAATAATGAGAAGAGGACAGTCATGGAAAGGTTGGAAGAGTCTCCCAAGCAAAATAAGAAAGGTGGCCACGTCCGGGACATGAGAATGAGTTTGAGGAGTTCAAGGAACCACAGAAAGTCAGCGTTGCTGGAGTGAAGGATGTGGGGCAGAGAGTGACCACGCAGGGCCTTGAAGGGATGTATTCTCATTGCAGTGGGAAGCCTTTGCAGAATTTTTATGTAAAAAATACAAAACAAAACATCATCTGATTTATGCTTTTAAAAATCACTGTGCTGTATGGAGATGGAAATAGACAACAGCAGTGGGCACTTTTCAGAGAGCTTTATACTATTATCCCTGGTCTACAGGATGAGGAGACTGGGCCTTTAAAAGACAAAGTGACTTTGGAAATAATTTTTTAAAAATAGATTTAGGGCAGCACTTTTGGAAGTGTTTAGGGCAGTGGATTGGAATAAGGACATAGGAAACTGGTCATTTTGAATTTCTTATGTTGAGTGGTGGATTTACTAGTATTAGTTTTACAGTTATGCTTTGTAACTTTCATATAGCATATGCATTCCGTGTATGTTATGTGCTGAATTGTGTCCCCCTCAAAACTCATGTTAAAATTCTAACCCCTGGTACCTTAAAATGTGACTGTATTTGAAGATAGGGTCTTTAAAGAGGTAATTAAGTTAAAATAAGGTAATTAGGGTGGGCCCAAACCCATTATAACTGGTGTCTTTATAAAAGAGATTAGGACACAGAGAGGCACAGAGGAAAGACTATGTGAAGACACAGGGGAATACAGCCATCTAAAAACCAAGGAGAGAGACCTCAGAAGAAATCAGCCCTGCTAACACTTTGATCTTGGACTTCTAGCCTTCAAAATTGTGAGAAAATAAATTTATGTTGTTTAAGCTACCCAGTCTGTGGCACTTTGTTATAGTAGTCCTAGCAAACTAATAAGCATAGGTGTCAAATATTTCATCATTAAAATTTTTACATTGTTTTTAAAAATCCATAAGATAGTAGAAGAATATATACCAAACTGTTAACAATGGTCATTTCTGGGAGGTGTGAGGATGGGAAATTTTCATTTTCTAAATTTACATTTCTGAGCCCTTTTAAATCCTTTATGATGAATATATAATAGGTTTGTATTAGAAGGAAAGAAGAAAAGGAAGAGGATGTGGACGTGACTTGTCCAAGATTGCAGTGAGTGGTAGACAAGGAAAACCTGAATTACAGTTTCAGTCATTTTCCACCACCTGTCCATCCAATAGAGAAGTAAGAAGGCATGTTGTGTGGGACTTCCAAAAATTCTCCTTAAAAAGGGAGGAACTACCCTTTTGTCCTCCTCCCTTCCTTCTTCTTGCTGCCTAGAATGCAGTTGTAATGACTGGAGCTCTGGCAGCTACCTTGGGTCAGAAGGTAATAACAGAAAGAATGTACAGTGCCCAGGAGAAAGAAGTCTGTGTGTCTGAAGACTTCAGTGAGTCACCATACCAACCCTGAGCTGAGCTGCCTACCCCTGTACTTTTATGTGTGAAAATAAACTCTTATTTGTTTAAACTAATGTAAATTGAGTCTCTGTTACTTGCAAATAAACCCAATCCTAATTATTACAAAGGACTTTTTCAGTCATTGGATACAGGTTGAACATCCCTAATCCAAAAATCTGAAGTCCAAAATGCTCCAAAATCTGAACCATTTTGAGCAGCGACATGACACTCAAAGGAAATGCCCACTGGAGCATTTTGGATTTTGGCTTTATTGATTAGGGATGCTGAACTGGTAAGTACTGTACACATAATGCAGATATACCAAAATACAGATAAGTCCGACATCCAAAATACTTCTGGTCTCAAGCATTTTGGATAAGAGACACTCGACCTGTATTACATGAAGTGCAAGTGGGGAAAAAAATTTTTTTGAATTTTTAAAAAATTATTACAAATTTCAGGGAATTCTTTGCCCATAGTCTCCATTTTTTCTGAAGTGCAAAGCATAATTACCTGTTGTGAAACAGAAGGGTTTATGTAGCTTGAAGAGGGTGTCAAAGTGTTGGAGTATTTACGGGGGATAATAGGAGCAGGGGTGGGCTAGTGATACTTCTTAAAAATACAAGAAACTAATTGTATTTTCTGTTGTCAAAATTGAATCAAATGCTACTTCATTGTGTTGATGACGTCTTGACACCTGATTTGACTATTTGAATTGTTTCTGTTATTTTTTTAAAAATAAAAATTCCAAGGCACATGTAACATGAGAGACAGTAGGCCTATTCTTATCTGTGTTCAAATGCCAGCTTTGCCTTTACAAGTTACTTCACTTGTTTGAGTCTGTTTCTCTCTCTGTAAAAGTGGTGGTAGAACAACTAGAATTGTGACCAAAAAATAAATAAATAACTAAAATTGACTGGGTATGGTGCCTCACCCCTGTAATCCCAGAACTTTGGGAGGATGAGGTGGGAGGATCACTTGAACGCAAGAGCTTGAGACCAGCCTGGGCAACATAGCAAGACTTTATCTCTAAAAAAAAAAAAAATTACCTTTCAAAAAAAAATTATATTTGTGAAAGTGCTTAACACTTAATACAAGCTGGTATCCCTTCACTGTATTAATCCATTTCTACTTCGTATAAAGTCCCAATATTTCCAGGCTTTTCTATGGTATGTCTAATATCCTCAAGGAAGACATGCGGGTCCTCCTTGTGTTAGTTATGTTGTGCTGCAAAGATAGTCTTGCAAAATTAATAATTACAGTTAGCATTTACTGTTTACCATATGCCAGGCACATTTCATGCATTTTCATTTAATCCTTCCCCAAAATCTTGAGAAATAGATGCTATTAGTGTGGTCATAAGGACACTGGTGAGAGGTTAAGTAAGCAGCCCAAGACTGCATTTACTTAGCAAAAACAGGATTTGAAGCCAGATGGTCAAGACCCTGAGATAGTATGATTAATGACTACACTATAATGCATAAATAAGCTAATAGTTCCTCCTGCTAGGAATTAAAGAAGTGATTTTCCCAGTCAGTACGTGGCTTTCCTTTTTAAAATTTACAGTTACTCTCTGTGTGACTACAAAATCAATACACAGAATGTGGTTCTTGCTCTCTAAGAGTGACCATTCTAATAACCCAAAAATAGAGGGTTGAATTACCTCTCCTGAGACTCTGTCAAAGAACTTGTTGTGATATACTGGCAGTTCCCATCTCACTTTTGTGTCTTTCTAGTTTCAGTGAATTTCATCATCCTGCTGCACAAACAACAGGAACAAAAGAGGAAAATCACAGGGCTAGGATGTAGCCCTTGCTCCAGGAAAAGTTAGACAGCAAGCAAGGGAAACCAGGCAGTCCACTCCTTGATAACCACAGAGAAAATTAATATCTTGACACCTGATTTTCCACTCTTTAACACAGTACTTGGAACTAGTAAGCTTTAAGACTTGTTTAGGGAAAGCATGAATGAGGGACATTAACCTCAGTGCCCCTCTGACAAACATAACAACAGGCTTACCACCAAGTACAGTATCTACAAGGTGTCCAGTCTGCAGCTTCTTTCCTGCAGGTTAAGGGAACCACATGATGTAAGTCTTGAGCTATGAGTAAAAAAATGGTTTAGTGTTGTAGTGGATGCTCTGGAGTGCCGCCAAGATCCCCTCTTTAGGACCAAGTACTCATACCCACAGCTGCTGAAAGTATCGGTGGCTGCTGGCTTACAGCTGTGCCTCTCTCCCTTTGGTAATTGTCCTCTCCCAAAAGGAAATGCCTTGGGTTATACCCTCTCCTTGGACGCAGCGTGCATGCAGTGACTGATCAGTGCTGCAGTATAAGTGCCCAGCCATCTCTCAAGGCTGGGCACCTGGGACAGGCCAACTCAACTTCAGATCTCCCCATACCTGAGGCCTCCGTAAAGCGCATCTCAGTTCAACTTTCCCCTCTGAGGCATCCTGTCTCTTTCACTCCTTCACAGGTATTGTTCCTGAGAGCCCTCCCCAGGAAACTTCTGGGGGAATCTGACAGTAGACAAACTCAAATTTCTTGTTGAGAGAGAGAGACTCCTGCTGTCCCTTGAAACTACAAAGTTAGGGTAAAACTAGGGAGCCAAATGCCTGCATTGCATTACATTGATAATACCTGCACTGTTAACAAACCATCCCTTGGCAAAATTGGGGTGATAGGGCCAGTACCAATGTGGAGAATATGAAAAAAAGCTTGAAAGTTCACCCAGATGAGCTGAAAACCTATGTCCACACAAAAAATCCTGCACATGAAATTTTATAACACCTTTAGTCATAACTGCAAAAACTTAGAAGCAACTAAGATGTCCTTTGGTAGGTGAATGGATAAACTGTTGTACATCCATATAATGAAGTATTATTCAGCACCAAAAAGAAATGAGCTATCAAGCCATGAACAGATATGGAGGAAACTTAAATACTAAGTGAACAAAGCCAATTTTGAAAAGGCTTCTTTTCAAATTATAGTCAGTCCTCTGTACCTATGAGCTCTGCATCCATGGATTCAACAAACGGGGAGCCAAAAAAAAATAGATGTTTGCATCTGTACTGAACAGGTACAGACATTTTTTTCTGGACATTAGTCCCTAAACAATTCAGTGTAACAACTATATGGCACTTGCCTTGTATTAAATATTAGCGTTTTGGGGGTGTTTTTTGAGACATTTGCAACAGTCTTGCTCTGTTGACCAGGCTAGAGTGTGCTGTGACACCATCATAGCTCTCTGCAGCCTCGAACTCCTGGGCTCAAGCAGTCCTCCTGCCTCAGCCTCCTAAGTAGCTGGGACTACATGCATGGGCCACCATGCCCAGCTACTTTTTTTATTTTTTGTAGAGACAGGGGTCTCACTCTTGATCAGGCTAGTCTCAAACTCCTGGGCTCAAGCAATCCTCCCACCTCAGCCTCCCAAAGTACTAGGATTACAGGTGTGTGCCACCACATCCAGCTAATTTTTGTAGCTTTTGTAGAGACAAGGCCTTGCTATGTTGCTCAGGCTGGAGTAGTAATCAAGAGATGACCCAAAGTATACAGGAAGATGTGTGTAGGTTATATGCAAACATGACACCATTGTATTTATTTTATTTTACTTTACTTTACTTTAGAGACAGGGTCTTGCTGTGTCATCCAGGCTGGAGTGCAGTGGCATGATCATAGCTCATTGTAACCTTGAACTCCTGGGTTAAAGTGATCCTCCCACCTCAGCCTCCGGAGTATCTGGGATTACAGGTATGAGCTACGACACCTGGCACTACACCATTTTATACAGTAGACTAGAGCATCCATGGATTTTGGTATTTGCAGGGGGTCCTGGAGCCAATTTCCCGTGGATACTGAGAGACAACTGCGTATGATTCAAACTGTATGTCATTCTGGAAAAGCAAAAACTATGGAGAGAGTAATAAGATCAGTGGTTGCCAGCAGTTAAAGGAGAGGGAGGAATGAACAGGTGGAGCAGAGAGGATTTTTAGGGCAATAAAACTAATCTGTATATTATGTTGGAGACATGTCATTCATTATTCATTGTCAAAACCCATGGAACGTACACCAAGTGAACTGCAACGTAAACTATGGACTTTATGTGGATAATGATGTGTTAGTGTCACTTCATTAATTGTAACAAATGTGCAATTGATACATTTGGATGTTAATAGTGGGGGAGGCTGTGCATGTGTGGGGACGGGGGTATATGGGAACTCTCTGTAATTTCAGCTCAATTTTGCTGTAAATCTGAAAATTCTTTAAAAAATAGAGTCTATGTAAAAAAAATTATGAAAGCAAGTATGTCCAAAGCATTGGAATTTGTCAGGTAAACCAGTCTGGGCCTAATAAATGGCATAGGAAAGGAGGGTTAGGACTTGGTAGGAAAGGGCTTTAGATGGCAAAGTGAGTTATTGGGACCTTACCCTATAAGGGGGTCATTGAATGTTACTGACCAGGGAACACAGGTAAAGAACAGACTGTTTTAAGAACATCCCTCTGGCAGCTGTTCTGTGAGGAGAATTCTGGAAGATAGACTATGGGCAAACAGACTAATTTAAAAGTGGGAAGAAAGTATAAATGGCTAGTAAAGAAAGGGGTGCATAAATGATCATCCAGTTTTTGGTTACTTACTGGACATAGGGATGAGAACGATGACTCCATGAGAAAAATCAAACACCAATTTTTAAAACTTGTAATTATTTCACACATTAAGCATTGACTGAATCACCACCAATCATGTGTCCAGTCTTACTGGTTCCATCTCCAAACATATCTGGTATTTGTCCACCTCTTTCTGTCTCTGTTGCCACCACATTCAATCAAGCCACCAGTATTTCTCTCTAAAAGGCTGCAGAAGCTTCCTAATTGCTGTCCCCTCTTCACTCTTGTGACTCTACACATCAGCCAGTGATAAATTTAAACAAGAATTGGGGTCATTGCCCTAATCCCTTCAATTGCCTCCTGTTGCACTGAGAATAAAATCCAAACTCCTCATCATGAGGCTTTTTTTTCTTTTGAGACAGAATCTTGCTCTGTTGCTCCGGGTAGAGTGCAGTGGCATCATCATAGCTCACTGTAGCCCAAACTCCTGGGCTCAAGTGATCCTCCTGCCTCAGTAGTAGAGTAGCTGGGACTATAGGCGCTAAATTTTCTATTTTTAGTAGAGACAGGTCTTGCTCTTGCTCAGGCTGGTCTAGAACTCCTGAGCTCAAGCGATCCTCCCAACTCCCAGAGTGCTGGGATCACAGGCTGAGCCACCGCACCAGCCATTGCAAGACTCTGTAGCCCTTTCAGGTCTGCACTCTCCACACCTCATCTCTCCACCTCAGTTACTGTCCCTTTCCCTCCCCAGGCCCCTTCACGGAGAGTGACTGTCTTTGTTCTTTCCTTTGCTCCATCCTCCCCAGCCCCCAGATGGTTACTTGAAGAGTTTATCCCTCTTTGAAACAGGTTACACCTGTTACTCTCTTTCATAGTACCCTGCTTGTCCTCCATGTTACTGTGTATATGTATATAATTACATGCTTTCTCTAGAAAATACTATCTGTATTCATTTGTATGTTTCTCATTTAATTCCTGTCTGTCCCCAAGATCCTTTATGTTTCATGAGGAACCACAGCCTATTTGTACATTCACTACTGTGTCCCCAACACTTGGTTCAAGCCATGGATAAATATTTGTTAAATAGGAGAATATGCTAGGCTGTGTGCTAACTGTCATGAGGGGATCAAAGGTGAAACAGATACAGATCACACATTGAAGGGATTCACCCTCTAGAAGAAGAAATATGACTGAAATATAAATAATTGTAAGGCGAGACAATTAACATCACAGGAAACTCTACAAGTCCTGAGGAAGGGGCATTACTTCTAGCCAGGCAAATCAGAGGAAATTCTGTGGAGGGCCAGTATTACGTTGGGCATTGAAAGGAGGTAAAGCACACACAAACAGCACCAATCTAAGAAAGTGTAGGGCAAATGTGGAGAAAGATGTGTGAACCAGTTTAACTGGAGCATGGAGTACATCAAGACAAAAATAAGGCTGGAAAGGAGAGGTGACACCAGATTGTTAAGGGCCTCATTTGCCAGGCTAAGACTTCTGGGCTGTATTCTGGAGGCAGTGTGGGTAACGACAATAACTCAACCTAGCCTTTCAATACCCTTAAAAAATTTTTTTTCAAACATGCAATAAAAGTAGAAATAATAGTACAATGAGGACCCACACACTTACCACCTAGATTTAACAATTAACATTTTGCCATATTTGCTTGATAGATATGTAGGCAGGTAGATAGATATGTGTGTGTGTATGTGTGTGTGTGTGTGCATTTCAAAGTATATATTACTTTTTCTTTCCTGACTTTTTACTTTCTTTCTTTCTTTTTCCTTCTTTTTTTGCTAAACCATCAAAGGGAATTACAGACATCATGACTCTTCACTTCTAAATACTTAAGCACATTTTTCCAAATTTTAAAGATGTTTTCTTTCATATCCAGCATACCATTATTACAGTGAACAAATCTAACAACTGCCTGGCAATATCTAATACCATTTCTTTTTCAAATTTCCCCAGTTGTCCCAAAAATGTCTAAAAGTCTTGTTTTTTTCAGAACCAGAATCCAATCAAGTATTTGGTTGTGTCTTCTTAAGTTTTTAAAATTTAGAACAATCACCCCCTGACCTTTTTTTACGACATTGATTTTCCTCAATATTTTCTATAAAGAAAATGTTTATTTTCTATAAAGCAGTTGTCTTATAGAATGTTTCACATTCTTGATTTATCTGATTGTCTCCTTGGGGATATCGTTTAACTGGTTCCTCCAGCCCCTGTAAACTGGAGGTTAGATCTAAAGGCTTGATTAGATATAGTTTCAACATTTTTGGCAAGAAAACATCATTAAGTGATGCTGTATACTTCATGCTGCAGCACACCAGGGACCTCATAAAAATGTTGGTTGTCCCAGGGTTAGTGATGCTAAGTTGGATAACTGGGTTCAGGTGGGGGCAGCCAGATCTCCCTGTCATAAAAGTATGTGTTTCTCCTTTGTGATTGGTAAGTAATTTGAGGGTTGTATTTGGCAACACAACTCACATTTTTGTAGCTGTTTGCAGTTTATCAAACACATTCAAGTGCACTTAATCACAATAGATACCTGTAAGGTTTTATTCCTATTTAACAGAAGTGAGAACTGGGGCTTGGAGTGCTTAATGACTTTCCCAAAGTCATAGAGCCAGAGAGTTGCAAAGGCAGGACTCAAGCATAAATGGATTAACTTTAGTTCAGTTAAAAAAAATTAATCCCAAATAGCCTACATCTAACTGCAGATTTTTAAAGAGTATTCTTTCTCCAGAATTCAATAAATATTTCTCTCCTTTTGAAACCATCTTCTAAAGAAGAATGTTTTTCTTTACTTTCTTGACACTGGGAAGCACAATAGCCAAGGAAAGTCAATTTATTTTAGTGTCTAACAGCTATTTCTGTTGCCTGTTGAAACTAGCAAAATGTAACAGATGCTGGATTCCCCAAAGTACAGAGATTTTGGCAACATTTGTAACAATAGTTTGCATCTAAATGTTAATTTAGTTATTGAATTTGTGATTTTCACAAATGTGTGAACAAAGTCAGTTGATCAAAAATAACAATTTTCTGCTGGAAGAGAACTTTAATGTTCCCAATACAAAGAAAAATGTTTGAGGTGATGGATATACCAATTACCCTGCTTTGATCATTAGGCATTGTATACATGTATCAAAATATCACATGTACCCCCCCAAAATATGTACAACTGTATCAATAAAATACCCCACAAGATTTTTTTTTCTGGCCAAAGTTAAGCATATATATATGTGCGCTTATGATGCTAAACCCAACAGCCTTCAGGTCTGGAAGAGACACACGAAGTCAGGTCCTGGAGAACCTATTTTCTCCTGAAGCCAGGTCAGCAACTTGTGGGACAATTAACAGAAACATATGACAATCTCGAATCAAAAGATAAGGGCTGTGGTGCGATAATGAACAAACCAGGAAAGGGAATTAGGGGATTGTGGACCTAGGAGGGGGCTGAGGAAGCTCTTTCTGGGCTCCCCAGGAATCCGGGCCTCCAGCTCCAACTTAGAAGGGGGCTCTAAAAGGGGGACTCTTTTACGGGGACGTGGGCTGATTGCCGAGTCACTCTGACGGCCAGGTTCTTCTTAACAAGAAACTAGGTGGTCATAGTTCAGAAAGACGGAATCCAACATCTCGCCCACGCCAAAAAACGCTGTGGGAAGCAGACCCGCTTTCGCCTCCCACCCACTTCCCAAAAGCTGGAAGCGGGTGGACGCATGCCTAAGCGTCTTCCCGGATTTTATTGGTTGTCCCAGCCTGCCTCTCTCATTAGGTCTCTTTCATTGGTCAGCATCGCAGCATTCACAGACAATTCTCAGAACCAATCATCTTCAGTCATCCCCCGACCTCTCCGCCGACATAAGAGTGACATAGGTGACAACCAGCAAAAAATGAGAGTGAAGATGAGACTCCGCCCCTTTTCCCTCAACTCGTTCAGTAAATGGTAGAAAAGGTTGAGTAGCTGAAGCCAACCACCAATCCGTAAGGGGGGAAGAGGCTGATGAGAAGAGTGATGGGAGGGGGTGACGTGGCGGTGACAGGAACATAAACTGAAGTGAGTGGCGGAAATGCTAGCCAATCGTCACTCAAATTGGCCCGGCACCCCGCATTCTCCCGTCCTGCCTGAGCCCAGAAACTTCAGAAAAGCACCAATGAGCTTCTACAAGCGTCTGATTGGCCTTCACCCAAACCAATCAACGGCGGGCCTGGCGAACCGTCCCACCCCGGGCTTTCACTGGGCGGTGTAGAATGACAGGTCCGAGAGAAATGCCTATGTCTGCGGGGTCTTCCTCAAGTGACACTCAGTGGCACCAATCGACGTCCTCCTTCCCGGCGGCCGAGCCCGCCTTCCCGCGGCGGGCCTGGCGGGGCGGGGACGCTCCGCGGCGGCGGCTGATGCGCTAGCCGTGTGGGGCGCTCCGAGCGGCGACGGCGGCTCTCGTAGGCGGTTCCGGTCCTGTATCTCCGGGCGGCGGCGGCTCATGGCGGCGACGGAGCTGAGAGGAGTGGTGGGGCCGGGCCCAGCAGCCATTGCAGCTCCTGGCGGCGGCGGCGGCGCCGGTCCGCCCGTGGTGGGAGGAGGCGGCGGCCGCGGAGACGCGGGGCTGGGCTCCGGGGCTGTGTCAGGGACCGTGGCCGCGGCAGCTGCGGGCGGCCCGGGCCCCGGGGCCGGGGGAGTGGCGGCGGCGGGCCCAGCCCCTACGCCGTCGGCGGGGGGCTCGGGCGGCTCAGGCGCTGGGGGTTCGGGCTCGGCTCGGGAGGGCTGGCTCTTCAAATGGACCAATTATATCAAAGGCTACCAGCGGCGGTGGTTCGTGCTGAGCAACGGGCTCCTGAGCTACTACAGGTAACTGCTTCCGGGGCACCGTCACTCACCTTTCCCCCCCCACCCCTCCTCAGCACCGCCGACAGTCCTGGCGCCGTCACCCTCGCCGGCCGGCACCGCAGCCAAGGTCGCCCCAGGCCCATTTTCGTCACCTGCGCGGATTGACAGCCCGCGACAGGAGCCCACCATCACGAAAGTGAAAACCCCGGGACTTACATCTCCCCTCCCCTGGGCTTCCCACCCTTGGTACCACATCTTCCCCTCCTCGTTCCCTGGCCTTTCCAATCAGCAGTTGTTTGGAGAGCGTCTGTTCTTCCATTGTATTTTCACCAGCACATGGGTGCAATTATTTTTTGCAAGGAAGGCATTGTTGTAGGTGCTAAGGGGGCACATGCAGGACAGCATATCTGAGCACTGCTCCCAAGGAACTTACAGTGCAAATCTCAAGTCTTAGCTCTCTGTGCCCAGTCTCCAAAATTCAAGGTTATTCGTAGCTCTTGACGTACCCGCCCTTACTCCCTCCACATTCAGGCACAAGGACATCACACACAGGATACCTTTGGTATTCTGTCCCCCGTTTTCCTTTCTCTCCAAGACTTGCATATGCTTTCACCTTCTGGACAGCCCAGAATGGACATGTGCACTCCAGTGCTGCTTTTATTTTTGCATGCCCCACCTCCTCGATGGGAATCATTCAATGGGAGTAATTGTTTTATCCAATACTTCTGTAATCTTTTTGGTTAGTTAGAATTAAGTTTTATTAAAAGAAGAATCCATGTTTTTGGTATGATTACTTCTGTTCAACAATGTTTATTTTGGATTGTTTAATATATATTTATGGTAACACACCCTGGCCATAACATAGCATGCTTTTGGGCTACTCATGTCACTATAGATAAAGGAATTACCATAGGTGATTTGGGGACAGGATGTAAACATTTCCCGAGGGCTGGACAGTATGGCAAGGTGTTTTACATATAGTACTTTGTTGACTCCCAACAACCACCCTGGGAGTTAGGAGATATTCCCATTTTATTGATGAGGAAACTGAAACTTAGCATGGACAACCTTCCCAAGGTTTTGGAGGAGTCAGGATTTGAAACTACTGTTCACACCAACATAACCTAAAACCCAGGTTAGTGTTAGATGGATCAGTCAATTACAGAGATAATTACTTATCAATAGCAAGTATGTGGATTATGCCTACTATGTGTATTTTGTACAGAAAGTATAAAGTCTTTTTTAAGGAAGACTTTCTTAATATAATGACATTTCTAATTGAAATCTTTTTCTAAAGACCATTCCTATTTGGGACCTAAAACATTGATGTTGAAGAGCAGCTCACTTTATATTTCTTTTCCTTTGCTAGTAGTTATTCTGCTACCAGGAGAGTTGAGATGGACAAGTCTCTTTTCCATCAACTCCATTGTATTGGCTCTTAGAGAATTTTGAGGAGAAACTGAAGGTAGGAGTTGGAGGTTGTTGGCAGGAGTACGTTCATATCTGTCCTCTACATGTGGAAAATGCCTTACCTCATTCTCACTGCTTAAGCAGCATTACTGGTGAATAGTTGTGTATATCATTTGCATTACTGTATTCAGAATTGATTTTAATTATAACTCTTTCTAACAACACATCCAGGACTATCAGTTTAAGTTTAGATCACAAATCTAAAATTTTAGTTTGCCTGAGAGTTTTTTTTCCCTTACTCGAGTTCATATTTTCTTGTGGTTGTTGACCATCATTCTAATATTCAATTGACTTATATCTTCACTTAAGTTGTAAGTCACTATTAGTATTGATACCCCATTTTCAAAAATTGTCTATCATCTAAGGGCCTTCATGTGTGGTCATTTCTCCTCATCCAGGTTCTTACAGGATCTACTTTCTAGGATCTACTTTGATCAGTACTGATCTTGGATATTAATAACTTATATGTTGCTGTCTCTTCAAGTATTTGTAACCACTTTTAACTTCTCCCTTACAAGAGCTAGTGGTACCTGTCTGACTACAGATAAAACTCCTTTCAAAACATACCAAACCACATATTGGGAAATATGCCATAGGCCTGTCCTTGCCAACTAAGATGGTCCCACCCACAAACCAACCAAGCAACAGGATCCAGAGTTATCAAATCTATGCACTATGCTCAAAATTGCATTGAAATACTTCCTACCAACTATATTGGCAGTTTATTCTTGCCAGCTGGGTTCTTCTGGTCCTCATCTCCCTCCTAGAATTTTTTAGCCTAGTTGTCATTCCTCCTGCTATTCATACCTCCCAAACCTGCAATCTTTTATATATGCCATTTCCAAAGTACTGTTTTCCTTTTAACTGAGATCATGTACTTCCTAGACCCATCCTCTGATGAACTATCCTAATAGGCCTAAAAGGCTTTGGCAGATCACTTCCTTTTTACCTATGCTGTGCTTCCTTACATACCCACTTACATAGATGTCCCATTACTTAAAACCGCATGTAGAATCCTAGCTATCCCAGAAACATCATGACAGGCCAAAGAGTTAGCTTTCCTGGCTAACTTCTAGAGATTGAATTACTATTTCAGTTGGCCTTTTCAGGGAAGAACTTTCTAGCCAGAAAATACCACCTAATACTATAGTGTCTGAAGAATTTATCTTGCACCCTGAGAATCATGTCATTCCTGCTTCTGCACTAATCATTTATAATCATAGGTATATCTGCCGGAACCCAAGAGTTCCAAGGTCAAGCCTGCCTTACATCCAGGGTTCCTTGGTATTTTTTTTTTTAACTGCTGCATACTTTATGTGGCTTGAGAAACTTTTTTAGTTCATGAAGATGACCCAGGCAGAAGAGATTCTCAGGAAGTGGTTTGTGAAGAGTGCTAATAAGGAGGAATGTGGAAGAAGGTCCAAGCAGCACCCTTGGAGTAGAAAGTAAGGGTGAGCTGGCCTGTCAGCTGTGTGTCTGTAATTCAGCCTGCATTATTCATAATGTAACTGAAGCTTGGGGGCAGGGAGGTAAGAATAGAAAAAACAGGGATTCACATTACAGTGTGGCAGGTGCAGAGGATGGAAAATTGCCCAGTCCATTGAGATCCCCCGGCCTTCCCATACTGCTCATTTGTACATTTGAGGAAGAAAAACCAGTCTCACGTGACATATCAAACAACAGCAAACCTGTCTTCCTAAGCACAGTAAACAGACTTTCTCAAACATACCAAATCTTAGTTTCTGGAGATGGGGTGTGTGCCATTTCTGGTATGCAGGAATTCTGGATGTGCCAGGTGTGCTTAGTCGCTTGGCTCCACTGAAAGGGAAATGGCTTTGCTTTGTACTGTGGCAGTTGGCAGAGGACTTTGACCTCTTTATGTTCCAAGTTAGACAGGGAAAACTGCAGTCTCCACATGCAGGTCTCTGGGCATAACCAGCGGGTAGGTGGGGAAATGACACAGTTTTCACTGCATACTCAATTGTGCTAGGAGTTTGATATTTTATGTGAAGCTTGATATTTTATGTGAAGTGTCTTGTAGCTTGTTGTCACCAACTAGTGCTGTAAAGTTCAAAAGTTAGTCTATTAATAGAACTGTCAGTCAGTACAGATCAGGAAAATTTTTACACCCAGCCCTCTGAGAGCAGATCTGCTGAATCTTTCCTAGCTATTAATAGGATGGCTTAGGAGTTCCCACCAAGAGAGGTTGGTGGACGTTAGGAAAGAATATATTCCAGGAGGATTGAAACACCTGATGATTCCTTTATGATTATTCTTTCTTTAATCCCCCAGAAAGCTAGTTATTCTTATTTCATATCATTTGAGCTCTAGCCAATATTTAATACTCTAAACATTTAAATGTGCCTTTTTATATTCCTGCAATATAATTCTAAGCATGGTGTGACAGTTCCCATTTGGGCTGTTACAGTGAGAGAGATGGTTCAATATATAAAAAAATGGAGCTATTTTTAGGGAATGAGACGGTTGTAGGAAATTTTATTGCATGAAGTTATAAAGCTGTTTATAGTTATAACTTGCTAAGTAAAAAGTAATTCCTAGACTACAAAAGAGCATGAGGTAACTTTTTGAGGTGATGGAAATGTTCTACATCTTGATTGTGGTGGTGGTTACACAAAATTCATTCAACTGTACACTTAAAATTGCTGAAATTAATATTTCATGCAGTTATACCTCAGTCAAACCTATTTTTAAAAAGCAAATAGTAAGAGGAACAGCAGGGAAATAAAATCTGACTCAGAAACAACACATATAGGCTTTGAAAGGAAATCCCTACTGATTGTTTCTTGAATTTTAGGGAGCCATTTGAGGGACTAGAACTTGCTGATTTCTAAGACTATCATATTTTCAGAGATCTCAGAGTTATGAACATAAATGGTAACCACCAGCTTTCTACTTTGCTTGTCTTTGTCTCATTATTGTAGGTCAAAGGCTGAAATGAGACATACCTGCCGTGGTACCATCAACCTCGCCACAGCCAATATCACTGTGGAGGACTCCTGCAACTTCATCATTTCCAATGGGGGTGCTCAGACTTACCATCTGAAGGCTAGCTCGGAGGTGGAGCGGCAGCGCTGGGTTACAGCCCTGGAACTGGCCAAGGCCAAGGCTGTGAAGATGCTGGCAGAATCAGGTATGGAGCAAAAACACCAGGGGACATTTGGCAATGTCCGGAGGCATCTTTGGTTGTCACAACTGAAGGGCTTTGGGGGGAAATGCTACTGGCATCTAGAGAGTAGAGGCCAGGGATGCTGCTAAACCTCCTACAATGCACTAAACAATGCACAACAAAGAATTATCTGGCCAAGGTTGAAAAACTCTGTCCTAGAGGCATAACAGTTGTGCTTTTGCCTTTAATGCCTATTGGCTACCTTAAAGTCTTAAAAAATAATTATTTTATTGCTAAGTCAGTTTTAGGATTATTATAATTTGCAGTTTGGATCTGGCCGTACTTTTCTCTTTTCTCCTGATATCTTCTTACTTAACTATTTGTTTGTTAAGTTGAAACAATCTTAATAGATTGTATATGTGATATTTATATTTTCTATGAAAAAATCTTCATTTTGCCACACTGGTTACACTAAAAAGAGCCATCAAGTTATGTTTTGATTTTTCTTCAAGGAAAATGGTAGGATTTCCCCCTGAGATGTTGACAGTTTAATCATATTGTGCTTGTTCACTTAGAGCTGACCAAGATAGTCACCTGCTGACTTTTGTTTGTCTGTTGTTTATCTTATCCTCTGTCATTTATACTATATTTAATATCTATTAAGCAGTGAAAGGAAAATTAACCACTTTGTAAATTTTTTAGGAACAGGTTATATTCTGACTTCGGCCCTGCCTCCCTGTCTAGCAGATAGGGCAAGTCTTTTCTTATGTCTTTTGTTTTGATTTTAGTGCTGATGTTAGCTCCCCCAAGGGAAGTGACACTGCTAGAAAAGTATTTTTCAGTTACAGAGTGTTAAGTACAAAACTGATAGCAAGAGGTACAACATAGCTTCTCTACTTGACTTATTATTGGAGAACTATTTAACATATTACCTTGCATTGCTTTCATGGTGGCTTTAGTGTAAAATGAGTTCATCATGAAGTTCCTGAGCTGTCTTTCAGAACAGATAAATTAATGGGCCCTTTAGTGTTGTGGACTTGGTCTACAAAGAGCTAGTCTGTGATTTTCAACTCATTTCATACAGGGCCCACTGATCATCCCACAGATGATGGTGGATTTGCAATAATTATTAGCTTGGACTAGATTGGAACCCTCAAGCTAGACTTAAAAGGTTCAATAGTTCATTCCCAATTTTAAAGTCATTCAGCTTCTCCATGCTGTCGTATAGGTCAGTGGCTTTCAAGCTTCAGTGTGCATCAGAATTACCTGGGCAACTTATTAGAAAGGCAGATTTTAGGGCTTTGCCTCACACTAGTTTAATTAAAGTCTCTGGGGGTGTCCTCACGGACAGTATCTATTGAAAAAAAAAATCTCTGGGGGTGGGGCCAGAGACTCTGCCTCTTTAAGAAGGTGTTTGTGGCGCAGGTGCTCTGTGGACCACACTATAGAGAAATCGTCTGGTAATGGCAAGCTTTCAGTCTGTCAGAATGCACAGCATGAGGAGTGTTGGTTTGGTTGTGGGCAGAGTGGGGTCATATAACTTGCCTTTTCATTCCTACAGATGAATCAGGAGATGAAGAGTCTGTCTCACAAACTGACAAGACTGAGCTGCAGAATACGCTTCGGACTCTCTCCAGCAAAGTAGAGGACCTGAGTACATGCAATGACTTGATAGCTAAGCATGGCACAGCTCTGCAGCGTTCTCTCAGTGAGCTGGAGTCCCTGAAGTTGCCTGCTGAGAGCAACGAAAAGATCAAACAGGTCAACGAACGAGCCACACTCTTTAGGATAACATCCAATGCCATGATCAATGTGAGTGCAGACAGTGTCTGTGTTGTGTTTTGATTCTTTCCCTCTTTGAAACATAATTCTTCCTGAAAATGCCTGAAAATTGTAATTGATAAAGCACAGAATACTAGGTCCTGCTTCACTGCTCGAGGGCTTTAAGTTACATTGCTTGTTGCATGAAATAGAACAGGCTGCACAAATGGAATGACTTTCATGCTCTGCTCAAGTGGTCAGGAGGACATTGCTTCAACCTGGGAGTTAGGTAGGAGTCTAGAGTTCCAGCCCTGCTTCTGCAGCCAACAGGACATCTGATGGTGATATTAGTTGAGTCCCTTAATCTCTCTGGGGTGTGGTTTTATTTATTTATTTATATCTAACTTAATCTGTTGGAACTAAAAGGTCTCTATGAGTCCTTTCTACTGTCCTGTTCTTTGAGCTGTAAGTTAATAAAGCCGTGTGCTTACTTTGCTAATGCATCCTGGCATATGGGGGGGGCGGTCAGTGGAAACTGGATCAAGTACTAGTGAGAACCTTATAAACACTAATTAGTCCCATCTTTAGTCCTTGATTTCAGAGATAATTCTGTTGATAAGACAACATGCTCAACTTTGGGCTTCTTTTAAAAAGACGGGCCAATGCTTCTGCCTTCTTATTATTCCTACCTTGGGTGGCTATTGTTGGTTTTTGGAATATTTTAGCTGCTTGGGTACAAGGCTCTGAATATATACAAGCACCACTGGCATTAGTGATATATTGATAGGTATGAAATGAATACATTGTTTAAACAATGCTGTTTTTCCTCTATGGGTAACTGATTCTCTCCTGGCAGGTTGTTTTAATACCTTCCTCGTAAAAACACTTGAAGACTTTTCACAAGTGAGAAGAGTGCTCTGTGAGAAAAGGTTTATGGAAGGTGGTTTTTTTCCTTTCTAATTAAATGGGATTATATTGCCTCACTAGTGCCAGATTTTCCCTTATTTAGGGAGTGATAGTAAGATGTGACATCTGCTTAGAACTAGTTTAGTTCACATGGCCCTTAAAGATCAAAGACATTTTCTTGTGACCAAGGGGAAATTTAGTTTTTCTCATTTAACCACTTTGTTATGTAATAGAAAGTTGTGATAAAAACCTTTATTTTCATATCATTTTCTGAAGCGTTGAACACTTTGTTCAGTGCTCTAATCCACACAAGGTAAAAAGAAGACAAATTATACCCTCTGCTTAGGGACTACAGGAAGATTAACTATCTGCTAGGACCATTCAGTAAATCAGTACTGATGCTTGCATTTCTGATGTCTAGTCATGCGCTCTTTTTCCAAACTGTCTCACTTCTTGGTGACCGTGTGCCTGGTTTTCCAGTCCTTTTGTGATCAGGAAAACCTCATAAATCATATGGTCAATTAATCAGTAGTAAATATGTATGCTTTTTAAATAGAACAATTCAGGGCACGACAGTCTCCTGAGAGTGAATGTCGCCTTTTATCCACATGAGGTGAACACCTCACTCCATGGCAGTTTTTTTGTCTATTCTGATATGAAACTTTTGCTAAATAAAAGACCCCTACATAAAACTGAAACTTTAGTTTGGACTTCTTTCTTGAAAATATACTTATCTGTGTTCCTTGGGGAAATTCTTCCCCAAGTTCTACGTGTCTAGAGTCTGTGTTAAAGGGAATGATCCCTTGAAAGTCAGGGATAAGTTCTGTTTTCTCCTTCTGTTCTCCCTTGGTGCACTGCCTGTACTCCTTTCATAGCTGATTATTGCTTGAAATACACTTTTTATCCCTGTGTTATTTCCATTGTACTTTTTAGGTGATAATAGCAAGGCCTTTGGTGTAATACGCATTTTAAAAATTAACATGCTACAGCATCACAGCTCTAAACTGGCAAAGTTATATCAAAGGAAGAATACATTTCATTCAATTTCTTGATTGCTTAGGATACAACTTTTCTTACTGAAAAAAGTGAATCTAACCAGGGAAGTACATTTGACACTGTCAGTGTATTCATTTGCTATCTATTGGGCACCTGCTGTGTTCTAAGCACTGTGTTAGGAGATATCCCTGAGGGCAGATATAGTCCTTGCCCTCGGAGAGATTACTATCTAGTGAGGGACAGAGAAGCAAATGTATCCTTATGGAATGCACTAAGTGACTTGATGGAAAAAAGCATGAGCTGCTGTGGTATAGCACAATGGAAGTGTTTGGCTCAGACTAGGAGGATTAGAGAATGTGACACTTCAAATAAATTCAGAGGGAGCAGTGAGAGTCTTCCTATGAAGAAAGGGAAGCTAGAACTTGGGGCCTGAGTCCAACTGCCTCTGTGACCTGACTCTGTAACTTGGGACAGCCTACATCCTCTGTGACCACAATTCCTTATCTGTAAATGGTGATGATACTAGTAGACCCTTCACAGGGTTGTTGGAAGGCTTTTGTTAAGTAATTTATGTGACGTGCTCAGCAAAGTCCCTGACATAGCCAAATTTTAATTATGACCAGTATTAAAAGGGAGTGAGGGAGAAGCATTGATCCAGGTAGTGGTGTGGCATATGCAGATCCCTCCCTTTCCCTTGATGATTAGTAAAGCAAGGAAGTGGCTAGATGTGAGGATGGAGAGGAGTTAATTGTGGGGGAGAGGAAGGGGTACAGATCATGTTAAATGGGCTTGGTAGTAGTGGGTTAGAAGAGGAGACCACTTTGATACAGACATAATTATAATAGCTAACACCTTATTGAATGCTTACTGTGAACCCAATATGGTTCTAAGTGCTTTAGATGTAAAGCAAAAACTCTTTGAGGTAGTTACTATTGTTATTCTTTGTTTACTGATAAGGAAGATGAGGCACAGAAAGGTTAAATAACTTGCTCAGAATTCCACAGCTAGATCGTGGGCTGGAGCTGTGATTTGAGCCCCAGCAGTCCCTACTCCAGAGTGTGTACTCTGTACTACCTCTAAGTATGAAGGATGGAAAGACATCCAGATTCCAAAAATATTAAAGAAGAATCAGTAGGACTTGATAATTAGATGTGAGGAAGGAAGCAAAAGTAAGAGAAGGATGCCCCTTAGTTTTCTGGCTTGGACAACTGGGAGGGCCCTGGAACTATTCTTGGCATGGGGAGCATCAAAGGGAGAAGCAGAGTCAGCATGAAAAAGTGGTGAGTTCACTTTGGGACCCATTGATTTTGAGGTTACTGTGAGCCATTGAATAGGCAGTTGGATATTCTGGTCTGAAACTCAATGAGTGCTGGGCTAAAATTAGTAGTAGCTGTTAGCCTGTAGGCAATGGTTGAAGCCATGGGAGTACATTTTCTATTTACCTTTTAGTTTCTCTGTAACAGGGGATCAACTTTTAAGCTTACATTGCTTGCTTCCTTCATTTATTTATTAAGCAAACCTTATCAGGCTCCCACTGTGTACAAAGCTCCTACTATGTACAAAGCAACTAAATTAGGAGCTGGACTCTGTATATGAATAAGCTATAAAATGTGTCTTTAAATTGCATATGATCCATCTGGAGAGAGAGAACATCAGTCACGATACTGCTGTGCATGTGTAAAATAGAAATTTGTGCAAAGTGCTGTGGAAATGTAGAGAAGAAACTGGCTGATTATGAGACTGGGAGGAAGGTGTCAAGAAGTAACATTTGCCAGGAGGTTTTAAAGAATGAAATTTCCCCTTTCTTAGAGATAGGAGATGAGGAAGGGCATGCTAGGCAGAGTGAATAGCGTTTGCTGAGGTAGGCAGGCCTAAAAGAAATCTGTGTGTCCAAGAAATGGTGAGCAGTTCAGTATGGTTCCATTGTAGGTTGCAGGGGTAAGTACACCTGCCTGGAGAGGAGGATACAAGGCAGGTGGTGGCCATAGCGTGAACGGCCCTCTATGTTCATAGCCAGTACTTAAGATTTTGTCCTGACGTTAGTGGGGAGCCAGTGGTGAACTGATATGATCATATGTGTGTTTTTCCTCTAGATCCCTTCTTTGATTCCTTAAGTAGCCTTCTAATTTTTAAGGTTAGTTGTTTCTCTTAGTGACCAAAATAAAAATCAAGTAAGTTTTCCCAAATCTGGTCTAATTCAGCGCAGATTCTCTATTCTCAGTGTCAGAATTCCTCAGCTTTAGGTTACTTGAGTTTAGTCAAGAATTTGTTGACCAGCTACTTGGGAGGCTGAGGCAGGAGGATCGCTTGAACCCAGCAGTTTGAGGTTGCAGTGAGCTGTGATGACACCACGGCACTCTAGCCTGGGCAACAGAGAGAGACTCTGTCTCAAAAATAAAATAATAAAATTAAATAAATAAATAAATAAAATGAAATAAAAATAAAAAAATAAAATAATCTCATTAAACAGGTTTTTAAAAAAATAAAAATTGTTGAAAGCAGTTATCCTGTTTTTTCTCATCTTTCCTTCAGTCAGTAGATCTCTTTTTTTTGGTGCAGTTCACATACCTGCCCTTTGTGATGTTGCCACAAATACTTTGTCTAGGTTTACTGCTCACTTGGCATTTGTTTGGTCCTCATGACCAGGGATGTATAAAAGAACTGTGATAACCATGATTTTCTGGATTTGACCTTGATTGCAGCATGGAGCTAGCTGTCCTTGATACCTTGGCATAACAGGGCAAGTCTTTGATTGTAAAGTTCCCAGAATAAGGTTACTTAATGGACTTACAGAGGCCTGAGGGGAACCTCTGTCTAGTTAAAGTGACATAATCAATGCTTTCTCCATACAGGCCTGCAGAGATTTCCTCATGTTAGCCCAGACCCATAGTAAAAAGTGGCAAAAGTCACTACAGTATGAAAGAGACCAGCGTATCCGACTGGAAGAGACTCTTGAGCAGCTGGCGAAGCAGCATAATCACCTGGAGAGGGCCTTCCGGGGAGCCACGGTGCTGCCGGCAAACACTCCCGGCAGTGCAGGTTCTGGTAAAGGTAAGATGCCTCGTTGTTAGGCAGCCTGTTCTGATGTGAGCCAGGTGGTTTTCTGTATTTGACAGAAAAACTCCAAACTCTCCACAATCAATGGCTCATGTGAAATGGAATTGGAATTTCTTCTGACTTTTCCACTGCTTTCTACCATTTGTTGCTATATTTGTGGTTAGTATTTAAAAGAACCTGCTATACCAGGCATTTGGTAAATATAACCAAAGTAAACGAACAAGGTTTTTCTCCTTGTAGATCAGTGCTGCTCTGGCAAAGGGGACATGAGCGATGAGGATGATGAGAATGAATTTTTTGATGCACCTGAGATTATCACCATGCCTGAAAATTTGGGCCACAAGTAAGTTATTATGGACTGTTGGAGAAAATAAACATATCTGGACATCAAAAGGTTAGAAACGTTTCAGTGTGCATATCATAGTTGTTGATGTTTACTAAGATCTGGGCCCTTTTCTGTAAGTAAGTGGAAAATTGTCAACTTTTTTACATGAACAAGTTCTCCAGAGATACTTAAATTCATATGTATTCCATCTTAAGTGTCTTCATAAGTTTGTACAGTGTACTTGGCATTCTGTTTTGTAAGGAAATGTCAAAGATATCGTCAGAAAGATACCTTAACAACAACAACAACAAAAAGGAAATGTTGAGGACCAAACTCTAGTTCTGGTCTTTGTTCTGATTCTCCTGCGTTTTCCATCCATGCAGACGTACTGGCAGCAATATCAGTGGAGCTAGCAGTGACATCAGTCTTGATGAACAGGTAATACTTACATGGGAGTTATCAAAGCTGAGGGATTTGGGGTATGATTCCCAAGGATTTGTTTGTGAAGTGCTAAGAGAAACAAGAAATACTGATTTTTTTTTAGCATGGGGGAAGGGAAGGTTATAAATACAGGGTTTTCTGTTCTTTGTGGGTTATTGAATGGCTTTGTTTTTGCTTTCAGTATAAGCATCAGATGGAGGAGACCAAGAAGGAAAAGAGAACCAGAATACCATATAAGCCAAACTATAGCCTCAATTTATGGAGCATCATGAAGAACTGCATTGGAAAAGAACTCTCTAAGATCCCCATGCCGGTGAGGTTCTTGCACACCCAGGTTGCTGCCAGAAGGTCCTCTTAGCCTCAGTGGGAAGAGTGCTGATATGACAGCCCCATCCACTTGTGTGGCAGTTTGTGGCATGGTCTTTGTTGCCCTTATGGTGGTAAACTATCCCTTAAAATTAGCTGTTTTAATCTTGGCTGTGGATCCCAGATCACCTAGAATCCGATGCATATGTTCAATAACAGTTATTTTTGAGCAAATTCCTGTGCTAGATGCGCTGGGGCATGCAAAGATAAATATAACATGGTTTCTGTTTTCAAGAAGCATGTAGTTTAAAAGAGACAGAAATGAAAACAGGTAGAAAGTATTATTTTCTGTGGTAGTCTTATGGAAAATACTACACATATAAAGGTTTAGGGAGCCCAGAAGCAAAAACAATTCATTCCAACCAGAAAGATGAGTACCATCCCCATGGCAAAGATGGCATTGGGGCTGACCTCTCTGTCTCCAGTCATGTCTTCCTCCAGTCTGGCCACTCTGTTGCCCAAGTGATCTTTTAAAAATTGCAGATGTAGTCATGTCACTCCTCAGCTTAAATTCCTTTACTGGGCCAGGGGCAGTGGCTCATGCCTGTAATCCCAGAATTTGGGGAGGCCAAGGCTGGAGGATCGCTTGAGCCTAGGAGAGTTCAAGACTAGCCTGGGCAACATACTGAGACCCTGTCTCTACGAAAAATGAAAAAATAGCTGGGCATGGTGGCACATGCCTGTAGTCCTACCTATTTGGGAGTCTGAGGTGTGAGGATTGCTTGAGCCCAGGAGTTCAAGGTTATAGTGAGCTGTGACCTCAAACCACTGCACTCCAACCTGGGCAACAGAGCAAGACCCTGTCTCAAAAAAAAACCCAAACCCTTTACTGGGTCTTCTTTGCTTTGACCATAGTCCACATTTCTCAGTGGGCTTGGTACTTCCTCCCCATGGACAAGGCTCTGCCCATATACACCCCATGTTCTAGTCATTACTAATATACACTGGGCAGTGTACATCACTTGCTTGTTCATTTCACAAGCATTTTCTGAGGCCTACTATTTGCCTGGTATTGTGGCAGTGTATCCGTTAGGTATAGGTTCAGTTTAAAGAAACAAATCTAAAATGTATCAGTTTAAACCAGGGATCAGCAAACTAAGGCCCTCAGGCCAAATCTGACTGCCATCTGTGTAGACCGCAGATAAGATTGGTTTTTATTTTTAAATGGTTGAAAAAAAGGAACATAATGGTTTGTGGCGTGAAAATTAGATGAAATTAAGATGTTAACATACATAAAGTTTTATTGGAGCACAGTGATATTTATTTACGTATTGTCTGTGGCTGCTCTCATCCTACAACAGCAGTAGTGAGTAGTTGTGACAGAAACCATATGGCCCTCAAAGCCTAAATATTTATTATCTAGCCCTTTACAGAAAAAGCTGGCAATCCCTGCCTTAAACAAATATTGACTTAACTCATTCTGTGTTAAAGTCCAGAAGTAAGTGGTCCAGGGCTGGTAACCTACTCCCTGGTGTGAGGACCAGGCTTCCTTCTGTCCTGTTGCTCTGCTGCCTGTGGCCTCAGTTCCTAGGTCTGAAGTGGCTGCTGCGGCTTGAGCCATCAGGATCTCATTCCAGCCAGCTGGAAGACAGAAAAAGAAGACGAGCAGTCTCTGCCTTTTAAGGGTACTTCCTGGAAATTGCATGAACTATTTTCATTTAAATCTGTCTGTCCAAAACTTAGCTATATGGCCACAGCTAGCTAGAGAAAAGGCTGGAAATGGAGACTTCTGTTCTGGGTGGCATGGCCTAGTAAAAAATTTGGGGTTCTACTAGTTGTAGAAGAAGGGAAGAATGGATAGTGGGGGGACAAGGATGATGGCTGCAGGTTCTGTCCACAACTTGGCTTATAGAAATACAGAAAGCATTCTCCCTATCCCCTTGGGGCTTATGGACCAATGTGTGGTTTCTGCCTTTTCATAGACAGCATTCCTTGTGGTCAGGGATTATGTCTTAATGGTCTTTATATTCTTGATGCTTAGCCCAATACCTGGCATGTATAGATCATTCAGCAAATGTTGAAATAATTCATTAACAGGGTCTTAGAAAACAAGTGTGTTTATATATAAGTATGTAGGATATTTGTTAGAAAAATGTTGACCTCCAGATAAGAAAGGCCATGGTAAGCACACTGGAGAAACCTAAAATAATTGCTTTATTGGGGGCCTGAAAAGAACCCTACTTGCCTGGAGCATTAGATGCCTTGAAGGAAGTAGTGGGAAGGAAAGACAGGTCATCACAGTCTCAGAGATGTGGTTCCTGCTTAGAAATAGCCTCTGGTCTAGGTGATCTCTTCCTCCCCCTTTACCATTAGTTCCTTGTTGGCATTGCCTTTAGGAATGTGCAATCTTGTATCTATTTACCTGCAGATCAAGCCCTCACCCTTCCCTTGCTCTTTGCTGTGTAACAGGAAAAGTGATCCCTCTAGGCTGTATTTTTTAGGTTTCGGTGTCTGCTGTAGTCTGGCTGGGCTCCACAAATGCAAAATACCAGTGGGAGATTGGAGTTGGGAAGAAGGGTATTTCTCTTCCCCTCTATGCCCTCTTGGGCAGTGCTCTGGCAGCAGCTGTGTGGCTCTAGTTTTCAGCAGACAGGCCTCCCCTGACTTGAGGTTTTAGATTTTGCTGGATCTTCCTGCCCCCTGACCTCTGGGCTGCAGTAATGCCACTGCTTCTCTGTGTCCCTCCAGCCTACCGATGGGCATGGCTTCCTGCTGTTGCTGATCTCTGGGTTGTCTTTTTTTGGCTGCTCAACTCTTCATCAGTTATAACTAATTTCCTGCTTCCCTCTTTTTTAAATACTCACATTCATTTGTTTTCCTATTTGGCCTCTGATAAAATGACCATTATAAGAAGCTTGGCACTTTTAGAGAAACTGGTTCCTGGAACAGTTGTTGGTGGGCAGGACTGGTATGCGTGATGAGCAGTGATAGCTTAAGGATGCACTCATTCTGGTCCCTGGCACTGCTGATAAGTTTAGTAGCCGCCAGTGGAGTGGCTACTCAATTTTCCTCAAAATGTATGAAAATGTTACTTCATGTTGCCTGAAATTCTGCCCCTGAGAGATTTTTTTGGGCATAGTTTAAGCATCCTCTTTAAAAAAGACTCGAGGGTTAGAGCTTTATCAGTCTATCACCCTTCAGTGTGCATTTGTCTTATCATACTGCCTCTCAGTGTCTCTCAGTGTAGGAAAGATGGTTTTGGAGTATGCACACTATTTTGGTAGATCCTATTTCCCAAAGGATGAGTAATGTTGGTCCTGTGGCTCTATGTTTATTGGAATATGTCCACAGAGAAACATTTGGTATATTTCTCAGGAAAAGTAGGCTCTAGTTTATTATTTTTAAAAATGTTTGAATGCATAGAGACAAAGATGTGAAAATATTAATAGTGATTATCTTTGAGTGATAGCATTTCAAGTAAATTTTTTCATTTATACTTTGTTTTCAGAGTTTTCCATAGTGAAAATTATAAGGTGTTTATTTCACAAGTGAGGGGGGATAGTAAATATTAGGGTAGTATGTAGCTCAGAGATTGATGGGTAGGAAGGTGAACAAAAATGCAGACAGGTGGGAGATAAGAAAGAAAAATGTTGGTTTTTTGGTTGGTTTATTTTAACTGAAATGTTGCTTAAGGGCCACAGCCATTCAATAGAAAGGACATTTTTCTTCCTTCTTCTGTTCTCTGGACTTAGAACTCAGGCTAGTAACATTTAGGCTTATTCAGCTGTATTGTTGATTAAATAAGCTTTATGGGCTAGCTTGAGAACTTAACTTCTTTTTATAGCAAATTTTTTAGGCAGTAAAATAATTTATAATTCCAAACATTTAATTTAGAAACTAGCTTTTTGGGGGATGGAGGAGGTGGGGAGCATGAACAATGTTTCCTTTGTTTACTTCTCTACACCTAATGGGTAGCATAGGGTCTGGTACACACACTCAATAAACATTTGTGGAATGAATAAGTAAATAAATGAATGAACATCTTCTCCCCTAGCAGAACCAACCCCCTACCCCCTGCCACATAGGTACACACAGACACTTGCTTCATCCGGTGGTTGAATGCCCTAAGTTGGCTCTAAAAATTAAAAAGGTAAGAGCATGCACAGCCCCTCTCAGCAGCCATCATGAGCACTCTCCGGGTCCAGAAGTACAGCTGTCCAACCTCAGGGAAGAAATCAGAATTCTGGCCTGATGCTGTACTGAACTGAGACTTGGCAATTGTCTAGTCCAGGGTGGAAGCTAATGTTTGTAATGCAATCTTTTCACTAGTCAGGACATACCTGTACTTATAATTTATTACCCTTTCTTTCCTCCCCCAAGAATTTTAAATACCTAACTTCCTCTCTGGGGTATACTTGTACTAAAATACATTACATTTATTTTTTTTAATTTGTTTATTCACCACATATTTGATGATGGTCTCCTTTGGGCCAGGCATTGATGGCTTTTGGGTATGTAATGCTGAACGGAAGAGGCTTGGTTTCTATACTGAAGAACTTTCAGTTAGTGAAATAAACGAAAATAATGATTTCTGCCACTCACTGACATGAACAGCTGACCCAGGAGAATAGGTTGCTTTCAGGCTGAATCTTAGAGCTGCTCTACTGAGCAAAGACCTCTTTTCCCAGTGATTTGTTTTTATCATCTTGACATTTCAGTATCTGTTTCTCCAACTTCAAAAAAAAAATTAAGCTGTCTCTTACACACATGTGGGCTAAGTTTTTATATCTGTTCTTTTCCTTACAGGTGAACTTTAATGAGCCCCTGTCCATGCTTCAGCGCCTTACTGAAGATCTGGAATACCATGAGCTATTAGACCGAGCTGCAAAATGTGAGAACTCTCTAGAACAGCTATGTTATGTTGCAGCTTTCACCGTGTCCTCCTATTCCACTACTGTCTTCCGTACCAGTAAGCCATTCAACCCGCTCCTTGGGGAGACATTCGAGCTGGACCGATTGGAGGAGAATGGGTATCGATCTCTCTGTGAGCAGGTAAAGGAGCCTCAGGACCATAACATTTCCTTTCTGAAGAAAGGGATGATTTTTTTTGGTTGATCCCCCTGAGTGTTATGTTTGAAGAAATTCTAGTCCCTGTCATCCCAACCTTCTTTCTTTTCCTTCAGAACTTCAACACTGGGGGGCAAAAAAAAAAAAAAAAGAGCTGGGTGCAGTGGTGTGCGCCTGTATTCCCAGCTCCTTGGGAGGCCAAGGTGGGATGATCACTTGAGCCAGGAGTGCAAGATCAGCCTGGGCAACATAGTGAGACTCCGTCTCTTAAAAATAAAAAAAAAGAAAAGAAAACAACAACAACAAAAAAAAACTTCAATACTGGAGGCCCTGGGATTCACCTACTATTGTGGGTATAAAAATGTCAACTGTGAATTTTGGGTGTGTCTCACAAATTAATAGGCAGCGTCTTTTCCTTCTCCTTTCTGCTTTCTTAATTTGAATCTGATTTCTTCAAGGTGAGTCATCATCCCCCTGCTGCTGCGCACCATGCTGAGTCCAAAAATGGCTGGACATTACGTCAGGAAATCAAAATCACCAGCAAGTTTCGAGGCAAATACCTCTCCATTATGCCCCTCGGTAAGGCTACCATCTTTGCAGGAATTAGTGCTCCGGGAATGAAAGGTTTTCTGGCATGATGGAGGAGGTCATTGGTTCAGGAGTCAGGATACTGGAGGTCTGATCAGGGCATTGAACCTTGCTCGCTGGCTCTGGGCCGTTCATTTAACTTGTCAGCTATCAAATGAGTGAGGAGGCCAGAGACTCGTTAAGGATCCATCCAGTCATAAGTTTTTTATCTGCTTAGCTATATTTAATGCATCTTTAGGCACTATTTTAGGACATAAATTTTAGCATACTTTTTTTTCCTAATTGTCTCTGTTAACTGATGTTTTTCCCCCCATTACTGTAGCAATCAGAATCTCTCTTTAAATCAGAACTCTCAGGATTGCAAGGTTAGGTTTCTTGGCTAGCCCTTCCCTTTTCTCCCCTTCTTCCTCTTCTCTCTCTTTTTCTACCTGATGGGCTACGTATCATTTATGTAATGGCTGAATTCTATGTAAAATGAAACTTTACTTTAAAAGATCTTACTGCATTACAGGTTAATTCTGTGTCAAGATCAAAAGGATCAGGCGTGGGAATAGGAATCCTAATATGCAATGTTAGAGAGCCTATACCTTAGAGGAAATGTGATTATTCAAAAAGTGTAGTAGAGATTCTCACTGCTTTCTTGAACCAGAGCAGCCATGTTTGGCCATGTATGTACTGAAGAGTAAATATACAGAAAGAGAAAGAAGCACAAAGCAGATAGAGAAACCAAGTAGCTCCCAAGAGACAGAGCTAACAGTAACTCCCCGAGCTCCTGGTGGCTTTCCATTTCCAGGTTCTAGTCTTTCATGAGGCATAGCTGTGCTACTTGAATATTGCAATAGAGGCTTCTTCTATTCTAATAAATTCTCCTTTGCTCAGAAATACAAAGTGTAGCAGGTATAGTGCAAACTAGAAATTAGCCAGAAAAAAATCTAGAAATGTTTTGTAATATATTAAAAGGAGAAAGGAACTGAAGTGTTAACTCTGTTATTTCAAGGTTAATATGCAAAAGGCCCTTAGATGAAAAGAAGACTAAGTGATAGATTAGTCTTGATCTTTACTGAGGACCTTTAAAAATCTTCTAATTGCTTAATTGTCTTTGGGAAACTAATAATTTTGGATGTATTAGGTTAAAAGTAGTAAATGTTTGGTATGTTCATACCTAATTTACAGAACTTGGATGTCAGTGATCATATTGTAGTGTGACTTTTCACCATGGAGAAGAGTTTCACGGGCCCCTTGAAGATCTCTAAAGGGATGAGTTCCAAGAATAGTTATATACAGTCGGCCTTCTATATCTGTACACTCCACATCCATGATTTAACCAACATCGGATAGAAAATATTTGGGGAAAAAACAATAATGAATAATAATATAATAAAAAATAATACCAAAAAAAACCCCAATACAGTATAAAACCTATTTATATAGCATTTACATTGCACATATATAGGTATTATAAGTAATCTGGAGATGATTTAAAGTATATGGGAGGATGTGCATAGATTATATGCAAATACTATACCATTTTATATAAAGGACTTGACCATCTGTGGGTTTTGGTATCTGCAGGGGGTCCTGGAAGCAGTCCCCCACGGGTACCAAGAGACAACTATACATTTAAAAGATAACTAACCAGTGAACTGCTGTACATTTTCTCTATAATTTGACTAATCTTATACTTCAAGGGATGAATAACTATATGAACATGGTATAAGTGGTGGGTCTAATTTTTTGAAGTTAAAAAATATCGTTGACAGCATTCACATTCTATGGTTATTTAAGGATTTGGGTCACCAGGATATGTTGTTTTAAGTCCCTCCCTCTCTCAGCAACTCGCTGAGTACCTACCATGTGCCAGGCATGGTTCTTGGTGTTTGGGAAATGTAAGTGAACAAAACAAAAATCCTGGCCTTCCTGGGAAGATTGAAAAAAAAAATTGACATGGTTCTAGACATTGGCCCTGGGGATGGCTATATTTAATAATTTTGGATCAGTGATTTGGAAGGATAATCATGCAGTGAAATTTTCACACTAGCAGTGGCACTCAACTCTCATAGGGTAAATTGTTAAGCCAGTAGATATAACTGAAGAAAGATGTATGTACCGGGTTGTGGGTGAGTGAGCAGATAGAAGATCGGCAAAGTCTGGTGTAGTGAGCATAAAGTAATGAATTTAGGGAAAAGTAATTCAAACTATTGTAGTGATAATTAAGATAGCATTTATTGAGTGTTTACTGTAGGTCAGGCATTGATTAAGTGCTTCTAATGTATTAAGTCATTCAAACTTAACAATGATTTTATGATAGGTACTGTTACTGACATTTTTTTAAATGATGAAAATGAGGCACAGATAAGTTAAGTTGTCAAGGTCACCCAGCTAGTATGTGATCTGAGACAAGGCAATCGGGCTTCAGGGCCCACTGTCTTAACCACTAAGCTGTACTAAAAAGGGGAGAGGCTACAAGCCATCAGTTACAGCCAGGTAAAGGACATTGAAGACATCAGCCCAATATTCTAATTGAAGTCTAAAAAGACAGGACAGTTTTAAGGTTATTTGGTGGCAAGAAAACTTTGCACAAAATTATGGTTGGGTTAACTGCACTTTGAAAAAGTCATGGCCATCCATGCCTGAAGAAACTCTAATACAGAGCAATGAAAGTACCTAAAGGTATTTGGAAGCAGTGGCAGTGAGTCTGAGTGTCCCTATAAAAGAGAGTTAAAAGATTAGAGCTTTTGCAATCTGGAAAGAAGAATGCATCAAGTAAATATAATTGAAGTTTGCAAAATAATGAAGGCTATTGTGGCGGGGAGGGGAATATGAATTTGTTCGTCAAGTTCCAGGATATTGGAACTGGGTGGTAGCCTTGAAGTTTAAAGAGATATATATAAATAAGAGTATTATTTGATACTTTTGGAGTTCTCTAACCTAAAGGGAATTATAATTTGAGAATATATTGAAACAACCATTCAGCCTGTTGATCTCTGTGTCAGTCATACCACAGAACTCTGTGGACCTTGAATTTGCCCTTCAGTGGCACCCTAGTCAGAAAATTCCTCTTGTATATTTTATCTATTGTTCTAATATCTGCATTTTGATTGGAGTATTTAATCCATTTGCATTTATTATAACTAATAGGGTAGGATTTAAATCTGCCATTTGCTAGTCCTCTTTTTTTATTCCTCTACTCCTCTATTACTGCCTTCATTTGTGTTAAATAGGTATTTTCTTAGTGTACCATTTTGATTCCTTTGTCATTTTCTTTACTATATTTTTTTCAAGGTATTTTTATACTGGCTACCCTGGGTATTATAATTTACATCTTCTAACAGTGTAGTTCAGAATAGTACCAACTTAATTTCAATAGTAAACAAAAACTTTGCACCTATATAAATCCATTACCTTTCTCGTATTTTGTGCTTTTATTTTTATACAAATTATATTTTTATACATTTATAACCCCACCAACACAGTTTTATAAATGTTGCTTTATGCAGTTGTCTTTTAAATCATATAGGAGAAAAAAAGAGTTGCAAGCAAAAACTACATTCATACTGTCTTTTGTATAGTTTAACTGTAATTACCTTTACTGGTCTCTTTATTTCTTAGTGTGAATTTAAGTTACGGTCTACTGTCCTTTCATTTCAGCCTGAAGGACTCTCTTTGTATTTCTTGTAGGGCAGTTCTGCTAACTCTGAATTCTTTCAGTGTTTGTTTATCTGGAAATGTCTTCAACTCTCCTTTGTTTATGTGGGACAGTTTTGCTGGATATAGAATTCTTGCTTTGACAATGTTTTCTTTCAGCATTTTAAATATGTCATCCCACTGCCTTCTGGCCTCTATGATTTTTTTAATTTTTTTTCCCCAATTTTTGTTATTGTGGTAAAATACACATAACATAAAATGTAGCATCTTAACCATTTTTAAATTTATAGCTCAGTGGTGTTAAATAGATTCATAATGTTGTACAACCATCACTGCCATCCATCTCCAGAACTTTTCATCTTGTAAAACTGAAACTCTATAGTCATTAGAAAATAGCTCTCCATTCCTCCCTTCCCCCAGACAACTGCCATTCTACTTTCTGTCTCTGTAATTTTAACTACTCTAAATACCTCACATGCTTACCTGGCAGGAGAGATACATGATCGTAAATATCTCTCATAACTGGAATTATTCAGTATTTGTCCTTTTGTGACTGACTTATTTCACTGAGCATGTCTTAAAGGTTCATGCCTGTTGTAGCAAATGTCAGAATTTCCTTCCATTTTAAGGCTGAATAATGTTCCATTGTATGTATATATTAATAACACATTTTGCTTATCCATTCATCTGTTGATAGACTCTTGGGTTGCTTCCATATTTTAGCTATTGTGAATAAGGCTGCTATGAACATGAGTGTACAGATATCTCTTTGAGACCCCACTTTCACTTGTTTTGAGTATATACCCAGAAGTGGAATTGCTGGATCATATGGTAATTCTATTTTTAATTTTTTGAGGAACCACTATACTGTTTTCCACAGTGAATGTACCATTTCACATTCCCACCAACAGTGCACAAGGGTTCCAATTACTCCACATCCTTGCCAACTCTTTTTTATTGATAGTACCTATCCTAATTGGTGTAAGATGGTATCTCATTGTGATTTTAATTTGCATATCCCTAATAATTAGTGATGTTGAGCACCTTTTCATGTGTTTATTAACCATTCATATATCTTCTTTGGAGAAATATTCAAGTCCTTTGCCCGTTTTTGAATTGAGTTGTTTATTGTTGTTGAGTTTTAGGAGTTCTCTATGCATTCTGGATATTAATCCCTTATCAGGTAAATGATTTGTAAGTATTTTCTCCCATTCTGTGGATTGCCTTTTTACTGTATTGCTATCGTCCATCCTTTGATGCACAAATTTTTTAATGTCCAGGAAGTCCATTTTGTCTATATTATTGTTGTTGTTGCTGTGCTTTTGGTTTCACATCCAAGAAATCATTACCAAATCCAATGTTGTGAATCTTTTTGTCCAGTGTTTTCTCCTAAGAGTTTTATAGTTTTAGGTCTTTTTTTTTCTTGAGACAGAGCCTCGTTCTATCGCCCCAGGTAGAATGCAGTGGCATGATCATAGCTCACTGCAACCTCAAACTCCTGGGCTCAAGCGATCCTCCTGCCTCAGCCTCCCAAGTAGCTGGGACTACAGGCTTGCATCACCATATCCGGCTAATTTTTCTATGTTTTGTAGAGACGGGGTCTTGTTCTTGCTCAGGCTGGTCTCGAACTCCTGGCCTCAAGCGATCCTCCCACCTCAACCTCCCAGAGTGCTAGGATTACAGGCGTGAGCCACCGTGCCCAGATAGGTCTTATGTTTAAGTCTTTGATTCATTTTGAGTTAATGTTTTATATGTTTATTAGATAAAGGTCCAACTTTATTCCTTTGCATATAGATATCAAGTTTTTCCAGAATCGTTTGTTGAAAAGACCATCCTTTCCCCATTCAGTGGTCTTGGCGCTTTGTCAAAAATCATCTGATCATATAAGTGAGGGTTTATTTCTGGGCTTTTCCTTGTATTCCATTGGTTTATATGTCTGTCCTTATGCCAGTATCACAGTTTTGATTACTGTAAGTTTGTACTAAGTTTTGAAATCAGGAAGTGTGAATCCTCCAGCTTTGTTCTTTCTCAAGATTGTTTTGGCTATTTGGGGTCCCTTGAGGTTCCATATGAATTTTAAGATGAGTTTTTCTATTTCTGCGAAAAACATCAGTGGGATTTTGATTGGGATTTCATTGAATCTATAGATCGCTTTAGGTGGTATTGTGCATCTTAATGATATTACATTTTACAATCTATGAATGTGGGATGTGTTTCCATTTATTTATGTATTAACTTTAATTTCTTTCAGCAATGTTTTATAGTTTTTACCTCCTGGGTTAATTCCCCAAGTGTTTTATTCTTTTGATGCTGTTATAAATGGAATTGTTCTTAATATCCTTTTCAGATTGTTCATTGTTAGTGTTTAGAAGTGCAACAAATTTTTGTGTGTTGACTTTGTACCCTGCTACTTTGCTAAATTCATTTGTTAGTTCTAACAGCGTTTTTTTGTGGGGTTTTTTTTGGTGGAATTTTTAGCATTTTCTTTTGAGATCATGTCATCTGTGAACACAGATAATTTTACCTCTTCCTTTCTATTTTGGATGCCTTTTATTTCTTTTTCTTGCCTAATTTCCCTGGCTAGAATTTCCAGTACTATGTTGAACAGAAGCAGTGAAAGTGGGCATTTTTGCCTTGTTTCTGGTCCTAGAGGAAAATCTTTCAGTGTTTCACCGTTGAGTATGATGTTTGTTATGGGGTTTTCATATATGGCTTTTATTATGTTGAGCTATTTTCCTTCTATTCCTACTTTGTTGAGTGTTTTTATTGTGTAAGTGTTTGAATTTCATCAAATGCTTTTTCTGAGTCAGTTGAGATCATTTATTTTCCTTCATTCTGTTAATGTGGTGTATTACACTGATTGATTTTCACATGTTGGACCATACGCATTTCAGGAATAAATCCCACTTGGTCATGGTGTGTTATAATCCTTTTACTATGCTGCTGAATTCAGTTTCCTAGTATATTGAGCATTTCTGTGTCACTGTTCATAGGGATATTGGTCTGCAGTTTTTTGGTTTTTTTTTTTGTAGTGTCTTTTTCTGGCTTTGGTATCAGGGAATGCTAGCCTCACAGAATGAGATGATGGTGGAGGAGGTATTAAGTGAGTTAGGATATTTTTAGGTGGAACAAATATTTTAAAGATATTTGTGAAGATTAAGTGAGATAGTGCCTGGTTCAGCACAAGTGCTATCAGCAGAGTTGCTGTTATTGTCATTATTATCATTAATGTCATTGTCTTCATTGTTGTTATCCTCATCAGCCACCTACCAGGGCTACTTTAATCTTTTGTACAAGACAGACATGCCTAAACTACAAGTAGAGTGTTCTTTTCATTAGTGGTTACAAAGGAAACTTACAGAATGAGTTAGACTGTTATTGGAATTGACTGTATTATTCACTGTATATCTTTTTAAATTTTTGTATTATTTTGAATCCTCAATTACCTCTGCTCAAACCACTGATACTGGTATTCATTTGAGATCAACTCATAGGAACAGGAGTCAACTATGTCTACTGAGTGCCTATTATGTTTCAAGAATTTTATTGAGCAAATAAACAGACATTTACTGCACAACAGAATGTGGTCTACAGATGATAAAACTGAGGCCTAGGGAAGTTAATATTCAGGGTGCAATACTGTACTGCAATTCTGACAATAACCACCTACAGTTCGTGCAGACTCCATAAGTTAAGAGCACCATCTGCAGCAAGACTGCCCTTGTTTCAGATGCCAGCACCAAGTTTGGTGGTCCCTAGGCTACTTGGTTACAAATTTAGGAATTCCCACAACTCCCTCAGTTTGATAATTTATTAGAATGACCCGCAGAACTCAGGAAGGTGCTACACTTATCATTACACTATTATTATTTAGAGTACAAATCAGAACCAGCCAATTGAAGAAAACTACAGGATAAGTAAGGTCTGGGAGGGTTCTGAACACAGAGCTTTTGTGCCCTCTCCCCATGGAATCAGGGCATATTACCTTCCTAGCACATTGATGTGTTCACCAACAAGGAAACTCCACATAGCTTTGGTGTCCAGAGATCTTATTGGGGTTTCATTATGTAGGCTTGATTGAATTATATTTTCCACATGATTGATATTAATATCCAGTCCCCCTTTCCTCCCTGGAGGTCAGGAAGTTGGGCCAATTATCAAGTGACTCAGAGCTCCACTTCTCTAATGACATGGTTGATCTTTCTGGCCTGGCCTGCCCTCAACCTGAGTGATCTCATTAGTATTGGCCGTGTGGCGCCCACTGTAAGTCACTTCATTAGCATAAACTATTAGGGCCCACCATAAATAACAAAGATACTGCTATCATTTGGGAAATTATAAGGCTTTAAAGATTCTGTCCCAGGAAGCATGGACAAAGACCAGACATACACTTTATTATACAACACAGGGTCACATATCCAATGAGTGCTAGAGACAGGACTGAATCCAGTTCTGTCTGATTTCAAAGCTCCTGCTCTATCCACTACTCCATTTTTACTATTAAGGCCCTTAGATAAGTGGTTTGTTGAAGGTCACACAGCTAGTTACTAATAATAGGGCCTGGCCCCTGGTACTGACTACTAGTATATGCTCCTTCCACAATGCAATTTTACTTTTTCATGTTGGGACATATTTGACTTGTTTCTGTAGATTTTGCAGTTAGTGTTGTAGAACAGCAGTCCCCAACCTTTTTGGCACCAGGGACCATTTTCATGGAAGACCATTTTTCCATGGTCGGGGGTGGGGGTGGGGGATGGTTTCGGGATGATTCAAGCACATTACATTTATTGTGCACTTTATTTCTATTATTACTCCATTGTAATACATAATGAAATAATTATACTCACCATAGGTTGGGGACCCCTGTGTAGAATATAGCTCCCTAGCTAGGATGTATCTGTTATCAGTGTCTGTTATCATTTAGTTTATTCATAGATTTAAAAAATCAAGTGAAAAGAATTCAATCAATGCTTTCAACATTTAAGGTTATAAGTTTTTTTATTTTTATTTTTTGCGACAATGCCACTTGCCAATGATTTGTTTTCTTTTTAAAAGTAAGAAATATCAATAGAAGGAAATTAATCCATTGCTATTTCTAGTCTGCATGGTGCTATTTTTCTGATATTTGGCTTAATTTGTATACCTCTTTTTGCTTCTAGGTACCATCCACTGTATCTTCCATGCAACTGGGCACCACTACACTTGGAAAAAAGTTACCACAACAGTACACAACATTATCGTGGGCAAGTTGTGGATAGATCAGGTGAGCAAAGATACCCCTAGTGCTTCTGAAGTTCAGAAGAATACCTCCTTAGGTACATCTTTGCAGTATTTAGGACATGTAGACTGATCCCAGAATGTTACTATAGTTCATCAGTTTCTCTTAAGGAATTTCTCAGGTAATAGCCCCACCCTCACCTCCCCAAGTTTCTATACCACAAATTATTATTCATAAATGAACAAACTATAACATTCATCAATGTTATAGGACTAGGACTGTATTGGGCACTAAGAAGGGTACAAGAAAATAATAAACATGGCCCCTACTCTTAATCCTTTCATTATTCATCAAACATTTGGTGCCAGGCAGTATGCTAGATCCTAGGGATACAAAGTCAGATGAGCTGTTCCTCAAGAAGTTATTACATCATTAGAGATATATGACAAATGTGTAGGTTGAAAAGTTTGTAACAAAATACACTAGTATAAAAGATGTACTAAGATAATATATTTGTCAGTTTGCTCTTAAGACAGTGGTTGCAGTAAATTCATAAGAAGGAGGGAATACTGTCTTCTGAGCAGTCAGGAAAGGCTTCACAGTAGATGCAGGAATTAAGCTGAGCCTTAAGGAATAGTTTGGGATTTGGATGATAGAAAGGAGGGGAAAATGAAGTGGAAAAAGTGTAGAAAGGCCCCTCATGGAAGCTTGAAATTGTGAGTAATTTGATTTAAGCAGGAGAGTTCATGAAGAGTACTAGCGAGGGATTAGTTTGGATTGGTATTATTTGAAAGGTAAATTATTATGTGAATTTCAATATATGTGCTGGAGGTCAAGTCATGCCATCTAGCATGTGAAACACAATTCAAAACAAAACAAAAGGTCATTTGGTCTTGATCTCAACCTGGAATACCAAGGTTACATAGGGATTCTATTGCATTCCCAAGGTTGGCTAAGACCTGAATCCTAAGGGAGTGCTAGAAGGAAAGATTGAAAAGTAAAGAATTATGAGGCATGGGGTTTGGCAGACATTGAAGTCATCCAGTCCTAATAAAACTAATCTATGACTTTTTTCTCATTTTACAGTCTGGTGAAATTGATATTGTGAATCACAAGACGGGAGACAAGTGTAATCTTAAATTTGTTCCTTATAGCTACTTCTCTCGGGATGTTGCAAGAAAGGTAAGAGAAGTTGAAATTTACATTTTTTCCACTTAGCGCATATCTCTTATAAAGCCTACTCCTTTGGGGCTGGTGTGTGTGTGTACATATATATGGTGATTCAAAAAACGTAGAGGTGAAGGAGAAAGCAAGAAAGGGGACTATATTGCATTACTAAACCAATTCCTTCTCTTTTCTGGAAAAGACAATAAGTGAGGAAGTGAAAGTCAAGAGCAATGAGAGATTGAAAATGAGAAACACAGAGGAAGGACTAATAAAAGAATTTCAGGAAGAAGGTGTGGGCAGTTTGATCCCTGTGAAGTTTAAGGAGAGCTGTGTGTTACCACTACAATAGAATTGTGCCACGAGTTTCTGTGGAAGAGTGAAGAATAGCTGGGAATTTTAAATCTTTTTACCAGTCAGATAGGTGCTTTTCCTATATATGTCATTGTATCAAAAGTCCCAATACAAACCAAAAATTATAATGAAACCCCCAAGTCATGGCTCAGTTATTTCAAAATATAACCAAAAAATATAACAACATAATTTGGATGACTCCATGGTGTTTGTTATAACAGGATTTCACCAGTATTTACCCTAGGACTTTAGTTTCCAGAATAGTCAGGTAAGCTAATTCACAGTAAATGCTATACACCCAAGTCCTGCTCTCCACCCTTGCAGGTAACAGGGGAAGTAACAGATCCATCAGGAAAAGTTCACTTTGCCCTTCTGGGGACATGGGATGAGAAAATGGAATGTTTCAAAGTACAACCAGTCATTGGGGAAAATGGGGGTGATGCTCGACAGAGAGGCCATGAAGCAGAGGAAAGCAGGGTCATGCTATGGAAAAGGAATCCTTTACCGTGAGTATCCGTACGCATGCTGCCCAGATACTACTTTGACCTTAATGGTGGAGTAGTACTGAAGGCATTTCTGCCTGACTTCCCACTTAATTATGTGAGAGATTGAACAAGCGAAATCGGAACGTTTGGAGAGATTACTAGAAAGTTGTCATTATATGATTTGAGTTGTAGCATGCCTTGTCCCAAGAAAGTTCAAACTAACCAAACCACATCTGCCAAAAAATATTTCATGCTTTCTAAAGGTCCTTTGAATTGTGATTCAGAAGGATATTTTTCTATAATTTAGAGCAAAACTATTCAAAAGTGGCTAGAAGAGAAAGGCACCTACCACCTGTTAACATTTTAGCCTAAAGGCCAGCAGCAACAGAATGGTCCCCAAGACAATGTACAGGACTTTGGAAACAGGATAGAGGCCATTTGTCTCCTGTCATCATCTAATACATTCAGTCTATAGTAATAGCCAAGATTATCCCAGAAAGAGTTTAAAAAGAATGCCAACAAAACAGGAATGGGGAATTTTAATTTAATATAACGTTTCATTCTTCCTAATGAATGTACATAATTTCAGCCGAGAGCAATACAACCCCAGAAGACTATTGAATTGAGGGATGCTGGGGAGGGGATGGGGAGTGATCCAGTTTGGCTCTCTTAATTAGGGGTACCTGACGTGGTCCTAGATTCTTTTCATTTGTAGAATAGCCTTGGTGATACAGTCTTGGCAGTGTATTTAGTTGTTGCTCCTTAAGTAGGGTCTGGGCTCTGGCATTATCCTTTCTCTTTCTCATCCTTTACTTTTAGGAAGAATGCAGAAAACATGTACTACTTCTCAGAGCTTGCTCTAACTCTCAACGCCTGGGAAAGTGGCACTGCCCCCACAGACAGCCGGTTACGGCCTGACCAGAGACTGATGGAAAATGGGCGCTGGGATGAAGCAAATGCTGAGAAGCAGCGCCTGGAGGAAAAACAAAGACTTTCCAGAAAGAAGAGAGAAGCAGAAGCTATGAAAGCCACAGAGGATGGTAACGAACTTGCCTTCTACTCTTATTTCTTGATGGGTGGAGATTGCCAGCACTAATTTTGTTTTTCTTTACCCTCTTTCCCTTTTAGGCACGCCGTATGATCCCTATAAGGCACTGTGGTTTGAGCGGAAGAAGGACCCTGTTACCAAGGAGTTAACCCATATTTATAGGGGAGAATACTGGGAGTGTAAAGAAAAACAGGACTGGAGCTCATGCCCGGACATTTTCTGAAGTGGCAGTAACAAAAAGGAGGATCTAACGGAGAAGAGGACAGAGGATGTGTGGGAAAGCTGGCAGTTGTGACTCTCTTACCAAGTGCTTTCCTCAAGTTTGTCTGTCTTGACCAATCATTTTTTCCAAATCAATCACCAGAAGCAGACACCAGTGGTGGTGATTGGCTGGTTGCCTTAGCTGATTGTAACTGAAATCGACATACTAGATACCTGTGTAAGGGAGAGGTGTAGTGGCTGAAAGTTAGTGTTATTCCACATCTGCAAGGTCAAGTATTCTTGGCTCTTCTTTCTCCCTCTGCCCCCAGTTAAAATGATGTCATTCACCCTCCCTGTGTAGTATCCTGCTCAGCCGAGATCGGCATAAGATTATGATTTAGGGGCATTTTGGTGCTGTTCAGAGCAAGAGATGATATTAGACAAAGTTCCTTTAAAAAGAAACACGTAAGACTTACCAATGGAGGCATCGTGAATGGTTGCAGTGGAGCTTAGGTATGACATTATGAAATATGCTCACACGTGGTGTCAGTTTCATGGGGTGTCCATGCAGAGATAACTGAAGTATTGGGACATCTGCAAGAGAGATTGCTCTGTAGGGCTGGAATATTCAGAGTTACTTTCTTGGAAGTTTCTATTTTCACTTGTGTCAAACACCCCTCTTCTGTTCTCCATCTTCTTTGACAGCAACTGGAGACTGTTTTGGTAAGAGGGTTGCATTCTCCTCACAAAGGGGTTTTACGGACTTCCTCAGGCGGAGAACTTCTGAGAACACGGATAGGATGGAAAATGACTGCTCACCACTTTTACTCTCCCAATTCCCTTTCACCCCCATCCCTCATTGTCTTCCTGGCTTCTCCTCTCTCTCCTGGCACAACAACAATTTGGGTCTGTGCCCCTGTGTGGAGCAAAACATTACCTGTCCCATTCTGATATACTTCAGAATTTGAGAGAAGAAGTTAATCTGGAACAAAAATTTTTACCACCTCTCAAGCCCCATGAACTGGAGCCACCTCTGGAATAATGTGTTAAATATCTGTATATTATATATATGTAGAGAAAAATCTAATTTTTTTGTTTGATTTTCCTCCTTCCCATTAAGAATCTTGTTTTTTGATATCCCTTGTCTCCCTGGGACTCTCTTGGACACATGTTGATATGGATTGGAGCTCCTCTGCTTTCCATCTTTTAGGGACAGATTCAAAACCTGAGCAGATCACACCTGGCAGTTACTGAACAGGGACTGTGTCTATGGTTTCAATCATGGGGCGCCTGCTGCCATCTCAACTCTGCTCTCCTGATTACCTGAGTCTTGAAAATGAAATGCTAACCTCTTTGCTGCCTCTTTTCCTTCTTTTGTTAGGAAGAGTGTGGGTAGAAAGTCAGGAGGGTGATCTCCAGGTTAATTCTGCTTCTGTCCAGCGCATAGGCTAAATCCCAAAAGAAATTTTTTCCTAGGACATGGGGCTAAAAGCACCATCATGTGGGGTGGATAAGAGAACTGCCTCTGTCGGGCCCTGGCTTCCTTCTTTATTTGTTCTGTATTTGTTTTAGTGGTCTTGTTCAGAAATGCAACCCCTGTGCAACCCACCCTTGGTTGAGGATCACAAATTGAGGTGCCTTCCTTGTATGCTTTTTGTTAGTGTTTTTTGTTTTTGTTCCTTAACTGCTGAGCCTCAGCCAGGGTGGGTCCTGGGGGACAATATCATTCCAAAGGAAGCCATCCCTCCAGGGAAATTGGATTTATACTGGGTAAAGTAGTATTTTCATTCCTTCCTCACCGTTCCTTCCTTCCTAGTTGTAATAAACATGAGAGAGGAATGACTGACTGCTGGGGGATTTCCTCCTAAGAACCCCATTCCCGACACAAGGGGTTTTGCCAGGGCTTCTTTCAAAGGGGCCCGTGAAAGCAGTGACCTCAGCTTTAGATAGAGTGGGAATTCCCCAACTAAGTTGAACTTCCCTGCTTTTAGCCCCCTTTTCTTCCTCCACCATCTGCACTACATTTCTGGCTTGATCCCCAATCAGATTCCTGCTAACGGAAGCAGCTTAGAGTCCTTCAGGTGGAATAAAGTCACACAAAAACAAAACTATATATATTTTCAGTTTTTTTGCCTTATTGCTTTTTTTCCAAAAAAAAAAAAAAAAACTACTAAATTAAATAATTTTTAAAAAGTCATACTGTTGTCTGATTCACTTCTATTCCTGGACAGGAAGTGGTAGTGGGGAGGCAGGGAGAACTGGTCCAGTGGTGATTTGTTCTGCCTGGGAGTCTGGGTCTTCTGGTCTTCATGAGAAATTGAAGGAAAAACTGATGTTTCAACTGTTCACCACCACTCTGGAGGGCCCATGAGCAGAAGAGTAGTTTTTAATAGTCCCTGCCACGGCAATGTAATGTAATTGTCAATGTCCCACCTTGGTATAGGGGAATATTCCTTTTATTTACTTATTTTTTTTTAAATGGAAAGGAGAGAGAGAGAGATGGAGTAGGAGAGGGAGGGAGCGGGAGAAAGCTGGTACAGAGGAATAATTTTTACTGATGAATTTAATTTCTCTTGCCCATTTAGATTCTCAGATTCTTAGCTCTTTCATGTAGGAATTGAAACTCCTTTTTGAAACATAAGCAATTGAGTTTTGATTTGAAGACCTTTGAGAGAAGGACAGTGAACACGCCTGTTTAGGTTCACTGTAAAGTTCAGGCTCTGGGAGGAGATGAGCAAAGTAACCGAGGGGTCTGCAGGGGGCTCGGATTAGAGCAAACACAATTTCTGCCCATGGGAGGGACCTCACATTTACTAAGCATCTGCTTCTGTGTACAGGGTGCTGAGATAGGAACTCCAAGCATTTTGGCTTACACATAAAAAATTTTAAGAGAAAAAGTATTGCAATCGTTATTTTAATGATGAAGAAAGAAAACCTAATTTAAATAAATTCACTCAAGGTCACATAGCTGATGCATTAGTCACAGTGTTGGAATTCAAAACTGGGTTTGTTTAACCCCAGAGTTTGTGACCTCTACAACCCTGTGCTCTGGGAGAAACTCTGGGTTGGAAGGCAGCTGATAATTGGGTACTTTCCTCCCGGATTACATCGCATCGTGCTGAAATGCACATTGCCATATCCAGAAGCTAATTAATGTGGACAGAATCATTTCTTTTGAAGCTTCACCTGAAGAAAGAAGCATCCTTGAAATCCAGCCTGCAGGCTTCTTGATTGCTCAAGGCTCTCCTGGCCACAAAATTAGCTATGTTGTCAGGGATTATTTTCTAGCCTGGTTCTTTGGGAGGCCACTTATCTGTTCAAGTCATTTGCCTGATTCCCATTGCTGGATTTGATGTTTTTTTCTAGCAAGCTAAAAGGTAAAGACCCTTACCATTTGTGACAGCTGCATCCTGCAATCTTGACTATTACCATGGTGTATGATTTTCTAGATTAGGGGCAATCAAATGTAGCTGAAACATTTAAGGATCCTTCCTCGAGTTCTTTAATGTGACATGATGGGTTGGGGTGTGGATCCTGATGGGTCTATCATGAACAGTCATGATGCAAAATTATGACTCAGCAAAATTATACATTATTAGACTTGTCACGGACCTCTGAAGTCCCACAAAAATGTTAACACCTATACATGTCAAGGGTCTGCCCCACTTTCAGCTAGATAACTGAGCCAACCTCCAGTATAGTCCTGAAAAGAAGTGTAGGGAAATCTTTGGAATGTATTCATTATAGTTGTATACCTTGTGAAACTTTAAGGATTGTTATCAAAATTTAGAGCTTCCTTCTAAAAGTTTATGAAACTTTTGCCCAGTACTCTACCCCACCCAGTAGAAAGCCTTCCAAGCCTTTCATGACTTTTCCTTCCAAAGCTCATAAACTAATCTGTGGTTATACTCTCTGTAGCCTTTCCTGCCTACCGGCTTTTTAAGTAAAGTGCTCCTCCTTTGGTTCACATTGATGGCTCAGGGGAAGGAGGCAGGTGGCCAGATGAGGCCCCTTTAAAGGCAAGCAATTTAAGAGCTCAAAATCTTCTACAGATAATCTTACAGAGGTCACATCTTCTGAGCTTGACCAGGTGATGTTGAAGGCCACTAAAGAACCAGTCAGTCCTGAGATAAGGCTAGAAATGTTTTCATTCTCTCATGCATTCCAAATGTACTCCAGCCTGTTATATAACAGACACTGGGGATACAAGTGGCAAGAAAAACATTAGGTAAGCAGGCAGCTGCATAAAAATACTGCAGAGGGACAACTAGCCTGTAGCGGGTGGGGAGGGAGGGGACAGAGACATGTCAGAGAAGACTCCTAGAACTAGGAGAATGTACGTGAGCCCAGTGGCGCAGGTTAAGTAGTGGTTAGGAGAAGGGCAATGTGAAAAATGCTGCATGGACAAAGATGAAGGGCAAGGGCAAGGAGGGAGCACTGAGCTGTGGTGCTGGAGAAAGGCAAGGCCCACGTTGCAGGAGGCTTTATATGTCATATAAAGCAGGCTTGTGTTTTCAACTAGGGAGCCAGGGAAGGGTTTTAAAGCAGGATAGTGGGTTCCAGCAATGAATGAATTGTAGGTAAGAAGACCTATTAAGTGGTTGGAGAGGATATGAAGATGAAGAGAAACAGATGAATTCTGGAAATAAGTGGAATGAAAGCATTTGAGTGATTATGGATAGAGAGCGGAAGGAGGAAGCAATTCATATTTTTCTGGCTTGGGAAACTTAGGTACAAGGAGATGGTAAGATAAACAAGTTTGGAGGGAAAGATAGGTTCATTTTTGGATATGTTTTATTACAGGGTCCTGTGGAGAGGTCAAGTAAACAATTTAAAAAATGGGTCTTCCATGTGATAGCTACATTTTTGTGAAAACTGAGGACTGGGAGACTGAGAGAAACTGCACATTAAAATCACCTGGCCAATTAAACATATATAACACATAGGCCATCTGCAGAGGTTCTGATTCAAGTAAGGCTAGGGTGAGTGCAATTTTACATATATATATAAAAAATAAGAAGGAACTGACTTGCCCAAGACCATAGGCACGTTACATATACATATATAAAATATATAGGCAAGTTATATATATATGTGTGTGTATATATATATACATAAAAAATAAGGAATTGATTTGCCCAAGGTCATAGGCAAGTAAGTGACCAGATGGGGATTCAAATCTACTCTTTGTCATCAATATACACGGCCTAGGGCAAGTCTATACTACTGTATTAGTTTTCTATTGCTGCATAACTAATTACCATAAACTTAGGGGCCTAAAACAACTGTTTATTAGCTCACAGTTCTGTAGGTCAAAAATTCCTCATGACATGGCTGGGCTCTCTGCTCAGGGTATCACAAGGCTGAAATCAAGGTGTCAACCAAGTTGTTCTCATCTGGAAGCACTGGGGGAAAAATCTGCTTCCAAACTTTTGTTCTTGTTGGCCAACTTCTTGTTGGCCAACTTCAGTTTCTTGAAGTTGTAGAACTGAGGACCAATTTCCTTGCTGGCTGTCAGCTTGGAGCCACTCTCCACTCCTAGAGGCTGCTCACATTTCTTGCCACGTGGTCTCCTCCATCATCAAGCCAGCAAGGGAGCATTGCATCCTTCTTGTGTTTTAATCTCTGACTCCCTTCTGCAACCAGCTAGAGAAAACCCTCTGCTTTTAAAGGGCTCGTGTGATTAGGTCAGGTCCACCCAGATAATCACATATTTTAGAGTCAGCTGTGCTATATAATATAACCTAATAACAGGTTGTCTTAGTCCATTTCGCTTTGCTATAAAGGATATCTGAAGCTGGGTAATTTACAAAGAAAAGAGGTTTGTTTGGCTCATGGTTCTGCAAGCTGTACAAGAAGCACAGCACCGGCATCTGCTTCTGGTGAGGGCCTCAGTAAGCTTTTATTTATGGGAGAAGGAAAAGAGGGAGCAGAAGCTTCACATGGCCAGAGAAGGAGCCAGAGAGAGAAGAGGAGGTACCAGGTGCTTTTAAATAACCAGCTCTGGCATGAACTAATAAGTGAGAACTCACTCATTACTACAGGGAGGGCACCAAGCCATTCAGTAGGGATCTGCCCCCATGACCCAAACACCTCCCACTAGGCCCCACCTCCAACATTGGGGATCAAATTTCAACATGAGATTTGGAGGGGACAAACATTCAAACCATATCATAGGTTAATCTGATGGATTTCATAGTCCCAGGGATTATGCATGGCATTTGGGGATCTGGGAGGTTGTTTTGGGGGCCATTTTAGTATTTTTCCTATGGAAAACAAAAGAGTGAAGTTTAAGCTAAACAAATGATAGACTCTTGAGTCTGAAAAAACTTGGAAGCCACTTCGTTTAGGTGTGACAGCCCCCAATTTCTCATCTCAGAAACACCCTTTCTTTAATCTCTCTCGAGAAGGGCGATCTAGAATCATCCTCCATTTTAAGTCTATTGTTTATAAATTTTAAAATAAGGTCATGTTTTTGTTTCAAGTCATAACAAGCCTATGTTATCTTTTTATTTATGAATCAAGTGAATATGAAACATTGAATTATTCTAACTAACAGCCTTATGGAGTTTATTTAAAACATTTTTAAGTGAATAAATGCAAGGGATGCAAAATTAGGAAATGGGAGGTGGAGGTGGAATAAAATCAGCATATTATTAAGCCACAGCTTGCTTCTTAGAGATTGAGAGAAGCTTGAGCGAATTCCATTTTTTGACTCTCTCTCTCTGTATATATATACTTAAAAATGAAAAAAATGCCAAGATGGTATTACAAAAGTTGAGGTATATTTTTAATACTAGGTTTTGCAAATCAATACTTTTAACAAATACTGTACAATGACTCCATGTCTACCTCATGTGGAAGAAACATTGAAAGTCTACATTTGAAGCCTTTACATGGCCGTCCTGTCCTCTTCTATATATTCTGGGGTCCAATTTGAGGATATCTGTAAAAAGCAAAATGTTCATATCTTTTGACCTTGCAAAATCTGCCTTCGCACAAGAACATATATATACAAAAGAATATTTATTGCAGTATTGTTTTTAATAATGAAATATAAACAAAAGTAAAACTGCCCATCATTAGCAGTTTGATTAAATAGATTGTGTTACATCCATACAATCCAGTACTGTGTATGGATTAAAAAGCATGAAATTGGTCTACATAACTGCCATGAAAAAAAGCCCGTGATTTATTTTTAAATGAGAAAAGCAAATTGCAGGGCAATAAAAAAAAAAAACCCAAAATAAAAACAAACGAAAAACTCCGAGAAAAGTGAAGTTATCACTTCTAGCTCGTAAGCAAAGGCCTCGCCCTATCACCTCTGTAATATCTGTAAAATACCTACCTCTAGGTGAACTTGTATGACCTTTGTGATCATGGAACAAATATTATTTCATTATAATTATGTGGAAAGACTCGCCAGTGGTAGCCGAAATAGCTCAGTTGGGAGAGCGTTAGACTGAAGATCTAAAGGTCCCTGGTTCGATCCCGGGTTTCGGCAGGCCTTCAGTTTTAGGCGTCTCAGTTGTGTTTGTGTAGATACGAGAAGATTCCTCCGCCTTTACCCTGGGAGGGAGTACACTGGAAACCGAAAGGGGACATATATCGTGTCTTCTAAACTGCTCAGTATGAAGTCAGGACCCCTTCTCTGACTCGGGTCTGCGTCCTGGAACTCACTGCCGTGAGCGATCTTGCCTGAACTCTTCTTCCGGGTTTCCAAGGACGTTCCAGGCAGCTGTAGGCGTCGGAACCTTTCTCCCACCCCGCGCTGCGGGGCGCGGGGCTACAGCGCCACCCCCAGCTTGGCCCCAGGCGCAGGGACTCTGGAGCATCCAGTGATGATGGGTAGGAAGAAAACCCAAATGGTGGTCTGATAGATTGGGCAGTTAAACGTCGCATGATGTATGTCCGGGTATGTGACAGCTGGTTTTATGCGCCAACTCGGCTAGGCCACGGTGCCCAGTTGTTTGTTCAAACACCACTCTAGATGTCACCGTGAGGGTACTGTTTTTAGATGTGATTAACATTTCAACCAGGAGGCTTTGAGTGCGCCCGTTACACTTTGTAACGTGGGTGGGCCTCGTCCAATCAGTCGAATCCCTTAAGAGCAAAGACTGGAGTTTCTGAAGAAGAAGGAATTCTTACAACTTTGATACAGAAAACCTGCGCAAGGCTCCAGCGTGCTGCCCTGCTGAATCTGGGCTCCAGACTGCAACACCAACCCTTACCTGAATTGTCAAACTGTCAGCCTGCCCCACAGGTTTTGCACTTGCCAACCCCAATTGTGTAAACCAAGTTCTCCACTCTATCTCTACCTCTGTTTGGATCTCTGTTTCTTTCTTCTTTCTTGTTCTGGGGGGGCGGGGTGAGTGTGAGGAGGGTCGTCTAGTTGCATTTTTTTTGTGTGTGTGTGGCGACAGAGTCCTCGCTCTGTCGCCGTGGGTAGAGTGCAGGGCGTCACTGCAGCTCACCGCAACCTCCAACTCCTGGGCTCAAGCGATCCACCCGCCTCGGCCTCCCAGAGAAGCCAGCGTGACAGGCTGGGCCACCGCGCCCGCCTCTGTCTCTATTTCTATCCCTATCTTACGGGTTCTGTTTCTCGGGAGAACCCCGACAGCGTGCCTTAGTGTTGCTTACACACGGGAAAGAGTGAAGAATGAGATCATTACTGTTGCTCTGAGCAAGGTCAACCATCTTGGGACCATTAAGGTGGGAGTCATAGCCTAGGGATATCGGGCTTTTGCCCTGAAAGGGCAAACCCTGTCCAGTTTTCAACATGAAGAGGAAAGGGGGACTCCCAGGGAGAAGCATTTGGAATTCAAGCAAGAAGCTCAGAGAGGACGACAGGGTATCTTTGGTTCTTGCATGTCTGCACGCTCCTACTCACCTTTCAAGGCACAATTCTAATGCCTTTCTTTCCTACCAGGTGCTACTCTCCCCACCTAGTTGTTCCTCCGTGTTACCAAAGCACTTGAATTTTCCTTTATTAAAGCATTAATTAAAGTTTGCTGCTTGCCTGACAGAGCTACAGGAGATCCACAGCTGGTGGGTGGCGGTGCGGATGGGAAGAGGAGGGACGGGCTGGCCACAGGGAGCTTCCCAGAGAGGATGGCAGTTAAGCTGCATTCTCAAAGGTGTGAAGGGTAGCAGAATATTACACCTCAAAACATGCCACTTTGGCCTAAGGATTATTTTGAGCCAAAGCCAATTGAGAAGAAACAGATTAAAAAAAAAAGTAAAGCTCTTTACCTTCCTTCTATTTGCCTAAAAGTGGGACATACATTTACAAAGGTGTCCCTCCTTCTTCTAAAGTTGATCACCTAAGACAACTTTAGGCCCTTAACCAGTTTGGAAAGGGCACCAGAGGAATCTATATAACAGACTTTACTAAGTAGACTTTATCTACCATTAATTTCTCATATATTTGCTTTCCCACAATTTGCTGCTCCTGGAGACGCAAGGTCCTTTTCCTTTATCTTGTCGCTTCTCCAAAAATTTATTATTCTTTGTTGAAAATGCTACATAGATTGCAGTTCTAAACCATATCTTTGGAATTACTCCTTTCCTGGGTATCTCCCACGTACATGTGAAATACACATTAATACACTTCTGTTTGTTTTTCTCCTGTTATTCTGTGTTTTTAAAATTTCAAAATATTAAGAGGATACAAATGTATTTCTTACATGGATACCTTGTATAATGCTTAAGTCAGGGCTTTTGTATGCTTGCCACCAGAATAGTGTTCATTGTACCCAGTAAGTAAGTTTTTATCCCCCAACCCTTCCCACTTCTTGGTTTCCAATGTCCTTTACATCTCTTTGTGCCTGTGTATACACATTGCTTAGCTTTCACTTATTAGTGGGAACACGTGGTGTTTGGAGAAACTTCACTTAGGATAATGGTCTCCAGTTCTGCCCAAGTTGCTGCGAAAGACACTGTTTCATTCCTCCTTATGGCTGAGTGGTACTCTACGGTGTGTGTATGTACATCCGCTCCTGAATTGATGGGCGCTTAGGTTGATTCCACATCTCTGCAATTGTGAATTGTGCTGAGATAAACATTCAAATGCAGGTGTCTTTTTTAATAAAATGGTTTCTTTTCCTTTGGGTAGATACCCAGCAGTAGGATTGCTGGATTGAATGGCAGGTCTACATTTATTTCTTTGAGGAATCGCCATACTGTTTTCCATAGAGGTTGTACTAATTTGCAGTCCCACCAACAGTGTATAAGCATTCCTTTCTCTCTGCATCCAATCCAGCCTCTATTGTTTTTTGACTTTTTAATAATGGCCATTCTGATAGGGGTAAGGTGATATCTCATTGTAGTTTTAATTTGCATTCCCCTGATGATTAATGATGTGCATTTTTTCATATGTTTGCTGGCTATTTGTCTATCTTCTTTTCAAAAACTTCTGTTCATGTCTTCTGCCCACTTTTTGATGGTGGTTTTTTGGTTTTTTTCCTTGCTGATTTGTTTGAGTTCTTTGTAGATTCTGGATATTAGTCCTTTTTCGGATGTATAGTTTGTGAATATTTTCTTCCATTCTGTAGGTTGTCTATTCACTCTGTTAATTATTTCCTTTGCTGTGCAGAAGCTTTTACATTTAATTAAGTCTCATTTATTTATCAATATTTTTGCAGTTGCTGAATTTGCCTTTGGGGTCTTAGTCATAAATTCTTTGCCTATGCTGATGTCTAGAATAGAGTTTTTCCTACGTTTTCTTCTAGAATTTTTATGGTTTCATGCCTTACATTTAAGGTTTTTTGTTTGTTTGTTTTGGGACTTTTTGGTACAGGAGTCCCATCTGAGCACTCAGAAGGGTAAGAGAAAAATTAATTATTTTTTCTTCTCTACAGGTGCTTGGAGAGAACGAAGGAAAGGAGATGAAAGGACGGTGACATTTCAGTTACCGACGGAATTGGAATTGCACAGCACCTGCAAAGGCCCAGAGGACTGAGAGCATGGCAGGATCTGTGATATGAAAATAGTGGTGCCTGGAGGTGAGAAGCCAGCAGGGAGTGGGTTCAGCGCGCGAACGGCTGCGTGAGCTGCGCCTGCGCGGAGGCCTGGCCAGTGGGGGCGGGGCGGGGCGGGGCACGGCGCCGGATCGCAGGCGAGCGGTGCCTCCGATCTTCCGTTTTAGCGAATCTGCTTCACCCTCCTTTTTGAGGTGGGCACCAGGGATGCGGACAAGGAATTACGAAGTGATGTCTTCTCCGAAGAAGGGGCAGCCTGATATCTTTAACCACTGAACTGTGGTCTTCTACCCTGTGTGCTTTGGGTTTAGGGCCGAGAAACGCGTATTGGTGGGGACAGTTAGTAGGCGGCTTCTTCTCCCTCCGCGCAGTTTTGCAGAACTCAAGTTTCAGGTTTGCCAAGGGGTCTCTAACTAAAAGGGGAGCATGCTTTATATAACAAATTGGTATTCAGCTGCCAAAGAATGACCTCATCACTCTCCCGCCATACTCCCCACCTCGCCTCCTCCCCGCCCCCGCCGCTTTGTGCTTTGGAATTGGATCGAATCTCGCACACAAAGGAGTCCAGGAGCTCGCTCAGCGTCGCGGCCATTAGTTCGCAGCGCCAACGACGACACAGTCTTCATTGATTGAAGGAGGGGCTGTGCTCGTGAGCCCGGATAGCTCAGTCGGTAGAGCATCAGACTTTTAATCTGAGGGTCCAGGGTTCAAGTCCCTGTTCGGGCGACGGTCGTTTTTTCATAATAAAGGAAAAGAACCAATTTTAGGGAGTTGTGTGTGTAAACCTACTTACTGCATTTAAAGAAGGGAATTAAGTCCTACCTCTCCCCGGGGAGAATCCCGTGGCCTCCGCGAGGTGGGGCACCTGTGAACGTTTGTGCAGAGGCATGCGGGAGATTTATAGACCATCGCTATGGGAACCGAAATAGGCAGATTTATTCTGTAGCCACCACCAGGTTGTTGGGTCCCAACTACAGATATATTGAAGGATGGGAAACTGACACGCCTTCAGGGAGACCCCGGGACTCCCCTGTGAGCGGCCCCTGCTGACCCTCTCTCTTGGGTTCCCTCCCGCTACGTGCCTGAGGAATATGGCTCGGATCCTGCACCTCCCCAGCCCTCCTTACTACCCTTCAAAGAGGTTTTCTGCACTCTAAAAAGGAAGGGATAATTATCTAGAAGCTGAAGCCTAGAGGTCAAATACTCCCACTCCCCCCCTCCCCCGCTTCACAAATGTTACCCTGAGCACAGGAAGAAGTTGAGGTTGGGATAGCTCTGTTGGTGGGAGGAAGAGGGTACGTATTAGGAGAGAGTGCATTCAAGAAACTGCAATGGGCTAAAACGAAAAAAGTTAGCGCCCACCTAGAACAAATTAAAAAGGGAAACATCGGGTCCTGCAGAGGTTTTTAGGAAGTTGACTTGTAAACACAAAAAGCTCAGGTGTAATGTCACCAAGGTGAACTTTCCTTGTGCGCTGAAGGGACCAGGTGCATCCTTTGCTTAGCTAATAACTGACCCTTCCTTGCTTCAGCCGGGCCACAGAAGAAAGTTGGTGTTGATCTCCTCATTGGCAGGATGGGGATGTGGGCTGAATTTGTCAGCTGTCCTCTTAGCCGAAGGACCGTGGTACCCAGCGAGTCCTGATTAGCGGGAAGGGCCAAGGTGGAGGTAGCGCTCAAGTGTGAGGCAGGGTCTTCACCTTCCCCACGGGAATGCGTTACCCGTGGTCTGCACAGACCCCACAATTACTTCCCTCTCTCTAAAGCTCAGCTTCCTCAGGGGAAAGGGCATAAATAATAATAGCTTCCTTCTCGTAAACTTGTGATAATTAAATGACATAAGAATGCATGCACAGTGCTTAGTGGAGGCTGCCTAAAAGCAGGCATTCAATACATGGCAGCCATTGTTAAAGAGCTTTCAATGTAGCCGTGAAACAAAAGGTACATATTGATACAGGTAAGGAGTCATTTCAAAGAAATATATGCCCAGCATGCCTAAGAGCATAAAATCTTATTCATGTGACTTGGGTTGGTTGGTATGTGCTGAAGGGACAGCAATTCTCACTGATCCAAGGAAGAGTGGGCTGGTTGGGCAGGAGGCTTCTTTCTTGAGGAAGTGGATGGTGGGGCTCAGAAGGTATTCCAGGGAGGGGAACAGGTAAGGAGCTGTGGCAAGCGCTCGATTTTTTCTCCTTTTTCCTGAGGGAGTCCCTTGGAAACTGATCACATCCACTTTGGGGGACTTTGAAAAGTGGAATGTCTTTACTCCAACCACTTTCTGACTGAACCAGAAGGGCCCAGCATGAGGACAGGGCTGCAGAACACCTAGCCCTCTAGTCTTCCCTCTTGCTCCTCCTCCCGCCCCTTCCCTCTGCAGCCATGGTTTTCAGCCTTTGCTGAAAGGTGACAGACACAAAATCAAAGTTTGTCTCAACCACGACCTTTCGTGGTTTGGAGCCACCAGATAGCTCTGGTTTAGTTGTAGTTTAGTTCTGATGATTGGGAGCAGATTAGTTCTTTCATTTCAAAATTATTATATTGTCATATCAACTCAAGGCAGGCGTTGGGGGTGTGCATTGAATGCGACCCTGTAGATCCGTGCTGGGCACAAAGTAGGTTCTTAGTGAGTGGCTGTTTTTATTCTTATTAGGACCCTGGGAGAGAGGTGGAGACAGAGTTAGGAAGACAATAAAGGCAGAACGCGAGTTTCCTCACATGACAGGAATGAGTTTTCTCGCTCATTGTCCTCAAAACCTCATAGTTAAAAATAATACAGTTTGGAAAGTGAAACGAGGAACTAAGGGTGGAAAGGAGGGGAAACGGGAATTTTTTTTTTTCTTTTAAATTTCTTTCCACAGGGCGGTGCAGCGCTGTGTCTCAGCCGAAATAGCTCAGTTGGGAGAGCGTTAGACTGAAGATCTAAAGGTCCCTGGTTCGATCCCGGGTTTCGGCAGGGCTTTTGTTGGTGCTACTGAAGTCCACTTCTTCCAGCCTCTCTGTTGGCTGGCCTCCCTCCCCGTTGCACATTTGTTCCTACACACACATGGCTATTCTCCATGTCTCGTAAGCGAGAGGATAGTATTTAGTAAAGCGTTATGAGGATGCAAAGACCTTAAGCCTCTCAGAGAAGTCAGAAAACAGAATGATCTATTCCCAGTTCCATAATTACTGTTGGATGTTAGGTGGCAATATGTGGCACAGGTCTGTTCCACCAGGAGAAAGTCTTGGGTTTGGTACCCAGTATAGTCACCTTTCTGGGGTTGCAAATTTTCTCAGCGGCGGCAGACATACAGTCTTCAAAAGCATTTGTTTCTCCAGCAAGACTCAGAAGTCAGTGTCCCCCCAGGCCTTTAGGAATCTAGTGAGGGGCCGTGCCTAGTGGGAGACGTATGGGTTATGCGTCCTCACACGTCTTTGTCTGAAATATTTCTTGGAACTTCATTTACCTCACCGCGCTTTTAATAAAAAGTGCCTGAAACCATTCCTCAGTGCCAAAAGCTGCACAATTCCTGCCAAGAATATGATTATTATGACTCTGATGACAGGTGTGCAATTTTCTCGGTTACGTGCTTATCGATTTTTTTTTTTAAGGCGTGGGGGGGGTCTCACTCTTGCTCAGGCTGGTCTCGAACTCCAGAGCTCAGAGTGATCAGCCCGCCTCAGACCTCCCAGAGTGCTAGGGTTACAGGCGTGAGCCACCACGCCCGGCCTGCTTACTGATATTTTGAATATAAAAGCAATAAATGTTAATTTTAAGGAGAAAATATCCAAAGACACAGCAACATACAAAGGTTGGGAGAGTGAGGCCTGAGGTTGGAAGAGAAAATTACTTGGCACCTCCGTCACCGTTCATTTTTTTGGCCAAAATCCCTATAAAGTCTTGTCTTCCCTGACTTCTGGGTTGTTAACCCCCCTAAAGCAGGGGGTCCAAGCAGATTTTGCATAAGCCCCCACTTGCTCAGCCTTGCCCGGGACACACAGTATACCTGAATTCCTTTTGGAGTTTAAAACAACCTTCGCCCGAACAGGGACTTGAACCCTGGACCCTCAGATTAAAAGTCTGATGCTCTACCGACTGAGCTATCCGGGCTCTCGAAGAGCTCGTTTCTCCTAGCCTATCCGCACTAAAATAGGCTACGTGGCCGCATCCTTTCCCTATGGGTTTAAAATCCTGAGTCTTTTTGCTGATTCTCTGAGAGGTGAAGCTTCAAAACCGAGATCGAACTGGAGTTCGGTGAAATCAAGTCTTTATTTCTCCTTTTCTCCCATCATAGATAGACTATAAAGACAAAGAACAACCGCCTGCCTGACCTGCCCGGCGCCCTAAAGGGAATTTTCCACGAGGAATTCCCCAGATTTAGAACCCCTGGGCGGGCATCTGGGTGAGCAGCGGGGTTTCTAATTCCAGTCTTGGTCTTTGAGGAACCCTGGAGCGTCTTGTGGCCGGATCAATGATGAATAATTAGGTTTTCAATAATCTACTATACAGACATTTATTGAGCACATACCGCGCCTTAGGAGCTAAGCGAGCTCGTGGGGGCTGCAGACTTAGCCTCGGCCCTCAGTGGGGCCGGAAGACACGCAAACAGAAGCACCCAATCGAGCGCTGTGATGGTGGGAAGCCAGCCTTTTTGCGGATCCGGGAGGACTTGGTTGGCACCCGAAGTAAGTCACCCAAGTTTTCCAGAGTGGTGATAACTGAGAGCTATGCATGGGCCCCTCAACACTTGGAAAGAGAATTCTGAGCAGAGAGGAAAGCAAATGGGAAGTGACGTTATTTACTTCACTAGGGCATCTGATCATTTTCCTGTAGCTTCCATTGGAAGATTTTGATCAGGCAAGCTGCAGGCTGAATTTTATCTTTTTAGGGAGTCCTGTTACCTCGGCAGCTGTGTCCCGGACGTTCCTAATTAGTCAATTCTGTAATTCGTCCTGTTCCTTCATAACTTCTTTGCCATGTCATTCCTTAAGGCATTGGATAAGATCCCTTGAAAGGGAGGATTCGGAGTCCTGTAAGGTGGAGCCTCAGGCCCATTTTAGCTCCTTGGCGCTCAAAGACACTACGCAGGAGAACTATGAGGTTTGCATTCCTTTATGGAGAAACATATCAAGAGAGCAATAGGCAAAGATTAAAAATTAATCATATGGAAAGATATCTATGTTATGTTAAGCAAAAAGAATACAATGTGCCAAACAATATGTGTGGTATAATACTTGTTTGTGAAAAAACTAAAGAATTCATGTGTATGAACATATGTACATATATCCTTTAATTATATATATACTTATATATATGTTGTTTGCATATATATAGTAGATTTATAAGGATAGAAAACAATCTCTTTTTAGGGAACGGCAATGAAGCGTCTGAGAGGAAGCTCTCATTTTCTTTACGTACATCTGTATTATTTGATTTTTAAAAAGCATGTATTACTTTTGTAATGACATAGATGAAAAAATGTGATCTGTGAAATTATTCCATGCTTTTGGGAGCAAATAGGGAGCACCTCAGATCAAAGCTTCCTTGATGCTGTGTTTTCTAAGGATCCACCAGAAAAAGGTTAAGGCACAAACTTTTTGTTACCCAGAAGACAAGAAAAAGAAGAAGAAAAAACCCCACCAATTTTCTCCTCAGTGGGGATCCCTCCATGCCTCATTGTTTTGGAGAAGAGTTGTTGGTATCGAAAAATCACAAAGGTATTAGGCACAGTTTCCACAAATGAAGATGTGGATCCCTAAGCATCAGATGGCAAGTCTCTGTTCAACCAATAAAACTAAAATCAGACTCCCTGGAAAGGAGCTGCCTGTGCCATGAGGTCAATCCCTAGGGGAGTTATGAGCCTTTGGCCTATTCCTCTCCAAAGCTTTGAACCTCCATTCCCTACAGTAGTGTCAGGTACACAATAGCTGCTGAGTACAGCTTTGAATGACAGAGAGCATGAAGATCTGTTTCCTATTATCCTAAGACAGACCAGACTGCCAGGCTCAAAACACCCAGACCAAGAGTTTCAAACTGTATAACTGTATCAAGTGTTCATGGTGTGGCATAGGTCTGCTTAACACAGAGAAGTAACTGGAGGTGTTTGTATTTCATTGAATACTCCACAGTGCTTTTTTTCCTGCTCCTTCTCCCCAATCTTGAAATGCCACCCTCTTCCCACTTTTTCACCTCCTTTGGTTTGGGAAGTTCTGGCTGATCTTTACAGACAGGACTCAGGAGTCACCCCAAGTTTCCCTGCTTGGTCCTCTCCAGATGGAGTTAGGGACTGGGGGCCCTGAGCCTGTCCCTCTTGCTGTACTCATCACAACCTACCTTAAGCACCTGTTCAAGGGGCCTGTCGTTCCCCCTAGAGTGTTTCTGCTGTGAGGACAGGAACTCTCTGTATATCCCCAAAGACTGGGTCAGTGCCTAACTGCAAAGCTCTCAAAAACTGTCCTTGAATGAATGAATGAACGGATAGTTGAATGAGGTCATTGGTCAGGGAAGGTTTTTAGTGGAGGAGGAGGGGCAGAATTGGTCTTTGGAAGTTTGATAGAGAAAGAGGAAGAACATTGCTGTCAAGGTGAATGATTTTCATAATCCATTGGAATAAGTTTGTCCTGAAAAAGTTTTATGTCACTCTATTGTGCTGCCTTGTTTTTTCTCTCTAGCGCTTATCAGCGTCTCAAATTCTCCTATTTATTTGTCAGCTTGCTTATAAACCATCTCTTCCTTCTGTCATGTAAGTGCCACTGGGCAGTAACCTTGTTGGTTAGGAGCTTGCCTTTTTTGTTGTTATTTTATATTTTGCTTTGAAGACAAACAAACCAACCCCCGAAACTCTGCATCCCCACAGCCGCGGCGTTTAGAACAGTACTTGGCACATAGGATCTCAAGAAATAACTGTTGACTAAGTGTGAACGTTTTCACAGCACCGTGTATCTCTCGCTCTCTGCTGTCCCCCTACCCCAGGTGTAGTTTCACACAAACAGTTTTCTTTCTACTTTCCAAACCATCAATTCTGAAGATGTCGCTAGAGTTTCTGCGTCTGGCAAAAGGACATTAACTTTTAGGTTGAAATGTTACTGTCACTTAATGACTCACTCAGGTTGTGCTGCATACTGTTATTTGGACGTCTCAAATTGCAAAATTGGCAACTACGAATTTGGAAAGAAAAACTTTGCTTGGAAGAGCAACTAGCCTTTACCAGAAGTGGGGTTCGAACCCACGCGGATATAAATCCATTGGATCTTAAGTCCAACGCCTTAACCACTCGGCCATTCTGGTACCTGACTGGGTGCCATTTGATTTTTGGGCAACTCCGGCAGTACTAAGACTAAAAAGTTTCACAATTTAAAATTGTTTTTATTCCTGATGTAAAATAATAATATGGAAAAAACTTAGGAACTTTTATCATATCTGTCTAATTTCTTCATCACATCACCGGAAACTGGAGTCACATAGAAATGATTGACAAACGAACGTCTGGAGGAGCGGGATTCCTGACACCTTCGAGGGAGGGGACATGGCAAGGAACTGCAGTTGGTTCCCTTCCTTTTCAAGGTAGGCAAGTCAGACTGGAAATTTTAAAAGGTAAGGTTTTTTTGTTTTATCCACCTCCCCCATTTTCCGTTCCTCCCCCGCTTTCCCATACGAGAAGAAAAGCGACTCTGGTGGGACTCGAACCCACAACCTTTGAATACCTCTACCATGTCTAGAAGTCCAATGCGCTATCCATTGCGCCACAGAGCCCCGCAGCCGCGGCCATTCGCGCCCCACACATCAGGGAAGGAGCCGTGCGCGCCCCGGAGCAGGACGCTTTCTTCCTCAGCAGCTGTGGGGCCTTGTGGCCGAGGAAAAATGCAGATAGCAGTCGCACCGGAAAGTCTGACGTCCTTCTGAAAGTTTCTCTTTCCGTGTGCAATTGTCGAACATCAAATCTTAATGTCATTTCACATCGTTAAAATTTTTTATGTGCAATTACCTATCCCTGAGGTGGCGTGTGCAGGGGTGGTTCCATAGTGTAGCGGTTATCACGTCTGCTTTACACGCAGAAGGTCCTGGGTTCGAGCCCCAGTGGAACCACGTCTCTGTTTGTTTCCTTTTTAGGGTTATTACATTTTGGGAGCCTGATTTTGGGTTTTGCTTGGGGAGGCTGGAGAAGCAGCCGTTTCAACGGAGTCTCCGTTGGCCCGTTCCTCTTAGCACTGGAAAATCTGAAATCCCTTTGAAAGTTTTTGTCCGTGAACGATCGCCGAACACCAAGCTCTAAACGCATGTCCCAGCGTTAAAGTATCTTTGACTGTAATTATCAGTCGTGGAGCCACCTCACCACGTGTGGTTCCATAGTGTAGCGGTTATCACGTCTGCTTTACACGCAGAAGGTCCTGGGTTCGAGCCCCAGTGGAACCACGATGGGATTCCTGTTTTTCGTTCCTTTGGGAGCTAGATCTTGGATTTTGCACCCAGAAATTGAAGGCGCAGCGTTTCCGCCGGGTCCGAGGCGCGCCGCGCCCCACCGCATCAACTCGGTTCCGTTTAGCGCTCCGCGCACACTCACCCCCCGAGGCTGCCCCCGTGCGGCGCCTCTCGGGAGGTGCAGGCGGCGCCGCCCAGCTCGAGGCGTCGCACGCCGCCGCGCCTGCGCTCTCCCGCCCGCGCGCACGCCCGCCCGTCTCCCGGTGCCCGCGTGGTGCCCCGCGGCCCGCGGCCCGCCTTGTCGGACCCGTGCCGGGGCCAAATTGAAGGGCGTCCCGACGGCTACGCCTTCTTTGTCGATTACCTTCAAGTCCACTGGCCTCTTTTATTCAAATTAAAAATGCTTTTTGAAAAATTAATTTCGTGCGCAAGACAAATAATTCAAAATCCCGCACGTGTTTACACTGATGTCTGCCTCCCGTCTTTCAACTGTTGGAAGTTTCTTTTGCGACCCTCCAGGAATATTCTATGCATTCACCTGTACAAATGTACATTTACTTTATAAGCCACTTTAATGCTTTTAGTACAAGAGGTGGCATATCATCGCATGTCACTACTCCCATTTCTTTCCCCAACAATATGCTGAAAATCTTTCTATTTCATGCATGTCTTCGCTCATCCTTTCGCTTCCCGTGTTTCGATATATCACGATTGTTCAGTCTGTGCCTTCTGATGAACAGGTACATTGTATCTAGGCTCAGGGACGATGCCCTAGCGGATTTCCTCGTTCGTTGGTTTTAGACAGCAGTACGTGTAGAACAAAAATAGAAAAATCTTGAGTAGGCACTTACGTGGGTAGTACAGTCTCAGTGGACTCAGTGTCGGTGATGACTCTGTTACTATCTATCCCGTTTTGCAGATGAGGCAGAGGAAGCATGGAGACAGGCTAAGGTTAGGTCACTGCCCAGGGCTACACCACTGGTCAGGGACAGAACAGAGTATCAATCCGAGCAAGCAGAGTATGTCCTTTTTGTTTTGCAAGATTAATTGTTGGGCATATATTTGTTGTTTCTATAAACATTACTACTTTCAACACTAAAGAAAACACACAATGCTAAATTACACTCCCAAAATGAGAGCACTGGCTTTTCCTCAGTCTCTCACAAATAAAAAGTATTAATGAGTTTTGGATCTTTGAAGGTGAAAATGGTTTATTTTATGTCTTTTATTGTGAGTTAGATTGAATGTTTTTCATGTGCTTAAAAGTTTCCTTCCTTCCTTTCTTTCCTCCTTCCTACTTCTTTTCACCTCTTTTTGTCCAATTTTCTATTATATTATTAATGTTTCCTTATTCATCTTTAGGTGCTCTTTGTAGGTTTAGATTTAGAACATGTTTTGCAAATGTATTTCCCAGACACACCATTTGCCTTTGATTATGTTTTTGTCTGTAAAGAGAATTTAAAGTACTCTGGAGGATTGAGGTGTGTGTGTATAAATTAGTAAGCTTGGTAAAATCAAACAGATTCCAGAAATTAAACTGCCAGTTACTTGTTGCTTAAAGTTCTTTCCTTAGAAATTTCCAGAAGTTCTGCTGACCTAGGTTTTCCTGCTTGTACTCCTTGGGCTCATCAAACCCACTTCCTTCTGCTTTTCTGTGTTCCCTAGGTTAGTTAGTTCCCTTCTCGCAAAAGGCATAGTTTGGGGCACTGTGGTATAGACTACAGAGGTTCAGTGGTGACTCCACAGCCTAACTGAGGTTCAATGTCTGGTTGTCCTCTCTTGGTTGTGTGACCCTAGCACAGTACATAACCAGCCTATGTTGTATGACCTTGGGCCAGCTGCTTAACTGCCCCTTGCCAGTTTCCTTTTCTGTAAAATGGGGATAATGAAACTGCCTATATTAAAGTAATGCAGGGCCATACATACAGACTTGGTAGAAGTCTGATTTTTGCAGAAGTATAGGCATAGCTAAAAGTTAACCTGCCATTGTTTTATCGCTTGCCTTCCTGTAGTTGCTCACTGCTTAGGGGTTACGTATCCCTGACTGTCATAAGATTTGTAACTTCCCTAATTGCTTCTGTAGATAACATCACTATTGTAAAAGCTAAGACTGGTCTTTGAGATATTTTCCAGACTCTGCATCCAGGGGGACCAACTGATGCCAACCAGACTAGTGGCCGTACTTGGGAACTGACTCAACAGGTCCTGTGACCCTCTACCCGGGAACTGTCTCAGCCGAGAAGACAATTTCTGCTTCCCAATTCTATGAGTTCATCCCCAGCCAATCAGCAGACCTAATTCTGTAGCCCTTTGTCTGCCAAACTGCCTTTAAAAACCCTGGCCCCCAAATTCTCCAGGAGATGGATTTGAGAAATTCCTCCCGTCTCCTTGCTCGGTGCCCTGTGATATTAAACTCTTTCTCCACTGCAACCCTTGCTGTCTCAGTGTATTGGCTTCCTTCTGTGCAGCAGGAAATAGAACCCAGTTGGGCAGTAACAATAACAGCTTACATGATTCTTGAGAGGATTTGGTGAATCTATATGTATTTCAAGTGATCAGCACATAATAAACAGAGTAAATGGCATATTTTATTATTATTTTTGTTTTGGCAGATAAGTCTGGTACAATTTGGGAAGAAAAATTTCCTTTTCCTTAGGGATATTTTTAGAAAATGCTGAGTTCTAAGCATATCAAATCTCAGGGTGCTAGGCCTCACTCCTTGGCTTGTAAATGGTTGTCCTCTCCCTATGTCTTGTTGACCTAAAAGGAAGAGGTTGAAGCACAAAATAGGAATTAAAGAGTTTAATTGAGCCAAAGTGAGGACAGCTGCCTGGAAGACTGAGACCCAAGTAACCTTGGATATGAGCTCTGTTTGGCCTTTTTTTACGAAAAGCTTTTTAAAAGCAAAAAAGGGGGACAGAGAAGGAGCTGATGCAAAGTTGTTTGTCAGGAATTCTCATTGGTTCACAGAAACAACATTGATTAGTGATTGGCTGTACATTGTTAAGCTATAGGGTGTGGGTTACAGTGTCTGCTGCAGCATTGCTAGGTTAATTTACACCTACTTGTGGCAGTAGCAAGCAATTTCAAGAGATGAATACATAGCTCAAGGGGAAAGTAGGACGTCATTGCTGCCTCATTTTAATGTCTCTCTGGGCCTGATAGTTTAAAAGGATGTGCATTCCTCAGATAAAAGTTATTTTCTTTTCTCACTCTCTTCACATTGTCTTCCCTTTATGTGCATCTCTGTGTCCAAATTTCCCCTTTTGGTAAGGACACCAATTATATTGCATCAGGGCCCATCCTAATGACCGCATTTTAACTTGATTATCTCTGTAAAGACCCTATCTCCAAATAAGGTCACATTCTGAAGTATTGGGGGGCTGGGACTTCAACCTTCTTAGCCTTGATGTCTCCTCTTAGTAATTTTCTGTCCACTGACCCCCACCCCACCCCCAACTCTGTTCCTTGGCCATAAATCCCCAGCTGTCTTTACTGTGTTCGGAGTTAAGCCCAATCTGTCTTTTCTTTTGTGATAATCTTGAAACCTATTACAACAGTCCTAAATAAAGTTTTCCTTACTGTTTTAACAAGCATCAGAATAATGTTTTTCTTTAAGAATACCTGGGGGTGGGGGTGGGGATGAACTGGGAGGGGCACAATTCAACTCACACCATAAGTTGTCCAAAACAGAACTTGTAATTTGGGCCCCCAAACATGGGCTCCTTCTGTACTGTATTTCCCTTCTTGGCAAGTGGTATCACCATCTACCACTCCAGCTGGACATGGAGCGTTCCCCCTCCCCCCATTAGAGCCTGCAGATTCTTTTATCTGCAACCCCTTCTCCACTCTGCTACGTAGTTCAGGTCTGTTTCATCTCTTGCCTGGACTACCAGTTAATTGTGTCCTTGCCTCCAGTCTTGAACCCCTCCAACCTATGCTTTGTTGGCAACCAGAGTGACTTGCCTGAGATGTAAGTCATGTCCCCGTCCCCTTTTCCCCAAGAACCCTCCGAGACTTGGTCTCCCTCTCCAGCCTGTCTCATGTCTCATTTCCTCCCTTCCCTGGTGCTCCGGCCCTTGGTGCCTTTCTGGAGTTCTTCCCCCCTCCTCATACCACATTTAAAGCCCAACGGCTCCCTGTTCATGATAGTTCATGATACAACTTCCTCTGTAATGCCTTCTTGACTTCAGCCCCAGCCTCAGTGGAACTGGTCACTCCTTCCTTCCAGCCTCCGTTCAGTTTTATACTGTGAAGGCCCATGAGGCTGGGGCATCTTGTTACTTATTTTTATATCTTTCCCAGCCCCATTCTGACGCTTGTTGCAACAGTAAGAAAAACTTTATTTAGGACTATAGTAACAGGTTTCAAGATTATGGCAAAAGAAAACACAAATTGGGTTCAACTCCAAACACAGTAAAGACAGCTGGGGATTTATTGCCCAAGGAACAGAGTTGGGGGTGCGGTGGGGTCAGTGGACAGAAAATTACTAAGAGGAGACATCAAGGATAAGAAGGATTGTGGCTAAATTAAATTAACAGGATTCTTGCTGAAGGCAGGCTGGGATGATCAAGACATCTCTTGAGTAGGGGAGAGTCTCCATAAACTGTGTTAGTGGGATCCTTGCCCAAACTGGACTATGTGCAGGCTGAGGACAGGACAGAGGCCCTGGTGGAGAGGAGGGCTCAGAGAAGCCTAACTAGCATTTGGTCAAGGAGAGAGTCTTTCTCAGTGCCCCAGCCAGCTCCCTGTCTGTAATAGGCGCATGATTCATGCGTAGTGAACTGAATGTGTTTCTAAGAAAAAGACGCTTTTTAATAGTGATATTTTAAGATTTTGATCTGCTTGTGAAATAAATTTAATTTAACCTCTTTTGTTATTGAATTTTATCTACCAAAGAAAGAAAGATCAACTTTTTTGGAGCTCATCTTAGAAGTTTTCACACACAACCTTTGCAGGGAATGTCTTGTTAGAGATTACTATATTTTAAGCTTCAAAAAGGCAGGGTTTATTGTAGAGCAAAATGTAAAACCTGAAGCTATCAGGTATTTCCTTTAGAAAAGATATAGGTAAAAAGCCTTTGTGATCATTTGTTAGGCAAAATTTCTTAAATAGGACACAAAAAGTATGATTCACAAACCAAAAAGATAAATAAAGTTGACTTTACTTCACCAAAATTAAAAACTTTTTAGCAAGACCCCATCTCTACAAAAAATAAAAAATTAGCTAGGTGTAGTGGCGCATGCCTGTAGTGCTGGCTACTCAGGAGGCTGAGGCAGGAGGATTGATGCTTGAGCCCAGGAGGAGGTTGCAGTGCAGTGAGCTATGATGCCATTGCACTGTAACTCAGGCAACAGAGTGACACCTGTCTCCATAAAACAAACACACCAACAAACCAAGAAGCCTTTTGTTCCCCTAAAGACACTGTTAAAGAAAAAGACAAGTCATAGATTGGGAGAAAAATATTTGCAAAAGACTTATCTGATAAAAGTCTATTATTCAGAATATATATATATATATATATATACACACACACACACACATATATATATCCTCTTATAATGCAATAACAAGAAAACAAACAACCCAGTAAAAAAATTGGTGCAAATGAGGACATTTCACCAAAGAAGATATACAGGTGGCAAATAACAGCATAAAAGGGTATTCAACACTATTAGTCATTAGGAAAATGCACACCAAAATCACAATAAACTATCACTCTACACTTGTTAGAATAGTTAAAACACAAATACAAAAACATAAAACTAACAATACCAAGTGCTGACAAGGGTAAGGAGCAACTAGAACTCTCATACTTTGCTTATGGGACTGGTACAGCCACTTAAAAAAAAGAGCTTAAAATTTTGTATGAAAGTGAAAACACTTACTATGCAACCCAGCAGTCCCATTCCTATGTCTTTACCCAAGAGAAACGAAAGCACATGTTTACACACAGACCTGTATGTAAAGGTTTATAGCAACTCTATTTATAATCTCCAAAAACTAGAAATAAACCACATGTTCTCAACTGGTGAAGAGATAAACAGATGTTGTTACAGCCATGCAACAATAAAAAGGAATGAATTTCTGATGTATGGGACAACATGGGTTAATTTCAGAAGCATTATGCTAAGTGAGATGAGCCATTTGCATGCTTCAGGGCTACACAAGGATACACATGGGTATACGAGGCTACGTGCTGTATGACTGCATTCATATGCCTTTCCAGAAAAGGGAAAACTACAGAGACGAAAGACAGATCAATGGTTCCATTCTGGAAGCAAGAGTAGCATTTGATATGATGCCTGTATTGGTCAGGGTACTCCAGAGAAACCGAACCAATAAGATAGATAGAAATAGATAATACAGAAAAAATTTTATTAGGAGGCTGAGAAGTCCCATGATCTGCTGTGTGCAAGCTGGAGGCCCAGGAAAAACAGCTGTCTTGGTCCATTTGGGCTGCTACAACAAAAATACCCTAGACTGGATGGCTTATAAACAGCAGAAATTTTTTACTCACAGTTCTGGAGACTGGGAAATCCAAGATTAAAATGCTGGTAGATTTATTGTCTGATGAGGGCCTGCTCCCTCATAGATGCTGTCTTCTTACTATGTCTTCACACAGTGGAAGGGGCAAGGGAGCTCTCTGAGATTTCTTTTATTTTTTATTTGTTTATTTATTTATTTATTTATTTATTTTTAGAGATGAGGTCTCGCTCTGTCACCCATGCTGGAGTAAAGTGGTGCAATCATAGCTCACTAGGCTCAAGGGATCCTCCTGCCTCAGCCTCCAAAAGTGTGGGATTACAGGTGTGAGCCATGCTGCTCAGCCTGAGTTCTCTTTTGTAAGGTCACTAATCCCATTTATGAGGGCTCCAACCTCATGATCTAATCACCTCCCAAAGGCTCCACTTCCAAATATTATCACATTGGGGATTGGGCTTCGACATATGAATTTTTAGGGGAAACATAAACTTTCAGTCTGTAGCACCAGTGATATTGTTCCAGTCTTAACCTGAAGGCCTGGAAACTGCTGGAGCCAATGAGGTAAGTCCCGGTCTGGTTCTGAAGGCCCAAGAGTGAGGAATGCCAACGTCTGAGGGCAGGAGAAGATGGATGGCCCAGTTCAAGCACAGAGTAAATTTGCCCTTCCTTTGCCTTTCTGCTATTTGACTCTCAATGGATTGGATGATGTTCACCCACATTGGTGAAGGTGATCGGCTTTCCTGAGTCCACTGATTCAAATACTATATTCCAGAAACACTGTCACAGACACACCCAGAAATATTGTATTACCAAATATCTGGGCATGTCTTAGGCTAGTCAAGTTGACACATAAAATTAACCATCGCAATGCCCTAAGATCCCACATAGCTGAGGATGTTTTGCCTGCATGTGAAGAGGGTATTGTGGGGAGAAAGTATTTACTCCAAAGTAGTACGAGGGAACTTTTTGAGGTGATGGAAACATTCTATATCTTGATTATAGTGGTGGTTACATGAGTTTACATATTTTTTAAGCCTCATAGAACTACACGTCTTGAAAGGGTGAATTTTACTGTACATAAATTATACCTCAATTAACAAACAACAAAAGGGGGGGTTTTATAGCACATTTCAGGCTCTCAATAACAAAAACATGATAAATAAACAAGTAAACATATAAATAAATATAGACTTATTGAAAGGATGTTAGAATGAAGTGGGAATAGATTCCAGATTGAGATCAGGAACAGTTTTATATGAACATAATTTTGTGGATAATTTTTTGTAGGCTTTGTCCATTTTCGGGGGGGATGGTTGCAGAATTTAAGCTGGACAATGTATCATGCTAAGTCACAGAAATATCCAGACTCAAGATGCCCTTTTCTTAGAACTTTGTATCCCGTTGTGTTTAAAGATGCATAAAAAACTCTTTCTTTTGTAATCTTTAAGGAGAAAAACAATGACTTTTTGGGGCATAAGGAGAAGAAATGCACTGGAGGCGTCAGGAACTTTGCATCATTCTTGAAAATGTCCATGGGAAACGATAGCTAAGAGGCAGACCATCAAGTCAGGATTGCAAAGCACTTTAGTGCCCTTCCAGTCTAACTTCAGACAGAGCAAAGTCTGGAAATGGCTCTAGTTTCTCGCTCACCTTGAGAATCAGTGATGAGCCAGGGAGACAACGGGCAGGACAGGAGTGCAAGAAACATCAAATACAAAGAAAAGGTGAGCAGGGCAGAGAGGAAAGAGGGAGAAGTACAGAGAGAGAAGAAGACGAAGAAGAAGAGGGAGAAGAGGGAAGAGGAGGAAGAGGAGGAGGGGATGGTGATGGAGATGAAGAAAAGAGATGCCACGTGGTGAAGTGACCGCGCCACCCACAGGCACCGGTTCGAGACTTTGCCCTGCTCGCCAAGCTGCCTCTGAGATTTTGGTCTTCAGGTACGACCTCCCTTTTGATAAGTTGTATATTAAAAAACATGTAAAAAAATAACTGTTTTCAAATGGTTTGATGCAAATCTTCATTTCTTTAGCTAAGGCACCTGCTGCCTTTGACTTCAGTTCTTTCTTGAAGACACCTGGTTCTACAGTGTGATTTCTCAGGCCATCGACATGTGGCACCAATGACAGTGAAGGTGCCTGAAACCATTTGGTCCTGGGGAGCTTCACTTTCTCCTATTTTTTTCTTTTTGACTTTCAGACTTGCTGGAATCTTCTAGTTTACTCAGAGAGGCCCATTGAGTTTTAGGATCCAGGACACGGCTTCTTTTAGTGACTGCTATGTGCTCCCTGAGTGTTAACATTGGACAGATTTAGTAAAGGGGCCAGAGCAGAGCTCCATAGTAATGGGACGGAGGGTCCTGCAAATGCACCTGATGGCTCAGGGCTTTGCAAAGTCCAAGTCAGAGAGGATGTCCTAGCCCAGTGGCTTCCAAACTTGTTTGACTAAAGCACGTGCTAAGAAATATATTTTAGTTACATCAGGACTGCTATACTTACACACACATATATATATATATATATATCTGAAATAAAGGTTTGAGGAAATGATACTTTAAAAAAGTAATTAATTAATTTTAAATTGACAAATAACAATTGTATATGTTTATGATGTACAGCACGATGTTTTGATATATATATATTGTGGAATGACTAAATCAAGCTAATTAACATGTGTATTACCTCATGTATTTTTTTGTGGTGAGAGCACTTAAAATCTACTCCGTTAGCAATTTTCAAGTATACGATATATTGTTATTAACTATCATCACCATGATACACAATAGGTCTTTCAATATTGTTCCTCCTGTCTAGCTGAAAGTTTATACCCTTTGACCAATGTCTCCCCGGCCCCCCATTCTCCAGCCTTTGGTAATAACTATTCTACTTTCTGCTTCTGTGAGTTCAATTCATTTTTAGATTCCACATATACATGAGGTCATGCAGTATTTGTCTTTCTGAGTCTGGATTATTTCACTTAACATAATGTCCTTTAGGTTCACCCATGTTGTCACAAATGACATAATTTCCTTCTTTTCTATGGCTGACTAGTATTCCATTGTGTATATACACTACATTTTCTTTATCCATTCCTCCACTCATGGACATTTAGGTGGATTCCATACCTTGGCTATTGTGAATAATGATGCAATGAACATGGGAGTGCAGGTATCTTTTTGACTACTGGTTTTAGTTATTTATTTATTTTTGATATATATACCTGGTTGTAGGATTGCTGGATCATACAGCAGTTCTATTTTTAATTTTGTGAGCACCCTCCATACTGTTTTCCATAATAGCTACACTAATTTACATTCCCACCAACAGTATTCAAGGATTCCCTTTTCTCCACATCCTTGTCAATACTTATCTTTCATATTTTTGATAATAGCCATTCTAACAGGTGTAAGGTGATACCACATTGTGGTTTTAATTTGCGTTTCTATGATGACTAGTGATGTGGAGCATTTTTCTGTGTATCTGTTGGCCATTTGTATGTATTCTTTTGAGAAATGTCTATTTAGGTCCTTAGTCCAATTTTTAATTGGGTTATTTGGCTTTTCATTTTTTATATTGTTTGAGTTCCTTAAATATTTTGGATATTAACCTCTTAAAAGGTGTATGGTTTGCAAATATCTTTTCCCATTCCGTAGGTTGTCTCTTGATACTTTTCAATGAATTCTGATTTTTCTATTCTATCTTACTCTATTTCATTAAAATAATGCATGTCCAGACCTACTAAAATGACATCACACCCCTTAGCATTTCAATAGCTGCAGTTTGAAAAGACTGACCTGGAGCAACGTTTCTCAATGTGTGATACACAGGCCGGCCTCCTGCATCAGAATCTCGGTGGATGGCATGGGGGAGGGAAGGGTGTGCTGGTTAAAAATGGAGGTTCCTGGTCTCCCCGAGAGAACGATTCAATCTCCCGGAGAGATGCCTAAGATTTTGCATTTTCATTAAACCGCTATGTGATGCCCACTGAGGTTGGGGACCCGCTGGCCTCATAGCATATAGGATGCTGTAGCTCAAACTCCTGATCTGTGGGACCCTAGAGGACTGAACCAGAAGTACCTCAAGAAACTATCTACTGAGCTGCTCCTCTTGATCTGTGTACGAGTTCACGTGTAAAGTCATTTCCCCTCCTCAGAAACAGATCTGAAATTTTAGGGAGAGAAAACGAATGTGATTTGGGTTTTGAAGCTTCACCTCCGGAAATAAAAATTTCACTTAAATTCTTAAACGTCTGTCAAAGGGAGAAACACGGAAAAGAAATGGCTCCCTCTAGTGGCGAGGAAATAGTAACAAAAACATTTTATTTAGTAGACGCTGCTCCTAATTCAAGAGGAAAATGTTCTTCAGTAATTCAGCTTCCCAAGGTGGGAGACGTTGAACAATTTAGCAATTATTTAAATGATCCTGTATTAGGATACATAAATTAAAAGATTTTGTCAAGCAACACATTCTCATTACCTTGAAGGAGAGGAACACATTTTTTATGGGAAATGGATGTTTATGTATACTACTTATATCCAAGGTACTGTAGTCTTAGGAAATGCAGTGTGTGTGTGTGTGTGTGTGTATTCTGGGATAGTCTCAAAGAAAGAAATGTGTATTATTTTAAATTTAAATATATGCTATATGTATTTTCTCATATTAAATATTGTATATGTAAACACACACATGGATATACACAGAACATACACGAATATATATGGAACTAAATAGTCACTTGTGAGTTCTTAATTCATTATTTACTTCTAGAAAGTAAAACTTAAATATTAGAATAAGCTCAGCAAAAAGTATGAGGAAGGGAAAATTTATTTTTATGAAAATCATGACGTTTTAAAAATAAAAAATGATTTACAAGAAGGAAAATATCTGCTATTGTTGATAGACAAGGGGACATACTGGATATGGCAGAATGTGATTCTGTACTTTTAGGTTCAAAGGCAAGTTTGAATTGTTCTTGACATTTTTATTACATGGGTAATTAGATAAAAAATTTAAGGATCAAGTTAGAAGTGCAGTGAACAATTTTAATTCTAGGCAGGAGTTAACAACCACTCAAAAGAAGCAAATGCAATTTTCAACAAGATCTTCCAATTTTAGTACAGCACTGAGGATCAGTGTCCAGGATCAGACGTAAGCAAATGTGAATTTTGCCAATAGTGTCTGCCTTGCTTCGCCTAGGCCACCATGCTGAAGATTTCCATCCTCTGTAATTGGGTCCCTCAGGTACCTTTGGTACCCTTTGGGCTCAGATTCCCCCTCAGGTCCATCCACTGAAGCTTTTCTGTTCTGTATCTCCTTTACTCTGGATGACTGCTGGGGCCTTTCGCAAGTCACCTAGACCATGTGAAATTAATCCCTTGAGAGGTACTACTAAGAATGGATTTAGAGATCCCTCCTCCCCAAACCCCACCAATACTACCACCATGTATGCTCAGATTGCTATGACATTCTGGAGCTGTATCTAATTTCTGAAATTGCTGCATTGTATCTAGCATGTCCTCCATGAACTGTGTCTAATTTATGAAATATTCCAAGAGAAGGAATTTCAGGCCAGCACTAAGGCAATGTAAAGGAAAAATAAAAATCTCAGGACCCCCCAAAATTCATTATGCCAAAAGGGAGAACTGAGCCTAAGAGCTGAGTCACACAAGCTCTGCCATCCTCTCCCCAGTGAGGTACAGGGGTTCTCTCTCAAGAAATAAAGGGGCTTAGAAAATGGCTAAACAGGATTTTTCTCTTTGGACAGGGTATGGGAAGGAGAAAGGAAGCCTGGCTGGCAAGGTGGTCTCTTTATACAGAAAAACCTCAGGATAACAGCCCTCAGGGAAATGTTTTTATTCAGACCTTTAAGGATACCATACTCTCTGCAGACCTGTCCCAGATCAAATAGGCAGGGCCTGGCTGCATTTAACAGAGATTCTCTACAAATTCAAATCTCTCCCCCAGCCTCCCCACCTACACAGCTTTATAGCATATTCCTGTTTGCCTACAGCCATCTCAAAATATGACAAAGAAATGTATTTTGGGTTAAAATATTTCTTATTTCCTTCAACCCTTAACAAACAAACAAACAAAAAAACCTTCGAGATAGACAGCCCCTATAAATGAGTGCATGTCAACTCTAACCTTAGGACTGCAGCCTGAATGAACGCTTAAATGTCGATTATAAGTTTATCTCCATAGATGCAAACCAAGGAAGAGATATGGTTACTCTTCTACCCACCCTGAGAAGATTTACCACATCGACTACTTCCTCTACTCCCCTTTTTTGAATTTCATCTTATCTTATGAAGATTTACTGGGCACCAAATAGAAATTCACAAGAATACCACAGATTGCTTCACTGCTCACCTCCTTCACCCCTCCCTTTTTCCTGTGCACCACCTTTTTCCTTTAAGTCCTCAACATCTTCTACGGAGAGCCCAGTCCACAACGGATACCCAAGTGGGCTGTGCTTTTCCTGGGCGTATCCGTAAAGCCTTGGCTTAATAAACCTCAGTTGAGTGAGACTCTCTCATTTTTAGTCGCTTGTTATTAATATTTAAGTTTTAACAGGAGAAGCAGTAGGCAGTGATACAGCTGGCTGGGATGGGCTATGTTTAGAGTAGGTTTCCCTTGCTTTTTTCCTCCTAAACCACACTAGGCAAATGGCTCTTTACTTCCCTTACATTATTCCAGCCACATGCACGTCAGAGATTGCCTGGGAGGTAAGACTGCGATGTCACTGGTCAATCAACGTATCAAGTTCATATTTTAGTTAATTACCGCTTTCAACTATTTGCTTGACAGATAGTTTTCCAGGAAACCAACTGGAAGTTAATCTTGTTTTCTGTTCCCTTAGATTAAAGAAGAGGTGCTAAGGAGCAAGACAAGAATGAGGAGGAATTTGGAATGGGCTGATTTGTAATCTTAAATCTAGCCAATCAGCCGCTGAATGGTGGAAAGTAAGTGTTTTCTTAAGTCTTTGCTTCTTGTGGACATGTGAGTCAGGCATATTCTAGAGATGCAGGCAGGATAGGATTCCTTTCTCCCTGGCGGGCTGGCCAGGAATGAATGGCTATACAGTGACATGGAAATTCTTACAGGGCCCTGAAGCCTTGTAGTATGTATGTACTCTTTGGTCAGGTGAGAAAGACACCTAAGTGCCTTTCATGACACTACACTAGAGGAGAAATTTTTACAAATGAGCTTGTTTCAGACTACATCAAATCCTGTATGAAGTGGCAGGAGCTGTTAAACATGCACTGAGCTGAGAGTCAGCCGTCTCACATCTGGCCTTCCCTCTGCCATTAATTAGCCAGGAAACCTCTGATAACACATGAAACTTCTCAGCTTCTGCAAAGGGAATCCAGAGGCATTCTTTAAAAATGGAACCTGAGTCCTCCAAGATTAGAAATGGAAAACCAATTTCCACACAGGGAGAAGTGGCTAGATTTTATAGCCTTGACTCCTGCTCCCTGGAGGCCATATTACTCATTATTGCCTGGGCAACACATGATACAGCCACAACTCAAGGATCGAGACATAATTTCCTCTCAATTTCCTCACCTGTAAAATGAGGTGTTTGGGTGATATAAGAATTAGAGTTTCTTTAAGAGCTGACAGTTTATAGATCTGAGGCTCTAAGTTGCCGACAACCTTACCTTTCTTGTTAGAAAATTCTAACAAGACAATTGTCTCAGGACCTTATTAAAGGATTCTGAGGCAGGATAAAAATAAACCTTTGACCTCAAGATGGCCCATTGATTGGGGTCTTCTATTGTGTTATGAGGAAATATTTTTTAGTTCTGACTTTCCCTTCTGTGCTTCATAGTATTTATTCTTTTTTATTCTTTTGTTTTGAATTAGTTTTTTTTTAATGCCTTTCTTCTTTCCTAGAAGGTCCAAGTCTGTTCTTCAGTCTCCTCATGGTTGACTTCATCTTCTGGTTCCTCAGGGTGTAGATCATGGGGTTCAGGACAGCGATGACAACAGTGAAGGTGATGAGACAGCTCTGTCCGTGGGGAGGGCAGTGAAGGGCTGGGGGTAGACACAGATGCAGGGCACAAAATGCAGGGTCACCACAGGGAAGTGGGAGGTGCAGGTGGAGATGGCTTTCCTCCTGCCCTCCCCACTCTGAGACCTCAGCATCCTCAAGATGACTGTGTAGGACACAATCAGGAAGACAAACCACAGAGATCAAGCCATTATTGGAAATCATTAAGACCTCAATAACAAAGGTGTTGGCACAGGCAAGTTTGAGGACCTGGGGGACATCACAGTAGAAGCCATCAACAACATTAGGTCCACAGAAGGGGAGTGGGAGCAACAGGGAAATCTGCACGATGGAATGGACAAAGGCCCCCACCCAGGAGGCCGTGATGAGGGCTGTGCATCACCCCCTACTCATCATGTTCACATAGAGCAGGGCCTTGGAGATGGCCGCATAGTGGTCAAATGCCAAGACGGAGAGAGAAAAAATGTCTGCCCCACCGAGGAGGTGGAAGAACATCTAAGCATTGCAGCCATTGAAGGAGATGGTCTTTCTCCTGGAGAGAAGTCCTGCTAGGACCTTTGGGCCAGTGATGGAGGAGAAGCAGATATCCAAGACAGAGAGATTGCAGAGCAGGAAGTGCATGGGGTGTGAAGGCGGGACTCACAGGTCACAGTGACCTTGATAAGGAGGTTTCCCAACACAGTTGCTGTGTATACCAAAAAATAAGGAAAGAAATAAGACCAAGCTCAGCTCTCGGGACTGGGTCATTCTTGAAAAAAAATTCTTTTATCCTGGTGTACTTTCCCTGCTCCATTGGGTCATGTTTCTTCATGTTCTTCAATGACCTAGGGAGAAAGTACTTTTTTTATAGAACGTATATTATTTAAGACAAAAGGAATGTGAACTATTTTTGGGGGTTACTTCTCTTTTGGGCCAGTATGTCTATACTTCAGTGCGCTCTCTCCAGGGGATGGTATTTCTTGAGTTCTCTTGGAGCACACCAAAGAGTGGGCTTCCATGGTGTAATTAATTGAGGCACATATATCAGTATGTTCCCAAATTTTTATTAAAAATTTCATAGTCACCAAATTTTGTATATTCTATATCCCTCTTGAAAATTTACTAAATTCTCTGAGAAGTAAAGACTTATTTAATTTATCTAACCTGATTTCAGCACAGACAACTCTCCCACCTACCCCCGTATAATAGCATTACATTTCACAGAGCTAGTTTTCCATACAATGTTATTTGGGAAATGTTGACAAAAATGTGCTCTTATACTTTTCCTATAAGACATAATTCTTTGAAATAATTGCAATTATTATCAAATCTAGCACTGAAAAAGCAGATACATTCCATACAATGGGATATCGTTCCGTGGTAAAAAGAAATGAGTATTCAAACCATGAAAAGACATAGATGAACCTTAAATGCATATTGCTAAGTGCAAGAAGCCAATCCAAAAAGATATTATATGATTGCATATCATATGATTGCAACTTAATGACATTCTGGAAAAGGCAAACCCATAGGGACAGTAAAAAGATGAGTGGGGAGGTGGGCAGGACTGAAAAGGGGAACACGGGATTTTTAGGGCAGTGAAACGTTCTGTATGATACTATTAAATATAATCATGGATACACGACTATGCATTTGTCAAAACCTGTAGGAGCGTACAACACAAAGGGTGAACCCTCCTGGGGGACTTTAGTTAATAATAATGTATCAATATTGGTTCATCAATTGTTAACTAGTGGAAGATATTAATAATAGGGGAAGCTGGTGCCGGTAGGGAGAGGGAGTATAGGGAAACTCTCTGTACTTTCTGTTTAATTTTTCTGTGAACCTAAAACTGTTCTAAGAAAAAAAATCTATTAATTTTTAAAAAGCAGATATGCCAAAGGATAAAATAATTTAGAGCATAATGTAAAAAAACACTTTTTTTTTAACTTGTATTGTCAAACTTCACTTCCTATAAATCCTACTTCAACTCTTTCCCCTTCTTCCCACTCTGTTTTAAAGACAACATTGAAAATTGTTGGGTCTGCTCGGGGTGGGAACTTGAAAAATGTATGGAACGGAATGGGGCAGATGAAGAACTCAGATAAGGACCATATGGAGGGTGACACAATAGCCACAGGGGTGTGGAGAGTCCGAGGTTGTAAAGATAACTCAGACTACAAACGGCTTCGGTGGCTGCAGTGGAGCTGGCAGGAACTGGCGGCTGTACCAGAAAGAACTTCCCCTCCCAAACTTTCATCCAAACCTTCTATAAAACTCGCCACTCTCCCCTTTGTCAGGGTGGACACTCTTTTTGGCCTCCACCCACCTGCACCCAGGTGCCCAAAATAAATGGCATTTTGCTATGTCTCAGGCTTGAGAGTCTTCCTCTCGGCTCTGACCTAACATTTGGTGCTGAAACCTGGGAGGGCACACCGGGTGGACCCGACCTCCGGGGCTCTAGCAGGCGAGGCTTGCAACTTGGGAAGCAGCAGGCAGCGGCAGCTTGTCCTGGGCTTACTCCCGAATCCTGCCTTCCTCTAAGTCCCTGGGTCATGGGTGAAGTATCCACGGATCTTTGATTGAATTGAGAGAGAACAGTCTCCTGGGTTGATCAAGAGTCCCCTGGAGCCATTAACCTCCCTTGGCTCCGACGAGGCAGCTGGGAGAAGTCCTGAGCCATGCAGGGGTCTCTGTCTAACTTGTCTCTGGTTCTGGAGTGTAGGCAGAGCACCCTAGCTTGGCTCAGGTAAGGTATTGTCCACCTGGACCCTCCTGGACCAAGTGAGAGGCAGACACTGGACCAGGACTTGAAACCTCCTTGCCGACCTCTAAAATCCACACCCTGAGATGTCCTGTTCCTGGTGAGTAGGAGCGATCTCTCTTGCTCTCGTGTCTCAACTCGTCTCCCCTCGAGAGTTCTACCCGTAAGCCGGAGGACCCGCTTGGCCCCTGGGGCCCCCGTTGGACACAGGGACGCCTGTTCCAACTAATCACTCACTGCTTGCTCGTCACTCCCGTGCCACTTCCTCATCTTGGGGGCACCCAGTAGTGTGTGGAATTGGCTCCGTGAACCCCTACTCTTTCCAGGAACACGGGAAACACTCAGTTCACTCCTCCTGAAACCACCCCCTTGGGGTGCCTCCTCCGAAATCTCAAAACATTGGGTCTCACTGATGAAGTCCGGCCAAAATGGCTTCTCTTTTACTGTGATACGGCCTGGCCACAATAGAAATTAGATAGTCACTCCCAGTGGCCCCAAAATAGAACTTTTGACTTTAACATACTACAGGATCTAGATAACTTCTGTCACCGCAATAGCAAATAGTCTGAGATTCCCCATGTCCAAGCCTTCTTTACTCTCCACTCACGACCCTCCCTCTGTCAAAATTGCAATCTGGCACAAATCCTTCTACTACACACTAAACCCCCTTCCCAGCTTCTTCCCTCAGCCCCCGAACCACCTGAAACTCCAGATCCTGATCCCTCAGATCTCAGTCCCCCCATATAGCCTCCCTCCCCCGCTACCCAACAACCCCTCTCTCAACCCACTCCACACCCGCTCCCTCGCCCCCCACTACCCGCTCTCGCTCTGCTCAGATTCCAGACCCACAGATTCTACCACCTGAGGCTTATACCCACTCAGGGAAGTGGCTGGGGCGGAAGGTATTGTGCGGGTACATGTCTCTTTTTCTCTTTCCAATCTCTCCCAGATAGAAAAAAGATTAGGTTCCTTCTCAACTGATCCTCAAATTCAAAGAATTTGAATGTCTAACTCAATCTTATGATCTTACCTGGCATGATCTCTACATAATTCTTTCCTTTACTTTGTCCCCTGAGGAGAAGGAGAGGGTCTGGCTCAATGCCCAGGCGCATGGCGGCGAGGTTCATAGACGCACCCCCACCCAACCAGTGGGGATGGCTGCCGTCCCCAGAACAGACCCATTATGGGATTATCAAGTAGGAACCCAAGAGGGGACAGAAGGACGGGCTAAGAGGGACCATATGATTACTTGCCTGTTGGCTGGCCTGAAAAAGGCAGCCCACAAGGTGGTTAATTACGAAAAACTAAAAGAAATCACACAGGGGCAGGATGAAAACCTTTTTTCTGTCCAGGCTCACTGAGGCTTTACAAAAATATACAACCCCAAACCCCACCACTCCTGAGGGAACTTTGCTTCTCAACATGCATTTCATCTCCCAGTCCGCCTCTGACATTAGACGCAAACTCCAAAAATTAGAGGATGGTCCTCAAACCCCACAAAGAGACTTATTACAAACTGCCTTTAAGGTATTTAACAACTGGGATGAGGAACAAAAACTTCAAAACAAAGGAGAGACCAGGCTAAATACCAAATGCTGGCAGCTGCCATCAACAGACCCCAAGAACAGACCCAGTCAAACTGGGGTAAGGGGCAAGAGACACCGCCAGGCCCTTGTTTTAAATGTGGCCAAGCAGGCCATTGGGCGAGACAATGTCCTAACCCTCGACCACCCCGGGGCCTCGCCCCTCTGTGGGATAGCAGGTCACTGGAACGTTGACTGCAGCCCGGCCTCTCGAGGTAGGGCTGCATCCCTTCCCCCAAAGGAGCCAGACAATCCTGCCTCGCACTGCTGAGCCTCCTAGGCCTGGTGACAGAAGACTGACGGTGCCCGGGATGGACAGCCCCCAAACCGATCACCGCATCGGAGCCCCGGGTAACTCTGTTGGTGGCAGGTAAGCCTATTTCCTGCCTTATTGATACGGGGGCGACCTTCTCGGCCCTGCCAGGATTCCAAGGACCTACACAACCCTCCTCAGTCTGTATTGTGGGAGATGATGGCCTTATAACCCGTCCTCTAACAACTCTCCCCTTAACCTGCCGTCTCGGCTCCAATATCTCCACCATTCATTCCTCATTCTCCCTCGATGCCCAACCCCACTACTGGGAAGAGACATTCTCTCCAAATTACGTGTAACTATTTATCTTCCTGCCGACCATGAGCCACAAGCAGGCCCCGCCCTTCTTCTTCCCCTCACAAATTCCCCCCGCACTCCTACACCTCCTCCTGAATCTGAGGCCAACCCCAAAGTCTGGGATATTCCAACCCCCTCGATTGCCACCCACCATTCCCCCATCCAGATACATTTAAAGGATCCTTCTCAATTCCCTCGCCAGGCCCAATACTCGATTCCTTTACAAGGCTTTCAGGCACTAAAACCTATCATTACTCACCTTTCCTCCCAAGGCTTACTCCGCCCTACCAACTCCCCATATAACACCTCTATCCTGCCAGTAAAAAAAAGCCAGAAGGGTTGTACTACCTCATGCAGGATTTAAGACTCATTAACCAGGCGGTAAGATGCATCCACCCAGTGGTCCCCAACCCTTATACTACCCTACCTCTCATCCCACCCTCCACTACCCACTATACAGTGTTGAGTACCATCAATTCATGGAGTATTTAAGATTATTCACTGCCCTCCAAAATTTGAAATGCCTTAAAATGTCACAGCTCATATACGAAAAAAACCCCGCGTGAACTAAAATAAAATCTTAAGTCCCCCAGACGAATGAATGGACCCCCTCTTGGCCAAGCGGACCCCAAAAATACCTTAAAGCTGAGTTGCTGGCCATGAGAAGGGAGGTCAGACGTGCCTTGTCATGCCCCTTTCCGTTCTTGGAGACATCCTTTGTAACTCAATAACAGGCCTAAGGCTATGCAAGACAAAGCTTAAACCACACCTGCAGGTCCTCAATTTATTTAACAGATCGCTTGAGTCTCGGTATATGTCCGGTGGCTTGTCTCTGATTAACAGACTTCCTTAACAAAACATTCCAAGCCTTTAGACAAAGCTTCATTTATTTAACTAATTAGAAATCAAAGAATCTTTATACCCACCTATAACCTGTAATTCCCCGTTTGGAGATGTCCTGCCCTTTTGGGCCAAACCAATGTATGCCTTCCTTGTATTGATTTATGACTTTATGTGTAATTCCTGGCTCCCTGAAATGTATAAAACCAATCTGTAACCCAGCCACAGTGGGACCACTTGCTCAAGGCTTCTTGGGCATGGCTCTGGGCCATGGTCATACATACTTGGCTCAGAATAAACATCTTTAAATTATTTTACAGGGTTTGTGTTCTTTTCCATTGACAAATGGATGGTGATTTCCCCCAATTTAACAATAATCCCAAACATTTACATGACATTATGACTATCAACTTGTGAAGCTGAAGGGATCTTTTCTAAATCATTAGTAATAAAAAAAATTTTTTTGATCAACTAAAGGAAAAACTATTTTATCCTTCTAGTCTCTGTATAGAAGGTACAAAAATGTTGGTGTCTGAAGAAGCAATCAAAGCATGTACAACAAAAGAAACAAGGGAAACAATTTTACAGAAGCAGGTCAGGCAGTCAATTCATGAGAATAATATGCTTTAGGTCAGTTGGGTCTTGTACTGTGATTGCTGTTTAACTTCTGGTCTTTGTAAGGTCAGGGGCTCCCAGCACTGAAGCCAAAGAGTCTTGTCTCTCCCCAGGCTTTTTCTGTGCTTCAGGAGCAGCTGTGTTTGCTGAGGAGAATTTTTGAGACTCTGAAATCCCTCTTGGGAACATTTCTTAGTTTCAGAAGTTTGGCACCCATTGCTCTCCTGCCATAAGAACTAATTTCACTGCCAGGTACCAGGCTGAGAGGGCTTTACACCCTCTGTTTGCTGGTGTCCAGGGTCAGACAATAAGAATAGAATAAAGTTTACAGAAATATGTTTACAAGGGTGTTTATATCACTGTCGTGTATAATAAATTACCACAATGGGAAATGCCCAACTATAAGGTATTAGCTAAATGCATTTTGGTAAATCTATTCAATGGAACATGATGAAGCTTTTTAAAAGGTTGAGGTAGCTTTATATATGATGGTAGAAAAATTGTTCATGATATATTATGTGAAAGAAGCAAGTTGCAGAAAAAGTATAGGTAGTAGGATTTATTTATGGAAAAAAGTTTAATTGTTTATAAAAAGTCCCAAAGCAGGTGATCAAAGGTGTTAACAGAAGTGATCTCTTAGAAATGAATTAATGTTGAATTAATGTTAAATATCTCCTGTTGTTTAAATTGTATACATTTGTATATATACAATTTGTATATTGTATATATACAAATCTTTTTTGTATATTGTATACAAAATATATACAAAAGAAATTGTATATATAAAAATCTCCATATATTTGAATGTATATAGTAACCATGTACAATCAGAAAAAGAAATAATAAAAATATTCTGAAAAATAGATTTTGTTGTCTTTGTCCTTTCAACTGATGGTTGGTAATTAAGGGCTAACTAGTCTAAGTCTGACTCTAGAATATATTCACCATGCAGTATCCAAACCATCATAAACTTATACTAAAAAAAACCCATCTAGATTATTTTTATGACTCCTGTTATATGTCTCATACCTCACATGGTCAGGTTTATAAGCTGTTATTGAAGAAACCAATATGGGTGATAAAAAAATGCAACTCTAGGATCAGCGTTAAACTCAAAGCCAGAGCATATATAAAAACTGAAGGATGTAAGTTATCATATTCAGAGCCACCCAGTGGCAGGTGGGGAAGAAGAGACAGCAAACCTGAACTGAGGTACTTTGCTGGGTACATTACTTACTGCAGCTCATTTAACTCTGATAGCAACCCTTTGAGATAAAGCCTTTGTCTTACAGATGAGGAAATTGAAGCTGGGAAAGGATTAATTATTTGGCCAAGGCTATACAGCTAGTAAGTGGTAGAACCATGTGGGTTGGGGTTGTTCAGAATTCACTTTGGGTTTGATCAGAGATCTACAGAAGAGCTGAACAGAAGCTCCTAGATTTCCCGCAACCTCGGTCCGTGTCAGACATTTGGGATAGTCCAAGGGCGCTGTATTGGATCAGGAAGAATTGCAAATAAGTATTTGGTGTTCCTTGGGGCCCACATCTAGAAAATTAATAAATTGGGAAGCAGATTAAACTTGCTTGGTGAGAGGTGTGTGGTTTATTCGCCTTTGATTTCTGTCTTGAATGGGGACGGGATCAATTGCTTGAGGTTCTGTAAAGAAGTTAGTCCTGAAAGTGATCAAATCACCAATTCAACTGAAAAATGCCAAAAGGGTGCTCCTCCAGGCACAATACGCACAACTAAGCGAAAGACAGAGAGTGGGAGGAAGAACGAGAACCCCTGAGTATCCTGCGTCTGTTTGGAACAGGGAAGAAGAAAACAGAGAAGCATTGTTTATAAGTTTTCTTTTGTTTTTGTTTTTGGCAAGAACAAACTGAGGATCCCAAGTGTTTCTTTAGACATATGCCCACATAAATCCATTCTAATAAAACAGGCTTGTTGATTTCACAGTGTCCCAACCTGAGGAAACCCCCTTGTCCACAAGCATTTGTTGCCCCACCTGTCTTCATGAGTTGACCTTCCTATGCCCTTCAAGTCACCTTCCCACCTTCAATAATATTGAACAAATAATTATTCTGCTGTGCACCACTACAGTTTTTAGCTTTAAGGTACATCATCTTACACCTATCAGGAGCATCATTAACATTCAAAACACTTATAAATAATCTTCATTAATATTTCAATATTGGTCATACATAGGCATACCTGCACAGACATACAAGCACACACCAAAAAGCCCTAACTTAACACAAAAACCTCAGTTAATAAGCCCCCAACCTCTAATCCCTACCCAAGAAGCAGAACTGACCATTTGATTCCATTCACTGACCTTAGGAGTCATTAATTGTCAAGGACTATTCCCCTTTAAGGCAAACATGAATCTGAGGGTTAGTTGGTTCAGTATCTTCTCTCCTGCAGGCTCCAAGAATCACCTCCGCATGGCTCTGCCGCACTGCTGCATGGTGCTCCTGCCAGGGGTACCAGTCCCTCAGCCTCAGATCCAACAGGGAAATCACCAAAGGGAATATGTTTGGATGTGATTGTTGAAGTTGAGGGGCCAGACTTTCCTATGGGAATGAACCTCTGCTGGGAGTTACTCATAAGTCAAACACGCACTGAAAGGTGTGTGCAAACACACACATTTTGGTTGTGCAAACACGCACATTTTGGTTTTGAAATTCTCCTCATGTAGGGGAGGAGATGAATCCTTGCAGACTTTGTGCTTAGAGTGCAAATATCTGCCTGAAGAGCTCATGGGGGCAAAGAAGAGTTTGTCTCCTTAAGAGGTAGGAACTCAGGGAACGTGAATAGCACTCTCAGTATGGTATGTTTCATGTCATTCATTTTTTTCTCCCAAGGCAATGGTTTGCTTGTTGTCTTATTAATGTACATAATCAGAAGCATCATAAAGACTGGGAAACACATTTTGTCCTTGTTTTCCACCAAACTTCTCATATGGAGAGGGAATATATGCAGACAAAGCATATTTTGGTGCCATCCATTCACCAAATATTTAATTAAGTATTTATTGAGCACCTATCATGTTCCATGCCTGATGGTTCCAGAGGTCCTGAAAACAAAGAATTCCACTTTTTCCCTCAAAAGTCTCTTGTTCTTAGCTGACCACCAGCGTAATTTTTGAAACCTTGTCTCTCACCATAGAGCTATGGAGAATCTCACTTGGATATATTGCATACCGCCGACTTAAAATGTCTAAAATTGATCTGATCATTGTTAGCAAGAACTAAACACTTTCCTTTCTGTAGTTGGCTCTATCACTCTCCTTGTTAGAAGCAATCAGTATCTCTGAATTACCTCTGACGCTCCCCCTCAACCCCTTCTCTTTTTGTAACCCTTTCTGAAAAAATTACTTTGACATTTCTTTTATAATTTACCATGATTTTTCATAATTTACTTCTAGAACTTTTCAATCCCTGCTGGGATACTCATACCCTTGTGTAATCCCTCCACTTGTGTGTGGACTGGACCTAGTGACTGACTTCTAGTCAATAGGATACAGCAAGAGTGGTGGGATATCACTCCAAGATTAGACTGTAGAAGACTGTGACTTCTGTCTTGCTGAGACACTCTCTTTTGCCTCTTGCTTGCTTGCTCTGATGAAGTACGCTGCCATGTTAGAGAGAGCCACCTGGCAAGGAACTGAGGACAACTTCCAGACAATAGCCATTAAGGAACTGAAGCCCCCAGTCCAACAGCTCATGATTCTGGCCGAGAATCATATATGTCAGCTTGGAAATGGATCCTTGCCCACAGGAACCTTGAGATGAGCCTGCAGCTCCGAGCTGACACCTTGATGGTAGCCCTATGAGAGACTTTGAAGCGGGTGACTCAGCTAAGCTGTGCCAGATTCATGACCCACAGAAACTCTGACATAAAAAAATATGTGTTGTTTTAAGCCACTAACTTTTGGGTACTACACAGCAATAGATTACTAATACAGAACTGAACTAATAGTCTGTTTTATTGAATAAGAACTACGTTGACAAAATTTGCTTTTAGACTTGAAAGACACGTAATACAACAACAAAAGCAAAACTCTGTAGATCCCACCAGTGTAGTGCTTCGTGACTAGAATTTTGTGGATGCTTAAATATATTTCCTGTGGTGCTCACTATACGAGCATCTTAGAAATTAAGCTGAAGCAACCTGAATCTTCTTTGCATTTCTCAAAGAAGTGAGAAGTCCAGAAATGCGGGATCACTCCTAAACCAGCCAGTTTGTGTATATAGATGCATTAATTTGCTTATGAAAAATAATGTAAAAATTTAAAATCAGAGAGAAAGAAAATTTTTTTCTTATAGAAAAAAATCAAGGATGGTAGGACTAAGCATATGTGATCTGTGTAGATTAAGCCAGAAGCAGTTTAATATTTAATATTATAGTTTCCTAAGATGTCTCTACCTGAAGAAAAATATAGATTAATCCAAGTAATTATTTGATGTTATATTGAAAGAGAAGTAAATCTAATGCTGTTCTCCTGATTTCAATTGCTTTTCCCCATTATGTTTGATCAGGTTGTTTTGCATGTGGACACAGTCCAGTGCAGCTGCAAGGGCAGCATTTGCTGGGTCACGATCCTTTGTGGGGTCCGTGAACTCTGATTGTGCAGATTTTTGGTCACTTAAAATTCTGCCCCATCACAAAGTTTTGCTTGAGGTAAAGCCAACAGAGAAGGTAGGAGCAAAGCATTATTGTAAAAAGTATGGGAAGTGTGGGAACCATGATACCCGAGCAAGGATGGAGCCAGGCAGTATATGGTGATTCAATACCTGCTGATGGATCTGGTTAAAGACAAATTTACACCTTTGTTAGACTTTTAATGCTTGGGGAAGTCTGTCTAACATTGGAAAACAATTCAGAACATTTTTGAGTGGTGGGAATAGAACAGAACACAGGAAAGTTCAATCAACAAAGAAGAAAAACACTCACTTCTAAAGGAGCTTCTGCTTTCATAAAACATTTGTTTATGACAAGCCTATGGAAAGTACGGGAGAAAGTGAGGGTTACCTTCTCTGAGGACTGTCTTCTTGGCTGGGCTTCTTTGGGCACTCTACTCCAGTGTTCCATCTCACGGGACCTGACCTTCTAGTCCACTGTCATTGTAATCCCCACATATACCTTGATCACTTTCTCCTTCCTTTAAGTTCTCTTCCCCGTATCTCCTTGATTTCAGCTTGGTTCTTTGTGTGTTCCAAGGGTTCAGTAGTCTTTCTAGCAAACATTTTTATGTATTAAGGGGATCCTTTTAGAGACAACGTCTTCATCCTTGTAATCTAACCCAACTGTGATTTCTTAGCAGTGAGTCATGCATGTGGAAGAGATCACTAGAGTTCACCATTCTTCATGTTCTCTTTTTTCTGGAAATAGAGCATGATTACATTCTCCAGGCTCCCTCACAGTTAGGTGAGGCTCTGTGATTAAGGGCTGGCCAATGAATGTGGTCAGAAGTGTCCACACTGCTTCCAGGACTGGCCCATAAAGACACTCCTCCCTCCCTATAATTCTTAATTCTCTCTCCCTTTCTCCATCTGCTGGATGCATAGGCAGGATTCTGAGGATCTACAGAAGGATGGAGTCCAAGAGGTAGAAGCCTGCATCTCTGAAAGACGGTGTGGCACAGCGCTCTTTTCCCGCAGACCAGCATTGGCCTGTGGCATGAACAGGAAATAAACTTTTGTTGTGGTTAACTACTTAGGTTTTGGATGTTTTCGTTACAAATGAAACATGATTAATACAGGTGTGCCAGCTGCTGTGGCTTGAGCTTTACCATAATGGGAAACATGGTTCAGTGAATTCAGTAGATCTCAGCAAGATGTCAGCTGAATTGTCAGATAAAACTTCTCTTAGCACTGTCCCCTTTCGCTACAGAGACTAGCAGATTCTCAGATTCACGGATTACATGCTCATGCTTTTTACTACCCTATCTGTGCCTTTTATGAATTGAGTGAAGCGTGGAAAGAGGTGGTGAGATCCTTATGTGCAGACAGAATGGGAAATCTGGGCCTGGCTAGTCTGTAAATGGGATAATCTTGCTGCATAAGGGAGTCAGTTGCTTCCTGTGCGAGCGCTTGGCATCTGCCTTTGCTGAAGTCTTTCACGAAGTCAGGTGAGCCGTCCACAGCCTCCACCCATCAATGACATTTCCTTATGAATACTCCCACGAATGGCATTACCTCCTTCTCCCAGAAAGAAATCATGGCCTGGAAGTGATTTGGGGATCCTCTCTCCCCAGTAGAAATCATTTATTTGCATCGCTCAGGGGGCCATAAAGTGGAGCTCTTCTTTCCCTACTTTTCTTTTAAATGTCAACTACCAGTATTCACCCCATGAATGTACTACTTAATGGACACACTGAGTTCACTGTTGCACAAACGTGGCACACTCTTGCACCATTCTCTTCCTCTGCACATGCTGGGTTTTTTTTTTTCTTAGATTGTTCTTCTTTGCCTTTTTCCCCTTGAAAAGGTCTACACACTGTCAAATGTCTTTGGAAGCTCTCAGGTAAAGTGCCTACAATGTTTCCCCAGCAGTTTGTTTATATCTTTATTAAAGCATTTTGGGGTATGCCTCTAGGGTGGTGACTACATTTAATCTTTTTGCAGCAATCTGAATCCTAGCACTGTCAGGCATATAGGATATGTTCTGTAAATATTTGTGGAATGAATAATTGAAAGTTAGTAGTGGAAGACATGAAGGGGTCTCACCCTTTAAGCAGCATCACCTCCATGGTCCCCAGCACATACTATAGGACCAACTTCTTTCAGGACTCCATGGTAGCCATAGATACCTCTTTGTTTTAGGCATTAGGTGATTTCTTCCCATTTTGATAAAGTAAAATTTAATGTCTTATCTTTACTTTTTGGTACTATCTTTTCCTCATTAAATTTAAATCTTTTCTGAATGCCCTAGTTGTTTCTTTATTTTCCTCATGGCTGACTTCATTTCCTGATTCCTCAGGGTGTAGATCATAGGATTGAGCAGAGGGGAGATGACTGTGAAGGTGACAGAGATGGTGGTATCTGTCGGGAGGGCAGTGAAGGGCCGGGCATAGACGTAGATGCAGGGCACAAAATGCAGGGTCACCACAGTGATGTGGGAGGTGCAGGTGGAGATGGCTTTCCTCCTGCCCTCCCCACTGTGAGACCTCAGCATCCTCAAGATGACTGTGTAGGATATGAGGAGAAAGACGAATATAAACCAACTGACTAATCCATTATTGGAAATCATTAGAAGCTCCAAGGTGAAGGTGTCTGTGCAGGCGAGTTTGAGGACCTGGGGGACATCACAGTAGAAAGTGTCAAGAACATTGGGTCCACAGAAGGGGAGTGGGAGCAACAGAGAAATCTGCACAATGGAGTGGACAAAGCCCCCCACCCAGGAGGCCATGATGAGGGCTGTGCATCGCCCCCTACTCATGATGGTCACATAGTGCAGGGGCTTGGAGATGGCCACGTAGCGGTCAAACGCCATGATGGAGAGAGAAAAAACATCTGCTCCCCCCAGAAGGTGGAAGAAGAACATCTGAGTGACACAGCCATTGAAGGAGGTGGTCTTTCTCTCTGACAGAAGATCTATGAGGACCTTAGGAGCTGTGATGGAGGAGAAGCAGATGTCCAAGACAGAGAGATTGCGGAGCAGGAAGTACATAGGGGTATGAAGTTGAGAGTCACAGGTAACTATAACCATGATGAGGAGGTTTCTTATCAGAGTTGTCATGTACACCAAAAACAGGAAGATAAATAAGACCCAGCTCAGCTCTTGGGACTGAGTAATTCCCAGAAAGATAAATTCTTTCACTCTGGTGTAATTTCCCTGATCCATTGAATCACAGATCCACAGATCCTTTTTCCAAGTACATTGCTGGAAGCAATAACAGTGGAGTTAAAGAATGTGTTCTGAAATCTGTGTTTCTTTACACTTAAGTTTTGGGCTAGACTTGGGAGGATGTTCGCTTTCTATGCCTGCACTGTGCCTGCAATTCAGTATGCTGCTGTTAGGTGAAAGATTACCCAGGTTTTAGATTCAGTCATCCAAGCAGGCAGGCTGAAACACAGGTTACAGGGTCTGTGAACATAATCCAATAGTACTTTTACTATAAAATCTGACACCTAAAATAACAAATAATAAGCATAAATTCTATCTTAAGAATTTCTGTTCATAAAAATCATCATTATGAGAATTCAAAGGTAACCTGCAAATGGAAGAAGATATTTATAATATGTTTGTTTGAGAAAAGACTCATGTCCAGAATACATAAATAACTTCTACAAATCAGTAAAGCAACCTAGATGACCCAACCAAAAAATGGCAAAATATAGGAACCAATACTTCACAAAAGAAGTATTCAACTTTATTAGTTATCAGGGAAATGCAAATTAAAGTTACAGCAATAAACCATGATATACATACCAGAATGGCTAAACTGAAAAAGATGAAAAATACCAAGTGGTGGTAAAGATGCGGAACAATTGCAACACTGCTGGTGGGTGTGTAAAGTTGGTATAACCATTTTGCTGTTTGATTATATCTGCTAAAGCTATATATATCTATATATGTAGGATATTTATATATCTATATATATGATGATATAGCTATATTATATATAGATATATATTTCTTAAGGATCTTTATCTATATCTATATATCTCCTAAGGATGTCTATTTCTACTGCTAGGAAATATGTACACATGTCCACCAAAAGACACGTCCCTAAAATATTCATACAATTTGTAATTTTCTCAAACTGGAAATGACACAAAAATTTATCAACAGTAGAAAAGACAAATAAATTGTGTTAAACTCACACAATACTATATAGCAATGAGAATGATTTACACTATATGTAACAATATAAATGAATCTCACAAACATAATATTGTGCTAAATAATTCAGGTACCACAGAGTGCACACTCTCGTATTTTATTCATATATGCAAAGTTGAACAGAGCCTGAGAAAGACTTCTGGGGTGCTGATAATGTTCTGTTTCTTAATCTGGGTGCTTGTTGCAAAGGTATATTCTGCTTGTGTAAAAATTCATTGAGCTGTACACTTGTGTGCATTTTTCTGTATGTAAGCATATTATATACTTTGGTAAAAAGTTAAAAGTAATAAACACATAGTAATTCCTTTATAACGTTTTAACCTCATGTCTAAAGAATAAATTTCATTTAAAGCATAATTTAATGAACCATTCACTTTCATAACAGTTACTTTTATAGTTATGTAGTTATAGTCTTCACCAGCTATAATCTGAGAGTAACCATATTTTTCCCACTCACTTATGGACTTAGGTCTTCCCAAACTGGTGTTATATAGGTGACCCTGCTGTCCACATGTAGTCTGATTCTGGTTTTAATTTCTCTATTTTTTCCCCCTCATGTGGCTCTTTTAATCTTGGGCAGGGGGATATCCTTAAAAGACCACACTTTCACTCACACAGAAAAATAAGATAAGAGCCCCCTTTCCCATTTCACTGGCATTAGTTCAGATTCATCTTGGTCTCCCCCTTGTTGGTGTTTATGTCAACAGCATGGGGTGGCAAGAATAAACGTTCGGAATCATGATCACAGACTTCAGGTCTCCAGAATCTCCGAAGTAAGAACTCCCCACACTGTACTTACCATAGCTGGAAAGTAGAGGAACCGTCCAAAAAGGAATCTTCAGTTAACCTGCAACGCAGAGACATATTTTAATTAAAGACAGCAGCCCACTCTAGAATCTTTCTTTTGGATGTTGAAATGGTAGGTCAATGGTTTTCAAATCTTCTACTCGGGAACCCCCTGTGACAAGCCTAGGAGTTTCCTGTGTCACCCTTCCTGTCCTTCTCTCTCCTCTTCCTTTCTCCTTTTCTTCTTTACTATTTTCCATTTTCTTTCCCTCTTTTTCATTTCTTTCTCGTATATACAATTTTCATGACACTGAGATGGGCTTTTTTGAAGGAAAGGTGACTCAAATATAGGTTCTTTCCTTAAGTTTACAGTTAAGACAGTAAGAGTGTTGGAGCTTGTGGAATAGGCAGAAAAGAAGGTGATGCTGGGCAAAATCATGACAATTTTATGAAAAATCAGTCCCATTTAGGCATATAATGTTTGTAAACCCCATGCCATCCAGGAACTCTGCTGAACAATATCATGTCCCACACTTGCATTATGGACGTGCATGTGTGGATCATCTGGGACATTTATGCAGTTTGAGTTTTACCACTTCCTAGCTGGTATGACCTTGGCAAGTTACTCAATAATAGTACCGAACTCATGAGATATATTTGTGAGGTACACAGGGCATGGCTCAGAGTCAGTTTCAACATGTGCTGTAATAATTTATCTACAATGTAATAATAACACCTTCCTCATATATAGGGTGCTTGTAAGTAGTAGGTGAGACTGTACGTCTGTTTTGGAAACTAAAGGCAGTTGAGGAATCTGATTTTACCAGCTGATTTTACTCTGTCCCCCCAGCCCCAGGGAAGTGCTTCCTTCTCTACACACAGGGCAAGTCCTTCCATGGGGGCTTGTCTGAGTGTGGCTCATCTTGCTATCGACCTTGTGGTTCAAAGCCCTCTTCCCAACACGTTAGGGAAAGCAGAACATGCCATTACCTCTTCTCTGGGGATATATATATATTTTTTTGCTTAGGGACTTGAGCAAAAGCATGTGTTCAGAAAATGAAAGTATTTGTACTAACACACCTGTGTATATACATAAATTAAATAAATTTACTTTTATATGCAGTTATAAATATAGATACTCATTTCATAAACCTTTACAGAAAAAAAACATAATCCACAATAAGAAATCCAGTCATCTGAATATCAGGCCCCAGGGGTTCCATGCAATTTTCAAGGTCTCAGCATTATGTTATAGAAATATGCAGAATAGTGGACCTGTGCTGTGCTGGTTTTTTTGCCTGCTTTAGAGAACATGCAGTGATTGTTATGTACTTTACCAACGCCTTCACTTTCTTCCGGAACCTGTGATATCCATATGAAATAGATATTATTATCCTGATTTTATAGATGAGGAAACTGAGGCACAGAAAGATTAAGTAACTTGCTCAAGGTCTCACAGCTTGTAGCGCCTTGTCTCAAACCAAGATTTGTCTTATTTCAAAGACTCATGCTCTTAACTACTACTACTTTCTCCTGGTGTTGATCAGTCCTGCCCAGAAAATGCTGCAAAGCAAAGAGTTCAGAAAAACCCTTTGCAAATCGAATGAAAATAGTACGTGGTGCACGACGGGGGTGTTAGATGTCCGAATAGAGCAAGTGAGAGGGATGGCGGGGAGTGGCTCAGCATGAGAGGATGTCACAAGTGACTTTGGGAAAAAAGCAGAGTTTGGGAAAATCAGATTCTGTAGTCTTTAGCAGCACCTTCACAAAAAACCTGCATCCACCACAGAGTCTCCAATGGCAAGGTGTAGAAGTAAGTTCTGAGGAACATGACCTGAAACACGGACTCCCCTTGAAAATAGTGGGCATGGCGGGTTCCTGGGGAGGGTGTCTTTTCACAGAGCGGGGAGGATACTTTGAAAGGATAGGACTGTGATACACATGTAACGGAACTCAACATGTACCTCCTAAATCCACTAAAATAAAAAAAAAGCATAGGATTGTGCACATTGCATTGAAACACACACACAGTAGAGGGGTGGGAGCGGGGACGTGAATAAAGAAATACGATTTCATGTCTCTTTGCAACATGGGAATAAGGATCATGAGGATTTCTTAGAAATCACCACCAAGGGGATCTATCTTTTGGAAACAAACTTATCAAACATCTTGGACAGAGCCTGCAAACAGAAGGTTCTTCCATGCCCCAGCATCCCACCGAGCAGGTGCTGCCCCCTTCTCTACATCAAGCCGGCTTTCTAGGATGCCCCTCATGTGATGGTCTTCTCTTTCCCAATTTCAAAAATGCCTTACTCTTGAGTGAATCCCTATAAGTTTTAGAAGCGTTATTCATATCCAGTGGCACATGAGGGCACAGGCATGCTGGTTGTTAAAACACCTTACTCAAAGCCTCCAAACTTCCATTCCCAGCCAAGAGGTGAAGCTGGACCAATTGCACATACTGAACTCAGGAATCACTGTCCTAAAATGCCGTTTTTCCAAGGCTGTCCCCCTTGTGAGTATTGGGTGTGTCAGCCACCCTCAATACACTTTGAATCTCAACATCCCGCCAAGTAAAATGCAGCCACATCCCTTGGAGCCAACTGACCTTCTTCCTATATTTTGCAAGCCACATTTTCCCTAATAGTGAAAAATTATCACTTTTCTTTGTTTCATTAAGAGATTTGGCTTCTATAGAAATATTCTACACATTTGCAGATTTCTGAAAATTCAGCACTAACAGCTGTTTGGTTTCAGAAATTCACACACACTAACACTAACTGCTGGTTTAATCTCCAAGTGGAGACTGATCCTCTTATGATGCTCCAACTGCATGGTAGAAGAAGTAGGTACTGGGGAAATTCTATGTTTAACGTCAACCCTACCTCAAGGCTAGTGATTCTGTTATCTTCATTCTTCAGATGGGAAAAGACAACCTCAGGGAATCACATCGTTCTGACTCTTCTATTCTGCCTTACAGTGCCTTGGCCACCTGTATTAGTCCCTCAGCCACAAGCAGCTGTAGGAATTAGCAAAGGGAATATTGTTAGGTAAGAATGTGGAAGCTGGGTGGCCAATATGATAAAGTTCCTGTGGGAGTCATTAAAATGTCACCAAGCATGCTCTCTCTGGTGCGCACTCTCTCTCTGTGTCATTTCCTCTCTGCCTCATCTCACACATACATGCAGAGGCACCAGGGCACATCATTCAGGACATATCATTTCCTCTAGAGGAAGCACATGAGACAGTGCATTTCCCCCTTTGGCTCAGGAAGAAAGTGTTGTGTTAAACCACCAATGACCAAAGTCACTTTGCCTGCAATAAGCCAGGAAATGAAACTTAAATAAAGGGTAACAACAGAGAAATCAAAGCTCTGTGGCTGCTGTCAGAGCAGCTTTCAGAAAGTGGACTGTGTAGACTCATATGTGCAATTTCTGTTTCAAGCAACATGTGCATTGCCCTTATGTGATTATTTTACTCTACATCTCTGAGATCTATAGTTCAGTCAGAATCTAAGGACAGCTCTTGATATTCATCAACTTAATGACTTCATAATTATTTTATGTTTTTTTTAATGGGTACTCAGAGATGTTTATCATTAAAACATATGATTCAAGGAGTGTATATATGAATGGGTAGTTTGAAATCCGTGTGTGTGCCCAGAGTCAGTTGACTTTTCTATGGTTCTTAGTAGCAGAGCTAAAAAATAATCAAAACATATATCATTTCACAATGTGTACATATATTAAAACATCACATTGTACGGTACTCTGTAAATATATGCAATTTTTATTTGTTAATTAAAATTTTAATCTTTTAATCTTTATTATCTCAATAAAGCTGGTAAAAAACTGATTTAAATGGGAAGAATGCAGCCCAACTTTTGATTTTATGTCAACCAGGTGAATGTTTGTGTGGTCACATGCAATTGTGTTTCCCTTCTTGAGTTACTGAATCAGGTAATGTTATATGCTTAGACATGGTTTGAGGCAGTCATTAGGGACAATGGTGTGGCAGGGTTTGCCAGGTTCTTGTCCACTTGGGATTATGCTTCTGAGATACAATGATTCAGACTGCATAGATCTGTGGTGCCATCTGATTCTTATATAGAGATAAAAACCTGATTTGAGTGAATTACAAGAGATTGGAAGGAAAGGAAAGGACACACTTGCATGAAATGTGCTATTAAGTGGTTTGTGGTATGTATTTTTTATAGGCAATTTCATAAAGAAAACCCCAGGGACTCTTGAGGCCAGAACTACTTGGGCAAAGGCAACAGCACCCTGTGAATAATGACTTGACGAGTGTGAATCATTCTTAGAATTTGTGCGCTTGGGGAAGAAATTTAGTATTGTAAAATGCTAGAATTGGTTGTATCAAGTGACAGGAAATGGCAGATTTGTACCAGTTAGTTAATGAATGCTACGGGGCCAGGCCAAATCCAATGAAGGACATAAGTGAAGTTTGTCTTCAGTGCTCACTATCCTTTGGTTAACTCTCCTTGGACTCTCTGTTCTATCCCACGGGACCTGTCTTCTTGGTGTGATCTCTTATAGCTACTCTGAAAGCCAGTGTTTGTCTATAACCCATTATCTTCTTTTGATATGAAACTCTCCTGTGTTATCTCTCTCGTCAGCTTCAGGATGACTCTTTAAGCTTTATAAATAACAAGCAAACCTATTGTCATGTTTTAATGACAGAAAGCTAGATATTTTAGGATGATAGACATTTTGAATTCAATGTACATTTCCATGTTTTCCGCTCCATCAGTTTTTTCCTAATAATGAGGAGTATGAACCATATAGGAGAAGGGAGTAACAGGCGATGGGGAACAGAAGTGTTAGGCAGAGCAATAAAGGTGATATTAATAATGGTGTTTGTCTTTCACAGAACATTTGCTGTCTGCTAGGTATCACATGGTTCACATATCCCATCTCATTTTAACCTTCACAATAGGTCCATGACATGGCTATTAGAATAAGTACCTTTGTATAGGTGAACTATGACCTTTGAAGAGATGAAACAAATTGCTCAAGCCATGGGTGGCAGAGAGAGGATTTGGATGCAGGTCTGTATGACTGAAATTGGAGCTTTTATCCCCCATGTTGAATTGCTTTCCCAGACAATAACACAAGCCTATACTGCCTTTACACAAATACCAGAAGTTTGAAAAATAGACAGGGTAGAGTTTTATCTTCTTTAACACTTCCTCCTCTCACTCTCCAGTGGGAAGAAATGTGAATTCTCGATGGTGAAGCCAAGCCAAGCCGATACTGACCCTCATAAGGCTGCCACTGGAAAATCAGTCCCTGGGTAGTAGGAAGGATTGCTCCGTGTGGGGGTCCCTGAGGTTCTGCCTTTGTCTAAACTCATCGTGAGAATGTGAATCTGGCATGTCTAGTTCTGCATTAAGATAAATAGCTTTAGGCCACTATGAGAAATCTTCCCAAGCTGCTTAATTCCTGATAGGAATCCAGAAAGACAACAATTATGTACCTACGAGGTTCTCAGTAGCTCGTGAGCCCACAGGGAGTTTAACTAACCAGAGGTGAGCTTCTCAATCTGTGATAGGCCATACCTACCCATATATGTGTACTTCAGAGGCACCGATCATGAGATGCTTCTAGGGCAGGATTACAGTTTGGTATAGACAGGTTCAACAATGTAATAGTTATGTGCATGTGGTAGAAGAACAAGGGTGGAGGGCCTAGAGATGTCTCTGTATTCAACTTGGTATAAGACCTTGAACGAATCACTTTACCTCTCTGGACTTAAACATTTCCTTATCTTCTGAAAAAAGAGTTGGACTTTATCAGCCTATCTGCCTGCCTGATAGTTATCTTGATGGACATATTGTGACTTTGGTCTTTGAGTGGAGAAATATCAACCAGTTCAATCCTATAACACTAGTTATTTCATGCTGAATGGAAGCTTGGGTTATCAGTTCCTACTAACTAAATAGGAAAATAAATTGTTATATAGTAAGTGTAGTTGATTTACTGACAATGTATTTGAGTATATAAGTATAATTCTATGGAAAAATAGTAAGAGATGTCCTTGGTGGTGAAGAGTTGGGGATTCTTTTCCTATTTCCTGTCAGAAGGCACGAGCCTTCTCTTCAGTCTCCTCATGGCTGATTTCATCTCCTGGTTCCTCAAAGTGTAGATCAAGGGGTTCAGCAGAGGGGAGATGACAGTGAAGGTGACAGAGATGCTCTTATCCATGGGGAGGGCAGTGAAGGGCCGGGCATAGACATAGATGCAGGGCACGAAATGCAGGGTCACCACAGTGATGTGGGAGGTGCAGGTGGAGATGGCTTTCCTCCTGCCCTCCCCAGTGTGAGACCTCAGCATCCTCAAGATGACCGTGTAGGACACAAGCAGGAAGATAAACCACAGTGTGGTGACGAGCCCATTGTTGGAAATCATTAGGAGCTCAAGAGCGAAAGTGTTGGTGCAGGCGAGTTTGAGGACCTGGGGGACATCACAGTAGAAAGTGTCAAGAACATTGGACCCACAGAAGGGGAGTGGGAGCAACAGGGAAATCTGCACGATGGAGTGGACAAAGCCCCCCACCCAGGAGGCTGCGATGAGGGCTGTGCATCGCCCCCTACTCATGATGGTCACGTAGTGCAGGGGCTTGGAGATGGCCACGTAGCGGTCAAACGCCATGACAGAGAGAGAAAAAATGTCTGCCCCACCTAGGAGGTGGAAGAAAAATATCTGCATCAGGCAGCTTGTATAAGATATTGTCTTTTTCTGTGACAGAAGGTCCACCAAGACTTTTGGAGCAGTGATAGAGGAAAAGCAGATGTCAAGGATGGCTAGATTGAGGAGCAGGAAGTACATGGGGGTGTGAAGGCGAGATTCACAGGTCACAGTGACTATGATGAGGAGGTTTCCCAACAGAGTTGTCATGTACACAAAACATAAAAAAAGAAATAAGACCAAGCTCAGGTCTTGGGACTGAGTAAGTCCCAGAAATATAAATTCTTTTACTCTGGTGCTGTTTCCTAACTCCATTGAATCATATTTCGTCTTTCTTGTATATCTTGGAAAAAAAATAAATAGTGTTATTCAGAAAGTGTTTACTCTCCCTTAATAGATTCAGGTTATGGATTCATGTGTTAGGTCTGAAAATTTGTGAGTTATGACCATTACATGGGGTTATTGCTAACACATCCAAAATGACATCTTATTACACAAGCATGCATTCGTTCTTTCTTCTGCAAATTACAAATATTTTAGAATACATATAACAATAATGTTCTAAGATGGAAGTTCTAAGTATTCAAGACAAACAGAGGTGGATGTTAAATATTCAGGAAGGGACTTTTGTGGCATAAGAAATATAAAAATGGAGTTAGTTTGGTGTGTGAATAAGGCCATGTTTCTTTTGTGTGACTAGAACACTTTGAGTTCCACAGGGTTGCAGGTGTTTATTTTTTTCCCGCCCAGACTGAATGCTCCATTAAAATTGTTCTAAGAACCCCTATCTGCAAAATGGTCCCCTTTGGATTGAATTCTATAGAAGTACCTCCCCCTCATCTTTTAAAAATCACAAATTTAGTTCCATGAAAAATTAGAAAACTTTAAAGCCATAAAATTCTTCTTTGTTGTTTTATTCTTCTGTAAGGGAACCTCTTTGTTTCTACCTTTACTTTAATCTACTTTAGGTACCAACATCCCTGGCTGGTGAATAGCTCCTCAGCTATGGAAATAAAAGTATTACTCACAACTTCTCTTCTGTTCGTTGTTTAAGTTTCTTTCTTAAAAATTAATTTTTATTGAGCTATCATTGACATACTTTAGACCGCATGTATTTAAAGGGTATACTTTGGTAAATTTTAATATAAATATATACCTATGATACCATCACTATAGTTAAGACAGTGAACATATCTATCACCCAAAAAGTGTCCCTGTGACCCTCTGTAATCTGTCCCCTCTACCCTTCTCTCTTTATGCAACCACTGATCTGTTTTTTGTCATTATACATTAGTTTGTGTTATCTAGCATTTTCTATAAATGCAATCCTACTATATGTATTTTTGGTTTTTTGCTCTGGCTTCTTTCAGTCATAAAATTCATCCATGGTTTTGTGTGTACTGCTATTTTGTTCCTTTTTATTGTATGGCTATACCACAGTGTGTTTGCCCATCCACTTGTTGATGAGCATTTGAGTTGTTTCTAGATTTTGATTGTTACAAACATAGCTGCTATGAACATTCGTGTTCAGGTCTTTGTGTAGACACATGTTTTCCTTTCTCTTGGGTAGGTAGCTAGATGTGGAATGGCTGTAACTCTTAATATTCAATAAGAACAGAAGAAACAACACAATGAAGAAAAAAGACAAATGATTTGAATAGATGATTCAACAAGAAGGTACAGGAAGAGCAAACGAGTAGGTGAAAAGACGCTCAGCATCATTTGTCACTGGAGAAATGTAAATTAGAAAACAGTGTATATTAGAATGAATGAAATAAAAAAATATGAATATACCAAGAGTGGGTGAAGATATAGAGAAACTGGAACTCTAGTGGGAATGTAAAACCACGCAACCACTTTGGAAAACAGTCTGGAGGCTTCTCAAAATGGTACACGTATACTTACCATATAATCATGTAACTTTTGGATTCCCTCCTTTTATTCTTTGTGAATCCTTGCGAAGGAAGTGACCTTAGTTTCTTTCTTCCCCATTTATCTCCCTTTTTCTTCCCATAATCAGAAACAAAGAAGGGTAAAATTTTCTCTCCTCCCATTTTTTGGGTGTGTTTTCCAGTTCAAATGAAGATATTTCTTATCATGTAGCTCACTTTCCCTTCAAGTTTTCTTTCCTCTCTATGCAATTTTGTCCAGAATCTATTTAATACAGAAAACTAAAAAACAAGCTACCAAGAGGTATCCTGGCTTAGAGGTGGATGCCTGGTGGACTCTGGTACCACACCGCCGGTTCGAGTCCCCGCTGAACACTCACTGGCTACACTAACACGAGCAAGTTGCTGCACCCCTTGGCCTCAATCTTTGCATCGGTAATTTGGGGACAATAACACGACCTTCATATGATTTTTGTGAGGATTAAATGAATTAATCTATATAAAGCATAGATTTATACAGAGCAATTGCCTAATCTATAATAAGAGTGCTTGTATATGTGTCATCTTAAGGAAAAACTCTGGATTAATAACTCTCACAGCCACACGGCTTCTTCAATATACTGACAATCTTTCAGAGGAGCTATATGTTTCCCACACATGTATCCTCAGACAACGTCATGAGAACATACTGTTTTGAGGGAAATAGGAGGTATTTTTCTTCCAGTGGCCCAGAGAGTGGTGGCAGCGTATGATAGTGAGAAGAACACTGGCTTGGTTTGGCTTCTCGTCTGACATCTTAGCAGAGCAGAGAAGTTCAGTGCGGTGGATCGAGAGCCATCTGGGCTCAAGTCCTGGCTTTGCCACCGTGTGATTTGGGCAAGTGGGTTTCTCCACTCAGTTCATTAGCATTAGATCATACCCTTTTTGTCCAATCATACTTCTGCACGGCTGTCCATACTTTGTTGAACCTAAGCATAAAAATGGACAGTTTCTCCTGTATCTTTGGGTCTTCCTTCTGAAGGCTCCTGTGTCACATAAAACTATGGTCAAATAAATTTTTATGCCTTTTGTCCTATTAATCTGCCTTTTTTCAGTTGATTTTCAGCAAACCTTCAGAGGGTGAAGGCCCTTATGCTAAAAACTTTTTATATTTTGGTAAATCTAAAGAAGAGTATATAGGTATTTATTATACTAGTCTTCCAGCTTTTCTGAGAGTTTAAAATATTTCATTTTTCTCTGTAGGTTTAAATATGGGCTAAGAACGACCTCTGTCGATTTCAGTCTATGGAGATCCATCTAGAAAGAAGCCTGAGAAAAATCTCTTCTCTGTACAATTCAAGAGGTCCCAGAAAACAAAAACTGCCTTTTTGCCAATTCTAAACTGACCTCATTTCTATGTCTCTCATTTCACAATGTTCTTTTTGTTAATATTTCTAACCTGTGCTGTCTGTTACTGAAGGTTCTTCCTGGCATGCAGCATTGTTTACATATTGCATTACTTGTAGTCAACATGTATTTGTGAATCTTAATGATTACACCTAGATCTCAATTTTTCTAATTGTTATTTTTTCACTGTGTGTAGACACTCAACCACCCCAGGTACACATACTCACGTACAGTTTTATCTCTTACCTAAAATCTCTAACCTTCTTTTAGGAGCTTCAACATCTTAAATAATGTTCGCATGAACCTTGGGAATCATTCAGCTGCAGAAAATTCTGTTAAACACCCCTCTGAAGGCCAGTGATTTCCGTGGCTTCTCTTCTATCTTGGTGTGGAAAGGACTTGGGGAATAGTATTTTCTTGGCTCTTCCAGGCTGATTCACAGTGCCCCACCACATTTATCAATTTCTTAATCCCAAAACTAGTGTGAGAATTGTCAGAGGGATCATGGTTTGATGTGCCTCTGGAAACATGCTGCTGATGGTGAGGTTGTTTCAGTGGGAGTAATTAAGAAGTGTTGCAGGCACATATGCTTAGGAATACACTTTTGGTTTAGGGTCTAAAATTTTCTAAAGGCAACTGAATGAGTGAGTCCCCTCATCCTATAATGGGAAGAAAGGTTGTGTTGAAATGTCCAATTATCTTTCTTAGACAGCCCAAATAACACTATTCTCAGTGATCAGAGGGCATCTTGCCTGTGAGTACATGTGGTACAAATAGACAGGCGGCTGATGAGGGGACTGGACCCGATACCAAGTCTTTCCCTGCTGTTCTATTTCCAGGTCTAACCACATATACAAAGAGAACTGGAAATGTCAGGGGCTTCAAGGTTTGGGGGCAGGCCCATCCCTTCTCCCTATCTCAAAACTTTATTCACCAGGAATCCTCCAGTTCGGGAAGAGGTTGAAGCAGGCACAGGACAGAGCAGCATGGCTGGCTGTCTACACCAAGAAAAAGAAATATTAGGATGCAAATTCGTACACAGGCTGAGAAAGATTTCTCACATAAAGATTAGGTTATGTAGAAGTAAAGTGTTTATTTTACTTCCCAAATGTGGGAAGGCTTGACACGAAAGAAGGAACGGAAATTGTTGGCGCTGAGCAGAAGAAACTCAGGATTTTTATGGGGACAAAGAGAAGAGAGAAAAATAGTTACAGCTGTCTGCTGGTAGCAGAAGCAGCTGTGAAGCAGTTGAGTTTCTTTTCCGTTATTTTTTTTTCTTTTCTCGTGAGGCTGGCTTCGTCAGAGTCCTTGGAATCTGGTTCTGGCAGAGCTGGGAGGGAGCTCGCACCTCACCGTGCTGTCCTCTTAGGGCTCTTCAAGGCTGTTAAAATGAACTCTTAGAGGTAACAGTCAGGCTTAAAGACAAGGAGTTGGGCCCCAGGTGTTTAATCAAACAAAACAAAAGGGGCAGTTGTGCTGTGAGTTTTCTCCTTAAAGGGGCAATTATGTGCTGTGAGTTTATTCCTCTTACTTTCTGTTTGATAGTTTATCTTTCTCTGTTAGCTAGTTTATTAACAAGGCTGTCCTTTTAAGAAAGTTCAGTGAAACAAGACACCCAGATGGCCACATGGTGAGAAACGTGATTCCACTCCATAGCTAGCTATATTGGTTGACCATCTTTAAGATTTACAGTTTTAAGGCCTTTAAAACTAAATATTGGCTATAATAGCTCCCATTGTCTGCCTAGGATGCTTCAACAATAGAGGGCTGACTGCTGGCTTTCTTCCTCCTTTTGGCCCCAGACAGCCTTCAGGTGGCATGGTTCTGCTTCCTTCTGTGGGCCAAAATCTCCCTGAACTTATTTTTCCTGAGTGTCCAGACCAACCTGCTTCTCTCCAGCCACAGCCAGAATTAAATGTAGTAGGTCTAGCTCTGCTGCTGACAAAGATTACCAACCAGACTACTTAATTTTACAGCACTAGTTTTGAATGGCTGCTTGGGTTCAGGACTTCCCCACTTGCAAAGTGTAGGGATTTGCTTTACATTTGCATAACTCAGTCAAGGTGTCCCTTTCAAAATGACAAATTCCAGCATCCAACCTAAATAAATAAATAAACGGGGGAGGTAGGAATTGCTTCAGGCTCCCCAAATGGCAATTTGGCAGGGTATTCCTTTGTAATATCGACTAAGACTTCCCACTACCACCCTGTTCTCATTCTCAAGGGCCTTTGGAAAAGAATAACATTTTGAACGTAGACAAAATGTTTAGAGAAGCATCCTGATAAAAAATATAAGAACAATATTTATTGAGACTTCTATGGGCTTGGCACTTTTTAAAAAATAAACTTTTAATTTTAGATTAGGTTTATAGAAAGTTTGCAAGAATATTACAGAGAGTTCCTGTATACCCAATACACAATTTCCCTGTTAACATTATAATGGTACATTTGTTACAACTAATGAACCATATATTGATAAGTTATTATTAAAGTCCATTTATTTTTGGATTTTCTTAGTTTTTAACTTATTGTCCTTCTTCTGCTCCAGGATCGCACCCAGAACACCAGATTACATTTAGTCAACAGGCCTCCTTAGCCTCCTCTCGGCTAAGACAATTTCTCAGACCTACCTTGTTTTTGATGACCTTGACAGTATTGAGAAATCCTGGTCAGGTATTTTATAAACTGTTCTTCAATTTGGATTAGCCTGATGATTTTCTCTTGGGTACACAGGGGTTATAGGTTTTTGGGAGAAAGTACACAGAGGTCAAGTGCCATTTTTATCAATCACATCATATCAAAAGGTACATACTATTAACATCACTGATGATGTTAAATTTGAACACCTGGCTGAGGTAGTCTTTGTCAGATTTCTCCAGGTTTTTTTTTTTTTAATATTTTACTCTATGAGAGGAGATCACTATTCATAACTCACATTAATGGAGTTGGGAGTGATGCTCCACCTCCTTGAGGGTGGTGAATCAACATACATTATTTGGAATTCTTCTGCATGTGAGATCTCTCTATTTTCCTCCATTTGTTTATTTATTCAATCATTTATTTATATCAGCGTGGACTCACTCATGGATATTTGTTTTATACTTTGAGCTATAATACAACACTACATTATGTATTTTGTGGCTTGGATTGTTCCAACTTTGGCCATTGGGAGCTCTTTCGGTTGGCTCCTGTGTCCCTTTGACATACTGCATTGTTTTGTTTTTTGAAAGTTTCCTTGCTTTTTGGCACTACAAGATGTTCTGGGCTCATGTTGTGTATTCCCTGCCTTAGCTGGGATCAGCCACTTCTCCAAGGAACACTCGTTCCTTTTTAAGAAAAAATGAAAATGATATTTATTTCACAATTTGGAAATATAAATAACACATTAAATGGTAACAGAAGACCCAAAATAAAACAAAAAATTGACATTTCATATCATTTATCATTTCCAGGCACAGCATATGTTGATGAATATAAAAAGTAAATTTTATTTTTATCTATTTTTTTTCCAGCTTTGACTACATGGATGCTTTGTGGGAAGCTCAATTCCCTAAGAAAATCCTACAGCTACACCGACTCCTACGATGTAACTAAATGAGGTTCACATTTGGCTCCTACTGGGAAATAAATTTCTATTCTTGGGGACTATGAACAACTGCCTTAGGCAGAGCAGTTACTGAAGTGTGACACAGAAGCACTGGAAGGAGCCCTTGGATCTGAAGAGGTCATGGAGGTGAGAATGAAGGAGCTCTCCATGGGCTCATGGCCACACTGCATGAGGGAGTTCTCACACGTGTAGTCAGGAAACCCACACTGTGTCCACTAGCAAATCCGTCTAGCTTGACCTTTAAAGTTTTCAAATTTCTCACCATGTCCACCATCACTACCCTAAGTCATGTCCTCATTATTTCTCTCCTGGGACTATTGTAGCAGGTTCTTAATTGATCTCCCTGTTTTTGTCCTTATCTCTTTTCAGTCTGTTCATAACAGTGGCCTCTGTAATCTTACCAAAATATGCATTATTGTTCTACTCTTCAAAGCTCTCCAAATGCATTCCATCTTACTCAATGTGAAAGTTGAAAGCTTTGCAATGGTCTACCAGGTTGTGAGGACCTGGTCTGGAGACTCCATCATCTCTCTGACCTTGGTGCAGGTATGCCTCCTCGATTCCTTGCTCCCTCCATCTACTCACAAAGGCCTCCTTGATGTTTCTTGGGCCCTCTGGGCATATCCTCACCTCAGGGCCTTTGCATATCTGAATTGTGAACTGAGATCTTGTTTTGTTTCACTATGTAAACATTTTTCTGGCTTCAACAATTTTAAGATCTAGGATTTACCTTCAGAAATGGGGAAAAATCCTCCCAGCAGCTGAAAATAGCATATTAAGTAAACAATAACCAAGGTGATATATCGAATAATGTTTTTCACTTTATGAAAGTGAATGAAGCCTTTTGAATATATATACATAACCTGAAGAAATTTCATAGCTTTCAATCATTTTTAGGGAGTTATATCTTCAGAGTATAAAAATGTATTAATTATTTTCTTAACAATATCCTCCAATGATTTGAAGAGCCGAAATGAGTGAGAGGCAATATTCATTCATTGAGTGTTTTAATTCAACAACTTTTTAGTAGTGTTCCCTATATTCCTCTTGTGCTAGGTGCTGGGGATATGAAAGAGAACAGGAAATTTGAAACAGGGCCCCGATGCTGTGCTAGAGCTAAGCACCGGCTGCTGAGGGAATGCATGGAAGGGGTGGCCAGTGGGCCTGGGGTGCAGAGGAAGGTCAGGCTAGGACTTTGCTCAAGGTCACAGAGCTCATAATTGGTGAGATCCATATTCTAACTCAAGCTGTGCTAACTCCAAGACACCTGCTCTCAAACACTGGAGGGTGAGCTTTAGATTAAACAAATCTTTAGGTGAGAGTTATTTAATTTGTTCATATTACAGAATTGGAGGAGAAATTTAATTTGGATGTGTTTACTTCATTAGGATGTGATCACTTCATGAAAGATCTTATGGAACCTCAGTATACAATCTGCATTATGTTTCCAATGTGTCTCTCAGCTCCTTTTCTGGTAACAGTACAGGAAGGTAGTGGCAATGTCTGAGTGTATTTTGATTTCATTTCCTTTATTTTTTCCAAAGCTGTATTACATAACAATATAAACCTCTCCTGCTAATAATTTTATTTCTGTACTTTCTTCTGTGATACAAAATCCATCTTTTTATGTTATTATGACATGCTGATCAGAATATTTTAAAAGTCATGTGTATCTTATTAATAGATTTAGAAAAATTAATTAGAAATCAGTGAATAGACTCTATTTGCTGGGCAAACATTTCTAAAGGTGGTGAGAGAAGGGAAGTACCAGGCTACACCTGTCAGAGGGTATGAGCCTTCTCTTCAGTCTCCTCATGGCTGATTTCATCTCCTAGTTCCTCAGAGTGTAGATCAATGGGTTCAGCAGAGGGGAGACGACAGTGAAGGTGACAGACACGGCCTTATCTGTGGGGAGGGCAGTGAAGGGTCGGGCATAAACATAGATGCAGGGCACGAAATGCAGGGTCACCACAGTGATGTGGGAGGTGCAGGTGGAGATGGCTTTCCTCCTGCCCTCACCTACCTGAGACCTCAGTAATAACAATATGACCATATAGGATACCAGGAGCAAAAAAAACCATAGTGTGGTGAGCAGTCCATTGTTGGAAATCATCAAGTGTTCAAGTATGAAAATATCTGTACAGGCAAGTTTGAGGACCTGAGGGACATCACAGTAGAAAGTGTCAAGGACACTGGGTCCACAGAAGGGGAGTGGGAGCAACAGGGAAATCTGCACGATGGAGTGGACAAAGCCCCCCACCCAGGCAGCCACTATCAACCCAATGCAACGGCCTCTACTCATGATGGCCACATAGTGCAGGGGCCTGGAGATGGCCACATATCGATCTAATGCCATCACTGATAGAGAAAATACATCCGCCCCTCCAATAAGATGGAAGAAGAACATCTGAGTGAAGCAGCCATTGAAGGAGATGGTCTTTCTCTCAGACAGAAGGTCTACCAGAACCTTGGGAGCTGTGATGGAGGAAAAGCAGATATCGGCAATAGATAAATTACGAAGCAAAAAGTACATTGGGGTGTGAAGGCGAGATTCACAGGTCACGGTGACCATGATGAGGAGGTTTCCCAGCACAGTTGTCACATACACCAAAAGCAGGAAAAGAAATAAGACCAAGTTGACCCCTTGATTCTGGGATAGGCCAAGGAAAATAAATTCTTTTACCTTGGTGCAGTTTTTCATCTCCATGGAGTCATCTTCTTTTTGCTCTTTTGTTTCAAGCTATGTCATATAAAAACACCGGGCTATTTATTTTGTTGTCCTCCTAAGCACCTAGAGTACAATTCAGAAGCTTTCCCATGTGGTTGTAGTGTTTGCAATTTGTTGAGTTGTCCACATTTTTAAGATTGCAGTTTGGTGATCAAATCAAATCATCACGTGCAAAATCATTCAATAATTATGTTCCTATAGAACTATTTTGGGAAAGAAAATATGTTAAGTAGTGACATTTACGTAGCTCATTTTCAAAAGATTAATTACCAAGGTTCGGTTTTGCAGTTTTGGTATGAAAGTCCCAATGTAATAAATCTTTTCTCTATTTATTCTGCTTTAACAAAATATTTTTGAGGAAAAGAAATAATAAAGATCAGAGCAGAAATAAATGAAATTGAAACCAAAAAACCCCCAACAATACAGAAGATCAACGAAACAAAATGTTGTTTTTTTTAAAAAAGGTAAACAAAACACACCTTTAGCCAGACTAATAAGAAAAAAAGACAGAAGACCCAAATAAAAAAAACCAGAGATGAAAAAGGAGACATTACAGCTGATACTGCAGAAATCCAAAGGGTCGTTAGAGACTACTGTGAGCAACTATTTAATACATGCCAATAAATTGGAAAACCTAGAAGAAATGGATAAATCCTAGACACATACAACCTACTAAGATTGAACCAGGATGAAATCCAAAACCCGAATAAACCAATAACAAGTAACGAGATAGAAGCAGCAATAAATAGTCTCTCATCAAAGAAAAACCCAGGACCCAATGTCTTCACTGCTGAATTCTACCGAGCATTCAAAGAAGAACCAATACCAATCCTCCTGAGACTATTCCAAAAAATCAAGGGGGAGGGAATACTCCCAAACTCGTTCTACGAGGCTTCTATCACCCTGTTACCAAAACCAGACAAAGACACAACAACAACAAAAAAGAAAACTATAGGCCATCTCTGATGAATATAGATGCAAAAATCCTCAACAAAATACTAGCAAACCGAATTCAACAACACAATAAAAGATTATTCATCATGATCAATCATCTCATTCCTGTTAAAATGGCTTTTTATCAAAAAGACAGACAGTAACAAATGCTGGCGAGGATGTGGAGAAAGGGGAAGAATCCCTCGTACACTGTTGGTGGGAATGTAAATTAGCGCAAGCACTATGGAGAACAGTATGGGAGTTCCCCAAAAAACTAAAAATAGAACTACCGTATAACCCAGAAATCCCATTCTTGGTTATTTATCCAAGGGAGGGGAATTCAATATATTGAAAAAATATCTGCACTCCCATGTTTACTGCAGCACAATTCACAATAGCCAAGATTTGGAATCAACCTAATGTCCACCGATGGATGAATGGATAAAGAAATTGTGGTCCATATACACAACGGAATATTATATAGCCACAAAAAGAATGAAATCCTGCCATTTGCAACAACATGGATGGAACTGGAGAACATTATGTTAAGTGAAATAAGCCAAGCACAGAAAGACAAATCTCACATGTTCTCACTCCTTTGTGGAAGCTAAATATTAAAAACAATTGATCTCATGGAAACAGAGAGTAGAATGATAGTTACCAGAGGGTGAGAATGGTAGCAGGGAGGTGGGACTAAAGTGGGGATGGTTAATGTGTACAAAAATATAGTTAAATATAGATAGATAGTTAGATAGAATGAACAATATTTGATAGCACAACAAAGTGAGTATAATCAATGATAAGTTAGAGTATATTTGACAATAACTAAAAGAGCAGAATTGTAATGTTCCTGACACAAAGAAATGATAAATGCCTGAGGTTTTGGATACCCCAATTACTCTGATTTGATTAATTCACATTATATGCCTGTATCAAAATATCATATGTCCCCTATAAAGGTATACAACCATTATGTACCCATAATAATTAAAAATAAAAAAATTTAAAAAGAGAAAATATTTTCATTGCTTTTTGTCATTTATGCTGCTTTGGGGGTCAAAGGATTTGGCTTCCCTAAAAGACAAAGGTGAAAGTATCATCTGCAGGTTTACATTTTTGTTTTAACTGCTCCTGGTTTATTATTATTATATATTATCAGTTATTTTTCTACACTTTTTAAGAATATATTTTGATAAGGACCCATAGAATTTTGAAAGGTAATTTATTTTTTCCCAACAGGAAGAGTTTCCCTGCTGAGAGAGGCAGTAGGATGTAGTGCAGAGAGCTCTCTATTAGGAGATTGGAGCATTGGTTCTACCTGGTCCTTATTCTGCCATCAACTAGCTAAATGATTGCAGCTCTGACTCCTTAACTCTAAACTGTGTTGGATGGATTCTGTGTGGATAATATCAGTTTGAGCCCGCAGAAAGGAGGAGGAATCTGAGGCAAGGGGAGATTCACTTGAGAGGCTACAAGACTGAATGAGGGTGCAGACCCCTGGATCTGAATGCAGATGCCCAATTTCAAGCTCTGCCAAAAGGCAGGAACAGACTAGCGACCTACTTCCTGTCCTGTTCCTCCTTCCTCCCTTCTGCCTCCACCATCAGTAGATCCACCTGTAGGTGGCTGGGAAAAACCAGTTGGAGAGTTATGATGCTCTTCACATGCCAAGACTTAAAGTGTCTTGCGAGTGATTCTCTTATGTATTCCTATGAAGAAGGGTTTTTTATTTCTTCCCTACAGATGAAGAAATGATGTTGAGAAAGGTGAGCTCATTTTCCCAAACTCACAACAGTAGTAAATGGTGGAACTGAAATTCAGATGTGATTCTGTGTAGCTCCAAAGTCTACATTCCATCTGCTGCAACATACAATCATTAAGAATTCAACTGACCAGAATTATTTTTTTGCATTAATTTTAGGGTAAAGGTGGCCGAAAAACTGTCTCAGATGAGATATTTATATAAAAAATTATAAAATTCCAACATAATTTTGGGGTCAGCATAGGTTCAACCCAATCTCCCACCCCTTCTGTACCACCCTTAATAAGATTGTACAGCTGGAATTGATGTCATTAAAATGGAACCTGATTCCCTAAAATTAGATTCGATTACATTCCTGGCACTCCATTTATTAGGGCAAGTGAGAAGGCATTCATTTCGTCAATGAGTCCTTTCGTCCTTCAACACACATTTTGTGATTCTTATAGTGTGACTGGAACTCTGCTAGTACTAGCAATATACACATGAGCACAGCAGAGTTCTTATTGTGGAGCATTTTTCAGTCTGATGAGAAATACAAATATGTAAGTGTCTAAACATACATGGGATATGATATTGGCACAAATATAGTGCTGAGGGAGCCCAGCACAGCTCTGTCTGGGGATGGTGTGGGAGGGTTTCCTAAAGGAGGTGAAGCTTTCACTCAGTCTTGATGAATTTCTAAGAAACAGAAGTAGGGATATATCATGCAAAGGAAACAGCCCATATAAGCCCAGTCAGTGGTGAAAATAACATACTTGTACAGAGAACACTGGAAAATGCAGTATGGTTGGCACAGAGTGGGGGCGTGTGGAATGGAGGGAGATTTTTATTTGTAACAGAGAATTTCTTACCTCATTAATAAAAGATTTATTATTACCCTCAATGGTTCTTAGGTATTTGGTTGGTGAACGATTGCCCTAAACCTACCGACCTTCTCACTCTCGTATTCAGCATTATAAAACCTAAAATTTTCTGCCATGGTGGGTAGGGCAGTGTCCTTTGACTCTTTTACTGTCCACTGTGATCCGTGATCTTATAGTATTACGTGCTGGGGCGTGTTCTGGAAGGTAGTGATGGAAGGTTGTGGCTCTTGCTTGAGTGTTAGGGAGATAAAAAGATAGTGACCCTCTTCTGAGAGGCGGCCCCTACTGTACCAGTCACCCTTTCCTCTGCTCTTTCCCTCTTTGGATCAAAACTAAGAGGGTGGTGGGGATGCATAGCAGTGAGAGACATTGGGGTCATTACAGTAATGCCTGTTTTTATAAGCTGTTATTGATCATTTGAAGGAAAATTTGTAATTATTATTACTCGATTACTTGCTCCACCTTATACATAGTCAGCGTACACTTACTGTGATCTTCAAATATACATGAATAAATTAGGCCACATTGTTAAAGTGTTTACAAACCAATAGAAGTGGATGATTTGTGCAAATTAATGAACATGGTGCATGATAAAAAGTGATAGGTGTTGCTAGAGAAGTACAGATAGATTTGGGAGGCACAGCATATGTGATAGGAGATATGATCATTTCCAGCAGTAACAAACACAATTTTTAAGTCCTTTGTATGTGTGGAGTGATGGAAAAGTTTATTTGATTCTTACCACCACCCGTTCGGTAAATGTGTACTAGTGCTAATCTTGTTTTTACATGGAATATCGCATGAGTCTATGTTGGGTGCAAGGAAAGATCATGAAATGGAAGGGGTGGAAGCAGGATGGAAGATGCAGTGTTTTATTTTTCCACCTGAATTCAGTCCATATAGGTTGAAATTTTGTATTGCAAGAACATTTGACAATGTCTGTCTGAACGTAAGCATTTAGCAGAAAGTGGCTCTGGAAACCCTTTTCACGTTGACCTTAGTCTGATGTGGCCTCACCAATAAGCAACTCAAAGGGTCACATCAAATGCATGATGCCTTCTCTTACACCAAAAGGACCACATTTCTGCATCCCTTTTTTACACAACATCCCTCTTCAGGATTTTTAACACCTACCTTTGTTGTTTCTGTCAGTGAGATGATCGTCTTGGCTCTGAAATATTAATTATATCTGGAAAATATTCAAAGTCCGATTAGCTATACATCATCAATAACAATATCTCAATTTTAATATGCATAACCTTAAACTTGGCTAGAAGTTTAATGTCTTAACCTAGTTCCTTTGATCCTAAAACTCAGACTAAAAATTGGGTGCTGTTAGGTACAGCGCATAACAATTGGTAACATTAATTCCTGAAAATTTTGTCTGAAGGTAAAGCCCTTTGGAGGACTGAATATCTTAGTATCTTTGATATACTTGCAGGAAAGAAAGGGTAAACTCAAGGAATCACATCTTTAAAGTTCTTCCACTGTGTTCCTGTCTTATGTCCAAATCCCTGAGCCTCAGGCTTAGTGTAAGAATTGCAGAGAGAATGTTATTGGACAAGGGGGTGAAACCAAGTGGCTGATTTCACTGTTGGTGATGGAGTTTCAATGGGAATTATTAAAATGTTACCAAGACGTGTACATGTGTAAACGCACACACATATATGGAAACATTTTGGTTGGTGTCCAAATTTTTTAGAGGCAAAAAAGGAAATGTATCCCCTTAACCACAGCTCAATCAGAATTGCATACAACTTGCCAAATGCAATACCCAAGAGACTTTGAGTCCAATTTGCATAGCTTGCAAGACTCAGAGGACACTACATACATGTGAGTTTCAATTAGATTGCTGAAAACCTAGAAGAAATCAGACCTCACATCATTTGCTACCAGTCCAGTTTCTAATTAAATACAAGATGATTGTAGCCCCATGATGTTTCTATAAGTATGGATAAACAGAGACATGACTTAGATGATATTTGGGTAATACATATTTTTCCTGTTTTCCAACAGTCTACTCACGTGGAATCTCTGAAGTTGGAGAGAGCTAGGCTGCTGTATGTTAGTAAAACTCTGCACACAAATACAGTAGTTATTTTTATGGACCCAGCATGCTTCTGCTGTGCGACTCTGCTCAGTACTTATTTTTAGACTAAGTACAATTTATTGAATGGTTTGACATTATGTAGAACCCACTTGCACTGTTTCCAGAATTACAATGAGTTTGGATTGACTTGGGTTTTCATTTTGTTTTAGTGCATTAAACCAGTCTACAAAGATAAGAACAGCATGAGATAGGTCATGCGTGTTGAGACGGATGATGCTTGGTTTTTGCCTTTTCTGAAGAGTAGTGACCTGGGCCTGGTATAGAGTGAATGGGACGTTACCACCATCCTCTTCTGTCTTAGTCACTGAGGTCTGACTAGAGTGAGAAGCAGAAGATACAAGGAAAGAAGAGAACCAATTAGTGAAAGGAACAAGGATGTGCTTTACCTAAAAGTTTCGTGGGTAAATTGTATTAACATGTATGGAGACTCTTTTTGTTTTTCTTGTGTCTATTCCATTTTTTTCCTTTTATTTCAGAATATTATGGGGTGTATGGAGACTCTTGACTGAGACGCATTTTGTAGGCAATGGATCTGAGAGGAGTGTCTCTCAGTGAAGGCGGAGAGAGGGATGAGTTGGACCCAGACAAACCTGAATCTCTTTTGGAATTTTAGTACTGGGGAATGGAGTTTCAAGATTTTAAATTTAATTTGGAGCAAGAATTGATATGTGAACAGGATACAGGGACGACATTCATGTCAGACAGGGACTTTGTTATTATATAAACTCTCTGGCAGCTGTGATTTATATCAAATATAAGTACATACAAGTATAAAAAACTATTCACTCAACGGTTATTTCTCAAGAGTCTATTTTATATCCAAAGCAGTGAAAATACAGCAGTGAATGAAATAGACCCCAATCCTGTCTTCATGGGAGCTTGTGTTCTAGTGGGAGAATACAGATAATAAGTAAAGTAAATAAATAAAATGTATAGGGTGTGTTGTTGATAAATAGAACAAAAACAGTTCATCAGGGCAGTGAGATAAAAAGGATTGGGTAGGGGCTGCGTTTTACTAAAGGGTGTCAAGGTAAAAGGGGGCATGTTTTTGAAATATCAAGGAGGCCAGTGTTCAGCAGAGGATGTCAAGATTACGTAAGACCAGCAGGCTATTGTGAGAATTTGGTTTTTATTCTGCGTGAAATTGGGGAATTTAAGCACAGAACTGACATGATCTGTCATACAGGACCATTCTTGCAGCTGTGTAGTTAATAGACTGAAGAAGAACACTGGACACCTATATACCCCTACTGAGATATATAAATATTAATATTTTGATGAGCAAATTTTAGTTCTAATTTAAAAAATCAGTTTTGTAGAGTTTTAATACAGAGGGAATCTTTTGTGTTTGGCTTTTTACTTATGTTTTTGAGATTCATCTGTTTTGTTGAATGTATTAGTTGTTCCTAGTCATTGCTGAATGGTATTCCATTGAATAGCTGCTTCACAGTTTGTTTGCCCAACTATCTGTTGATGGACATTTGAGTTATTTCTAGGAGAATACACATGAGGCAAAGTCTGAGAGGATTCCAAATGTGTAGCATCCATCTTCCTCAGGGATGTGCCACCGTCTAGGCGTTGAAATGTGCCAGTTCTCAAAAAGTATTGCCAACCAGAGAAGCTTCAGTGTCCAGAGTTTTTATTGAGGCTTCTTGATGTAGGTATGGTTGATTGAAACGTTGGCAATATGATTGAGCTCAATCTCTAGCCCTCCATCCCCTCGCCCAAATCAGGTCAATATTGGACACAGGTTTTTATTTCTCTTGGGTAAATAACTAGAGGTATAAGGGCAATTATATGGTAAGTGTAAGTTTAACTTTATAAGAAACTGCCAAACAGCTTCCCAAACTGATTGTACCATTTGGCATTCTAAACTGCAGTCTTCCAGTTGCTCCATTTTTTCCCCAATACAATATTGTCAGTGTTATAATTTTAATTATTCTGATGGGTATGTGGTAGTATTTCATTATGGTGTTAATTTGCATTTCCCTGATAACCAGTGATGTTGAGCATTTTTCATGTACATAATGACTATTTATGTAATTTATCTTGTTTTTGTGTTTATTCAAATTTGTTGCCATTGTAATTTTTTTCTTATTTTGAGTTTTAGAAATTCTTCATGAATTTTTGATATAAGTCCTTTATGAGAAATATGGATTGCAAATAGTTTTGCTTAGTCTACAGCTTGTTTCTTGGTGTATTTTGACATGCAAAGATTTTATTTATTCATTTTTTGTCATTAAGACTCATATTTCTTTATCAATTTTTTAACTAATCAGACATTTTATATATTTACTTTGTGCTGCCTCTCTGCTCTATGATAAAATGCCACAAATTTCCTCCTTTTTCAGGAGGAGACACATATAACTTTCCGAATCTTAAAGTTTTCATTTTTTGTATTAATTGATTTTACTTTACATTGGACATTTCCTATTAAGGGAGGCATCTTATGTCATTGTCATGTTTAGTTAGATGTTCCTTGGAATTGCTGATTTCATCCACAGGATATGGATTTTATTAACCTTGTAGATCATTTTATCATTTGCCTGCTTTATTCCTTTCTTAATTTTGTATGCCTCTTCAAGACTGAGGAGCAGAAATTTTAAATTTTGAAATTCAATATTTTCTATTATGTTTTTTGGATCTTGTCTAAAAGATTTTTGCATACCCCAAGATTGAAAACATTTTGTCCACTTTTTTTTAGAAAGTTTAATAGTTTGAACTTTCATGCTTAAATCTGTGATGTATTTCAAGCTAATTTCCTTTTGTATGATGAGAGGTAAGTGTGAAGGTTTATTTTTTCCCACATGGATATCAGTTGTTTCAGCATAATTTATCGAAAAGATGATTATTCATCCCCTCCCCCGTTGATTTTCCTTGGCACCTGTATTTAAATTCAGTTGACCATAAGCACATGTGTGTATTTCTGGGCTCTTTATGCATCTCCAATGATCTATGTCAATCTTTATGCTTATTTTACATGGCATTGATTTTACACGGCATCATAGCTGTGTGATAAGTCTTGAGTTCAGGTGATATAAGTCCTCCAACTTTGTTTTCTTTTACAAAGTTGTTTTGAATACTCTAGATCCTTTGCATTTCCATAAAAAATTTACAATCAGCTTAACAAATAAAGAAGGCCAGCTGAAATTTTGATTTGGATTGCATTTATCTATAGATTAGTTTAGGGATTAATTGAAATCTTAACAATATTGAGTCTCTCAATCTGCAAATACAATATATATGTATTTAGGACTTTTTTTTTTTTGAGACAGGGTCTCTCTATGTTGCCTGAGTTAGAGTACAATGGCTCTATATTATAGCTCACTGCACTGCAACCTTCAACTCCTGGGCTCAAGCGATTGATCCTCTTGCCTCAGCCTTTTGAGTAGCTGGGACCACAGGTATGTGCCACCACATCTGGCTAATTTTTTTATTTTTTCTAAACACAGGGACTCACTGTGTTGCCTGGGCTGGTCTCGAACTCCTGGCCTCAAGCAATCCTCTCTCCTCAGCCTCTCAAAGTGCTGAGATTACAGGCATGAGCCACTGCACCTTGCCAGAGATTGGTATGTCTGTCTATATCTATCCCTCTATCTATACGTACACACATTAGGCATGTGGTATTATTAGATATGTTAGGTGCAATTATCTAGTTTGTAGATAGAGTTATGCTATTGTTATAGAATGATTTAAGAAGCTTTCTAAAATTCATTAAAAAATTGGGAATTACTGCCTTCTTGGATATTTATTGGAAATCACTCACAAAGTCATTTGGGCCTGGTGCCTTTTCAAAGGATAGATCTTTGACAACCTTTTCAATTCATCTACAATTATTGATCTATTAATATTTTTTTCTTTCCCTATAGGCAATTTTCATAATCTATATTTTCCATGGAAATTATATCCTCTCTTCCATTTCATAAACTTTTAAACCTCTATTTCAACCATGGAGTCTTTATGGTCTTTTCCTTAGTAGGTTGCTAGGTCCCGGAGTGCATTCATTTCTGTGTTTAACTAGAAGAGTAGAACTCTTGAATGTGCCTGCATCTTTGCAAAACAAAAGGAGAGTTCCTGGAAGGGAATTCTGAGGAGTACCTGTTATCAGGGTCCCATGAGATAAGGGAAGCATCTTCATGGCTTCCAAAATGAGGAAGCTGTAGCAGTAGTAGCTTTGGTCTCCTGAAGTGAGGAAAAATAGGAGCTTCAAACATTTTTAATAGCGAGAAACTGATGAACTGTATATAAATAATGTAACATGTGTTGTAGACAATCAGAATTTGGTTATTAAAGGTCTGTTTCTTGCTAGTGAGTTGATGGCAGTCTTATGTGGATGTACATTCCTAAAACACAGGGATGACAAAACAAAACCTTTGTTTTTATCTGTCTGTCTTTGGAAAAGTGTGTGTGGGTGTGTGTGTCACAGGGACTGATTACCTTATATCTTTAAGTACCGAATTTATTAAGTCCTAAGATGAAGCGTTTCTTTCCTTCACATTTTAATATCCCTGAAATTAAGATGTGTCTTATGATTAATGAGACCTTGTAATATATTTCTTGAATGTGCTTCCTTTCTACTACACAGTTATTATTAAAGGGGCAAATGCATCTTACAGTGGATGACATTTTCAATTTAAGCATGGTAAGTATAGCTGCTATACAAAATACCTGAAACTGCACCTGTGTGCCTCTTTCTGTAAAGTGTAGGAGCAGTTCATTTGGTATCAAATGTTCTTACTGTTAATGAATCAATTACACATGAAATTTCAGAGAGTGCTCAACTAGCCCTTTACTTCAGATTCAAATACCCTATTCCCTCCTGTCCAGAGTCCATAAAGTGTTGAAAACTTGGGACTGGCTTCTCTAGCCTACTGAGCTTGTATTCTAGATTTGTGCCTGGGTGCGGTGCTGTTGCCTAGACTCTCGGGAGAGGCTTGTGGCCACCCACCCTTGGTTGGCAGACAGGCCCCCCTCCCACCTCTGGCCCTTCTTGCCTCTGTCTTTCTCTCCCTTACTCTCTTAGCTCCTACAGCCTCTCTGCTTCCAACAGAAGCATCATCCTCATATTACTTTCCTATTGCTGCTATAACAAACTTACCACAAACTTAGTAGCTTAAAGCAACACAAATTCATTGTCTTACAGTTCTGCAGATCTGAAGTCTGACATGGGTCCCACTGGGCTAAAATCAAGGTGTTGGCAGGCTGCATTCCTTTATGGAGGCTTTAGGACAGAATCGATTTCCTTGCTTTTTCTAGCTTCTTAAAGTCCTTGAAAGCTGACTGCACTCCTCGGCCTGTGACCCCTCTGTCTTCAAAAGCAAAGGCAAGTCAAATACTTCTCACATTGTATTACTCTGACCGCCTCTTCGGTCTACTCTTCCACTTTTAAGAGCCCTTGTTATTATATTGTGCCCACCCAGATGATCCAGAATAATCTCCCTAATTTTAAAATCAGTCTATTAGTAATCTTAATTCTGTCTTCAACCTTAGTTTCCCTTTGCTATGTAAAACAACATATTCACAGGTTCTGGGATTAGAAGGTGAATATTTTTGTAGGGGGATTATTCTGCCTACCACAGCACCCTCTTTTTGAGTTTCTGTACGTGTTTCCAGTCATTATGAAATCTTCAAATTATGAATGCTAGAGGAATTTTAGAATGTCATTTGGTAGTAAAACCTGACCTGACCTGAACTAATTTTGTGGCAAAATTTGATCTGAATTAATTTGAGGCCATCTGTAGTGTTTTTTTTTTTAATTTAAATTTTATTTTTTCCTAGAGACAGGGTCTTGCACTGTCACCAAGACTGGAGTGCAGTGCATCATCATAGCTCATGAGAGCCTCAAATCCTGGGCTCAAGCGATCCTCCTGCCTCAGCCTCTCGAGTTGCTGGAACTACAGATGTGAGCCACCATGCTCAGCTAATTGTTTTACTTTTTGTAGAGATGGGGTCTTGCTATGTTGCCCAGGCTGGTCCTGAGCTCCTGGCCTCAAGCACTCCTCCCGTCTCGGCCTTGCAAAGTGCTGGGATTACAGGTGTGAGCCCCCATGCCCAGCCCATAGTTTTTATTTATTATACTTAGTGGGACTATTCACACATTTTCCCATGGAAATATTAAAGTGTTTGGTTATCAGCTGTTCCCCATGGGAGAAATGGTGTAACATACAATACATTCACTATATAATCTCTCTAAAATCTAAGAAATCCTAAACTCCAGAACCTATCTGGTCCCAATAAATTAAATAAAGGAATGTAGTTCTGTGTTATTATTATTAGTCTTTAGTTACATTTCAGTGAACTTCTTACCTCGGTCTTACTAGGTTCACTCTAGAAGGAGGAGAGAGGAAATAAATCCCATCCTGCTGTATATGATTACATTTAGTTTGGGTATCCCAGGGATCTGTCAGTACATACTGAGAGTACAAACTGATTGGAGCCCTGAATGAATGAATTTCTACGTGCACAAACATTCATGTGCTTTGGGATGTTTCTATTCTATTGTGTACATGGGCTCCAACAACGTTTTTGAATCTAACCCTTTTTTGGTGACCTCGTAAAGATGCACACGTAGATGCTCAGGCCTTGAGTGTGACATCACAGTAAACTCTGATTCAGCCATTTCTATTTTCTCTGGCTTCCCGCAAGAAGCATGTGTTCAAGAAATAAAGTCAGTTTTAAATGCCAAAAGCTAAAGACAAACTAGAATTTGGTATCATCTTGTACATGCATTCATTTCCTTCCATTCCATAGATTCAAGCTGTGTTTCCTAATGGCTTCTTATGGGTCAGGCACTATTCTAGACACTGGAAATAGAGAGGAGAATTAGAAATACTAATTTGCCACTTTATGGGGTATTTTAGTACACCATGGTAAGGGAAATGACAAAGACTTGTACATAAGAAAAATGAAAATACTTACTGGGTTGGATATAGCTTTTTATTTTTTCATCTACTCCAACTGGCTTGTATCTGTGGTGGTGGTATGAACGGGAGGATAGGTAGTTCCAGATTCTTGCCATTTCTTTAGTTACATATTGGGGTTTTACAAAATCAGACTGTATAAATCCCAGGTCACATCTAATTCTGACAAAGTCACAGGAAGTGAAAGACAATAGGAAATTCTTAAAAGCTAAAGCTCTTTATGTATAGCAAATGGTTGTAGGGGGGTGTGCTAGTGTATTTTATAGGTGAATTGATTTTAAAAGAAGGTCCAAATTACTGACAAAGCAGAAGTGATAGAGAGCCATGTGTTCCAACAGTATTTAGTCCATAGTAGATGGTTATAAGTAGTCACAGGGTCTATTGATGAACTGGGACCTCGCTGCTGGGGCCCTGCTGTGTTGAGACAGATGTCCCTGTTGCCTACTGCACGTCTGGATGTCACAGCACTAGCCTTTACACCACTCTCTGGACACCAAAAAACTTCTCTTATATTTCACATTTGTGCCCTGCTTGCTGTCAGTTGCTCTTCAAAGTCTGTGTTCTTCTTGCTTAACTTTCTGCTGATGTTCCTTCTCAACATCACTGTGCCAAGTCACTGATGTTTTTTGTCTGTGCCATCCTGCTATAGTTAATTGTTTGTGGATGGCTGAGTCACAATATTTGACAGTTAATATTTTGAGAAAATGATTTAATTATATATTTGCATCTTCCTCCACAAACAATAATGAGGCTATTCTCCTTCAGAAAGCAGGAGCCTTTTCTTCAGTCTCCTCACGGCTGACTTCATCTCCTGGTTCCTCAGGGTGTAGATCATGGGGTTCAGGACAGGGATGATGATAGTGAGGGTAATAGAGACAGCTGTGTCCATGGGGAGGGCAGTGAAAGGTCGGGCATAGATATAGATGCAGGGCACAAAATGCAGGGTCACCACAGTGATGTGGGAGGTGCAGGTGGAGATGGCTTTCCTCCTGCCCTCCCCAGTGTGAGACCGCAGCATCATCAGGATGACTGTGTAGGACACAAGGAGAAAAATGAACCACAGTGTGGTGATCAGTCCATTGTTCGAAATCATCAGGAGCTCAAGAGCAAAAGTGTTGGTACAGGCGAGTTTGAGGACCTGGGGCACATCACAGTAGAAGCCATCAACAACATTAGGGCCACAGAAGGAGAGTGGGAGCAACAGGGAAATCTGCACGATGGAGTGGACAAAGCCCCCCACCCAGGAGGCCATGATGAGGGCCGTACATCGTCCCCTACTCATGATGGTCACGTAATGTAGGGGCTTGGAGATGGCCACGTAGCGGTCAAACGCCATGACAGAGAGGGAAAAAATGTCTGCTCCCCCCAGAAGGTGGAAGAAGAATATCTGAGTGACACAGCCATTGAAGGAGATGGTCTTTCTCTCTGATAGAAGATCAATGAGGACCTTAGGAGCTGTGATGGAGGAGAAGCAGATGTCCAAGACAGAGAGATTACGGAGCAAGAAGTACATGGGGGTGTGAAGGCGAGACTCACAGGTCACAGTGACCATAATGGCAATATTTGCTAACACAGTTGTTACATAAACCATAGATAAAAACAAAAATAAGAACAAGCTCAGCCCTTGAGACTGAGTAAGTCCACAAAAAATAAATTCAGTTACCCTGGTATGATTTCTCAGGGCCATTGGATGCTGTTTCTTCCCCCATGTACACCTTTGAAGGAAATACTAGTGTTACTGAGACAAGGACATTAAACAAAGATTTATCTCTTACTCAGAAATTAAACATGCGTAAGTACGTATCTTTGTCATGTACCATGTTCTTTATGAACTTGCTATATCACCTGGGGAAATCACTTGATTCTACTTGCCTTAGCTCTCTCATTAGTACAAGTTGTGGTTTGGACTACATCACTCATTTTCTTACTGTACTCAGTGGCCCATTGGTTCTGTTAAAGCCCACCTCTAGAAGTTGCTGAGAAAGACAACTTTAAGAAAGGCTTTGTGGAAGGAGTTCTGGGTTCCCCAAACCTTTGTGAATTAGCAGCTCTGAATTTGTTCACTTTCCACTTTGTTTCTATGGCTTAAAAGCCATAGAAATAAATTAACATCCAGTAACAGCATGATAGGGATTCATTTGAATAGCATGTTATAGTTTTAAAAACTACTGCACACCTAATTACAATAAAATTTCCTAACGTCTCTCTGAGGTTAGAGGGGAAGATATTATTCCCACTTCAATAATACCAGAACTGAACTCAGTAAAATTAAGTCAATTTTCCAAGGTTACACAGAAAATCAGTGGCAGAGGGGAAATAAGACAAATTTTTCCTGGCTTCAGGATCTTTATACTCTCTCACACTGCCTGCCAGTTTCAGAATACATAAATCCTAGAATAATTTGTATAAGGAGCTCTGTACAGAATTTTTCTAGTACTTTCAATGATGGGTGTCATCACCCCCTCAATTTCCTCTCTTGTCACAATGGAATTTTAGTCCATTGCCCTTCTGTTACCTTTCATGTAATATGTCATGTAAATGGCACCTCTACTCTTTAATTTTTTACTTCATTTCATGGACACTCAGAGGTTGAGGGTAAACGATGGGGCTTAACACAAAGAAGACAACAAGGATGGTGGTGGAGATGGCTCTGTTCATTAAAAAGACAGGTGAGGTCCAGGCATGAGTATATGGAGAAAGGGCATGAAATGCAAGGTCACCACAGTGATGTGGCCAGTACAATAAAGGTGGACTTCCTTCTGTCTCCTTCCTATTAATGTTAAGCAGTGTCTGTTCAGCTTGGGACTTGCATTTCCTTGCAAAGTACAAATCAGCACATTTACCCCAGCGCAAGACGGAAAGCATGACTACCACCTGCTTCCCCCACCATGGCTGGTAGGTTCTCTTACTGTGAAGTCCTGGTTGGGGAGGAAGGGGAAGAGCCAATTGAGAGAATTTTCAAATCGTTGTATTTTCCCCATTTGAGTGAGGAGTGAGCAACCTTTTGTTGCTTGAGGATTATTTCAGGAAAAATAGAGTTCCTGATAGGCTTAAGTGACATGCAGAAGGCCATGCAGCAAGCTAGTGATGAAGTTGGTCTTTTACCTTCAGCCCAGTACATTTTCCATCCATGGCACTTAAATAATTTCTGAGATTTATGATGATGGCAGATCGACAAAAGTTAACTCAGAGAAAAAGAGCCATGCTCAGCCCCAGCATCTGCCTGAGTCATCTGACACCGTCACAGATGGATGGTCCCAGTTCAGTGCCCAGCTGGGAAGCATCGTGCTTGGGCTGTATAAGAACAACCTTGCGAGGGTGATAACCTTGAGAAATTATGTGGATAAAGAAACAAAAAACACATGTTGCCTCTCATTTGCTCTTGAGAATGTGACTACTTGCCTTGTTTCCCTGGTTTATCCCATCTTTGTGGGCACAGTCACCTCTACATCACATACTGACAGGTGGTCATACACTGAGCTACCCACATTGCAAGGAACCAGGACTCTGCAAAATTAACTCTCCTGGGGATTCCACCTTCTTCACTTCTCTCAATTTGTTCTCTCTTCTCCCTCCTCAGTTAAACCTTCACCATCTCTCCTTAGATTGTTGTGGGAGTTCCCTAACTGTTCTCCTTTACTTTGATATACATTTCTCTGATTCATCTTCTCTGTTGTTTCTGGAAATATCTTTATGTCCTAAATGGGACCATATTATTTCTTTGGTTGGTTTGAAATTTTTTAATGGTTCCCTATTGTTTACTAAATAAAGGTTAAGCTCCCTTTACAGCATCTAAGACTTTCCTCTATCTTGGATATTATCTGGTGCCTTGCTTCTGCTGGTCCTCTGTTTAAGTGGCTCAGACATTATGCAAATCATTGCTGATCCACGATTTTGGATCTGTGTTCCTGTTATTTCCTCTGTCTACCATGTCCTTCCCACTCTTAGGATCTCCCTACCATTTGCCTTGACAAACATAGATCTTTTAACGCTCAGGTTCAGGGTGTCCTTTTTTGTGGAAAGTTTACTGACACCCCTCAGCTAGATCCCTCCTTTGTGTCTCCATCATTTCCTGCACTGACTTCTCTTCTGGCATCTCTAACAATTTATTGCACCTAATTTCTTATATGTCTATCTCTCCTTAATTCAGCATAATTTTCCTATAAACCTCAAGTTCATCTTAATCTGCTCAGTGTTACATTCATCCCAGTATTGTCAAAGCCTTACCTAGACTGGGGCACATGTTAGGTGCTCAGTAAATGTTTTTTAAATTAGTGAATAAACCTAGCTGATATATGCACATCATGACATATGCATTGGCCTTGGAGTGTGGGTGACTGAGAAGGATCTTGATGAACACGAGCTAAGAAACTATTTTGCTCATGTCTTTGACTTGGCCTCAGGGATGCCAGGTAGAGATTTGTTTTCTGATGCAAGCCACAAAAGAGTTCTGTGACCTTGAGAAAGCTTCTTTGCCTCTCTGTGCCTCAGATCCTCTGTTGTGAAATGTGGGGACAATTTATTGTGACGTAGTATGGGACAATGTTAAGAGCTTTGGAGAAGGGCACACCTGAGCTGGAATTCTCCCTCTTCCTCCTTTGTTACCTGGGGCAACTCCTTTATTTTTCTTCAGTTTCCTCCTTTGTAAACTAGGAAGCATAACACTCACTTCATCAGGTAGCATAAAAAGTAAATACGATAATGTTTGTAAAGTACCTGGCACACAGTAGGCATTCAATTAACTTGGTTCCTTTCCCTTTCTTCTAAAACAGTATCTTCCCTGCCTATCATGGAAGGTTATTTATGCAGACATTTGCCAAATGTAAAACCTTGTTCTGTAAAAGAACAGCATCTCCTTGAACCAACTTGCTTATTTTTGTTTCAATGAACATGTGTGAATCAACCAAGTGGGACACAGGCTTCAGCACTGGGTGAGTGGTTTTGGGGATAAGGCTGACCCTGAATCAAAGGGAAAAGGGACCCAGTGAGCCATGGGCAAGTATGCATATGGAGCTGCCTTTGAACCCTAATAGTTTTTAAGAGACTTTGGGTTAAAATGATGTTTTTTAAGGGAGCACCTATCTTGTAGAAAAAGGCTTCATGACCCCCATGGACAAACCCTAAACTGGAACAAAATCTGCTCTTTTTATGCAACTCAATCTTCCTATCAAATACAAACTGCCTTTTCTTATACTGTGCTGGCCCCATCTCTGCCTGCTTCTTATGAAGACATTCCTCATTTCCCAATATTTAACATCCATTACTTTGTTTCCTGTTGCTAAAGTTTTCAACTATTTTTGAAGTATCTTATACAGCTGATACATTTTTCATGCTCCTTATATTCACATATAATCCACACTATGTCACACTTTGACAGTTCGGTATCCTTACCTAAATCCTTCAGTGTCCAACCATGAATTTGTACCATCTGAGCCTGGGTAGCTGGGACTCAGCGTATGTGGTGGTGGGGAAATATGGTGCTTGAAGGTGAAGTCCTTCTGAAGATTAGTTATAGCAGATTTCAGTGTGTTCCCTTCAGTCTTCACATTGGAAAGGGCAGACTCCGAGAGTCACATCATCATGGCTCTTCTGCCTGTCCCAAAGTGTCTCTGCTATGTGCACTGGTCTTTCAGGCCCAAGCCTAATTTGAGAATTAGCAAAGGGAATTTTGTTGGTTATAGAAATAGAATGGGCGTTCTTCTGGTAATTTTGGAGTTCCAGTGGGATTTATTAAATAGTTTCCAAACAAGCAAGTCCACACATATGCGTGCACGCACACACACACACACAATGATGTCCACGTTTCTCTGCTTTCCCAGTTCTTCTGAGGCCCCAAAAGACATAAGTCTATTTATTCTGTGCATCTCTGAGTTTTGGGGAAACAGTGGTCTGTGGAGACATCTAATGCCATATGAACATTCATTCTCAATAAGGGTAACATGCCCAAAGGGAAAACAATTGCATTTTGGGGGAGCAAAAAACCTTAGATATTACAATGATGTATGGCTCTTCAGAGGGCTTCAGTACATAAAAAGATATATATCTTTGATATTAAATTTCCTTGTAGGGGAATGATTAGGAAAAAATATCTAATAAAGCTCCTTGGGGGGGCAATAATTTAAAAAAGGTTGAGAGGCACTATTATATGTTAGAAGTCTTGGCTTAGTGCCTCTATCTTACAGGACTCAGGGAAGATCACAGATGTGTGTCACCTGCTAGGACCTTCTTGGCCAAATATCAATGCATTATAACAATTTGGTACCTTACAAAAAATATTTCAATGTGTTGCAATTTCTTGAGCTTCCTTACCTCTCTTGGCCAATTTTTGAATGACTATTGGAGGCTGAAGGGTGAAACCTGAGGCTAGCATAGAGGGAGATGGGAGCGTCATTGTTTCTGTACATGTCAACTCTCTTGGAATTCTTCCCTTGGGAGACAGGTGGATTCCAATACAGACTCAGTGGCTATTTCTAAATGACTCTTATTGCAATGTGTTTCTTTTCTCTCCTGGAACAGAAAATGGACCTTGAGGTCATAAAAGGACTTTCTTAGGTAGTTTTGTTTTTGAACTACAGTGACTAGTCTTGAATTGTCTATATGCATACATAGGAAAAAACTGTAGTTTTGCTCCAGTTATAAAAGCCCTGGGGGTAAAATGGAAAGAGGGAATAGAGAGAAAAAGAAAGTTCATGTTAACATAAAAAAAAATTGTCAGTGTGGATTTTGTGCAGATATCTCTCTAAACTATACGAGGACCTTTGAGATTAATTTCAGTGGGCAAATCAATAGAATGGACCCAAGAACAGGAAATATTTGGTTCCTGTATAGATGTATCCATGTATATATCTGACTTACAACTTAAAATATTTCTTGTCTTTTCACTAAATGGTGAAATACATTTAAGACTCTGTACTTAAAATATAAAATCAAGTTATTTTAATAATTGTCTGGAAATAATAGAGTCACCAGAGATAGCACGTATGAAATAAATATGTCCATATTCTGTGTATATGCATATTTAGGAATAGAGGGATAGATAATAGGGAACATTGATTAAATGCCTGATTAATGCCTGGAGCAGTGCTAACTTTCCTAACTATCATCCTCCCAACATTGATCCTATTTCATTCCTGTGACAATCTTGTGAGTAGGCAATGTAATTTCCATGTTACAGTTGGTGAAAGTGAGGTGTTAGCATGAGAGTAACAGATAACACCAAAATAGCATTTGGTTTATTGATTTCAATCTTAGACCCCATACTTCTCTCCAGTCCACAAGCCCAATAGCTCACATTGCTCAATTTCATCTCTTCTTTTGGTTCTTTTATTCCCATTAATAGAGTTGAATGGCTATGAAGATATACAGTAGAATGACTGAAGAGAAAAGAGCTAGTTGTCTCTTATCCTTAGATTTGCAGTTTGAGAAAACTAAATCAGTCTTAGACCTCCAGTCTCATTCTGACTGCTTATCCCAGTTTAGTGCTCTCAGAAGGCCCAAGCCTCCTCTGCAGTCTCCGCATGGCTGACTTCATCTCTTGGTTCCTCAAGGTGTAGATCATGGGGTTCAGCATGGGGGTGATGACCGTGTTATTGATAGATATGACTGTGTCCATGGGCAGGGTAGTGAAGGGCCGGCAGTAGATATAAACACAAGGCACAAAGTGCAGAGTCACCACCAGGATGTGGGAGGTGCAGGTGGAGAGGGCCTTGTTCCTCCCCTCCCCAGAGTGGGATCTCAGCATCACCAGAATGATAGTGTAGGAGCCCAGGAGCAGGAGAAACCACAGCAGGGTCACCAGTCCATTGTTAGAGATCATGAGAAGCTCCAAAGCAAAGGTGTCAGTGCAGGCCAGTTTTACCACCTGGGGCACATCACAGTAGAAGCCATCCAGAATGTTGGGTCCACAGAAGGGGAGTGGAAGCATCAGAATTACCTGGACAATGGAATGCAAACCACCACCCAACCAGGAAGCCATCACCAAGGCCATCCACACCTCCTTCCTCATAATGGTCACATAGTGCAGGGGTTTGGCAATTGCAAGGTATCTGTCATAAGCCATCACAGAGAGGAAAAAAATATCTGCCCCACCAGCAAAGTGGAAGAAAAAGATCTGTGCCATGCATCCATTGTAGGAAATGGTTTTCCTCTCTGATAAAAGATCCACCAGGAATTTGGGGACCGTGATAGATGAAAAAACAATATCCAGGACTGATTTGTTCCGCAGGAGAAAGTACATGGGAGTGTGAAGGCGGGACTCACAGGTGATAGTGACCACAATGAGGGCATTTCCCAGGATGGTTGTTACATACACAGCAAGGAAGACCACAAACAAGAGGAATTCCAGCTCCCGAAAACGAGTAAGTTCCAGGAAGACAAATTCCCTCACAATGGTGTTGTTGATCTGGTTCATGATGAGAATGACCCTCTTTCAGATCTACCTTGAGAGGAGATATATTAGGATTAGGATTATGGTGTCATGAGGTGGTACCATCATTCTTCATATATTGCCATAAGGCTCTCTCAAGTGATCAAGATCATAATGGTTACTCAGAAAAACTAGGCTAGAGTCTTCCCTTGTGGTCTGGAAATTCTTTATCCTGATGGTTCTTCTTTCCTATTGTAAATATACTGGGTTGACAGGAAATTCATACCATCACACTCCGACATCCTCATTCTGACTAGAGAGCAGTGAATGAAATGAAGTATTTGCCTATGGTTTACCTTCTTCCCTGTAAGAATAACTTCTTCATGTACATGTTATGCTTTATACTTTACTAAGGGCTTTCAGCTGTAACATCTCATCTTGATTTTAATTCTCATGACGCCTCTGTAGGGTCTTTATTAGTTTTTTTCCCTTTTATCCAACTTGGACAATACCTTAATATAGGGTCTTTAGAATGGTCATGATTATCTCCATTTTATATGTGGTGAAACTAAAACTTAGAGTAATTAATGACTTGCCCACATCTGCACAGTTGCAAAGTTAGTGAATTGTAAATCAAGGAATCAAATCTAAATCATTTTTTACACTTGGCAAAGACTCCCTCCTTGACCATATTTTGGTGAAACTCCTCTGAGCCCTCTTCTCCATTAGGCCTCAACCTTGGCTGTCCACGTCTGTCTTCACTGAGCCCAGCTTTAGCAAGAATCCTCCTATGTCAGTTTAGTGAGAACTCCCCACTCTTGATATCTAATCAGATTCCTCACCCCTCACCCTTAATATCTAAGCCCTTGGCCAGTCTTTAGCAAGAATTCTTTTCAGCCAGATTAGAAAGAATCACCCTATCCTTGATATCTCCTCTTAATAATTTTCCATCCACTGACTCCCTCACTCTGCTCACTGGCTACACGTCCCCGCTTGTCTTTGTTATATCTGGAGTTGAGCTCAATATCTTTCCTCCATTACAATAGTCTTGATCCCTATAGCAGTAGTTTTGAATGAAATCTATCTTGCTGTCTTTAGTAATTTTCTGGTGAATACTTTTTCTTTAACAGCCTCCAGAGGTTTTTCTACTGTACCACTCTGCCAGATCAGAGTGTCTGAGGCTTACTTTGGTTTATCAGAACTTTAGTGGATGATAAGGCTGATAACTTTATCTTCACCTCATCCCTAAAAGGAAGAGAAGAGTCAGGCCTGCATAAGTACTCCTCTCTGGCACTCTGGGAAACCTGGGTCTCACTGTGGGCACACAGGGCTCTTAGTAGAGCATAGAACTATAATCATTGTTCAGGGAATGGTAACGTATCACAGAAAAACTGATCATTAAAGCTGCCCAGGACTTCAGAGGTAACTTAGCCCAACACTCCTTACCTTAGAGGTGAATAGAGAAAGAAATTTATTTTTTCAGAATCAGACTGAATTGGTGAAAGAGAGAATTTTAACCAGGTTTATTGACCAAACTCCAGGGATTTTCTATTATTGCTATATGATAGCAACATAGCTATTTTTAAATTAAAAAATTTAGCCATCAGAGGAAAAAACTGAGAACAGTCTTAATAGGAATATCAGTATATCCCAGAGATAAGGTCAAGATGACTGACTAGACGTGGGAACAAGAATGGTAAGTAGATACTCACATTTCTAGGATATACCAGAGAAGTGACAGGAAGCACCAAAAGTAAGCAAGGAGAGGGTTCAAAGCAGTTTGCCCAGCTAGGAACATGCTGAGGTCCAAGAGACACTCCTGGACATGGGGAACAGTAAGACAGAAATTTCCAGGGCTTCACACTCTGAAAAGAGCTTTTACAGTCTTGGCTAAGGGAGAAACCCTTGACACTCATGTGGGCCTCAGGCCTAACATAGGGAGCTGCCAAGAGATTTCACAGAGACATTGCTCTCGAAAGGGAAACTTCACAGAATCCCACAGGCATTCCAGCCTAGAGCACCTCCAGCTGGGCATCATTCCAAGAGCCTAGAAACTGAGGATCTAAGCTAAAGATGCAGCTGCTGCTGCTGTGCTGCTCTGAGGAGGAAGATGAGAGACTTGGGGCTCTCACACAACCCTGAGAAAGTCCCCAACACCTTGCTGCAGGCTTCTGTTGAGACTGAGGCATGAGTGGATCACACTCTCCACAGCTTCTTGTCCATGCTGTCTGCCTGGAAGGGGCCCCACCCTCTCTTGTTGCAGGCCCAACGTGCCATTTTGACAGTTTGATGCTGGGCTATGCCTCACCCTCGGGCAGAGTTCAGGCCTACAAGGCTGCAGCTGCCACCTAGCTGAGGAGGGACAGGGAAACCAGATTCTCTTATGCCTACCTAGGAAAATTCCCATATTTGGGAATTGGCTGCAATTGGCTTCTGTGAGACTAAGACACGAGTGGACTGTACTGCCTACAGCTTCTTGCCCAGGCTGCTCACCAGAGCAGGGCCTCTGGTAGCAGGTCCATAGCTGGCACCATTTTGAGACTTTAATGCTGGGCTGTGCCCCACTGTCAGGCCGGGTTTGAGGTGACACAGCTGCAGCTGTTACCCAACCTGGGAGGGACAAGGAAGACCAAGCCCTCCTAAGCACACCTAGACCACAGCCACCACCCTGCTGTGGGTGACTGTGAGTCTGCAGACTAGCCTGCTCAACCCACTGTAGCTACCAGCAATGCCAGCATGGACCCTTTTGGTCCCAGTGGGTTACTCCACCACTGCTACTGCCACCATCCATATCATACAAGCTGCCCAGGGGTCTGAGAACCTGCTCACATACTTGGCCTGCTCCTCCCACTATTAGCTTCTCAGCAAGCCACCTGGAGGCTTAATAATTGGCCCTTCAGGACCCACTAACACTGGGACCAGTGTAAGCTTCTCTGGGGCCTAAAAACAGGCACATTCAGCCCATGGCTGCCCCCACCAGCATCTGAAGACTGGCTCAGTTGGTGTCCAAGTCCCCGGTAAAACTTCACCACAGCCTCAACTAATAACACTAAGCCACCAAGGAAATCACAGATAAACTGACCCTGTGTACTGCTGAAGAAATCATGTAAAGATCACACTATTGCAGGCACCCAAACCAAAGCCAACGTGTCCTACTCAACCAACAACATACATACATCTTCAGGAACAAATTCTCTCCTATGAAAGCAATTTAAAAAAATTGGAAGAAATGACTGCTACACTAGATGTGCAAATATCAATGGAAGGACACAGGAAACATGAAAAAGCAAGGAAATATGACACCAGCAAGGGACCAAAACAATTGTCCAGCAACAGATCCCAATCAAAAAAACTCCTCAGAATGCCAGACAAAGAATTCAAAATATTGATTTTAATGAAACTCAATAAGATGTAAGAGAAATCTGAAAACCAACACAAAGAAATGTGAAAATCAATTCAGGATATGAATAGGAAATTTACCAAGGAGATAGATATCTTTAAAAAAAAAAACCCAAATTCTGGAAATGAAAAACTCATTAAAGGAAAGTCAAAATATATTTGAAAGCTTCAATAATAAACTAGACCGAGTAGAAGAATGAATCTCAGAACCTGAAGACAGGTCTTTTGAAATAATCCAGTCAGACAAAAATAAGGAAAAAAGAACAAAAAAGAATGAACAAAGCCTTTGAGACATCTGGGACTACGTAAAGTGATCAAACTATAAGGGAGAAGAGAGATCAAAAAGTGTAGAAAACCTATTCAAGGAAATAATTGACAAAAACTTCCCAAGACTAGCAAGAGAGTTAGATATTCGGATAAAGAAGGCCCAGCCTGAGCAACATAGTGAGACCACCACCTCCACAAAAAATAGAAAAATTAGCTGGGTGTGGTGGCATGCACCTGTAGTCCCAGCTACTTGGGAGGCTGAGATAGGAGGATCGCTGGAGCCCAGAAGTTTGAGGTTGCAGTGAGTTGTGATGATGCTACTGCACTCTGGCCCAGGCAACAGAGCAAGACTCTGCCTCACATAAATACATAAATAAATAAAAAGTGAATATAAAATTTTTAATAAAAGGCAATTAAATGGCCAAGGAGCATATGAAGAAATGCTCAACATCACTAATCTATCAGAGAAATGCATATTAAAACCACAATCTGATATCATCTTACACCAATCAGGATGGCTATTATTAAAAGGACAAAAAATAACAGATGTTGGTGATGTGGAGAAAAGGGAACTCTTATACACTGTTGGTGGGAATGTAAAGTAGTGCACCCTCTATGGAAAACAGTGTGGAGATTTCTCAAATAACTAAAAATAGAACTACCTTATGATCCAGCAATCCCACTTCTGGGTATCTACCCAAAGGAAAATAAATCAATATATAAAAAAGGTAATGCATTCCTATGTTTATTGCAGCCCTATTTACAATAGCGAAGATATGAAATCAACCTAAGTGTCCATCACCAGAGGATTGGATAAAGAAAATGTGGTGTATATATACAAAGGTTCTATTCAGCTGTAAAAAAGAATGAAATCATGTCTTTTGCAGCAACATGGATGGAATTGTAGGCCATTATCTTAAGTGAAACAACTCAGACACAGAAAGACAAATACCACATGTTTTCACTTACAAGTGGGAGCTAAATAATGGATACACATGGAACCAGAGTGTGGGATGATGGGCAGTGGAGACTCAGAGGGGTGGGGGGATCAGGGGGGTGGATGATGGGAAGTTGCTTGGTAGGTACAATGTGTGTTGCTTCAGTGATGTACACACTGAAGGCCCTGACTTTACCACAATGCAATATATCAATGTAACAAAATTGCACTTGCACCCCATTAATATATACAAATAAAAGATAAATGGGCTAATTGATCAACACTTATGTGCACATATGGAAATAACATTCATTAGAAGTCAGACAGGTGGGACGGGGAGGAGGGGATGGGTAAATTCACACCTAATGGGTACAATGCACACTATCTGGGGGATGGGCACACTTATAACCTTGACTCAAATGGTACAAAAGCAACTTATGTAACCAAAATGTTTGTATCCCTGCAATATTCTGAAATAAAAAAACTGGGAAAAAAGAATATCTGTAGGTCTCAAGGACTCATATCCCAGATAATTTTTAAAAATTTAAATTTTAATAGATTTTCATCTATTTAAAAATTTAATAGTTGAGATGAGCAAAATCCAACTTAATAAAAAGTAGACAGTTAGCATTTGAAGCAATGGCATTGTGTCTAAAAAAGACAGGATAAGAAAAAAGAAAGCATACTATATTAGATGAAAAAAGAATAGAGCACTTTCCCTGAAAAAAAAAAGCATAATAAAGTATTCCATAAACAACCTAGTTCTTGATTTTTCTTTTCTCAGATCTGTCAAAGTTGGGCGTATTTTACAGTTTAGTGTGGGGGGTTAGGACATACAGAAAGCTTCTTAGATGAAAAACTTGTGATCTTCCTAGATCTCTGATGCTCCCAACATTAGAATAATTTCGTTCTCTTGGAAAAGTGAATTGCTTCTTTTATTTTTAATTAAAATTTTTAAAAGTTTAAAACTATTGTATATGGTTTAGGTATACAACCCAACAGGAATCCTATTTTAATATGGCAGGAGCCAGTAGCACATTACCTAGAACTGGTACTCTGGAGTTTTTTTATTGTCACCTAGAAAGTCGCAGAAAATTATGCAAATGGTGTAATGTATTTGGAATTATGTTATTGCCTTTTATCAAGGGTTTCTGCGTGGAAGAGCATCCACCTTGTGATTGTATTGAGGGCAGGATATATTCAATTCTCTCCATATGAGACCCCAAGGGAGACATTTATCCTAGACCCAAGGGCAAGGGAGAACTCCCCTGGGACACTAATAAGATTCCTCTTCTTAGACAATGAGGACTTTGTAAGTGACCATGTCTTTTTGTTTTGACTTCCATACACCCAAAAACATATGTGTAGCTTAATTTTCTATTCTATATTTTTTCACATTCACATGTTGCCTCTTAGTTCCTTACATTTTATTGTTTTATTGAATGCGTTTTGTGGTTATTGCTGTAAGATCTCTCTAATCCTTTGTGGAACGTGATGGGAAATACGTTGGTTACTAAGGTAGAGACAAGTTTTCATAGGTATATGTGAACCAGCAGGTTGAGAATAAGCACTGGTTGTGAAGGCTGTATTGGAATCAGGCACTGGCCAGGCGAGCACAGCAGTCTTGCAAGACAGGAGCTGAGAAAGGAGTATGGAAACCAGGGTGGGTGGGTGGCATTGGGAGTCAGGCTTGTAGCATATACAGGAGGTGGGGGAACACAGAAATCATGTGTTGTCTGTTAGGTATGTGTTCTTTACCCCGAGGGAAGGTTTGTAAAACCAGAAAAGGAGATGGGAGGGAGAAGAGGAGATAAAAGGCAGCTGAGCAGACAAAACGGGGAAGGTTTGCAAGCCTAAAAGGGGGATACGACTGAAAACAAAGACATCTCAAGGACCAGCCTCTGCTACGGCACAACTTCCTCCCGAATGTCAAGGACTTGCTGTATACTGCGATTATTGTTTAATTTCTCCCCAACTCCACTCCCTCCTCCCAACCCTCTATAAAAAAACTCACTAGACCCCATTTCGGGGTGGACGCCTTTCTCGGCTTCCACCCTGCACCCAGATGCTCAAATAAACAGTTCTTTATATCTTTGGGCTTTGTGTGTTTGCCTCTCAGCTCCGACCTAACATTGCCCTCTATAGTTTTCCTAGTTGTGCCCTAATCAGTATTTTCAAATAATGCTGCACTCAACATTTTATAAATGCATTTTTGTGTGTATCTGTGATTTCTTTAAGACATATTCCCAGAAATGGACTTACTAGGTCAAGTTTTCTAATTTTAACAGATGAATAAGGTACTATAAAGAAACAGACCAATTCTAATTGTGTTTGAATGTTTGATTTCTTTTTATAGATAGATACTATGATCTGAAATAAATTGTAACACTTTTTAAACTTAACACAGAAATGGAAGACTAAAGATTTTGTCATTTTCATAATATAAATATCAAAAATTAAAAATTAAAATATTAGAATAAAACAAGTAAACGTTTTTATAATTTTTGGAGTAAAGGAGCATTACATCAAAAAATTATTAGATTTTACTAAGTAAAAATATGAATCATCAATGTTTCAAAAGTATTATAAATAAGTTAGAAACTAAATATAAGTGAAAAACTAGGGAAAATTTTGTTAAAAAAATAGAACAAAACAAGCTTAGTATCTATGATGTATAAGGAGCTCTTATAAATCCATAAGAAACAGCTACTTTAAAACAAAAATGGGTAATGATTCATGGAGAAATGCAGTTGGCCCATCCACGTGTGAAAGGATGGTCAATCCGAATATTAATCAAAGAAATGCACATTAAAATTGCAAAGAGCTATCATTTCTCATCTAGAAGATTAGTCAATGTTGAAAAAATCCATTATTGGCATGGATGTGGAGAAAGAGACACCTTTGTATACGGTTGATAGGAATGTATATAGCGACAAAATTTCTGGGGTTATTCTGGACATATGAGTCACAGTGTAAAGTGTACAAATCCTGTGGCTCAGAATTCTACTTTAGAAATTTATGCTAAGGAAGTAATAGACTAAATGCTTAATGTCATGAGTACAAAGAAAGCTCATCACAGCAATGTTTAAAATAGAAGAAATTAGAATTTAAGATAGTGTCTGATATAGAAAATTGGTTAAATAAGTATGATACAATAGTACAATTTAGGATTTGCAGCCATTCAAATTGATAATGTAGAATTATACTTGTAGACATGGCAAGATTCCTTTTTAGTGACAGGTTAAAGCACTGAATGTATCATATAATTTTTTTGGGGGAAAAAAATCTACATGCCTAGAAGTCTGAAAAGACAATATATTACAATAGTAGCAGACATCTGTGGGTAATTGGATTTTGGCAATTTTACTTTAAAAAGACATTCTATTGTGTCCAATTTTAAAAAATGATTTTAAGTGGCTTCTGAATTTGAAAATCAGGAAAACTCATACACTTATTTACATTTTGAAGTAAAAGGTTTTAAGTTAATTTGAGCTCATACTATGTCTCTTGTATGTTTCTTTTACTTTTCTGTAAAATTGTTTTAAGAAAGCTGACTTATTAAGGAAAGAGGTGCATAGGGAAGATAGTTCTAATTTTTCTTTTGATATGTTATGGCTCCTTGAGGCATTAGCTAGAGAGATTCAGTGGAGAGCCTGGGACTAGCCAACTCAGGTCTTGGAAACTGAGGTTGAAGCTACTTATCGTTGGCTTCTCTTTCACATTAATATTATTTCACCTGCTTTTCTGGCCCATCACCTTAGAAGGTTCTAGACTATCAGGCTCAATGTCAGGTCAGGATCAAATGACAGCCTTTCTATTTGGTAACCTCAGGGTTGCGTTATCAAACCTAGAGCTAGCTTGAAGCCAGATTCAAGTAGTTTAATTTTGGCTGGGTAGCCCTGACCTACTTAAACCCTATGAACCTCACAATCTTCTTCCATGAAGTGGGGAGCATACAGCTTGCATCACAGTGGGGTTTACTTGTGATAATGCAGCACTTTTTACTCCCTGTCATTATGTGTCTATTTGTGTCTACCCTTTCCTCCAAATGTAAACTCCCTGAGGGCAGGAATTTTCTCTTGTCACTATTGTATCCCCATATCCTACCTGGCACATATCAGTTATTTAATAAATCTTCTTGAATGGATGAATGAATGCATGTCCAGTGTCTGATATGCAGTAGTTCCCCAACAAGTGTTTATTTTCCTTTGTTTTGCCTTCAGCCTCATCCTACACCCCCCATTCCCTTGTGCTGCTGTATAAGTCAATTAAGTGGTTTAGTGCACATGAAAGTAGGTGCTAACTTCAAAGCATTATACAAATGTACTGTGTTAACGTCATCACAATGTTGATATTATATAATTGTGTTTCTCTCCCTGTTTTCAAGTAGCTTTGAATCTGTTTTTTAGAAAAGGACTATGCTAGTTAATTTTGTACACATTGTAGGTGCTCAGTAAATGTTTATGGAATAAGTTTTGGTTTTAAAAAATTACCTAATTTCAATATGTCTTAAGAAGCCCAATATTTTAGGAAGGAGATCTAAATCAGCCTAAAGCTTTTAGTTCAAAATGACATATACTTCAAGAATTGCAAATGGACATTTTTCCCTTTAGGGACACTTTGAAATCATAAAATTATATGTGAACTAAACTAAAGTTGCCTGCAGGCAATTGGTTTTTCAGGATGCTCTCACCTACCTTTGTGTTAGAAAGATGAGCCTGCCAGGTTCCCCATCTTCAGTGCTCTGCCCTTCTTCCCCCAAACACATACACAGTCTACACTGTTCCCACAGACACTGAATTAGAAGTCTAATATAATCATCAGCATAGGGAATAGTGTTGGGTAGGAAATGTAATTTTCAATGGAGAAGCTAGCAGTTGCAGATGCAAAGGGAGTTATTAAAAAGTTACTAAGCAACATGAATACATATTTTTCCCTCTCTCTCTCTCTCATACACACACATACACTCATCCATTATGATAAGTCATCTAATGAGGAAGTGATGAACTGTGTACAGGAAAGCCTGAGGAATATCCAAACGCCACTTCCCTAAACTATGTCAATGTTGAATTTGAGGCAAGGTCCTTGTATTTAACCTATTACAGCAATTTTATCAACAATATTATCATTCAAGAGTCAATTTCATATGACGAATGTGACAGTGGTCACGGCTTTAGTCATACAATTGATTTTCTTCAAAAGGATCAATTATGATAATCAACCAAAATGTGTATTTAATGCTTTCTGTGTGTCAGGTACAGTTCTAGACGCTGTGAATATAGTAATGAATACACAGATATGATTTCCACTCTTGAGCATGTGATTCCAACCATGATGGTTCGTATCAAAGGGAAAGAATGGGGAGAGAATGGCCCAGAGATTCTTGTGGTTCAGGGCGCCTGAGAGTACTTGCTTGGGGGAAGTGGCATTTGACTATAATAAGAATCTCTCACATTTATATAATGCTTTAAATTTTTTCTGAGATTTCTAAAAATCCATTTTCTTTTTTGGGCTCATATTAACCCTGTAAGATCTAGGCATTGGATATGACCATCTTTCTTATACAGAGGCCTAGGCTGAGACCTGGAGACACTGGCAATTTGGATCCCACTAGACTGGGCCTCCTGGTCTGGAGGCTCCTACGCACATGAATGGGACTTCAGTTCAGGGCTTCTTAGATGCTGAGGACCGAGGAACCCCAAATATCTTAGTGTGGGTGGGGACTCCATTCCCTCCTCCTCCTGGGACTTAACACTGAAATGGCACTCCTGGTTTTGTGCCCTCCCCTTCACTCAGTTCCCTCTAGGAGGGTAGGTGTGATTTAGGGGGTTGATGAGTTTCTGAAAATAATTAGGCTGGATACCTTGGCCCCCTAATCTTTCTTCTTTTTCTTTGGGATCTGCCTTTCTGCAGAGAGCATGTTGAATGGTTTTTCTCAGCCACACAGTAAGCACAGCAGGGCAGGACTATTCCTGGTGGGTTAGCATGTCTAATTCTGGGGTGCAGATTGGGGCAGCCATTGGGCCAGATCAAAGCCATGTCCTCCAACAGAACATCATCAGGAGTTAAGCTGATATTTTGATTTTTATCTGCCTATCTCCTGCTGTTCTCTCAGTAGGTTCTAAACTTTGTTGGAGTACAAGAATATATCTCGTTCTTCCCTCAAAAGCCAAAGATCTAATTTTACATTATATTATGTTATCGCCATTAGAACAAATCCTCAGAGGGCAGGTACTACATCTCATTGATTTTTGCATCTTTAACGATGTACCTAGGTAGCCTCAATGGATGCAGGTAGAATTGCGTGACTGAAAAGGGAGATGAACTCTCATCCACACTGCAGGTGATTTCTTGTCATTTTCTAACACTCCCCTCCTCCTGCTGCCATTGCTTCCCTGAAGCAAAATAAGAAGAGAAACAAAACCAAAATCTATTTAAAGTGAGTCTATTTAAACCTCATCCTACACTACCCATTTTTGGCCCCATATTCACTTCCTGTAGCTGTCTATCCATATAAGTCAATTAAATGACTTAATGCGTATGTGAATACATTGAAAGTGTCTAAGCACTATATGAATGTAAAGTATTCATCTCATCATAATGCTAATATCATTATGTAGGTGTGTTTCTGAGACAACAGGTGGAGAGAGGAGTGCTGTTCTGTGACGTAGGAGCAGGGAACAGAAGGTAGAAGAGCAGTAGGGACAGTTGGCTAGAAGACACAAGAGGGCCAAATTCCTCCTGCTGCACCCAACACCTGGCAACTGCTGATCTTTTTACTGTCTCCACAGTTTTGCCTTTTCCAGAAAGTTGTATAGCTGGAATTGTGTACCGTGTAGTCTTTTCCGACTGGCTTATTTCACTTAGCTATATGCACTTCAGTTTCCTCTATATCTTTTTGCCCCTTGATAGCTCATTTCTTTTTATCACTAAATGATATTCCATTGTATGGATGTACTACAATTTGTTTATCCATTCCCCCATTGAAGGGCATCTTGGTTGCTTCCAGTTTTTGGTAGTTATGAATAAAGATGCTATCAGTATATTTGTGTATAGGTTGTTGTGTGGGCATAAGTTTTCAATTCAGTTGGGTAAACACCTAGAATCATGACTGCTGGATCATATGGTAAGATGTGTTTAGTTTTGTAACAACATGGCAAACTGTCTTCCAAAGTGGCTGTACCATTTTGCATTCCCACCAGCAATGAACGAGGGTTTCTATTACTCCATCCACAGCCTCATCAGCATTTGATGTTGTCAGTGTTCTGGATCCAGGCCATTCCAATAGGTGGTGTGGTGGTATCTTGATTTAATTTGCATTTCCCTGATGACTTATGATGTTGAGCATCTTTTCATAGGCTTATTTGCTACCTGCATATCTTGTTTGGTGAGGTGTCTGCTCAGATATTTTCCCCATTTTTAAATTGGATTGTTTGTTTTCTTATTGTAGAGTTTTAAGGTCCTTTGTATATTTTGGATACAAGTCTTTTATCGGATACGTGTTTTGTAAATATTTTCTCCCAGTTCATAGCTTGTCTTTTCATTCTCTTAACAGTGACTTTTGCAGAGCAGAAGTTGTTCATTTTAGTAAAGTCCAACTTAATTTTTTCTTTCATAGATTATGCTTTTATTGCTGTACCTAAAAGCTCATTAGCAAACCCAAGGTCATCCAGATTTTCTCTTGTGTTATCTTCTAGACATTTGTAGTCTTGTGTTTTAGATTTAAATCTATGATCCATTTTGAGTTAATTTTTGTGAGAGCTGTTAGGTCTGTATCTACACTCTTTTTATTTTGCACATAGATGTCCAATTGTTTCAGCACCACTTGTTGAAAAAGCTATCTTTTCTTCACTGAATTGCCTTTGTTCCTTTGTCAAAGATCAGTTGGCTCTGTTTGTGTGGTCTATTTCTGGGCTCTGTCACCTGTTCCACTGATCCATTTGCCCATGATGCTGCGTCGACTCAAGACTTACAGTACGTCTTCAATTTGCATAGGTCAGTCCTCCAACTTTGTCTTACTCTTTTCCCTTCTCTCTCTCAGTACTTTTTTGTTTGTATGTTCATTTTTTCCATATAAATGTTAGAATCAATTTGTTGATATCCACAAAATAAGTTTTTTGGATTTTGATTTAGGTTGCGTTGAATTTATAGATCAAGTTGGGAAAAATTGACATCCTAACAATATTGAATCTTTCTGTTAATGAACATGAAATATTTCTCCATTTATTTTGGTCTTCTTTGATTTATTTCATCAGAGCTTTTTCATAGTTTTCCTTATAGAGATCTTGTACACATTTTGTTTTGAATATTTTGTTATGTTATTGTGATGGTTAATTTTATATATCAACTTGACCGTGCCACAGAGAGCCCAGATTAAACATCATTTCTGGGTGTGTCTTGAGGGTGTTTCTGGGTGACAGTAGAATTTAAATTAGTGGACTCAGTAAAGTAGATCACTCTCCCCAATATGAGGAGGCATTATCCAATCCATTGAGGGCCCAAATAGAACAAAAAGGCAGAGTAAGGAGAAATTTACCCCTTTTGCTTCCTGCCTGTTTGCTTGACCTGGAACATTGGTCTTCTGCCCTTGGACTGAGATTTACATCATTGGCTCCCCTGGTTCTCAGGTGTTTGAACTCAGATTGGAATTACATCATCAACTTTCCTGGGCCTCCAGCTTGCAGACAGCACATTGTGGGACTTAGCTCCCGTAACCGTGTGAGCCATTTCCTCATAATAAATATCTTCCTATATATATCCTATTGGGTCTATTTCTCTGGAGAATCCTGACGAATAACAGTTATGAATATCTAACTATTTCATTTTTTGGTGTTAATGTAAATGGCGTTGAGTTTCTAAATTTCAAATTCTGATTGTTCATTGCTGGTATATAAGAAAGCAATTAACTTTTATACATTAGTATCTTGCAACCTCACTATAATTGTTTATTAGTTCTAGGAATTTTTTTGGTCAATTCCTTGGGATTTTTTACATGGACAATCAAGTCATCTATGAACAAAGAATGTGATTTCTTTCTTCCCAATCTGTATCTTTTTAATTTTTTTCCTTGTCTTGTTGAATTAGCTAGAACTTCCAGTACAATATTGAAAAGGAGTGATGAAAGGGAACATCATTACTTTGTTTCTGATTTTAGGGGGAAAGCAACTAGTTTCTCATAATTAAATATGATGTTACCTCTAGGTTTTTTTGTAGAGGTTCTTCATCAAGTTGAAGAAGTTCCCCTCTATTCCTAATTTGCTGACAGTTTTTTTAAAAAGTCATGAATAGATGTTGGATTTTGTCAAATGCTTTTTCTGAACCAGTTGATATGATAACATGATTTTTCTTCTTTAGTCTGTTTGTGTGATTGATGACTTTAATTGCATACCTGGAAAAAAATCTCACTTGGTCATGGTGTACAATTCTTTTTGATTAATTTTACTGATATTTTGTTGAGAACTTTTGCATCTAAGTTTATGCTGTATCTAGGTCTGCAGTTTTATTTCTTACAATGTCTTTATCTGGTTTTGGTATCAGGGTAATGCTGGCTCCACAGAATGAGTTAGGAAGTATTTTGTCTGCTTCTATTTTCTGGAAGGGATTGTAGAGAATTGGTATCATTTCCTTCTTAGATGTTTGATAGAATTCATCTGTGAAGGCTTCTAGGCATGGTGCCTTTTTTTTTTGGAAGGTTATTAATTATTGCTTCAATTTTTTTCATAAATATAGGCTTATTCATATTACCAATTCCTCTTGATTAAGTTTTGGTAGTTTGTGTCTTTCAAGGAATGGTCCATTTTATCGAAATTAGCAAATTTGTGGGCATAGAATTGTTCATAATATTCCTTAACTATCTTTTAATGTCCATGGAATCAGTAGTCTCCTCCTTCATTTTTTTTCCCCCCTGGTTGGCCTGAATAAAGGTTTATCAATTTTATCAATCTTTTCAGAGAACTTCCTTTTGGTTTCATCGATTTTTTCTTTTGATATCTTGTTTTTCAACTTCATTAATTTCTGCTCTAATTTTTATTTCTGTTTCTTTGCTTGCTTTAAACTTATATTACTCTTCTTTCTGAGTTTCCTAACATGGAAACTTAGATTATTGATTTTAGATTTTTCTTCTTTTCTAATATATGCATTCAATGCTATAAATTTTCTTTTAGGCACTACTTTCACTGTATCCCACAAGTCTTGATAAATTGCATTTTCACTTTCATTTCAAAATATTTTTAATTTCTCATGACACTCCTTTAACCCATGTATCACTTAGAAGCATGCTGCTTAATCTACAAATATTTTAGGATTTTTTTCCATGTATCTTTTTGTTATTGCTTTCTTATTTAATTCCACTGTGGTCTGAGAGCATACTTTGTATGATTTGTTAAGATGTGCTTAATGGCCCAGAATTGGTCCATCTTGGCGAACATTCTATGTGAGCTTGAGAAGACTGTATATTCTGCTTTTGTTGGATGAAGTATTTTATAATATCAATTAGAACCAGTTGATTAGTGATGCTATTCAATTTAACTGTATCTTTACTGATTTTCTGCCTATTGGGTTTGTTAATTACTGACAGAGGGCTGTTGAGGTCTCCAGCTGTAATAGTGGATTTGTCTATTTCTCCTTGTAGTTTTATCAGTTTTTGCCTCATATATTTTGATACTCTGTTGTTAAGTGCACACACACTAAGGATGGTTATGTATTCTGGAAGAATTGACCCTTTTATCATTATAATTATAAAGACCCACTCTTTATTTCTGATAATTTTCTTTGTTCTGAAGTCTGGCTTTATCTCAAAATGATATACCTTCCCCAGATTTCTTTTCATTAGTGTTTAAATGGTATATCTTTCTCCATTCCTTTCCTTTAATCTATCTATGTCTTTATATTTAAAGTGGGTTTCTTGTAGAAAACATATAGTTAGATCTTGTTTTTTTAAATCCATTCTGCAGTCTGCCTTTTAATTGGTATATTTAGACCATTTATTATACATATTAGATGGCTTAAGAAAACATTTTAAAAATTATATACTGTAGTTCACTTACAGCAAAATAAGGCATAATCATAGAACAAATTCCATGTAACCATCATCCAGATCAAGAAATGAAACATGGTGTTATGGTTTGCGTGTTTGTTTCCTCCAAACCTCATGCTGAAATTTGATCCCCAATGTTGTAGGTTGGCCTCATGAGGGGTGTTTTGGTCATGGAATCAGATCCATCATGAGTAGATTAATGCCCTCCCTGGGGGTGAGTGAGTTTTCACTCTGTTAGTTCCTGTGAGAGCTGGTTGTTAAAAAGAGACTGGCACTGCCCCCAACACCCTCTTGTTTCCTCTGTCACCGTGTGATCTCTGCATGTGCTGGCTCCCCCTTTGCCTCCCACCATGAGTGGAAGCAGCCTGAAGCCTTTGATAGATGCAGAAACCCAATCATGAACTTTCCAGCCATCAGAAGCCTGAGCCAAATCAACTTTTTTTCTTTGTAAATTGCCCAGCCTCAGGTATCCCTTTATAAGTACACAAAACAGACTAAGACATGTGGCTAGCACTTCAGAAGACCTAGAATGTTAAACTTGGACTACAATCCCCCCTCCTATCCCCAGAAAATCATAATCTTGACCTTTATGGTAATCACTTGCTTGTTTTTCATTAGATTAACCACTTATGTATCTCTAAACAATATAGTTAATTTTGTCTATTTCTGAACATTTTGTGCATGATCATATTGTAAGTATTAGTTTGTGGCTGGCATTTTTTTACTTAACGGCATGTTTGTGAGGTCAATCTTTGTTGTTGCATGTGGCTATAATTTGTCACATTTATTACTATATGATATTCTATTGTGTAGAATAGTCTAATTATTCATCCACATTTTATTAGTCAGGGTTCTCTATAGAAACCAAATCAATACTATCTATCTATCTATCATCTATCTGTCTCTCTCTCTTTTTCTTCCTCTCATGCACATGCTTTATTATAAGGAATTGACCACACAATTTGGCGGGTGACAAGCCCCAAGATATGAACTCAGCAAGCTGGTGACCCAAAGAGCTGATGGTATAGTTCCAGTTAGAGTCCACGGCCTGAGAACCAGTAGAGCCAATGTTGTACTTCCAATCTGAAGGCCAGAGGCTCAAGACCTAGGAAGAAGCAATGATTCAGTTTGAGTCCAAAGGCAGAAGAACAGCCAATGTCCCAGTTTGAAGGCAGTGAGGCAGGAAGAATTTCCTCTTACTCTGGGAAGGGTTAGACTTTATGTTGTATTTAGGCCTTCAACAGATTGAATGACCCTCGCCCCCACATTAGGGAGAGCAATTTGCTCACTCAGTGTACCAATTCAAATATTAATGTCACCCAAAAACACCCTCATGGACACACTCAGAATAATGTTTGACCAAATGTCTGGGCACCTCATGGCCCAGTCAAGTTGATACATAAAATTAACCATCAGACACATCTTTATGGACATTTAATTTCTTTACCATTTGGAGCTTTTATGAACAATGTAGTTGTGTTAGTACAGGTCCTCCAAGAAGCAGACACCAAGAGATGGTTGAATATGTAAGGGTTTTATTAAAAGAAATTCCTGTGAGAGGAATGTGGAGGGAGCTAGGGAAGACTGGGGTTGAAGTCAGACCATGACACAAGCCTAGTTCCAAGTGAAGAAAGAGGGAAGAAAGACTGGGTGGAAGCCTTGTCTTATTTTGGCCCTCTGTGTTGGCAGAAATGGATGCTAAGAGAGTGTAATGGTTTAGTGTTGGGTGGGCTTTGGAGACTAAGACAGTGCTTGATTCTAGTTCTAACTGCCATTTACTAGTTGTGTGACTTGGGATATAATTATTCAAACAGGTTATTTCTGAAGCTCAGGGTTTTTTTTTTTGGTTTAATAGAGTTTATATTGCCTATCTCATGGGGGCTGTTGTGACTCCTGTTTCAGAGAATGTATACAAAGTTTATAATACAGTTCTAGGCACTTAGTGAGGGCTCATTTAAAGAGGCATTTAAAATGGTGCTTCTTGGGCATGGATGGGTTATGTCATGAAACTCCATGTTGACATATGCTAAATGCAGAAAAAATGAGTCCTCTCTGACATATGTGCAAGGTCAAAGGAAGGTGGTTTTAGAGGTGATGTTATGGAATTTAGTCTTCTTGAGATTGAAAAGTCAGCTAAAGGGGCTCTCTTTCCAATCATTCCTTTATTTTGTTCTTACAAATTAAGTTTAGAGAGTTTCCTTGGAAAATAATATTCTAAGTTCAGGGATAAGACATCTTAGCACCATAAACAGAAATCAAAATTCTGTTTTATGTTAAAGAAATTGGCACTGAAAGAAAAGGAATATGAATATGCTATCCTGAATGTCACTCTAGAAACAAACGAGAATGATGTATTGTCAGAATTTTTGACATTGTTTGAATCCCTGGACTCTTTTTGTAAAAGGTGTAGAGACTCCCTGAAGTTAGGCGAGGAGCTTCTTTCCTTCAGAGAAAAGGGAAAGCCTCTGCTCTCACCATAAAACAGAGAATTTGGTGCACACACAGAACCACACAGAAAGATGGAAACCTAACACCAATTACACAAATTACATATATGTATATAATTTAATTCTTACACCCGTTTTGCAAAGTTGGTGTGGGAATTAAATATTAGTCCATTTAATAATAGTATTACCCTTTTGGTAGAGTTAGAGAATGAAAATGCAAGAGCACAAGTGACATCCATAAACTGGCAGAGTTGGCACCTGCTGGATGGATCTGGGACTAGAACCTTGATCATCTGAGAAATATCCCCCTTGTGGTCTACTGGGCTGATTAAATCAAACAGCAACCGTAAAGTCTGGTACATGCTACATAAAAAGTAGGCACTCAGTGAATGTTAATTCCTTTACGTATTTTGTGAGGGAATGGTGGGAGGCACCTGGGGAATTGATCCATCTCCAATTAGCTGATAATATATAACCAATAAAACAGATAATATTTTGTTGGTGTGCAAGACCCAGAATGTTTTATATATGCTAGCTTATTTAATTAACTCTTACCATTTTCAAAATGTCTTAAAACTGTGGCTAAGTTTGAGCTTGACCAATTGGGATGCCAGTTTGGGCTTGACAGATGTTTTGGCTGTGAAAGCAAAATGGCATAAATTGATATCAATGTTATGTAACCAGGGCTAACTTGAGCCAGACTGTAATATCTGCAGAGTCTGTCTCTGACTGCATCTACTTCTGATCTGAAATTTTCTTCATTCAGTGTTGCCTTCTCCCTTTAACTTCTCAGGTGCTTGGAGCTTTCTCTCTCAGACCCTTACTGTGTAAATGACTGATGCAACTTAGTGACCTCTGAAAGTGAAAGTTTGGTAGAATTCCAGGCATCAGCATGAAAATAAGGGAAAGTTTGCAGGTTAAGCACCTCCCTCATGCCTAGAATATGTGTCACTCGGTGTCTCTTCCTTCACAAACACTTTTTAGATTTCTTATTCTTTGGGTAGGGTCCGAGAGTAAACAACTTCTTCAGGAACTTGTTTTTTTCCCCCCATCTCTCTTCCTAGGAGCAACGGTTCAAACATGGGTCAGGATACCAATCAGAGGATGCCATCAGAGCAGCAGAAGAGGAAAGGGAAGAATTTGGAGTGAGTTTATGGAAAGGCAGACAGACTAGAGCAATGCATGGCGAAGACATGCTAAAGAAGCACCTCTCGTCTGTCTCCGTCTCCCAGTTCCTGGAGGCTCCATAAATAGAGTCTGAACATACTTACACTTAAAAAGCAAATGCTGCCTGACTGCCCTCAGCTTCTTCTTCCTGCCAGTCTATCCTCTAACTACTTTCTGTATTGATTTATTCTGGTTTGGATAGAGTCTAATCAGACATGTGTAGCTCCTTCCAATACCAAGATGCTCTGTAAAGAGATTGGAGAGAATTTGAAGCTGGCTTAATCAACCAGGGCTCAAAATTATCATTCCTCCTGGTGCTGGAAGTGTGTGTTTGTGGGTACACGCTTGGAATGAGGGGACAAAGGAGGTTGGAGAGAGGTTATGACCTGTAAGAATTGCTTCTCTAGTGCTTGTTAACATCTTCAGCTTTGGGCAGTAGAGAAGGGGTTTTCAAATCCATGGTTACGGGTGTGTTCAGGGAGATGGTTCTCTATCGTTGCAGATGAATCACTATACTTACTGCTAGAGTACATCTTTGTGAAGGAAGGGTGTGCCAAATCCAAAATTCACAGCTTCACAAATTAATCAATCTCTGGGGTGTAAAGGGTACCTCCTCACTTGAGTTTTCTAAAAGCAGAGGTATTTAATTTCCATCCCTGTGGTCAGACCCTCAGATTCCCCAGGGTTGATTCAACTTGGGATTTTCCTCTGTGGTCCATGAGGAAAACACACAGAGAGTCTGGAAGACACAACAGGATAAATACTTGGTGGTCTTAAATATGCCCTCTTCAGCTCCAAAAACTCGTTAGCATAGATAATCCCATATTTTTTGAATTTCTATTGTTTGCCGAAGTGTTGTGCTGGGCATTTTACATATGTTAACACATTAAATCTTGCAAACAACCCATTTACAGATGATTGGATGAAGGCCGTCACTCATACAGCTGAGGGACACATTCCACCACAGTCCTCTCCTCGTGAGCCTATGTTGTATCCACATCACACTTTGCTGCCTTTTCCTCAGGAGAGGGACTACAAAACCCAGACTTTCCCCTAGAATACTTTGGTTTTTGTTTTATTAAAAATGTGGGCTTATGTAGCACCATTTTGGGCAGGAGTGGAGAATATCTTTTCTATGGAGGAATCATGTACATATAAAAAGCAATAGTAGATGATAGACATAAAAAACAACTTACCAGTTAAACATGCCACTAAAATTTTTATATACAAAAATGAAAAAATTAATTCACTTCTTTATAAATTAAGAATGTATAATTGGACTTTGATTAAACAGCTATGACAAATGGTTAAAGAGATAGAAAAATGAATTCTTGGTTTATGTTATAGCCAATTAAGGGAAAGAAAGATGTCTAGGTTCGAAAACAGTATGATTTCAAGGGCTACAGGTTGTTTCAAATTTTGTCATCATGCATAGCATTGCGATGAACATCCTTGGACATTCACGCACATCTTAGAATACGTTTCTCAAAGGACAATACTAGGTCAAAAATATGTACATTTTAATGGTTTTTGATACATGTTGCCAAAAGGACCTTCATATAGTTCCCCAACAGTATATGAGAGGGCCTATTTCCTCATACCTTTGTTAGCATTCATTACTATTGTCACATTTGACATTTACCTTTTTAATAGAAAAGAAATTCTCATTGTTATATTTTTATTTCTTTGAATATAAGTATAGTTGGATATTTTCTCATCAAATTTTTAGCCATTTGTATTTTTCCATTTGTGAATTGCATGCTCAGAACTTGTGTCCATTTTTTGTATTGACTTGTTCAACTTTTCCTAATTTGGTTTGTATGAGAGATTTATATAAACTATTGTCCACTCTATGTGACATGCATATTTTTCCTGTTAAATATCTGTTCGTTAATTTTCTTTATGCTGTGTTTGCCATACAGGTTTTAACACTATTGTGCTCAAACCTGTTCTTTTTTGTTTATATTTTGCTTTTAGCATTAAGCTTTAAAAGATCTTTTCTATTCCAAGGCTATATATATGTTTATATTTTCTAATCATCATGTCGTATTTTAGCTTTTTAAGAAGCATGTAACTCTTTACTTATTTGTAACTTGCTTTATTTTGTACAGTGAATGCATATTTGAAGTCACCTTAAAATATTTTGAAAGTAGAATGAGTAAAAATAAATAAATGAAAATCTTTTATCTCTGCCTAAACACTTTATTTAAATATGTTCTATAAAGCAATATCCTGATAAAATTGAGTTTATAAATATTTTATAAAAAGGTTTTGTACTTTAACCAAGTTAAGTCAACTTCCAGTTTCTAAGTGGAAAGAGTAAAATTGCAGAGAAGGAAGATTTCTGAAAGAGAGGGAGAGATTTATTCTTCACAGTTAGAATATTTTGTTCTGAAACCAGTGGGTTCATGTTGGGATACAACATGGTGTCTTTTTCTCTTCATCTATCGTTAGGAAGGAGACAGAAGAGGCTGGAGAAGCCTCAGGAAAGGTTCATACTTGCCTTCAGGTTAAGTGCAAATGGAGTTAGATTTCTCAGATTTAGGGAAATGGGTGCTTTAATTTCTGAGGAAGATGCAAGCCCATCACAGCCAGAAATATGGTAACATGTCTTTCACTGTAATTAGGCAATTCTGCATGGTTTTAAGTGAGTTATGCCTAGAGATAGCAAAGATGGAAAGACAATTGAGAATCAATGTATAGGTTGCTTTATTTGTACTGATACACTTGTATTCGCTGTTCTTTTAACTGTCTCCAGTTGTGTATTATGTTTTCAGTAATTACTACCTCAAGTTTTGAATTGTGATTGTAGTTTAATTAGAAACTCTCTTTAATTTTTTTTAAAAAGAATAATAGACGGGAAAAGCAGTCTAATTTTGTTCAATTTCTCTTTCATTGAAATAAATCAATGAGAAGCCTTGCTTGCTATACCACAAGGCAGTAATTTAAGCATTATACTCTGCAAAATCCAAAATTACTAGGAACTTGGAATGTTCACTTATTAAGCAAGTATTTATTATGTGCCTACCATATTCCAGATATTGTGTCAGCTGCTGGAAGACTGAACAAGGTCCAGTCTCTGTCCTCAAGAAAGATATTATCTAGTGTAGGGTACAAACAATAGAATGGGCAATTACAAACAGTAATGTTGTTGCCACAACTGGGGTAAATCACGACATCTGGGGTTTGGGGAGGGGCTGGGCAAATCCTCATGGAAAAAGTGCTGTGTGAGCTGAGACCTGAAAGAAACCATCAGTCAGATAAAAGGGGTATAGAGGGAAGGGGAAACTTCTTGCGCAAAGAGCTTGAGGCAAAAAAATGTCATGGGGACAGCATGTTGTCCAGATCCCAAAGTACTTGGGGCAATGTAGTGGGAGGCAAAAAGTTAGAGAGGAAAACAGGGCTACATCAAAAAGGAAAAAGGACTATGTAATGCATGTTAAAGACTTTAACTTTGAGGGCGATAGGGAGCTCATGAATATTGTTGAAAGTTGGCCTAGTAAACTCAAATCAATAAAGTGACAGCAAGTATTAACAGAGCTAAGTAGGCAGAATAATGACTCCCCAAAATGTCCATATCCTAATTCCAGGAACCTCTGAATAGGTTACCTTTTAGGTAAAAGGGACTTCTCAGATGTGATTAAATTAAGGACCTTGAGATGGGGAGATTATCCTGGATTATCTGGTGGGTCCAGTGTAATCACAAAAGTCATTGAAAGCAGAGAAACTTTCCCAGCTGAGATCAGATATGACATTGCTGACTTTGAAGATGGAGGAAGGGGGCCCATGAGCCAAAGAATGTGGGTGGTCTAGAAGCTGGCAATGGTAAGGAAATGGATTAGAGTATCCAGGAAGGAGCATAGATAGCACTGCTGGCACCTTGACTTTAGCCCAGCAAGACCTGTGTCAAACTTCTAACCTACAGAACTGCGAGATAACAAATTTGTGTTGTTTTAGGCCACTAAGTTTGTGGTACTGTGTTACAGTAGCAGTAGTAAACTGATATACTCAGTTTCTCAGATCATGATATTTAGAGGCCAGGTTTTATTCTGCTTAAAGCTCCCTCAGGAGGCCAGGTGGTCTATAGTGAGCTGAAATGAGTGGGCAAATAGGCAGATGAGGAAACATAAAGTATGTGTATGTGTGTGTGCGTGCGATTTTTTTTAACTTAAAGAAGGGGAATAAGGTAAAATGATTTGATATTGAGTAATTTGCAGATTTCCTTTAAAGGAAACTTTAAATGGTAACAAATTTTAACAGTAAAACTTTATCTCTAAAGACCAACTTTTCCATAATTCCATAATGTGCCCAGAATAACTCTAATCCAGAACAACTCCAGGTGGCTGGCTCATTTAATATAATTCAATTCATATTTAAATCATTATCTTAATACTAAGGAAGATCTATCTCATTGGAAAGACTAGGGCATAATAAAAAAAACAGGAAAGGAGAGAAGATTCTGAGAGGGGAAAAGGGTCACCAAAATTGTAGCAGGGGTGTACCAAAAAGAAATTTCATCCACACTCTGTTTTGACCAGTCATGTGGATATCTAAGGCATCTCTTGGAGAAGACATGAGCATCATAACATGTACTACCAGTGTATTATGGTGGAAAGAATGTGAACTTTGGGGTTGTGACATTGGGCAAGTCACTCAACCTATTTTTAAGAGAAAGGCTGTAATATCACTTATCCTGTAGGAATTTTATAAGGATTAGTAATGAAATATATTGAATACCTGGAACATGACAGGTGTTCCATGAGTCATGGCTGTTATTATAAGGCTTGATTCTTATGTATGCTAATTACATACAATGAATTTTAAAAAGTAATCAATAAAATCTACCTTTCTCAGGCTTGATTTATCTCTGAAGACCAACAATTTTGGAAGTGCCAATAAATTACCAGAAAGAAGGAAAAAAAAGAACCTGGCTTGAAAGACTTATGGGGTCTTACACATATCAAATCTGCATGATATTTAAGCTTCAATAAGTACAACTTCTTTAGACCTGCAGGTTGTGGCCTGGAAGTAGCAAGTGTAATTTTGTTTCCTACAAAACAAGAGAGAAACAAGTTCCCAAATAAATCTCTTTAGATCATGATAGATTTGGGGAGATCAAGGTGCCTGGACACTGCATTTTACATGCTGCACATAAACATATTGACATGGTTCAGCTTAGAAATCCATGAAATTGGCAATTGGGATTTGACTTCCTAAAAGAGCCACATTACTTCAGAATGACAACTTTGGTTCCTAGTTAATTTCTTTCTTAGTATTTATCTTACAGAGAGAAAAAAATCATTCTTAGGTCAAAACATTCTCCCATTTATTTACATCCTTAAAGACAAACAGGAAGAAATAGAAATTGAAGGATTTTTTTTACCTCTCTTAAAAGTGTGAAAATATAATATCTCATTCATTTATTTCTTCCTCACCAAATATTTAGGAAATCTTACACTGTGTCCCAGACACTGTTCTAGGCAGTGGAGCTCACAGCAGCAAACTAGTCTGAGGAGGCCTCACTTCTGCGGTGAGAAAGCATGCATCTAGAGGAAGGAGGCAGAAGGAAAACAAAGGGATGCTATAATTTCTGATAGCAATAAGTTGCATGAAGAAAATGACATAATATGATGTACTAGTGTGCCTGGAGTGTGGGGGGTGCTACTTAAAGTTGATGCTTGTGGAGGTGACATTGGAGCTAAGACTTGAATGAGGAAGTGCCTCGTAAAAATCTGCTGGTAGCATGCTCTAGGCACAGGAAACCACTCTGGGAAGGAGGAACAGAAGAAAGCTAGTTGGCTGGATCCCAGTGAGCAAAGGGTAGATGCAGTGGTATCACTTGAGAGGCTGTGGGAGAGAGTTGGGATTTTCTTTCTAAGTACAATGGGGAACCAGTGGAGAGTTTTTGTTTTGCTTTGTTTGCGTGTTCCTTTTAAGAGGAGAAACATATCTATTTTACATTTTAGAAAATTCACTGGTGGGCGTATAGAGAAAAGTTATAGTGGGATAGGAGTGAACACAAAGACTGGTTAGGAAGCTATTGGTGTATTTAAACATCTTGGACTGACAGTAGAAACTGATAAATATGGGGAGGTACAAAAATATTTCCTAGGAAGAATGGCCAGGCTTCCTAATGGACGGGAAGTGGGGGTGAGGGAAAGAGAGGAATTGAGGAAGACTATTAGGTTTTATCTTGTGCAACTGAGTGGATGTAGTGCCTTGGGTAGGAATTGGTTTGGTTGAAAAAAACAATAGTTCTAGAATGTTAAATATAAACTCCCTATTAGATGCCCAGTGGAGATACAATGACCTGAAGCATGAGTCTTGAGCTCAGCAAACAGGACAAGGCTGGAGACATAAATGTAGGCTATTTTGGACCTGCATTAAATTTAAGGCCATGGTACTGTCTGACTTACCTTTGTAGCAGAAAAAGGAGTCTGAGAAATGACACAGATGTCTGCAGCATCATGACAGGGACCCTCACGAGCATGTGGTGTTTTTAGATCCATGCAATGGAATCCATTTTGTTTTCAGGGGATATAAACTTATAAAGAAGTTTTTTTTGATATATACGAAGAAGAGCCAGATATTCATGTGTGGGCTCAAGGACATGTTCTGACACTCGTGTCAGAGTGCCTAATTTCATTTTTTTGTGGTTGAGAGCTGAGCAAGAGAAGTAATCTGGGAAGTTATAACAGGTATGAGCACAGATTTAATGGCCAAGTCCAAGGAAGGTTGATGTGACATTAGGTCAACCCTTCTTCATAGGTGAAATGAGGAGAGACATGAAAAAAGCATACAAAGAAATATCCTAGGATATTGGCCTATTTAGTTTAAAGAAGAGAAGACCATGTAATGATTAGACCTTGGATCTGACAGAGTTCCTTTAAACTGACTCCCTCATGTTTCCTTTGTGATTTGACTTTTTAGAAAAAATTAAATCAAATGATAATAAACTATTACTATCTAAGGACTCAAGCATCTGAGTTTTAAATTTCACGAATATTTTGATACTGTTTCCCCACAACTGTCTTTTGCACCCTCTGTACTCCCAATGGTTGGTGCACCTTCACAATATAACATTGGAAAGAAACCCACAGGGCTCATAATCGTACATCTATACAACAAAGAAGGCAACAAAACCAGGAGCACATCGAGCATGTCATATTTTAAATTTAGGCCAAAAATTTACCCTGAAACCTTTACCTTCAAATAATATGAAATTTTGCAGGATAGATATTGTCTTATTCATCTGTGTTCCTTAGTTTCTTGCAGTGTCTGGTATATATATTGGGTGATTAATAACTGTTGGTTGAATCACTACTATGACTGTAACAGCCACCCCCTCTACCTCCACCACCATTTTTTTTAGCTACCATTTATTGAATGTTTGCTATGTACCGGACCTGGTGATAATCACTTCTGAGCATTACGCTCAACACTCTGATTACTCCCATGTTAGACATATTGACCATCTAATATCAGACAGCTAAGAAAGGAGGGAGCCAGAATTTGAACTCAGGTTGGTCTGATTCCAGAGCCCATGAGCACAAACACTACTCAATCACGCTTGAATAAACTAATAAAATAACTGCAAACCAAAAAGCGGTGAGGATCAGCAAATCTCTTCTTCCCATATTCTTTCCTGAGTTTCCCTCAAGATGTTAAAATACCTGTAAATTTTTTTATTCATGTGCTTATGTTTTCGTAAAGTAAGTATGTCACAATACACAGATGTACTGTCAACTTTTCTTGCCTGAAATTTTACTGGCTTCATTGTTGCAGTCTTCTACACCAGTCTGATCCTAATAGAGATTGTTCTTTAGTTCTAGACCTAACTATGGCCTCTGCTTTGGGCCTACATTTGGGAAGATGGACAAAGGAAAAATGGAGGAGGGGGTTACGTGAGTGGAGGAAGGGGGAGGCATGAGGTGAGTTTACCTAGTATTTTCTCTGGGTGGTATATTTGGTATATAAAACATTCTCCATCAACTTAATCATAGGCTCCACTGGGAGGCAATGTAACACAGTGCTGAAGAGTTTAGTCTCAGCAGCTACGTTGAGTCAGATTTCACTCTCTGGCTGTCTGATTGGAGAGTCAGTGGGTTAATATGTATAAAATGTTTAGAATAGGGCTTGAAACATAGTAAACACTAAAGAAATATCATGTCTCTCTCTCTGTCTCCCCCACCCCAGCCCCATCTGTATACCTATATATATGATTCATAAGAGTCATTCTAAGTTTTCTTGGCCTTGGATGAGAATGAATTTAGGGGACTGAAGCACCCAGGAGACCTGAGACAGAGATCTCTTCTCCTCCATGCACTGTTTATGTTTTTCCAGACATGGAGAAAAAATTAATTTTCTTATATGGACAATCATATCAAATGTCTGCATATCCAGTTGACCTACACTAATAGAAAAATGAGTGTGTTGGGAGCGTCCAGTGCCACAAAGAAATGAGGGAGGGATTTACCAGAAGAAATAGTTGTGTGGACGACTCCCCTGCCCCCCCATGAAGGAGTAATCACCTGGAGGTGAGAGCCTGGGATATACCTCCCTGAGATGATGGCAAATCACTTATACCCACTGTGGGGCTTTCAGGGTTAATCCATTCAAATGAAGAAGCAGGGATTTGGTAGGAGCAATGGGTTCAGATAGAAGAGAACAAGGCAGAGTCAGTGATCAAAAGGGACCCCAAACTGTGAAATGGAGGCAGGTGCTGAACCGGTGAAGGAACGTGTGGTTAAAATCAAGGAGATACTGATCAGGTAGGCAGTTTAGGTGGCTGAGACTAGGAAGAGAAGAGATTAGTGCAATACTATTGGACTCAAGTGTTCTGGGCCCCTACATAGCTGAGATAGAGAGAGATGGCAGCAAAGGACGTCCTTCAGGATTTGCTTAGCGAATTATTCGGTAGCCATAATGGGAATCTAACAAGAAGACCCTAGAGAGAGTGTTTAATGAAATAGGCATCTTGTTCTTATAATTTACCTCAACTACACCTAGTGTATCTTTTCAAATTCTGCCATATGCTAGTAACCAGAGTTATATACTTCTACAACTTTAGGGCTGTTTGTTGCTGAATGTGGAGTGCAGCCTTTGGGCAGAGCTGGGTGTGGATCAGAGTTCTGCCTCTTCCTTCTTGTGTGACTCTGAGCACACAAATTTAGTTTTTCTTGCTGAGACCTTTCTTCCTTATTTTGTAACATAGGGATAGTGCCATGTGCATTGTAGCACTGCAATGAGTATTTACTTAAATAACTTTTGTGCCCGGTACCTATTAAGTGCCCAATAAAGGAAAATTATTGGGATTATTATGAGAATAGGCTATTTTGGGAAAATTCTTTGTTTTTTGCAGAGAAAATTTCTTCCCCTTTCTGGCTATCCATGGCACGGTCAGTAGACAGGTGACCGTGAGGAAAGGTGAGAGGCATCTGGAGGGAGGAGTCTCCGTTTTCAAATAAGCCCCAAATGTCTCCCTTGCCTAAGGCAGAGGTGGAAGTGATGCCTTGGATAATTTAAGTCTGCAGCAGTTTGGAGAAATATTTTTCTACTCATGACCTAGGAAAACACTTTCTTCTTCTCCAACACCTTCCACAGGGCATTTCTGATCTCTTTGTTCCTCGAACTGTAGATGAGAGGGTTCAGCATGGGGATCACCAGCGCATAGAAAACAGATACTACCTTGTCCCTGCCAGGTGAGTAGCTGGAGCTGGGTCGCAGGTACATGAAAAGGGCCGTCCCAAACAACAGAGTCACCACCATGAGGTGCGAGGCACATGTGTTGAAGGCTTTCCATCGGCCTTCCACTGAACGGATCTTCAGGACAGCAGACGCTATGTAACCGTAGGAAATAAGGAGGATGAGGAACGATGTTCCCCCTACAGCGACCACCACGAGGAAATTCACCACCTGACTGAGGAAGGTGTCAGAGCAAGACAGAGCCAGGACTGGTGGGAGGTCACAGAAGAAGTGGTTGATGACGTTGGGTCCACAGAAATGGAGCCGAAATATGGAGCTGGCCTGGATCAGGGAGCTCAGAAAGCCACCGACATAGGCCCCAGCCACCATGCGTGTGCAGAGGCCCTGGCACATTGTGGTGGTGTAGAGAAGGGGGCTGGAGATGGCTGCATGTCGGTCGTACGCCATGGCCGTCAGGAGGAAGCACTCAGTTAGACCCAGGCCAACGAAGAAAAAAAACTGGGTAGCACAGCCCAGGAATGAGATGGTCTTCTGCTCCTGCAAGGAGTCAGTGAGCATCTTGGGAGCCACCGTGGAAGAGTAGCAGATGTCAATGAAGGACAAGTTGCTGAGGAAGAAGTACATGGGTGTGTGCAGATGGGTGTCACCTCGGATCAGAAAGATGAGGGCCAGGTTCCAGGCCAGAGTCATGAAATAGATGCCCAGGAAGGTCATGAAGAGGAGGGGCTGGAGTTCTGGATGGTCTGTGAATCCCAGGAGGATGAACATGGTGACTGACGAACTGTTCCAGCCCTTGGTTGTGGACATGTTTCCCATGGACCACAAGGACAAGGTGCAGACCTGGGATAATAATGACAATCCATAATACAGGTGGTATCAACAAATAATTACAAAATGCATGAGAGGGAGGGTTACAACTTTATGAAAAGATCTTTTTTCCTCTCTCTCTGTCTTGGTCTCAGTCTCTCTCTCAAATAAGGCAATTGAAGTCATTGTCTTAAATATTAATATTTAGGCAGCTTAGTGTAGCTGATATGGGTTTAAGCCTTGCATCCAGCCTGGGATCAATTTCTGCCTCCACCATTTTATTGGCTGTGTCACTTTGGGTGAGATACCTAACATCTCTTGCTTCAATTTCTTTAAAACTGAATGACAGCAATTACTTTACAGATTTGCTTTAAGGATTAAATAAGGCAACATGTGTAAAGTGCCTGACACTTAAGTGGCCAGTGAATTATTATTAGGACAGTTCTGTGTGCCCCAGATGAGTTAGGTCTTGCCCTGAAATAACTATTCATCTATTTCACTCAAGTTTCAATATTAGAATGAAAAGATCAATGGGAGGAAGTTCGGCTACATAGTTGTGAAATGATCAATCAGACAGATATAGTGTTTTTAGTGGAAAGGATTAGGCCACAGATGTATAGAAATGTTCTTAGCTGTCAAATATTAGGTCTGAATATACTGATGTAGTTGCAATTTCAAATGTGTCTCAAACTGAGCTCTCTAAGCTGTTTGATTGTTAAGAGTGTGGGCTCTGCATCTAGACTGCCTGGATTCGATTCCCAGCCTCACTTTGTAGATGTGTGACTTTGGGCAGGTCATTTGAACTCTCTATTTATCTCTGTAAAATTAGAGCTAATAATAGCACTTACTTTGTTATAGGATATCTATCTATCTATCTCCTTTAGAACACACCTGGCCCATCGTAAGTTTTCTATAAGTGTTTGTTGTTGTTATTGTTGTTATTTAAAACCTAAGTTACAAAGTATCCTCAATCAAATCCTTTGAATTTTCAGTGCATGCAGCGTCTTTCAAGATCAGGAAATTGATTCCATAGAATCCACATCAGTAAGAACCATCACCCCCTTACACATCCACACTAAGTCTCAATCCATGTTAACCAGAAGAGAATTGCTGTCAGAGGGCCTCTGACACTGAGTCCCTAACCCTGTAGAAAGTATCAGGAAAAAAAGTGTGGTCAGAGGGCCTGTTGGCTCATGGTGAATGACCCTTAAAGGTTTGGAATATATCTTGATCCTTCATTTGGAGATCAACAAAATTACCCTAACTGGCTTTTACACTATGTTTTAGCCTATTCTACCTACCTATTTAAGTATAGTGAGCATCATAAATTTAATTTTATCTTTCAAAATGGAAATGTTATTTTATGAATTTAGAAGCAATATAAGAGAACTGCAAGATAATTGGATCAACATACCAATGTGAAATGCTGAAACTGAAAATCATGTGTAGTTCCCTATCAATGCAAAAAAAAATTGGAACTGAACATGACAACATTCTAGCTCCTGAAATAACAACTCTTAACATTTTGTTGTATACTTTGCATATACAAGTATGTGTACACATGCGTGGGTGCTGGTGTCATAGTACACAAGTATTAGTAACTTATATATTATGGAAATCATTCCAAGGCAGTACCTTCACAATTTGGGAAGTAGTACTTTCTCTATTTGCTCTGAATTTTTCTTGCTTAGTTTAGGAGAGCCACTTCATTTTAGCATCCTCAGTCTTCACAAATCAATCCATATCTACTCATTGCCAGTTAAGGGCTCATTGACCTTAACATTCTTCCTGGAACTTACACAGAGAGATGCCCTTGAAATTGGGCCCATCCTCTCTGTTATCAATAGTTCCTTCTACATATTTTTCAGTGCTAAACCCCTCAAATTTGGACAGTGAGAGAACATGAAGCTCCTTTAACCATCACCACGGCGTCATCAGTGCAGAGTTTCAGATAATCCCTCACTTAGTCCCAATCTTGTCGGTATGACTTTAAGCTTTTCCCTATGTTCTAAAGTTATGCACCTATTTGTGAAGGGTGTGTGGACTTTCTAAAGTCAAGAGAGGATTCTTTCCCTTAGAAGAAAAAGGAGGAACCTGTAGAAAACTTTGGCATAATTGAGTGCAGACATAGAGCCCACGTGGAGATAATGGTAGCTAAGAAAAAAACAGCTCTACTGGAGTCCTCACCTATTGTGTGGGGGGGTCAGACATTTAGCAAGGTAGACACCTGAGGTCTGTGTTGTGAATCGAGGTCTTCTGGGGCACCTATTTAGGTTAGCAGGAAGGGGAGTGGGTAAGGTGGTGGTTATGATTCTGGGTAGGCTTCAGGACAAGCCTGGTTCTATTCCTGACTCTGACACTTGCCAGCTGTGGAATGTTGGGCAACTCACTTAGCCTTTTGGAGTTTTGACATCCTCATTGGTACAATGGGGATAACAGTGACTGTTTAACGGACTTTGATGATTGCTTAAGATAATGTGCAAAAGGCTCATGGGTTTTTTTTAAATTTCAGAATATTATCGGGGTACACTTTTGTTACATATATTGCCTATGCACTGCCCAAGTCAGGCTACAACTGTGGACATCCCCCAAACTGTGTGCCCCGCACCCATTAGGTGAGAGTTTTCCCATCCCCTCCATCCCCCCCACCTGCCCAACCCCTGATGAATATTATTTCCATGTGTGACGTAAGTATTGCTCAGTTGGCACCAATTTGATGGTGAGTACCAGTGCTGCTTATTTTTCCATTCTTGTGATACTTTGCCTGGAAGAATGGGCCCTAGTTCCATCCAGGATAATACCAGATGTGTTAATTCACTGTTGTTTTTATTGCTGAGTAATACTCCATGGAATACATATATCACATTTTATTAATCCACTCGTGTATTGATGGGCACCTGGGTTGTTTCCACATCTTTGCAATTGTGAATTGTGCTGCTATAAACATTCGCATGCAGATGTCCTTATTATAGAATGTCTTTTTTTCCTTTGGCTAAATACCCAGTAGTGGGATTGCTGGATCAAATGGTAGTACTACTTTTAGTTCTTTGAGGTATCTCCATATTACTTTCCGTAGAGATTGTACTAATTTGCAGTCCCACCAGCAGTGTATGAATGTTCCTATCTGTCCGCATCCCCGCCAACATTTGTTGTTTTGGGACTTTTTGATATAAGCCAATCTCACTGGAGTTAAGTGATATCTCATGGTGGTTTTGATTTGCATTTCCCTGATGATTAGAGAAGTTGAGCAATTTTTTATATGGTTGCTGGCCATTATTCTGTCTTCTTTTGAAAAGTTTCTGTTCATGTCCTTTGCCCACTTTTTAATGGGGTTGTTTGATTTTTTCTTGTTGATTTTCCTAAGTTCTGTATAAATTCTGGTTATCAGCCCTTTATCAGATGTGTAGCATGCAAATATTTTCTCTCATTCTGTAGGTTGTCTTTTCATAGTTTCCTTGGCTATGCAGAAGCTTTTTAATTTAATCAGGTCCCATTTATTTATTTTTATTGCTGCTGTGATTGCTTTGGGGGTCTTCTTCATAAATTCTTTGCCTAGGCCAATGTCTATAAGAGTTTTTCCAACGTTTTCTTCTAGAATTCTTATGGTTTCATATTTTAGGTTTAAGTCTGTTATCCATCATGAGTTGATTTTTGTGAGAGGTGAGAGGTGTGGATCTAGTTTCAGTCTTCTACATGTGGCCATCCAGTTTTACCAGCACAATTTATTGAATAGGGATTCTTTTCCCCACTGTATGCTTTGTCTACTTTGTCAAAGATCAGATGACAGTATGGGGATGGTTTTATATCTGTGTTCTCAGTCCTGTTCCATTGGTCTATGTCTCTGTTCTTGTGCCAGTACCATGCTGTTTTGGTTACTATAGCCTTGTAGTATAGTTTGAAGTCTGGTAGATTGATGCCTCCCAATTTGTTCTTTTTGCTTAAGATTGCTTTGGCTAGATGGAGTCTCCTTTTGTTCCACACAAAGCATAGAATTATTTTTTCTAGATCAGCAAAGAATGATGTTGGTATTTTGATAGGGACTGCATTGATTCTGTAAATCACTTTAGGTAGTGCAGACATTTTGACAACGTTGATTCTACCTACCCAAGAGCATGGTAGGGTTTTCCATCTGTTTACATCCTCTGCAATTTCTTTTCTCAGTGGTTCGTAGTTCTCTCTATATAGGTCTCTCACCTCCTTAGTTAGATATGTTCCTAAATATTTAATTTTCTTTGGTGCTATTGTGAAAGGTAATATGTCTTTGATTTGTTTCTTGGCTCTACTGTTACTGGTGTATAAGAAGGCTATTGATTTATGTGCATTGATTTTGCATCCTGAGATTTGCTGAATTCATTTATCAATTCCAGTAGTTTCTTGGTTGAATCTTTGGGGTTTTCTAGATATAATATCATATCATCCATGAGGGGTGACAGTTTGATCTCTTCTGCCCCCATTTGGATGCCCCTGATTCCTCTCTCTTGTCTGATTGCTCTGGCAAGGACTTCCAGCACTATGTTGAATAGAAGTGGAGATAGTGGGCAACCTTGTCTGGTTCCAGTTTTAAGGGGGAATGCTTTCAATTTTTCCCCACTCAGTATGATATTGGCTGTGGGTTTATCATATATGGCTTTAATAATTTTGAGGTATGAGCCATCTATGCCTGTATTGTTAGAGTTCTTATCATAAAGGGTGCTGAATTTTGTCAAAAGCCTTTTCTGAATCTATTGAAAGGATCATATAGTCTTTGTTCTTGCTTTTATTTATATGGTGAATTACATTCACAGATTTGCGTATGTTGAACCATCCCCGCATCTCGGGGACGAAGCCCACCTGATCATGATGAATTTTTTTTTTTGGTGTACATTTGAATTCGGTTTGCTAGGATTTATTGAGAATTTTCACATCTATATTCATAAGGGATATTGGTCTGTAGTTTTCTTTTCTTGTGTCCTTTCCTGGCTTTGGTATCAAGGTGATATTGGCTTTGTAGAATAAGTTTGGGAGGATTCCATCCTTCTGGATGTTATGGAATAATTTCTGCAGTATAGGCACCAGTTCTTCTTTGTAGGTTTGGTAGAATTCAGGTGTGAACCCATCTGGTCCAGGACTTTTTTTTGTTGGAAGAGTTTTTATTACTGCTTCAAATTCAGTGCTTGATATTGGTCTGTTCAGGAATTCTATTTCTTCCTGATTGAGCCTAGGGAGGTGGTGCGCTTCTAAGAATTTGTCCATTTCCTCCACATTTTCATGTTTTTGGGCACAGAGATTTTTGTAGTATTCGAAGATGATGTTTTGTATTTCTGTGATATCAGTTGTGACCTCTGTTTTTTCATTTCTAATTGAGCTTATTAGAGTCCTTTCCTTTCTGTTTCTGGTCAACCTGGCACGTGGCCTGTCTGTTTTGTTTATCTTTTCAAAGAACCAACTTTTTGTTTTATTAATCTTCTGTATAGTTCTTTTGTTCTCAATTTCATTTAATTCTGCTCTGATCTCGGTTATTTGTTTTCTTCTGCTGGGTTTAGGATTAGTTTGCTCTTCCTTTTCCATTAACTTGAGGTGATTCATTAGTTTACTGATTTGTGAATTTTCTGTCTTTTGGATGTGGGCATTTAAGGTGATAAGTTTTCCTGTCAGGACTGCTTTTGCTGTATCCCACAGATTTTGATAACTTATGTCCCCATTATCATTTAGTTCGAAGAATCTTTTGATTTCCATCTGAATCTTCTCCTTGATGCAATAGTCCTTCAGTAATAGATTGTTTAATTTCCATGTTTTTGGATAGAGATGTGTGTTTCTGTTGGAATTGATTTCTAATTTTATTCCACTGTGGTCTGAAAAGATACATGGTATGATTTCTTTTTATTAAAATTTGTGGAGATATGTTTTGTGGCCTAGGATATGATCAATTTTAGAGAAAGTCCCATGAGTTGATGAGAAGAACGTATAGTCAGTGTTATTTGGGTGGAGTGTTCTGTAGATGTCTGTTAGGCTCAAATATTCTACAGTCTTGTTTAGGTCCATTGTGTCTTTGATTATTTTCTGTTTGGAGGATCTGTCCAGTTCTGTCAGCTCATCGGTCTTGAGATGGAATGTTTGCTTAATAAATTGGGACAGTGACTGCTCCCAGCAGCAATTATTCCTTAAAAAATTATTTATAGAACTGACCCTTATTTTGGAGACACTTCTTCCTCATGTGATAGGCTGAAGTGTGCTTATCTTATAAAAATCAGGAGTTCACTAGTGGACCATGCAGATTTATAAGAAGTATTAATATTTAAGAGCAAGGTTGAGGAATTTAATGATTTGAGGATTGATGGGTTAACTGAAAGTCTGTTTTGAATATTGCTATCAGGAAGGAGAACTTTCATATTTAAGGGTGAGATTTCCCAGCACCAGAAACAGAAAGTGAAGCTGGACAAACTGAAACAAAAGGAAAAGCATATGTAGAGTTTTATTCCCACATAGGGGTGCCCTCAATCTTATTCCAGAACATTAAAGAGAAGGTATTATAAGAGCTGTAGAGAATGCTCTATGTCACTGGACTCTGCTCATGAAGAGGTGCTTCTTTCCTGGAGAGAGTAAGGAAGTCTCCTTCACTCTTGCAGCAAACTTGGGGAGGGAGGCTCAGTTGGATCTGAGTGTGGACTCCCTACAGTTCTATGATATATGTATAATCAACACCAGGCCTATTTTACACAGCTGAAGAGGGAGAATCTGAGAGGCTCAGTGATCTCCTTAGACTCCTAGATGCTGGACCTACATCTTTGTGGATAACACTAACCTTGAAGGCCATGTGAAGATTCAATAATACAGTAAAAATAACCACCTGCCACAGTACCTTGCACGTAGAAGACACTGTTATTGATAGGGACTCGTAGAGTTGATTTATGACTCAGTTCATTTTCTATCAAATATCTGCAAGAAAGTGTTAAACTTTATAACCAAGTTACCTAGTTTGAGCTTAACAGATGCAGTTGGTGATGGTGGAAAAAACAGAATAACGATGAGGAGAACCTCAGCCACATTGTGGAGTGCGTCGTGTTCCGGGATTTCCCCATTAGTGTGGCTCTGGCTCAGTCCTACACCTCACGATGCCCCTCGCCCACCCCTGCAGGTGCCCGGCGCTCCCAAGATCTCACTTTTCTGGGTCTTTCTTTCATCCAAAGGTACGAACGATTGATGAAACTGAGAGTCCCTCTCAAGGTAAGGTGACAATTTAAAAGGGGCCAAGACTTTAATCCAAGAATTAAGATTCAGATAGTAACACTGAAGGCATCCATCAGATAAGAGAAGGAGGGTTTTGGAGTTGGGAGGTTTTTGCAGTGTTTGGAAAATCTGCTGTGTAAAGTCTGTCTGGATTACAGACCTTCCAGATTACTCTTCAGACTTCTTACTAATAATTGGGGCTGTGTTCAAGGGCGTAGAAATTCCCTCAGAAATTTTATTCCCTCTTAATTCTTTGGCTAGTTGCAAGGGCTCAAGCACATTCCACCCGAGAAGCCCATCCACGGAGCAGTAAAGCAGAACCAAGGTTGGGCTGTGATTCCAGAATCAGGCGCTTAAATGTCTCACTTTGCAGCCTCACTCAGATTATCACAATGAGCAAATTTTCTTCTTTAGAGTAAACTTGGTGTTTGAAAAGACTGGTTTCACTTTCTTTTTTTACCTTAGCATTCAATAGCATGCTATGTTTGCTCTTCACAAAATTTTTAATAAACAATTAACACATTTATAAAGCGAATCATTCAATTCATCATGGTTTTCTGAAGAGTTTTAAAAAATGCTACTGAATATTTAATAATCAACTGGTTATAAGTTGAAGAGATCATGTGTTTCTTTTAGCTCTCTTTAAGTAATATGGGCCACTTAAGACATAATATAGACTAGAGTCTGGCTTATAGTACACATCAATTAGTAAAACACTGCAATGGGGAAACTATTCAAGTGACAAATCAGGAGCATAGTATTATCTGAGACAGGTAACAGAACTTAATGTAAATCCCGAATTTCTATATGTTATCTTGAATTTCAGTTTTGAATTTTAAAGAAACTCAAATGTGAAAAAATAAGAGTAACATGAGTTTTAAAAATTTTTGCAAAAATAATTTAATCTATAAGTTAGACTTTGCCATATTCTACCTAAGTACATAAATTAGAGTCAGGAACGTTTGAAAACAAAAAAGTATATGGCAGACATTTTGCAAAGTATAGCACTAAAAAGAAATGAGCTATCAAGCCATGAAAAGACACAGAGAGATCATAAATGCATATTACTAATTGAAAGAAAACAATCTGAAAAGGCTACATACTGCATGATTCCAAATATATGACATTCTGGAATAGGCAAACCTATTGAGACAGTAAGAAATCAGCGGTTGTTATGGGTCTGGGGGAGGGAGATAGGAATAGACAGCACAGAGGATTTTTAGGGCAGTAAAACTATTCTGTCAGATACCATAGTGGTGGGTACATGTCATTATACATTTGTACAAACCCATAGCATGTGCCATACCAAGAGTGAACCCTAACGTAAACTATGGACTTTGAGTGAGAATAATGTGCCAGTTTAGGTTCATCAATTGTAACAAAAGTACCACTCTGGTGGGAGTATTGGGCATGGAGGAGGCTGTGTGTATGTGGGGGTAGGGAGTATATGGGAAATCTCTGTACTTTCTGCTCCATATTGCTGTGAACCTAAAACTGCTCTAAAAAAATAAAGTCTATTTTTTTAAAAGTACAAAAAAAAAAAAGAGATTGGGCTGAATTTGGGGAAGGGCAGATAGTACTGAGAGATACAGGGAGAAAACCTAAAAACCAAAGAAATCCTTGGTCATCTCTAGGAGCTTGTAGATGTAGGGAGCTCTACAAAGTGAGATTAGGATGGGCATGAAGACAAAGAGTAGAAGATGAACGACCCCACTTACCCTTGCCCTCCTGTTCTGTCTGCCGTTTAGCTGACAGCTGTCTTGAAGTGTCCTGCTTTGGAAGGAGTTTAATCAGGCTTCAGTGGCTGCTTCCAATACCCAAAGTGCTAATGAGTTTGGAGAGAGCTTGAGGCTAGTTTGTTTGTCAAGGATCAAAATATCTTCTTGGTGCATAGAAAGTGTGTTTGCGGATAGAGTAATGGAGGGAAAAGATACATAAAGAGAGGAGAGAGGTTGTAATCTTTTTGAAGCTCTTCTGGTATCTGCTAACATCTGCATTTAGGGTCATTTTGGAAGCGTGTTTCGAAACTAGGGTTGGAGGTGAATTTCGAAGAGGTTTTTTCCTCTCTCCTTGGAGATGTTTCATTAAATTTGCCCTTGAGGGTCCTTTCAAAAGAGAAAGGAATGCATCACCCAAACTTCACAGCTTTGTAGTTAATTGCTCTCTGGGGTTGTCTAGAACACAAACTCACATAAATGCTCCAAAGACAATACTTATTAAACTCCATCCCAATGGCCAGGTCCTCTGATCCCCCAAGGTTAATCAAGATATCTTCTGCTAGTACATGATGAAGAAACTCAGGATAGCATTAGAATATATGGACAGGATACACACCCACTCCACAGAAGGAAGCAAGATTGCCTATATATAAATATACATTTACTAACCCTCTTCCATTCCTTCATAGACCCTGAAGTATGTCACCAGGATGGGACCTCAAACCTTCTTGAGCTCCTACTATGTGCAAAGCACTGTACTAGGTGCTTTACGTGTATTGACTGACTAAATCCTCCAAAATCACCCTTGCAGAGGAAGAAACTGAAATTCAAAGGAACTAAAGTTGTTTAAAATTTTATAGCTATGAAGGAATTGATCCAATATTTGAACCCATGACTGTGTGGTACCAAACCCTGCACATGAGTGTCTGTATATGCATTTATTTTGTAATTCAAATTGCACATTAATGTGTTGTCATGGTGTATTGTACCCCTCAATTCATAAATCCACTTTCTTTCCACAGAAACCTACTGTCTTCCTCCAGGAGAGAGACATTAGATATGGGGCCTTTTTCCGTTAAAAGATTTTCAAAAACATATTCTGATAAGGAATGATGTAATGTAAAGATGTAGGACTTTTTTTCTATGGAGGACCACCTATAAATAAAAAATAATATGGGGCCACATGTTCAACAAAAACAAGCCATTAATGCATGTGTTTGGAGGTGAAGGGGAAAAAATAAAAGATTTGATTCACTTGTTTCTTAAACTGAGAATACTGAACTTTGATCTTTTAAAAATAGCTACAATAAACAGTCAATGATTGATCTCAACTTCATGGCCAATTTGGGAAGAGAAAGTTATCCAACAAAGCAGAGAAAAAATGGAGGCACAGACATCCAGTTTAGGCTGAGGAGTAGGATTCAGGGAAAAATATAGACAAGGGGGTAGTATTATATGAGTATTATATTTATTTATTTGTTGGGGTTCATTCATTCATTTTAATTGACAATCATAAATTGTATATATTTATGGTATACAATGTGATGTTTTGCTATATATACACATAATGGAATGATTAAATTAAAGTAATTAACATACCTATTGCCTTACCTACTTATCATTTTTCTGATGAGAATATTTAAAATCTACTATTTTAGAAATTTTCAAGTCTACTATACATTATCATTAATTATAGTCACCATGCTGTACAATAGATCTCCAAAACTTATTCTTCCTGTCTAACTGAAACTTTGTACCCTTTAACCAACATCTCCCTGCTCCCTCTACCCTCACCACTGGTAACCAGCATTCTACTCTCTGCTATGAGTTCAATTTTTTTAGATTCCACATATAAGTGAGATCGTACAGTATTTGTCTTTCTGTGCCTAGCTTATTTCGCTTAACATGATGTCCTTCAGGTTTACCCATGTTGTTGCAAATGACAGGATTTTGTTCCTTTTAAAAGCTGAATAGTTTTCTATTGTGTTTGTGTATATGTATATATATATATATAACACACACATACCAAGTTTTCTTTAGCCATTCATCCATTGATGGACACTTAGGTTGATTCTGTGTCTTGGCTATAGTGAATAATGCTGCAATGAACATAGGAGTATAGGTATCTTTTTGACATATTGATTTCATTATCTTTGGATATATATACCCAGTAATGGGATAGCTGGATCATATGGTAGTTGTTCTACTTTTAAATTTTTGAGGAACCTTCACAATGTTTTTTGATAATGGCTACATATACTATATACTATTTTTAATTTTTTTTAAATTTCAAAATATTAAGGGGATACAAATATTTTTATTACATGGATACCTTGTATAATGCTTAAGTTGGGGCTTTCATTGCGCCCATCACCAGAACAGTGTTCATTGTACCCAATAGGTAAGTTTTTACCCCTTATCCTCCTCCCACACGCCCTCCTTCTTAGTTTCCAATGTCCTTTACATCCCTTTGTGCCTGTGTCTACCCATTATTTAGCTCCCAATTATTAGTGAGTAGTGGTGTTTGTTTTTCCATTCCTGAGATAACTTCACTTAGGATTAGGGTCTCCAGTTCCATCCAAGTTGCTGCAAAAGACATTATTTCATTCCTTTTCATGGTTGAGTAGTACTCCATCATATATATATGTACACCACATTTTCATTATCTCACTCATGAAGTGATGAGCACTTAGATTTATTCCATGTCTTTGCAGTTGTGAATTGTGCTGTGATAAACATTTGAGTGCAGATGTCTTTTTGATAAAATGATTTCTTTTCCTTTGGGTAGATACACAGCAGTGGGATTGATGGATTTAACGGTAGTTCTAAATTTATTTCTTTGAGGAATCTCCATACTGTTTTCCATAGAGGTTGTACTAATTTGCAGTCCCACCAACAGTGTATAAGCATTCCTTTCTTTCTGCATCCGTACCTGCATCTGTTGTTTTTTGATTTTTTAATAATGGTTATTCTGATGGGGTAAGGTAGTATTTCATTGCGGTTTTAATTTGCATTTTCCTGATGATTAATGATGTTGAACATTTTTTCATATGTTTCTTGGCCATTTGTCTGTCTTCTTTAGAAAAAGTTCTGTTCATATCTTTTGACCACTTTTCAATGGGGTTGTTTGTTTTTCTCTTGCTGATTTGTTTGAGTTCTTTGTTGATTCTGGATATTAGGCCTTTTCAGCTGTATGGTTTGCAAATATTTTCTCCCATTTTGTAGGTTGTCTGTATATGCTGCTGATTATGTCCTTCACTGTGCAGAAGCTTTTTAATTTATTTAAGTTCCATTTATTTGTTTTTGTTATTGCTGTATTTGCCTTTGGGGTCTTAGTCATAAATTCTTTGCCTAGGTGGATGTCTAGAAGAGTTTTTTCTGTGTTTTCTTCTAGAATTTTATGGTTTCATGCCTTGCATTTAAGTCTTTTATCCATCTTGAATTCATTTTTGTATGTGGCAAAAGATAGGGGTCCTGTTCCATTCTTCTACATGTGGCTATCCAGTTTTCCCAGTACTATTTATTGAATAGGGTTTCCTTTCCCCAGTGTATGTTGTCTGCTTTGTCAAAGAGCAGTTAGTTGTAGGTAAATGGTTTTATTTCTGGGTTTTCTAATCTGTTCCGTTGGTCTGTGTCTTTAATTTTATACCAGTACAATGCTCTTTTGGTTACTACAGCCTTATAGTATAATTTGAAGTCAGAAAATGTGATGCCTCCAGATTTGTTCTTTTTGCTTAAGATTGCTTTGGCTATTCAGTCTCTTTTTTGTTTCCAAATGAAGCATAGAATTATTTTTTCTAGATCTGTGAAAAATGACATTGGTATTTTGATGGTGATTACATTGAATCTGTAAATCACTTTGGGTGGTATGGACATTTTGGTGATGTTGATTGTACCAATCTGTTTTTCCATTTGTTTTTGTTGTCTGTGATTTCTTTCACCAGTGTTTTGTAGTTCTCCTTGTAGAGATCTTTCACCTCCTTGGTTAAGTATTAATATATTCCTAGGTATTTTATTTTTTTTGTAGCTATTGTAAATGGATTGAGTCCCTGATTTGACTCTCAGCTTGACTGTTATTAGCACATGGAAATACAACTGATTTGTGTACATTGATTTTGTGACCTGAGACTTTGCTGAATTTATTTATCAATTATAGGAGTCTTCTGGTGGAGTCTTTAGGTTTTCTAGATACAAGATCATATTGTCAGCAAACAGGAATATTTTGACCTCCTCTTTCCTGATTTGTATACGCTTTATTTCTTTCTATTGCCTGATTGCTCTGGCTAGGACTTCCAGTACTATGTTGAATAGAAATGGTCACAGTGGACAGCTTTGTCTTGTTCCAGTTCTTAGGGGAAATGCTTTAGACTTTTCCTCATTCAGAATGATGTTGGCTGTGGGTTTTATGATTTTAAGATATGTTCCTTCTTTGTCTAGTTTGTTGAGGGTTTTTATCAAGAAAGCATTTTGGATTTTATTGAATGCTTTTTCTACATCTATTGAGATGATCATGTGGTCTTTGTGTTTGCTTTTGTTTATGTGGTGAATCATGTTTATTGATCTGAGTATGTTGAACCATGCTTGCATCCTTGGGATGATACCCACTTGATCATGGTGAATTATCTTTTTGATGTGCTGTTGAACTTGATTTGCTTGTATTTTGTTGAAATGCATGTATTTTGAAGTCAGAAAATGTGATGCCTCCATATTTGTTCATAAATCTGTATGATTTCACCAAGGAGGTGAAAGATCTCTACAAGGAGAACTACAAAACACTGGTGAAAGAAATCATAGGTGACAAAAACAAATGGAAAAACAGATTGGAACAATCAACATCACCAAAATGTCCATACCACCCAAAGTGATTTACAGATTTGCTATGTTCATAAGTGATATTGGTCTGTAGTTTTCTTTTTTTGTTGTGTCCTTTCCTGGCTATCAAGGTGATACTGGCTTTATAGAATGAGTTAGGGAGGGTTCCCTTCCTCTGGATGTTATGGAATAATTTCTGTAGGATAAGTAGCAGTTCTTTTTTGTAGGTCTGGTAGAATTCAGCTGTGAATCTATCTGGGCCGGGGCTTTTTTTGTTGGGAGATTCTTTACTACTGCTTTGATCTTGCTGCTCATTATTGGTCTGTTCAGGATCTCTATTTCTTCCTGGTTCAGGCTTAGGAGGTTGTGTGTTTCCAGGAATTTATCTATTTCCTCTATGTTTTTTAGTTTGTGTGTGTAGAGATTTTCATAGTATTCATGGGTGATATTTTGTATTTCTGTGTTATAAGTTGTAATGTCTCCTTTTTAATTTCTGATTGAGCTTATTTGGTTAATCTTCTATTCCAGTCAATCTAGCTAGAGATCTATTGATTTTGTTTATCTTTTCATAGAACCAACCTTTTGTTTCATTGATCCTTTGTATTTTTGTTTGTTTTTTTGTTTCCATTTCATTTAATTCTGCTCTGAGCATTGAGTTTGGTTTGTTCTTCTTTTTCTTGTTCCCTGAAGTGTGACATCAGGTTGTTAATTTTTGCTCTTTCTGTCTTTTTGATGTAAGCATTTAAGGTTATGAATTTCCCTCTTAACACTGCTATTACTGTATGCCATAAATTTTGTATGCTTGTGTCATAATTGTCGTTCAGTTTGAAAAATTTTTTTTTATTTTAAAATATTGTGGGGGTACAAATGTTTTTGGTTACATGGATTGCTATTGTAATGCTTGAGTCAGGGTTGTAAGTGTGCCCATCACCCAGATAGTGTTCATTGTACCTGTTAGGTAGGTTTTCACCCATCTTCTCCCCCTCCCCACTTCTTGATTTCCACTGTGTTTTTCTTCCCTTTGTACACATGTGTACTCATTGGTTAGTTCCAATTTAATAGTGAGTACAGTTTGAAAAAGACTTTTGATTTCCATCTTAATTCTGTCATTGACCCAGGGATTGTTCAGTGGCTGGTTGTTTAATTTCTGTGGCTTTGTGTAGATTTGAGAGTTCCCCTTGGAGTTGATTTCTAGTTTTATTCCACTGTGATCTGAGAAGATACATGGAATGATTTCAATTTTTCTGAATTTTCTGAGACCTGTTTTGTGGGCTAACAAAATTAAGCACTATACAAGGTATCCACGTAATAAAAACATTTGTACCCCTCTAATATTTCACAATAAAAAAGTAATATATTTTAAATGTCATAAGACACAATAAATATATCATAAGATATAATTAAAAAGGGTATTTTTGTTTGATTTAGGAATCAACACTTAAAATTTCCTAATGATTCATTTTCAGCAATTCCAAGAGAGTCTAATATTTTCAAGTGTTTTTCAGGAGCATAAAGTTTACATTATTTACAAATAATTAGTGCTCATGATAATATTAAGGACATGAATAATAAAAATGACACTGATATCAAAGGTAACTGTTTATTTAAAAATACCATGCCAAGATTGGCTAAAAGTGAAAGTCTTTTTTTAAACCATGTCCAAATTAGATGACATTTTAATTAAAACATATATTTAGCTGGTATTTAATAAAAACATATAGTTAGTGTGGGACAATAATATAGATCATCATGTTATTTATAATAAACTAGCATCAAAATATTACAGCTAGAGGTGTTTCTTCTGAGACAAATGATAACCCCTCACATTTGAAAAGTTCTTATATAATGGTTTTTCATATAGGTTGTATATCGTATGATCCTTACACAGCCATATAATGAAGATACATTTGGTGCAATCTCACAGATGGAGAAAAAGCTTATGTGAGATCAGTTGAGGTGCTCAAGACCACACAATGGCAATAGGCCAGATTTCAACCCGTGTTATGTGACACCACTACCAATTATTTTTACCTATGCTACCACTCTTCTCGTTTGCTCTTTCATAATGTCATCATGCCTCTTTTTAAAGATTTTAAAACCTGATTTGTTTAAAAGGATACTGTGAATGTAAACTTGTGACCTACCTGTTATCAATTACATCACCCTTATCTAAATATATTTGCTTGTTATTGTCGTTCACCATTTACATGATGCTCAGTAAGTTGCCCATCTTCCTGGTCTGGTTTCTTTCTCAGAAGTGAACTACATGATAGTATTGAGTTCAGGTACTTGAGGAGCACATGGTACAGTGCTCGGAGCGCAGTGGGCAGATAATGTGTTTGAGGATGACAAATCACTCTCGAAACGTCGGGGATTCTTGTGGATTTTAGTCCCCAAAGGTCATCTCTTAAACCTGACCCTACAATTTAGGCACACGTCCACCAGGTGGCAGCAACATTCCATGGGGGTAAAACCAGTGGGCATCAGCGCAGATAACGGTTTATTCACATAGTTATCTTAATTGTAACCATGCTGTTTGGGTTATCAGAGGTCTTCTACTTTAGCTGTTTCGTTTCGGAATAAGAAACTGAGGCCCAGAGACATCAACAGCCCAATTTGCCACATTAGAATGGGAATTGTAAGTCAGGTCCCATGATTTCTAACTTTGTGCTTTTCCCCTTGTATATATTTTTTAAAAGATCTCTAAAACCTTTAAATGCACCTTTACCTTGGATTTGTTAGGGCTACCTGGTGAAAAGACTTTGGACTTAGGTTGAAATTTTTACTGGTCACTAGTGGAAGAAACACAAACTGAGATAACTATTCAAAGTCCAATTTGAGAAACAAGATGTTTTACTGCTAAGCACCTTTGAATTTTTTTCTGGTTTTGCTTCAAGAACAATTAAAATAAATGCATTAAAATAGCTACGCTAAAATGTTAAACTAACGTGAAAGTAAATCATATTTTAGGAGAATTTGTCAGAGAACAAACTATAAGATGCATAGAATCCTGGCAAGATAAATTTTGAGTTGAATCTCAAAGCACTGTCTTCTACTTCTAAATATTTATAATTCTATGTGGAGTTTATTTGCCTTTATGTGCTATTTGCTTGATACTTTTATTTATTGTGGTAAAAAGCACCTAATGTTAAACTTATTATTTGTATTAGTTAGAGTTCTCTAGAGAGACAGAACCAATAGGATGTAGACAAAGAGACAGATATATGAGAGGAAGTTTATTAGGGGAATTGGCTCATGAGATTATGGAGGCTGGAAGTCCCACGACACAACGTCTGCAAGCTGAGAACCAGGGAAGTCTGGCTTTCTGAGCATGAATCCATGCAAGTCCGAAGGCCTCAGAACCTGGAAAGCTGATGATGTGACTCTCAATATTGGGCTGATGACTTGAGAACCTGAGGGATTGCTGATGCAAGTCCCCAAGTCAGAAGGAGAACCTGGAGTTCTGATGTCAAAGGGCAGGAGAAGAAATGTGTCCTAGCTCCAGAAGAGAGAGGAAGAATTTGCCTTCCTGGGCCCTTTTTGTTCTTTTTGTGGCCTTAGCTGATTGGATGGTGCCCGCCCACATCGAGTAAGGGTGGCTCTTCCTTACTCAGTCCACTGATTCAAATGCCAATCTCTTCCAGAAAAACCCTCACAGGCACACCCAGAAATAAAGCTTTACTGCTGTCTGGGTATCCCTTAATCCAGCCAAGTCCGACACCTAAAATTAACCATCACACCATTTTAACTACTTTTTAAGTGTACACTTGAGTAGTGTTAAGTATATTCACATTTTTGTGCAACAGATTTGCTTTGATACTTTTTGATGCTCACTTGAACTTCTGCTATTTTAGTCAAATTTGATTTTCTAAAGTAAGGGTATGGAGAGTTTGTGATTTTATGCAGGTGGATTTAATAGCATGACTTTCTTTCTCCTTCTCAAAGTTCTTATAGAATAGGTTGAGAAATACATTGTATGTCCCCATTCTGCATTTTCCTGCCTAATACAGACATTGTCAATTGATAATTTGCTCTTTGTTCTTAAGATTCTCAATCTTACTTTGTAGATAGTCACTATCACTATAATCAGAGTTGGCATGAGAGATGAAATCTATTGCTATCCTATCTTATCAGCCCTTTCTAATCCTAGGAAAGTGTATAGGTCATAATTATGGGGTTTACCTTTTAAATTTCCCAGCTCTTAACTTACTATCAACACTCTTTAGTTGGACTTGCCTCTCCCAGCCTCAGGATTTGCTGGGCCAGTTTATCTCCAACCCCAGATACAAGAATGTTTCTCTTGATGAAGAAATTCCTTGCCTTTTCATGTTCACAGTTGATTTTGGAAGTCATTTACCTTCTTTTCTTTAAAAGATTTTAATCACTAAATTTTTTCCCCCTAAATTAAGCCTATTACCTTGCATGTCAAGAGTCTCAGCAATTATATCCCTTCACATAGAAAACATTTCTGTCATTTAGTTTTTTTTCTTTTCAGACTATGGACTCTTAACTTGTTCTCCATGAAACAGATTAATTCCTTTTTATGAACTTTATTCCTGAATAAAACATTCCAAAAAGAAAATGAATGTCTTAAGACTTTCAGGGCTGGAGGGGTCCTTGGAGAGAGAGCCCAATTTACTCGGGCCTGGAGCCTGGCGGGGAGGGGTTACTTGACTTGCCCACAGTGACATATCCAGGTAATGGCGGTGCTGAGAGTAGCATCCAAAATGTTAAAGAGAAAAGAAATTGTTTCCATCACAATGAAAATGAGTCACAATAAAAAGCCAGATAGAAAGGAAAGACACTTCTTGGCCATGACCGAAGGGACAGAGTTAACGATGTTATTAGTTTACATCTGTTGGGAGATTTCTATTCATCAGGCATGGTGCTAAGCCTTCTTTTTCACACCTTATTTAATTATCACAGCGACCCTTTTGAGGTAGGTATTATTGTCACACCAGTTTTACAAATGAGGAAGTTGATATTCAAGAGATTAAACCACTTTGTACATGTTTATACTGATAAAATGGCAGAGCCAGAATTTGAACCCAACTCTCTCAGTTGGAAACCTGTGTTTGTAACCACTGTATGTTAGTACAAAGCTTGGTCTGATTGTGCATGTGGTTTCCTTCTGATGAAAGTTCTCTTAAGCAAAAGGCTGTCCACTGATGCAAAAGGGAGTCTTCCTGGACCCAAATCAGGGAAAGCACAGTGGAGAATAAGGCAGGGGACAGGAAAGAGAGCTTTGGCAATGGGTGGCTGGCCTCTCTTGCCATCTCTCCAGAGAACAATTAGTGCTCAGAAATGTTTAGCTGTAATGATTGCTGGGCTTTTTACATTGGACCCTGGACTGTGTGAAGGAGGGCAGCCTCTTGGAGAAAGAGTGTGGCTACCTCTGCCCATTAAAATAATGAACTCCCGTAGGCCATCTGGAAGACTTGGTAACAAAGGAACAGGGATTCCAGAGGCAGGTATTACTATTTACAGAGGCCAAAGCATCAAAAAGTGACTGAACCAGAAACCAGGCATGGAGCAGTGGGAAATGCAGATGAACTGAGGGTTGTAAAAGATGTTATCAGAGCAAAGCAACCAATATTTCTTCTTTTGCAGCACAAGATCTCAGGACACTGCTGCCTAAAGTAGTTCAGTAAGTCCTGCTCATCCCTTCCCACCTCATTTATCCAGCAAATGACAACTACAAATTTACAGCCTATGCTACCTTTTATTTGTAAAAAGGGCGGAGTAACACTACCACTTCCTGAGGCTGTTGAGAGAATTAAATGGGTTTATATAAATCAAGTCCTTAGAACAGTGCCTGATATACAATAAGTGCTAAATAAGTGTTTGTGATTATATTATCATATTATATAATGATTGTTATTATATTATTATGATTAAGTGTGATTATATCATATTTTACATATTTTATAATAATAATAATAGGTCAAATTATAACTCATAATAACTCATAGGCCAAACACTCTGCTAAACTCTGGATAAGCAGTGCAAAGGAATTCATCTATTCAACAAATATTTAACGGGTGCCTATGTCCCAGGCACCGTTCTAGGTATTCAGGATAGATCAATAAACAGAACAGACAAAACTTCTTGTCTGCCTTTGAGTACCTTACATTCTAGTAGGGAAGATTTCATTAAGATAAGAAACACCAAACTCATCTTTATTCCTTTTTGATGGGATTACATAGCTTGATGCCACAGTCAAGAGCAGTCTAGACTACTCTTGGTTTTGACTGCTCAATTAATGACTTGTGGGGAGATTTGAAACTTGAAGAAAACACAAAGCTTGGAGCAGTTTTTAGCATGATCATGACAGGGAAGCACCATTAGATGGCTGCAAGCATGCATGGGCAAATAAATCCCATATGAATGATAAAATACAGCAACTTTAATTTCACCACCGAGTCTTTCCCCAGGGCATTTCTGCCTTTTTACACCCATTTATATTTCCTCGTTTTGATCTTACATCAGTGCCAGTTTGTCTTTCTTAATCACTCATTGTGGATGGGCTCGCCTAATATCTTCAGAATGATAATCTGATCTGGCCTGATGACATCAAAATTGGCCCTTGCTTTTATCATTGTTCTTAGATATCTGATGAAACTTCTCCCCTTGGCTTTTCTTGCTTAGAAAATATTGGCTTCTGCTGGTTCTTGACCACCATGGCTCAGCCAATTTCTTTGATACTCCTCCCTTTCCCCCTCATGGAGGCACATTCACAGCCCTTCTACCCCATAATGATGCTGATAAGTCCAAACTTTGATCTTTCTATGAATTTTATGCAGTGAGTTATATAAAAACTTACTATATAATTAGAAAAAATTTTCTAGTCTTAAGCATGTATACATAAGTGTGTGTATATATATATGTTCATACACACCTACATATATACACACATATATACACGTACGTAGATGTGGGTTTTTTTTTCTTAGTTTCATTACCTAGAAGAATAGATTGTTAGACTGGAGCTTAAATTTCCTCCCCCAAAATGGAACACGTCAAAAATTACAGCCCAGTTCCCTTTTTTGAGTCATTATACTAAAGATATATAAAGCATAAAAAAAACCGAACTTTATTTTTATCTTAATATGGGTTATATTTTCAAGTCATAGGAAAGCCAAGTCCAAAGGGACACTGAAAGCTCATCTGATCTAACCCTCGCATTTTACATTTAAGACAATAAGGATCCAGAGAAGTAAAGTGGCTTTTCCACAGTTCCCATTGAGTTCGGAATGGAGCTGAAGACAAAAGTCAGGTTTCTTTCTTTCTTTCTTTTTTATTATTTTAGAGACAAGAGTCTCTGTCGCCCAGGCAGACTGCAGCGGTGTGATCGTATCTCACTGTAACCTCGAACTTCTGGTCTCAAGTGATCTCCCACCTCGGCCTCCCAAGTAGCTGGGACTCCAGGCACGTGCCACCACTCCCAGCTAATTAAAAAAAAATTTTTTTTTTTTTTGTACAGACGGGGTCTCCCTATGTTGCCCAGGCTGGTCTTGAACTCTTGGCCTCAAGCAGTCTTCCAGCTTTGGCCTCCCTAAGTACTGGGATTACAGGCATGAGCTTCTGTGCCCAGCAAAAACTCAGGTTTCTGACTCCCAATCACTTTCTACACTAGTAGACTGATTCTGTTTTAGTCAACAAGATATATATCATACATATCTTTAAAAATATTTATTTTTTTTTCCTTTTTAAAAATTTTAATAGATTTAGGGTGTACAAGTTGAATTCCATTACATGTATATATTGTATAGTGGTGAAGTCTTGGCTTTTGGTGTAGCATACAGATCTTAAATAGTTCCAAGAGATTATCCTAGGCTGACTTCCTCTGAGAAGACTTTGCCTGCCAGGTGGCTGGACTTTAGGTGTTAGCTGTTTATATGATCTTCCAGGAAATATCCACTCTTATAATAACAAACAAAATCTAAATGACCACAGAATTGCTTCTTTTCTTTATGCAGGAAGCAGGCCTATGGCTGTAGGAAGGAACAACACAATTGTGACAAAATTCATCCTCCTGGGATTTTCGGATCATCCTCAAATGAAGATTTTCCTTTTCATGTTATTTCTGGGGATCTACCTTCTGACCTTGGCCTGGAACCTGAGCCTCATCACCCTCATCAGGATGGACTCTCACCTGCACACGCCCATGTACTTCTTCCTCAGTAACCTATCCTTCCTGGACATCTGCTATGTGTCTTCCACAGCCCCCAAGATGCTCTCCAACATCATCACAGAGCAGAAAACCATTTCCTTTGTTGGCTGTGCCACACAGTACTTCATATTCTGTGGCATGGGGCTGACTGAATGCTTTCTCCTGGCAGCCATGGCCTACGACCGGTACGGTGCCATCTGCAACCCGCTGCTCTACACAGCCCTCGTATCCCACACACTTTGTTTAAAGATGGTGGCTGGTGCCTATGTGGGAGGATTCCTTAGTTCTTTGATTGAAACATACTCCGTGTATCAGCATGATTTCTGTGGGCCCAACGTGATCAACCACTTCTTCTGTGACCTCCCTCCAGTCCTGGCTCTGTCCTGCTCTGATACCTTCACCAGCCAGGTGGTGACTTTTGTGGTGGGTGTTCTTGTTGGGGTGGCATCTGTCTTTGTGGTCCTCATCTCTTATGGTTACATTGCTGCTGCGGTTCTGAAGATCAGCTCAGCTAAAGGTAGGACCAAGGCCTTCAGCACCTGTGCCTCTCACCTGACTGCTGTGACCCTCTTCTATGGTTCTGGTCTCTTCATGTACATGCGACCTAGTTCCAGCTACTCCCTAAACCGGGACAAGGTAGTGTCCATATTCTATGCTGTGGTGATCCCCATGGTGAACCCCATCATCTACAGTCTTAGGAATAAGGAGATTAAGAACGCCATGAAAAAAGCTGTGAAAAGGGATCATGTGCTTTCTCATGGGCATTCATTTTTCTGACCTTGGGCTAATGTTTACAATGAAGCCATGAGCTGGGTCAATTGCGCAGACATTTATGTAGATCTATGTGATGATTTGTGTGCACCAGGCTCTTTGCCCCCTTTCTAAGATTCCATTAACCAGCTTACCTCTTGGCTATTAGAAAATAATTTGGCCATTATTGGTTTCTAGAATAAAACAGCGTTGCATGGAGTGAGATTTTTAAAAGCTCAATTTAGCAGAAAACTTTACCATGACATAAAACATCCTGGAACATTAAAACAGAGCTTGTGTCTGTAGGAGGAGAACCATAGAAAATATTAGACCAGCATTTATGGTGGTGATCCTTAAGGTATTATATAGCATAATGACCTGAAGAAGATGACAATCTTTCTGAACACAGGTGCCTTCTCCTCTTCGGAGACTCTCAAATGCTTTCTATAGAGCTTCTGAGGACTGCAAGGCGGATGCCCTCACGTGTTTAAGAATCTGCTGTGGTGAGCCACTGTGACGCATGAGGGTGGATTAACACTCTTCAGATGGATTAAGGCAGCAATTCCAATTTGGGCCTTAAGGACTGACCAAATGGAATAACCTCTTGGCCAATTCAATCAACAATACAAAGTGTTGTCACTAAGATGACTTAAATAAAACCAAGAAATTACTGCTTAAGCCCAAAGTAACAGCTTTCTAACCAACACTCAGAAGTTTCTTAGGAATCTAAAGACGAGCACACGCTCATTTGGGATGAAAGTTTCTCTATTTTTAGCAGGTTTATGATAAATTCTAGACGAGAATTTAGCCAAGGAATTGAAGGCAATGATTTTTCTTCTCCACGTTTTCTCAGAACTTTCTAATGTGCCTTTGAACTGGCAGTAAAAAACCAGAATAAATTTATTCAGCTGTGGCCTTTCTATGGTAGGCCATAAATAAGTGAGTAAATTACATCTCCCTGTGTGTCCATGGGCAGTTTACTAGGACTCTATGTGCCTCAGTTCCTCATCTGTAAATTAGGAATAATAATAGTAATTATCTCCTAGGATTGTTGTAAAGAATTAAAGTGTACATATAAACACTTAGAATAGTGCCTCATGTACAGTAAATGTTCAAGAGGTGCTATTATTATTATTATTATTAGATAATTATTTATCATTATTCAAGCCAAAGAAATAGAAGACATTTCCTTAGTTTGGTGGAAAATGTGACTTTTGTAATGGCTTTGTTGCATTGGAACGAGGGTCGGGAGAGACCATCCCAAAGAATGGTTGGGAGTATTCATTTTTAGATCATTGGAACTGTGATTATCAGTCTCATCTCTGCTATTTTGTAGGTATGTGGCCTTATGCAAGTTATTTACAGGCTCTATTTTCCTCACCTGTAAAAGAGGATACTCACTGTATCTACCTCATAAAATTGATACAACAATTAAGTGAGAATATGCATGAGAAGGGCTTAGCCCAGTGCCTGGCATATGGTGATACGTAATAGATGTTAGCTTATATTATTAGTCAATTAGACAATATTTTTAGTCAATTTTGTATAAACCAAGAAAAATCCAGGGAAAAGTGCTAAAAAGAGACAAAAGAAATAGCTTTGGAATATCTCCAGTTGGGATGCATCAGTCTCAGTGGAAAGGCACACCTGTGCCTCTCATCGCTGCTATTTCCCTTGTACATCAGAAGTAGTCCTTAGGGAATCAGAACAAGCTCAGGTTCACAGATGTGGCCATTGTGCCACCTCTACAGCAACCTGGATACCTCCCTTCTTCCTTATAGCCACTTTCCCCCCACTTCTTTATCTGTACTCCATCTCACCTAACTCCTGTCTTTCAGTTTATCAATTTTCAAAACGGTAGCTAATTTTAAGTTCTCCTAGTGCCAAAAGTCATGGAAGCAACACAACTAACTTAATTAAGAAAATGTCTCCTGCTTTGGAGTTACATGGAGCTGTCACTCATCTATTATCATCTCTAAACTGTTTTGATGAACAGTTTAGAATTACAGTTCTGAATTACAAAATCTTTATTAAAAATCTCTCTCGTTTGGCCACATATATATTTGCCAGTAATGGAAACTTTCTCTTTGCACTATGAAGATATAAGGTACTTTCGCAGTGTGCCCAACTACCAAGGAGAATGTCAGGCTCATTAATAATGATTAATTCTAATGCATAAGATGGGGATTGGTTGCAAGAGTTGAACGAGGCAAAAATGATCTGGGGTTTACAATAAGTCACATGCTAAATAAGTTTTCAGATAAGTGCATTTATTATGGGCATATGAGCAGACATACATTAAACAGAATAGTGTGGGTACCGAAGGAATCAGGCATTTTATAAGTATTTGAAGCAGGACAAGGTACACCTTTCTCTGGGGAGGGCGAGCTGGCTGGGGAAGGAATTCACTTTAGTAAAATTACCACCATCCACGGTGTAGCACTCATCTTTGCCACCTTAGAAAGTCTTTTCCAGATGGGCTGAAGTTAACCAAGCTCAGAATAGCTAGCTGCATAAGCCAGAGTGCTGGCTTTAGTTTTCAGTGAAGAACAAAACTGCCAAGCTCTTGTGCTTGTGCCAGTGGCACAATTCTGCATCTGTTGAGGAAGGCACATAGAAAGACAAATTGCAATCAAAAGTCTATTTGGAGAGAAAGGGATCAGAGCAAAGTGGATAATATGTATTAGCACCTGATGGACCCAGCTACAGGGTCCAGATGGGCTGAGGCCCTGGGAAATGCCGATATTTCTCCCCAAGTATTTCTCTTCCTCTCTTCCCAGGTGACCATCCTCCCAACTAATCCATCCATTATTTGTAGACTGACGAATTGACAGCTTTTCCTTCTTTTGGTCTAAGAAATATATTTTCTCTAAAAGGCTTCTATTACACAATTTATTTACCTATTATGGGCTCATTTTATGGTTTAATATTAAGAATTTTGCAGACACCTGGTGGTTGTCCCTATGTACCACCAAGATTCCCCTGATTTTTTTTTGTAGGTACATACAATCACACACACTCATGAATTAGTGCTTTAACTTTTGTCGAAAGATTAAGAGTCTTGTGTTTCTAGTCTTAAACCTAGACAAACCTAGAGTTTGCCCGTTGTGTGACCATCCACACAAATGAAGAATCACTTGCGTTTCACTTGCCTGTGTCCAGGTAACTGATCGGATCTCCCCGACCTAAAAATGAGCAGGGAGAGCCTGCCTATCTTGCATATAAGGAGATATGCCGCATACCCCGGCATTCTCCCATAAGTTTGATCTATGATCACCTTCCCTGAATTCTTGATGTCTCATCCCCATGTCTGTAACACCTCCAGACCCACTGGGGAAGATCAACCAACTGTTTATATCCGACCTTTGCTGCTTTTATTCTACCCTTACTCTTCTCATGCTCCACTTTCCCCTTATGCTGGCCAAGACCTTCTATGTGCAATACTGCTTGTGGGCCTGGCTAAAGATGAGATTCCCTTCTTTCCTACAAGCAAAGAAATAGCCATAGCAGTCTCTTGCAATCCTGGCTTGGAGCTTTTACAAATTAGATGTACCAGCATCTCCCTTCAACGTTGCCAGACCAAATGGCTGGCACTATCTGGTTGGAAGAGAGACAGACCACACACTTTGGGTGGGACCACACTCTAGCCATAGCCAGGCAGTGGGGACCCAGGGAGACCTCATGGAAGAACAGAGATTTTATTCTCACTCTTAAAGCCAGGTTCTTCTGAAATGGAACTACAACACCAGACTGGACTTAAATGTCAGCATACGTAGAAAAACTGGCATGCATAAAGTATCACTTTGATATCATATGGTATATTCTTGTTTGTCCTAACAACACTTCTTTTTTGTGCAAAAGGAGACTGGGTTATTTTCAATCTTAAGAAATCCGTAAGAAGCAAAATTGATCCACATGGTTCTGAAGGCCCAAGTCCATAATTCAGACACACACTAAAACTCATAGTTCATTTTCTAACAACTGAAAGCTATGCATGTAGTATGGCAGGGGTCATTCCACCCCTCAACTTGACCCTCAACCTGCAGTGCAGTTGGCCATGAGACTCCATCTGAGGTGGAGCTGCAGCTGCTGGTGTCCTAGGAGCCTAACAGGAGGAGGTGGGTCCTGAGAAGCCCTGCACCCATCCAGTCAACCCTCTCCTCATTTCACACGTCTTGTAACAGATACTCTTGGCAATTGCCTGTACTGTTAACGCAGTGGCACTTGTACAGAAGCCACGTTTTTCCTGCAGACTCTCTTTTTACCAGAAGGCAAATCAGGTATTCCTTCTCTGTTTAACACCTTTGGTGTCTGTGGCTTCCAGACATTGGAAGGTTCTGGAATTGTTTTCCATCATACATGCCATCCCTGGTAGTTTTCTAACAGAAGGTCACGCATGAGATTTTCCTACTTTAGAAAGTTAAGGACCTTTTTATTAGGACTTGGATCTTGTTTATTCATTTTATTTACTATTATGATACAATTACAATAGCTGTATCTGGCCTCTACATTTTATTTTTAAAAAATTAATATTATTTTTAATGATAGATCATAACTGTATGTATTTATGGAGTACAATGTGATGTTATGGGGGTACAACACTTTGGTTACATATATTCCCTATGCACTGCCCAAGTCAGAACTACAATCATGGGCATCCCCCAAACTGTGCACCCTGAACCCATTAGGTGACAGTTTTCACATCCCCTCTACCCCCTTCCCACCTGCCAGACCCCTGATGAATATTATTTCCATGTGTGACATAAGTATTGATCAGTTAGTACCAATTTGATGGTGAGTACCAGTGGTGCTTGTTTTTCCATTCTTGTGATACTTTGCTTCGAAGAATGGGCTCTAGCTCCATTCAGAATAATACCAGATGTGTTCATTCACCATTGTTTTTTGTTGCTGAGTAATAGTCCATTGTGTGTATATATATAATATATATATATATATACCATGTTTTATTAATCCACTCGTGTATTGATGGGCACCTGGGTTGTTTCCACATCTTTGCAATTGTGAATTGTGCTGCTATAAATATTCGTGTGCAGACGTCCTTATTATAGAAATGTCTTTTTTTCTTTGGCTAAATACCCAGTAGTGGGATTGCTGGATCAAATGGTAGTTCTACTTTTAGTTCTTTGAGGTATCTCCATATCACTTTCCATAGAGGTTGTACTAATTTGCAATCCCACCAGCAGTGTAGGAGTGTTCCTATCTGTCCACATCCCTGTTAACATTTCTTGTTGTGGGACTTTTTGATGTAAGCCAATCTCACTGGAATCAAGTGATATCTCATTGGTGGTTTTGATTTGCATTTCCCTGATGATTAGAGAAGTTGAGCAATTTTTTATACGTTTGCTGGCCATTATTCTGTCTTCTTTTGAAAAGTTTCTGTTCATGTCCTTTGCCTACTTTTTAATGGGGTTGTTTGATTTTTTCTTGTTGATTTTCCTAAGTTCTGTATAGATTCTGGTAATAAGCCCTTTATCAGATGTGTAGCATGCAAATATTTTCTCCCATGCTGTAGGTTGTCTGTTCACTCTAGTGATAGTTTCCTTGGCTGTGCAGAAGCTTTTTAATTTGATCAGTAGCATTTATTTATTTTAGTTGCTGCTGTGATTGCTTTGGGGGTCTTCTTCATAAATTATTTTCCTAGGCCAATGTCCATAAGAGTTTTTCCAACGTTTTCTTCTAGAATTCTTATGGTTTCATGTGTTAGGTTTAAGTCTGTTATCCATCATGAGTTGATTTTTGTGAGAGGTGAGAGGTATGGATCTAGTTTCAGTCTTCTACATGTGGCCATCCAGTTTTCCCGGCACTACTTATTGAATAGGGATTTTTTTACCCGGTGTATTTTTGTCTACTTTGTCAAAGATCAGATGACAGTGTGAGGATGGTTTTATATCTGCGTTCTCAGTCCTGTTCCATTGGTCTATGTCTCTGTTCTTGTGCCAGTACCATGCTGTTTTGGTTACTATAATCTTGTAGTATAGTTTGAAGTCTGGTAGATTGATGCCTCCCAATTTTTTCTTTTTGCTTAAGATTGTTTTGGCTAGATGGGGTCTTCTCTGGTTCCACATGAAGCATACAATTACCTTTTCTAGATCTGCAAAAAATGATGTTGGTATTTTGATAGGGACTGCATTGATTCTGTAAATCACTTTAGGTAGTATAGACATTTTAACAATGTTGATTCTACCTATTGAAGGGCATGATAAGGTTTTCCATCTGTTTACATTCTCTGCAATGTCTTTTCTCAGCATCTCATAGTTCTATCTATATAGCTCTCTCACCTCCTTAGTTAGCTATGTTCCTAAATATTTAATTTTCTTTGGTGCATTGTGAAAGGTAATACATCTTTGTTTTGTTTCTCAGCTCCATGGTTATTGGTGTATATGAAGGCTACTGATTTGTGTGTATTGATTTTGTATCCCAAGACTTTGCTGAATTCATCTATCAATTCCAGTAATCTCTTGGTTGAATCTGTGGGGTTTTCTAGATATAATATTATATCATTCATGAAGAGTGAAAGTTTGATCTCTTCTGCCCCCATTTGGACACCCCTGATTTTCTCTCTTGTCTGATTGCTCTGGCAAGGACTATGTTGAATAGAAGTAGAGATAGTGGGCAACCTTGTCTGGTTCAAGTTTTAACAGGGAATGCTTTCAATTTTCCCCCATTCAGTATGATATTGGCTGTGGGTTTATCATATATGGCTTTAATAATTTTGAGGTATGAGCCATCTATGCCTATATTGTTAAGAGTTTTTATCATAAAAGGGTGCTGAATTTTGTCAAAAGTCCTTTCTGCATCTATTGAAGGGATCATATAATCTTTGTTCTTGCTTTTATTTATGTGGTGAATCACATTTATAGATTTGTGTATGTTGAACCATCCCTGCATCTGGGGATGAAGCCCACATGATCACGACGAATTATTTTTTTGATGTATATTTGAATTCGGTTTGCTAGGATTCATTGAGAATTTTTGCATCTATATTCATAAGGGATATTGGTCTGTAGTTTTCATTTCTTATTGTGTCCTTTCCTGGCTTTGGTATCAAGGTGATATTGGCTTTGTAGAATGAGTTTGGGAGATTTCTGTACTTCTTGATGTTATGGAATAATTTCTGCAGTATAGGTATCAGTTCTTCTTTGTAGGCTTGGTAGAATTCAGGTGTGAACCTATCTGGTCCAGGACTTTTTTTTGTTGGAAGAGTTTTTATTACTGCTTCAATTTCAGTGCTTGATATTGGTCTGTTTAGGAATTCTGTTTCTTCCTGATTGAGCCTAGGGAGGTAGTGTGTTTCTAAGAATTTGTCCATTTCCTCCATGTTTTTATGTTTTTGGGCACAGAGATTTTTACAGTATTCGAAGATGATGTTTTTATTTCTGAATATCAGTTGCGACCTCTCCTTTTTCATTTCTAATTGAGTTTATTAGAGTCTTTTCCTTTCTGCTTCTGGTCAATATAGCAAGTGGCCTGTCTATTTTGTTTATCTTTTCAAAGAACCAACTTTTTATTTTGTTAATCTTCTGTATAGTTCTTTTGTTCTCAATTTCATTTAGTTCTGCTCTGATCTTGGGTATTTCTTTTCTTCTGATGGGTTTAGGGTTGGTTTGCTCTTCCTTTTCCATTTCAATTGTTAGTTTACTGATTTGCGAACTTTCTGTCCTTTGGATGGAATTTAAGGTGACAAGTTTTTTCCTCTCAGGATTGCTTTTGCTGTATCTCACAGATTTCGATAACTTGTGTCCCCATTGTCATTTAGTTCGAAGAATCCTTTGATTTCCATCTGATTTTCCCTCTTGACCCAATAGTCATTCAGTAATAGTTTGTTTAATTTCCATATTTTTGGATGGAGATGTGAGTTTCTGTTAGAATTGATTTCTAATTTTATTCCACTGTGGTCTGAGAAGATATATGGCATAATTTCTATTTTTAAAATTTGTTGAGATCTGTTCTGTGGCCTAGGATATGATCAATTTTAGAGAAAGTTTCATGAGCTGATGAGAAGAACACATATTCAGTGTTATTTGGGTGGAGGGTTCTGTAGATGTCTGTTAGGCCCAAATGTTCTAGAGTCCTGTTTAGGTCCATTGTTTCTTTGCTTATTTTCTGCATGTAGGATCTGTCCAGTTCTGTCAGTGGGGTGTTGACATCCCTGGCTATTATGGCATTGCTATTTATTATGTTGTCTAGATCAAGCAGTATTTGTTTTATGTACCTGGGTAGTCCTGTGTTGGGTACATAAATATTTAGGATTGTTAAGTCTTCCTGTAGGATTTTTCCCTTCACCACTATATAATGACCGTCTTTGTCTTTCTTTACTTTTGTTGCTTTAAAATTTATGATATCTGATAAAAGAATGGCCACCCCAGCTTTCTTTTGATTTCCATTTGCCTGGAAAATTGTATTCCATCCCTTCACCTTGAAGTCTGAACGAGTCCTTGTGTGTAATATGCATTTCCTGGAGACAGCAGATACTTGGCTTGCATTTTTTTGTCCATTCAGCCAGCCTATGTCTCTTCAATGGGCAATTCAAGCCATTCACATTTATTGAGAGAATTGATATTTGGGGTGGATTTCTGTTTATCCTGTTAGGTAGACTCTTGTTTTGTTTTACCCTTTGAGCCATTGTGAAATCTGGAGTTCTGGACTTTTAACTTTTTGGTAATTTTACACTGGTGGGTGTCTGTTGCACTGGTTAGTGTATAGTGAAGGTCTTAATACTTCCTGCAGGGGAGATTTGGTCTTCTCAAATTCTATCAGTGATTGCTTGTCTGGAAAAGTCTTTATTTCTCCCTCATATAAAAAGCTTAGTTTTGCAGGATAAAGAATTCTGGGTTGGCCATTATTTTGTTTTAGAAGACTGAGGATGGGCCCCCAGTCGCTTCTGGCTTGTAAGGTTTCAGCTGAGAAATCTGCAGTTAATCTGATAGATTTTCCTTTATAGGTTACCCGCTGTTTCCGCTTTACTGCTCGAAGGAGTGCCTCTTTCATGTTTACTTTGGTTAGCCTAATAACTATGTGGCGTGGTGAATGCCTTTTCACATTAAATCTCCCAGGAGTTCTGTGTGCTTCTTGTACCTGGATATCAAGATTTCTGGCTTGGCCATGGGAATTTTCCTCTATTATTCCTTCAGATAGATTTTCCAGCCCTTCCAAATTTTCTTCTTCACCCTCAGGGATGCCTATGATTCTTATTTTTGGCCTCTTTACATAATCTCACATTTCTTGTATGCTTTCTTCATGTCTGTTGCTTTTGTGTTCTTTCTCTTTGACTGATTTATTTAGTGCATAGGAGTTATCTTCCAGCTCTGAGATTCTTTCCTCTGTGTGATCCAGCCTATTGTTAAGGATTTACACTGTGTTTTGTAGATCCTTGAATGTCTCTTTCATTTCCAGTATTTCTGTTTGGTTTTTCCATAATGCTTCAATTTCTTTAGAGAATTTTTTCATTCATTTCTTACATTGTTCTTGTGGTTTCTTTGTGCTGGGATTCAATTTTCTCTTGAATTTCCTCGAGCTTTCTTATAATCCATAAACAAAATTCCTCTTCTGTCATTCTACCCATTTCATTTAAGTTGGTATCCGTTGCTGAGGTACTAATGATTTCTCTTGGGGGCGAATTTTCACTCTGATTTTTCATGGTTCCTGTGTTCTTTCTCATCTGGCCTCTTGGTCAAGAGCTGGGGGTGTTAAGGCTAGTTTATGGCCCTGTCTCCAAGCCCCTGAGGATCATTCCCTGGCAAAGCCAAGGAGTGGAGTACTGGTCTGTATTGCCTTAGGTGTATTTCAGCAAGTTTGGTGGACCTCTTGGGTTATCTCTGACCTGTTTTCTTCACCTCTTCCCAGTGGAGTGTAGTGAGTTTGTTCTCCCAGCTTGAGCTCCAAGCTGGTGGATTGTACTTGAAGGTATGAATCCACTCCTCCCTAATAGCTTGAGATGGAAGGCAATATTTTTAGCTGTGGGGTTGTTCCTGCTTGATTGTAGTTTGTGTGGAGGATCCAGTTACCTAGGTATTCTGTTGTGCCCATGGCAGGCTCTGGTCCCCCAGGTGGGGTATACAAAAGCCCCAAGCTTTGGGAGGGGCCTTGCAGCCCCCAGGGGTTATTTTGACCCTACTCCTCCTGTGGTGGGGGGAGAAGTAAGATAGCTTGCAGCTGCAGTGTGAAAGCTAGACTGAGTCAATGCTACACAGCTCAGAGGTTGCTTATTGGGCTGCTCATTGGGGGGGCCACTGCTGTGGAGTTCAGAGCTCTCTCTCTTTCTGGGCTTGGAGAACTGCTTCTGATGGGAGGGGCCAACTGGTGAAATTGCTGAGCTCTCTAGCCAAGTTTTTTTCTTTCCTGTGCACAAGCTCAGGCACTTTCCCCTCCAATCGGACTGCTTGTGGGCTCTCAAGCTTCCCTACAGTTTGTGTGTCTGGTCCTCTGATGTGCATCTCTGAGTGTCACTGGCTGAAGGAGGGTCTCCAATTGTCCACCCCTTTTCCATCACTAGAACCCAAAGCAAGGCTGGTGGGCATCTCTATTCCCAGAAGTCTCTGCCAGGGGGATGTTCCCACTGGGCAGAATGGTGCAGCTGACAGTACTCTTGGATCGAGTGAAACTCCCTAGTAAAGTGAGTAGGGTTAGGGCAAGCTGCTCTGGTTCAGCTTGTAGCACTTGAGGCATTTGGTTGCCATGAGAACCAGTACTTACACAAAATGAGTCACTATGGCACAACAACCTTCATAATGACCATTCTCTGGGGTAGGGGAGCACGGGAACCCAGAGAGTGTGTACTAGGACTGATCATGAAGGAGAAGGCCAGAGCTGGGGAGGCAGACTGGATAGACAGACTACAAACTGTTTCTAATACACAAAGGTCCCACTGATACAGGTCATATACCTCATCCCACCTTGAACCCAGGGAGGCAGCTGTCTGTGGCCACCAAGGGTGTAGCTTGTCACACCCATGCTCAAGAGCCCCCAGGCTGGGGGTTGGGTGAAGCTAGAGACCTATCAAACAGTCATCTCTAGGCTGGAGACCTTAAAGATGGCTGCCAACTACCAATATAGCATACAGCAGGGTTCAGATCATGCTGTGAACACAGCTCTCCTCAACCTGCCTGGGTCCCATGGAGGCAATTGCTGGCAGCCACTAAGGACATATCCCGTTGCTCTCCATTCAACTCCTGTGCCCTGGTTCTGCTGACTTCTGGGAGTGAGGTGCCCCTCTCCAGACTCCTGCAAGCTGTCCTGGGAAGCTGTATCTCAGCCCAGTCCATACCCAGCCCTACACAGTCCCTGTGCAGTGCATCTGAGAGTTCTGTATGGTTCCCACAGTTGCTTCCTCTCCACAGAGCCTGCTGTCTAGAGCAACAGCTTTGCACCAACTCTGGGCTTGTCCCTGACTGAGTGTATGGGAAGTCTGTGGGGATGGTGCGTGACCACCTATATGTCAGGTCGCCCTGTGCTGACCTGGTGAGTGCATCCTTCTAGTCTCTATTATATTCCTTGCACACTCTGATCTTTGTGAATGTATCTCCCAGTCACCTGTTTTCTTGGGCTGAGTGTCCCACAATGCTTCTCTATAATTTCACGATGCTGTTTTTGGAGTGAGCAACCTGCACACAGGCAGCCTTTGGTGTTCTTCACCTCCTTCCCTGGGAGCAGTGAGGTAGGAGGCCTCTACCAGACCACCATTTTCAGACTCCCACTGAAACCAGTCTCTCTGTGTTTCATTTTTGAATAGTGTCTGCTGATTTGCCTTCACATTCACTAATCTTTTAACATTTTTCTGCAGTGTCTAATCTGCAATTAATCCTGTGAGTGTATTTTTTATCCACACACTATATTTTATTCTCTCTCTGTAAAAATTTAGGTCATTTTATACCTTCTTTATCTCTTCTTAAAATGTTCACCTTCTTTTTTTTTCAAGATGACTCACTGGAGGCATTTCCAGCACGTTTCATCCACTTAGAAGAAGCAAAATTGTGTGTAGACAATCACATTTGAACATATTATCCAGGAAGGAACACAGGATTTCAACAAAAAAGTGAAAGGAAACTCCAGATTCTGGGAAGGAGAAGGAAGGCAGGAAGCCCATGTGGCTAGGACTGGCCAAAAACCAGGAATGAATTCCCAATAAGGGAGAGAGTGAGTGACAGTCTTTCTGTGGTCCATTTCCCAATGAGGAATTGTGAAATCCTGGCCATGGGAGAGTACCTTGACCCTCCCAAGCCCTAAATCTAACTTGGAGAGTGGCCAGGAGACTTTGAGAGGGACCTGCTCTGGATAGTGTCCCAGCACTTCCTCAGGCTGGAGTGCATGCAGCAGGATGCCATTCCCAATCCTAGTTCTTAGAAAGTTGTGTGTGGGTCCTGGGAGCTAGAGGTGGTGGCAGTCTTTGGAGTTAGAGAGATTCAGGCTGGGATATGGGGTACTGAAGCTTGAGTGGTGAGAGGCCCCCACAGCCAGACCCAAGAATCAAGACATGTGTGCTCCTGCCATGAATGATGGAACCAGTACTCCCCCCAGGACCTGAGCAGGAGGAAAGCTGCCATAGAAACTTGGTAGTATGCTGCTAGGTGGAATCTCCTACAGCCCAGGGTTACATTGTGGGCTAGAAGCAAACTACAGTGACTAACTGACTATCCCAATCTTCTGCCACAGATGGGATGGGGGAATGAGCCCTACCAGGACTGGGGCATGAGAGGGAAGCAGGTCCCACTCCCACCAGCCTAAACTGTGGCACTGGAACCACCCCTCTCTCCCTTTATTGGGACCTTGGCGCCACAGCAGTCACCCCTCCCCCAGGCATTTTGCTAGGGGCTTGAGGACAGACTCACTACCCCCATTAGGGCTGGCATTTGCACACAACACTGGGTGGCCTGAGTGCAGGATTGCCTAGTCCAGCTCCACCCAGTTTTATGCCACCTCAAGACAGAGCACAGGATCCAGGCCCCTGGGGGTTCCATCACCTAATCCACCACCTGGGCACTTCTGGCAAAGAGATGTCAGACATAAATCCTACTGCTACTGCTGCAGCTGTCTCTTACCTGAAAGTGCCAACCATTGGCCTGGAGGCCAAACTGCATAGTCCATTACAATTCCTAATACAAGAATACAGCACTTGAGAATGAGAAAACTTTCTTATGACCACTGCTACCCCATTGCCCATGCCATCCCAACTGCCAAGGAGGTCATTAGTCTGCTCATCTGCCCAGTATGCTAATACTACAACTGGAATTTGAGAAAACTAGCACACTATGGTTATTATATAGAGTATATTCCACTGCACATTCCCAGAAGCAAAACAAAACTTCCCTACCCAATCCACACCATCTTCAAGAAAAAAGTCCTTCCCCAATGAATTCAAAAATAAAAAGAAGCAATTTATATTGCTCTATATGCACAGAAATCAACATAAAGATACAAGAAGCATGAAAAACCAAGGTCATATGACACCCTCAAAAGAACACAATAATTCTCCAGTAATAGATTCTAACCAAAAAGAAATCCTCGAGATGCCAGATAAAATTCAAAATATTAATTTTAAAGAAGCTTAATGAGATGCAAGAGAAATCTTAAAACCAATACAAAGGAATCAGAAAATCAATTCAGGATATAAATGTGAAATTTACCAAGGAAATAGATATCTTAAAAAAAACCCAGGAATTCTGGAATGGAAAAATTCATTAAAGGAATTGCAAAATACATTTGAAAGCTTCAACAATAGACTAGACTAGGAAGAGGAAAGAATCTCAGAACTCAAAAACAGGTTGTTTGAAATAATCCAGTCAGACAAATAAAAAGAAGAAAGAATAAAAAAGAATAAACAAAGCCTTCAAGATGTTTGGAACTACATAAAGTTACTGAACTTATGAATTATTGGTATTCCCAAGGAGGAAGAAGGATCAAAATGTTTAGAAAACCTATTTAAGGAAATAATTGATGAAAACATCCCAAGTCTAGCAAGATATATAGACAGCTAGATACAAGAGGCCCAGTGATCCTGGGAAAATACATTGCAAAAAGGACTTTACCACAGCATGTTATTATCAGACTCTCTAAAGTCAAAGTGAAGGAAAGAACTTTAAAATCAGCAAGAGAAAGTGTCATCTATAAAGGAAACCTCATCAGATTAACAGCAGACTTCTCAGCAGAAACATTACAGGCCAGAAGTGAATGGGATGGCATTTTCAAAGTGCTGAAAGAGAAAAACCTGTTAGCCAAGAATTTTGTATTTAAGAAAATTAAGCTTCATAAATGAAGGAGAAATAAAGTCTTTCCCAAACAAGCAAACACAGAGGGAATTTGTCACCACTAGACTGGCCCCACAAGAAAACTCAAAGAAGTCCCAAATATGGAAACAAGTGGTTGATATTCACCACCATGGAAGCACATGAAAGTATAAAACTCACAAGTCTTATAAAACAATCTCACAAAGGAGGAAGAAAAAGGAATCAAATTCTTTGAGGAATCTCCATACTTTTTTCCATAAATGTTGTTTCAGCAATCCCACTACTGGGTATCTACCCAAAGGAAAAGAACTCATTTTATAAAAACTACATCTGTACTGGAATGTTTATCACAGCACAATTCACAATAGCAAAGATATGGAACCAACCTACGTGCTCATCAACTGATGAATGGATAAAGAAAATGTAGTGTGTGTATGTATGTATAGACACACTCACCATGGAGTACTACTCAGCCATAAAAAGGAATAAAATAATGTTTTTTTGCAGCAACTTGGATGGAATTGGAGACTGTTATCCTCAATGAAGTATCTCAGGAATGGAAAAACAAACACCACATATTCTCACTTATAAGTGGGAGCTAAATGAGGGATATATATGGTCATAAAGTGGTGTAATGGATATTGAAAACTAACAAGAGGGAGGTTGGAAAGAGGGTGAGGGATAAAAATCTACCTGTCAGGTACAATGTACACTATTCAGGTGATGGGTAGACTGAAAGCCCTGACTTCAGCATTAAGCAATTCATCCATGTAACAAGAACACTTATATCCCCTAAATCTATTGAAATAAAAAAAATAAAAAGGAATCAAATGATAACATAACAGAATTCCACCAAACCATGAAGACAGAGAAAAAGAAAGAAACAAAAAATTTATAAAACAACTAAAAAAAATTAACAATATGACAGGAACAAAACATTACATATCCATATTATCCTTGAATGTAAATGAATTAAATGTTCCACTTAAAAGATACAGATTGGAGGAATGATTTTAAAAAACAATCCAATCATATGCTGCTTACAAGAAAGTCACCTCATCTGCAGACATATATAGACTGAAGGTGAAGGGATAGAAAAAGATATTCCATGCAAACAGAAACCAAAAGCAAGCAGGGGTAGCTTTATATAAAAATCTGTTACAGATAAAACAGACTATATCAAAAACAGTGAAGAAAAAAAGAAGGATCAACTCAGCAAGAGGATATAACAATTTTAAATACATATGCACCCAACACGGAACACCTATATTCATAAAACAAATACTACTAGACATATGGAAAGACACAAACAACAACACAACAATAGTGGGGGATTTCAACACTCCACTCACACCATTACACCTATGATTGAGATGCAAAATCAACAGAGAATCATTGGACTTAAATTGGATTTTAGACTAAATGGACCTAACAGAAATTTACAGAACATTCTACCCCAAAACTGCAGAATATAAATTCTTCTCATCAGCACACAGAACACTCTGCGAGATGGACCACATGTTAGGCCACAAAATAAGTCTCAACAAATTTTAAAAAATTGAAATCATATCAAGTATCTTCTCAGATCTCAGTAGACTATAACTAGAAATGAATACCAAGAGAAAATTAAGAAACTATACAAATAGATGGAAATTAAACAACATTCTCCTGAACAATAATTGGGCCAATGAAGAAATCAAGACAAGAATTAAAAAATTTTTGAAACAAATGAAAATAGAAACACAACATACCAAAACCTGTAAGATACAGAAAAAGCAATGCTAAGAGAAAAGTTTATAGCATTAAATGCCTATATCAAAAAAGTAGAAAAATCACAAGTTAACAACCTAATGTCACATTTCAAGGCACTAGAAAAGCAAGGAAAAAACCAAGCCAAATAAGCAGAAGAAAAGTAATAAAATTGGAGGAAGATGGATAACAGCGGTTGCTTGGTGGGTACAATGTGTGTTGCTGCAGTGATGGATGGATGCACTGAAGGCCCTAACTTCACCACAGTGCAAAATATAAATGTAGCAAAATTGCACTTGTACCCCATAAATATATACAAATAAAAAATGAAAGTAATAACAAAGATCAGGGCAAAATTAAGTGAAAAAGAGACAAAAATACAAAGAATAAATGAAATGAAAAGTGGGTTCGTCAAAAAGATAAACAAAATTCATAAACTTAGACTAACCAAGAAAAGAATAGAATAGAGAATATCTAAATGAACAAAATCATGAATGAAAACGGAGACATTACAACTGATACCACAGAAATACAAAAGATCATCAGAGACTATATGAACAACTATATGCTCACAAACTAGAAAACCCTGAGCAAATGGACAAATTCCCAGAAATATATAACCTCCCAAAATTGAACGAGGAAGAAATAGAAAGCCTGAACAGACCAATAATGGGTAGCAAGATTGAATCAGTAATAAAAAAAAAAAATCTCCCAACAACATCAACAAAAAAATCCCAGGACCAGATGGATTCAAGCTGAATTCTACCAAATGTACAAAGAAGAATGAATATCAATCCTCTTGAAACTATTCCAAAAAATTAAGGAGGAAGGAATTCTCCCTAACACATTCTGTAAGGCCAGTATCACATTGATACCAGACAAAACCAGAAAGGACACAACAAAAAATGAAAATTACAGACCAATGTCTGAGGTGAACATAGACACAAAAATCCTCAACAAAATACTAGCAATTCAAATCCAACAGCACGTCAAAAAGAAATACATCATGATCAAGTGGGTTTTATGCCAGACATGCAAGGCTTGTTCAACACACACAAATTGATAAATATGACTCACCACATAAACAGAATTAAGGACAAAAACCATATGATCATCTCAATAAATGCAGAAAAGCACTTGATGAAATTCAGCATCCCTTTATGATTAAAAACTCTTAACAAACTAGGCATAAAAACAACATACCTCAAAATAATAAAGGCCATATACAGCAAACCCACAGTCAACATCACAATTAATGGGGACAAGTTGAAATTATTTCCTTTAAGAACTTGGAACAAGGACAAGGATACCCATTTTCACCACTCCTATTCAACATAGTACTGGAAGTCCTAGCCAGAGCAATGAGACAAAAGAAATACATAAAGGCATCTAAGCTGGAAAAGAGGAAGTCAAATTATTCCTGTTTGCTGATGATAAGATCTTATATCTAAAAAACCTAAAGACTCTACCAAAAAACTCCTAGATCTGATAACTGAATTCAGCACAGTTTTAGGATATGGAATCAACACACAAAAATCAGTAGCATTTCTATACACCAGTAATGATCTAGCCGAGAACCAAATCAAGAAGGCAATTCCATTTATGATAGCTACAAAAAATACCTAGGAATACATTTAACCAAGGAGGTGAAAGATATCTACAAAGAAAACTACAAACCATTGATGAAAGAAATCACTGATGAAACAAACAAATGGAAAAACATTCTGTGTTCATGGATTGGAACAATTAATATTGTTAAAATGACCATAGTGCCAAAAGCCATCTACAGATTCAATGCAATCCCTATCAAAATACCAATGCCATTTTTTCACAGAGTTCAAAAACACAATCCTAAAATTCACATGGAACCACAAAATACCTCAAATAGTCAAAGCAATCCTAAGCAAAAAGGAAAAAGGTGGAGGCATCATATTGCCTGACTTCAAATTATACTACAAGGCTATAGTAACCAAAACAGCACAGTACTGGTATAGAAACAGACACATAGATCAATGGAACAGAACAGAGAACCCAGAAGTAAAGCCACATATCTTCAGCCAACTGATCTTTGACAAAGCCAACAAGAACATACATTGGGGAAAGGACACCCTTTTCAATAAATGGTGCTTGGAAAGTTGGATTGCCATATGCAGAAGAATGAAACCGGACTCTGTCACTCACTATATATACAAGTCAACACAAGATGGATTAAAGACAAATGTTAGACCTGAAATTATAAAAATACAAGGAAAAAGCCTAGGAAAAATTCCTCTGGACGTTCCTCTAGGCAAAGAATATTTATGACTAAGACCACAAGAACATAGACAATAAAAACAAAAATAGACCAACAGGACTTAATAAAACTAAAAAGCTTATGCACAGCAAAAGAAATAATCAACAGAGTGAACTGACAACCTGCAGAATGGGAGAAAATGTTTGCAAAGTATGCATCAGACAGGGGGCTAATATCCAGAATCTGCAAGGAACTCAACTCCATAACAACCAAAAAACAAATAATCCCATGTAAATGTGGGCTAAGGATATGAATAGACATTTTTCAAAAGATGACATACAAATGGCCAACAGGTACATGAAAAAATGTTCATCATCGCTAATCATCAGAGAAATGCAAATTAAAATCACAGAGATATCATCTTACACCAGTCGGAATGATTATTATTTAAAAGACAAAAAAATAGATGTTGGTGAGGATGCAGGGAAAATGAAATACTTATACACTGTTGGTGGGAATGTAAATTAGTACAACCTTTATGGAAATGGTGTGGAGATTTCTCAAAGAACTAAAAATAGAACTACCATTTGATTGAGCAATCTCACTTTTGGGTATCTACTCAAAAGAAAAGAAATCGCTATGTCATAAGATACCTGCACGTGTGTGTTTATCACAGCACTATTCACAATAGCAAAGATATGGAGTCAACCTGTGTGCCCATCAACAGATGACTGGATAAAGAAAATTTGGTATATATATAGAATGGAATATTATTCAGCCATAAAAAATGGAGGGGTGGATGATGAGAAATTACTTAATGGGTACAATGTATGTTATTGGGGTGATAGATACCCTAAAGGCCTTGACTTCACTATTCATTGTATCCATGTAACAAAATTACACTTGTGTCCCATAAATATGTACAAATGAAAAAAGTTCACCTTTTACTTTCTTGAACATATCAAATATATCTATTATAACCATTTTAATGTTTTTAATATTTTTTCTACTTATTCCTCAACTCGGGGTTGGGGGGTACTGCTGGGCTCTATTTGAGTCCCTCCTTTCTTCAACATGGCCTAGAAAATCTCTCCGGGCCGTAAACCAGGGCAATTACAGGGCTCACTTCATTTGTTTCTTTTCTCTTAGGGATTACTGTCCTGCACTGTTCGTTGTCCAATGTCTGAATACTACTGTTTAATATATTTTGTCTAGTGTTTTAGTTTAAGGCAAGAGAGTAAATCTGGTCTCTGTCACACCCAGTCAGAACTCAGCTGTCTCAACCAATCAGAACTAAAGAGCTTTTGTTACTAGGGAACTCCTACAGGAAAACCCTAAATTATTTCATTCCTCTGACTGGGGCCCATTCCCATATTCAGCGGGAAGTAGATAGAGCTAGCCCGTTCCCTCTCAAGTTTGATGTATGAACAATAAAAAGGGGGGATTGGCTGGGTACAGTGGCTCACGCCTGTAATCCTAGCACTCTGGAAGGCCGAGGTGGGAGGATTGCTTGAGGTCAGGAGTTCAAGACCAGCCTGAGCAAGAGCGAGATCCCTTCTCTGTACGAAATAAAAATAAATAAATAAATAAATAAATTTTTAAAAGGGGGAGGGATTTGTAACTGCAGCACCAGTTCAATCTGGTTCAATTTTGTCAGTGACAAAATGATGAATTGCTTTTCAGTGCAACAGACCCCCAGGTTGCAGGTCATACAACCTGCAAATCCTTAGGGACTTCTTTCCCTATCAGTCTTCTCCTGATAAGTCTCAAACAGGTACACTACACACAAATTTTGTTCGGCTTACTTTTGTTTTAAAAATCAGGACATTTCACTTAGTCACATAAATTTTTATTTATATTTTCTTTTGAAAATTCAAAGGATCTGTTAGCTCTGGGCCCAACATTCCTTCAGGGCTACAATTTGCTGGAATTGTGAACCAGATGTCCTTTAGATGGGGTCTCTGCTGTCCAGTTAGCCCCAGCCTCTTCTCCACTCACACAGAGCACCCATATACACCTTTATAAGGCCGTCTACACTCATTTAAGTAATGGGAGTGGCCCCAGAGGACATCTGAGTTTGCAACCTCTATTATCATTTTGGGTGTCTTGGCCATGCAGAATATCTAACAAGTAATTCTATTTCATTGGCAAGGCATTGCAGAACATTTGAAACACACGGAGAACACTTCATTACTTTGAATTGCGTTACTGTAAGTGAAATATATTTCTTCTAGGATCGTATATTTTTACTTTGTAAATATTCTCCATTGATTATTTTCTTTGTCTTATAACAGAAACATACCTATAACTATTAATACTAAAAACAATATGAACTTAGGACATAGGAAAACTGCAAAAATGCACATGTACAGGTTAGTGAATGATCACAGAGTGGAAATCACAGGCTTCCTTCCAATTACTTCTGCTCTTTCTCCCCAGAGGTAGCCACTGTCTTAATTGCTAATATTATCATTTAATTTTGACTTCTTTGAAAAGAGCACTGTGAAATGAGAGAAATATTTACATCAGATATGGAACAACATAGTTGCAAATTGTAAGAGGAACATATTCAACCCTAGTACCCAGCGGCAGGCTGCTGTAGCAAGGGACTGTGTACCCTGAGTGGCCCACAGGGATGCACTTGTGAGGCTGGCTGACAGCACTGGCTGGGTGTGGGAGGGAGACTTCCTGCTCCTTTGTGCCCAAGCCAGAAAGCTTGAATTCCACAGTTAGCTTTAAAAGGGAACTCCTAGAGAATTGACAAAAATTTAGTAAATAGAGTATTAATTTGTAGGCCCTGAAGTCTGATTTTGTCAGGATACTCAGAGGGAATGTATCTTGCAAAGGTGAATGTGCATGAAACTAAGTATAATAGACTGATAAATACAATCGAATACCCAGTTTTTGTTTTGTTTAAAAATTTTTTGTTTTGTTTAAAACTGTAGTGTATATCCCTGTTGGCAGATGACCATGGGAAGCCAAAACAAAACCAGAGCTTCCTTCACGAGCATGCCTTCTCTACCCAGAGGGTCTTAATGTTTAAGGGCGTACAGTGGAGTCTGCAGCCTCTGTTTCCATGACAGGAGCAGCCCCGCCAGGGCACCCAACTGTTTGGTGCCTCTGGCCAACTTCCCCCAGCCTGTGCAAGAGTGAACATTTCCAAGAGTTGCCTCTGAGACTCATTTTTCCCTACAGGCAGTTGTCTCCAGCACTCCTCTGTCTTCTAATCGGTACTTTGTTTCTTTATATATTTTACTACCTGCAGCCTGGCTCTCTTTCTAGTTCTTGTAGGCCTGACAGCCAGTCCTCATCAAAGGGGGGAAAAAGTGAAGACTGATTCCCTTTGCTCCTGTACCTACTCCCTTGAATACACATATCCTTTTATCTTACATTTCTACTTCCAGGAATTTATCCTAGAGAAACAGGTAACTGCACATCTATGACAGGATTTTCAACATAGTATTGTTTATGGCAGTGAAAACGTGGGGAACTACATGTCTGTCAGTGACTCCCTCTTCCATTCCCCTCTTTGAGCAGAGACAGGGCATGAACCCCACCCTCACTGGGGATGGTGAGAGCTCCCAGATTGCTCCGTGTCACCGGATCGTCTTAGACACAGAGCAGGGGTCAGTGAATCTGACCTAGGTCAGACCCAGATAAGGATGATTAGAGCTATAGCCACATGATTTCTCACCTGTCTTGACCATTGTCACTGGGATAAAGTAGGTGATCAAGATCCACAAGTACTCTCGAATGCTTTGACTCAGCATAGCTCTTTAATACTTTACTCAGTCCTTTCCTTTATGACTTCATGTCTTTGTCTGTTGCCTGTGGTACAGTTTTCTCGAATTCGTCCCTGGACCTTTCCCCAAGGTGGCCTTACCTAGACTACACGTGGCCGTGCCTTGGCTTATGATAAATTTTATATACTTTGTGTGTGTCTGTGTGTGTATTGCTTTCTATTTTATTGTAATGTCTCTGGCATGGAGAGGAGTGCTGGAGGCTGGGGCATGTGTGCTGGCACCCTGAGTCACATCTGCAACTCTTTCTGTTCAAAGTGTGCTTTTGGCTTTAGTAGTAATTAATATGAACATTCTTTAGTTTCCTCATCCTTATTTTGTCTTTATTTTCATAAGGTCCTGTGACCTTTAAATGTCCCTCAGAATTCACCAACTTCACCTATTCTGTTTTTCTTAACTTGCCATGACACAATCCTCTCTCCAATATAATGAACTTCCTTAGATCTGTGCCCACTAACACTATGTTTTTGATAACTGATTAAATCGATTATGACCCACTGTTGTATGTAACATTGAGCAGTAGATAATATTGGATCAGATCTTGCTGATGTCACTAATATGTGGCTTCTGAAATCCATTAGGGGAGAGTGGCACTGGCATAAGAACAGACACATTGACTAACGGAACAGAACAGAAAGCCCAGAAATAAACTCCATGCATTTTTATGATCAATTGATCCTTATGAAAGGTCCCAAGAACACAAAATGGATAAAGGATAGTCTCTATAATAAATGGTCTTGGGAAAATTGGATATCCACAAGCAGAAGAATGAAATTGGACCCTTATCTCACATCTTATACAAAGTCATCTCGAAATGGATGAAAGATTTAAACATAAGACCAGAAACTATAAATCTACTAGGAAAAAAAAAATAGGGAAAATGCTCCATGACTTTGATCTGGGCAGAGATTTTTTGGATATTACCCCAAAGGCACAGAAAACAAAAGAAAAAATAGACAAATCAACAAGCTTCTGCATGGCAACAAATAAATAAATAAGAATGAAAAGACAACCCTCCAACTGGGAGAATATATTTGCACACAATACCACCTGATAAGGGGCTAGTAACTAAAATATATGAGGAACTCAAACGACTCCATAGCGAGAAAACAAATAACCAAATCAAAAAATGAGCAAAGGACCTCAATAATCAATTTTCAAAAGAAGACATAAAATGGACAACAGATATATTAAAAAATGCGCATCATCACTAATCCTCAGGAAAATACAAATTGAAGACATGAGATATCACCTCATACCTGTGAGATATCACTTCACACCTGTTAGAATGGCTGTCATCAAAAAGACAAATGATAACACATGGTGACGAAGGATGTTGAGAAAAAGGAATCCTTGTGCACTGTTGGTGTCAATGTAAATTAATAAATACAGCCATTATGAAAAATAGTGCAGAAGAGCCTCAGAAAAGTAAAAACAGAATTACCATATGATCTTTCAATCCCACTTTTGGGTATATATCCAGTAGATTGAAGCGGTATCTGCACTCCTATGTTAATTGCAGCATTAATCATAATATCTAGGATATGAAAGCAACTTAGGTGTTCATCATCAGATCAATGGATAAAGAATGTGTGGCATATACACACAATGGAATACTACTCAGCTTTTAAAAAGAGCAATCCTGTCATTTGTGACCACATGGATGAACCTGGAAGACATTGTGCTAAGTGAAGTAAGCTAGGCAGACAGACAAATGCCACACGATCTCACTCATATGTACGATCTAAACAAGTTGAACTCTTAGAAGTAGAGAGTAGAATGGGAGTTCTCAGAGGGTGGGGGAGGGAATTGCATGGTGAAAGGAAAGAATTTGATCAAATGGTACAAAGTTTCAGTTAGACAGGACAAATGAGTTTAGCAATCTATTGCACAGAATGATGACTATAATAAATAATAATATATTGTATATTTTGAAATTACTAAAAGAGGAGATTTTAAATGTTTTCACCACAGAAAAGGATAAGTGTGTGCCATCATGGATTTGTTAATTAGCCTGGTTTATTTAGTTTTTGTTCTGTGACTATCCTTTCCTGTGGTCAGAGATGCTATCTTAGGGTCTGTGGTTATAGCTGACACTGATGCTTATTGATGCCTGGATTCTTTTTCAAAAATTTTTTATCATTTTATTTCTTGATCTAATAATACTGAGCACATGCCTTGGTCATATTCCTGTATATGGGCTCTATTCTCTGCAGTACTTCAGTCCCTCTTCTATCTTCCCCTATTATGTGCTTTCATTCCTGTCTCCTGTTTCTTATTTTTTAAACATTTCACTTATTCATTTATTTATTTAAATTAACAAGTAAAAATAGTGTCTATTTATGGTGTACAACATGGTGTTTTGACATATGCTGTCAACCTAAAATGAGCAACAGAGAGACCAACTCTCCCAAACAAAGAGTTTGTTCAGGAATAGCAAGAGATTGCAATCTGGGGTACGCTTGCTATGGAGGACCATATGTGCATCCAAGGGGGTTGGGGCAAGAGGAAATTATTGTTATTATTTGTTGTTATTATTTTTACAGACAGAGTCTTACTAATGGGGAAATTTTTTAAGACAAAAGAGAAGTCCTCATAAGCTGCTTTAAAACAAAGACCATTCATTACAGGGGCTGGCCTTAGCTTATTGGTGGAGACAGCCATTGCTAGGCAATTATCCTTGTGCAAGCAGCTTTTCCAGAATGCTGCAGTTCGGAGGAATTTCTTGCAATAATTCCTGTCACAGGCACACGTGGGTGAAGGCTCCTTCTTCATAGCCTTCCAGCTCCATTTTGTTAGGGTTTGACATAAGTGACTATTTTGATACTGATAACTTCCACAATGCATACATTTGACGTGTGTACATGTTAAAGCTATTTAACATATAGTTTACCTCACATTATTATTTTTTTTTGTGGTGAGAACACTAAAATGTACTCTTTTAGCAATTTTCAGACATACAATATATTAACTGTAGTCACCACGTTGTACAATAGACCTTTGAACTTATTCTTCCTGTCTGACCGAAATTTTGTGTTCTTTGACCCAACATTGTCCAACTCACACCACCCTCAGCCTCTGGTAACCGCCATTTTACTCTCAGTTTATGTGAGTTCAACTTTTCTCCTTCGAGATCTCTGTCCAGTCATTTAGGCCATTCAAGACTACCATGTGTCCACATGCCCATACACATATGCTAACCTTGGGCTTGGGCTGCTTCTTTTACAAAGAGTGGATGTCCAGGTTCACCGCTCTGAGCTCCACCCTTCGAGCACAATTCCTGACTTTAAAATCTACTTCCAGGACTGATTTGGTTCATTGCACTATCCAGGTAGGTGTCTCCCTTGCTCCCAACAACTTATGGTTTTCTCCTGAATCTATACTCTATCAGAGAGGACAATCTTTCTGGATAAAAGGAAGCCAATTTTAAAATACAGTGTTAGCTTTTAATAATTTTCAATGTTCTGAAATTTTCTCATAACATTGGCATGAATAATCCATAAAACCAGCAAAGCTATTTATCCCAATATCTTATTTACAAAAGTTGTTTGATAACTTCAATTTTTACCTTCTGGTTATTGGGCCCTTTTCGTTTTATAGTTTTTGAGTCAAAACTATCATCAGCATAATGATAGGAATAAACTTGGTTTTCCAGAAAATCATGAAAATTATCATCAGTTTCTTTCATTTTCCAGAAAATAATTTTCAATATAATTTTCCAGAAAATTACCATCCAATTTCTTCCATTTTTATCTTATTGTACCATTGTGGATACATTCTCTTAAAATTTAAAATCTCTTCCATACTTACTCCTTTCTATAAATTTGGATGTTGTCTATTTTCTTGCAAAATATTCCATAAGCCTGCCTCTTTCATCTATTTTCTTGACAGTCTATCAAATTTTGTTCTTCTCTTTCCCAATGTATCTCTGCTTATTATTTTTTCCTCCTGTTTTCCTTAAGGTTTGAATTGACTTTCTTCTTTCAATTCAGAGCTTTGTTACTTTTTTCTTTCTTTTCAAAAGAAGATTACTTCTGATTTTAGCATTGGCTGCATCTCATAAATATTGCTATATTTTATTCATACTTTCCTTGTATATTAACAGGAAATTTGGCACCTTATATATTAAGGGGTATATAAGAGGGGAGGCTTTGATATCTGCAATGCTGAGCTTGAATCTCTACCTTTCAACTTACCAGCTGTGTTTCTTAATTCCTCTGGCCTAAGTTTGTTCATCTGTGAAATTGTTATAAAAACAAAACTTAGCTCAATTTAAGCCACTTAAATTCTTCGAACATAGCAAGCACTCAATAAATAATAATACATGACTCATATATAGTGTTTATCATGTGCCAGAGTCACTATTCTGAGTTTCTGACAAATAGCAACTCATTTAATCATCCTAAACAATCCTTAAATAGATATATGGTATTCCCATTTTACAGATGAGATAACTGAGGCATAGAAAGATTATGTGGCTAGCCCAGCATCACACAGCTAGGGAGGGGCAGAGCCTGAATTTGAAGCCAGGCAGTTTGGTTCAGGAGAAAATTTTTAATAAGTATACTGATTAACTATTGCTGCATATGAAACCCTAAAACTCAGTGCTGAATGCAACATTCATTTATTGTCACTTATGCATATTCAGGTCACCTAGAGATCGGTTGGGACTGGCTGATCTAGATAGGCTTAAATGGGTGACTCTTCTGAAATTAGCTGTGGGTTAGATGGTCTAGGCTGAACTTGGCTGAGACAGCTATGACCAATGTGTCTCTTATTCTCCTCCTAGGTAGCCACCCAGTCAACCAAGGGCAATTTTTCTGAATTTAATGGGGGAGAGAAAAGGCTGAGTCCCACAATACTAGATATTGCTATTGGCTGTGACATGGACTTTGAATATCATCTTCTATCATAAATTCCCACTAGATTCTAGAGGCAAGAAAATAAATCATCAGACTAATAAGCAAATGGCACTGGAGGAACCACATCCTTGTTTCGATCCCTCCTCAGGATTCAAATCACCTCCCCCTTCCTTAGGCTACAGTTGGTAGAGGCAAGGAAATTACCCAGAACTTAGTAGATGATTAGCACTGAGAGAGGCCTTAGACAAACCGTAGCTGTCTCAGACTGGTCTTCCCAGGAGGTACAACTAGGCCAATGTACACCTTTTTTCTTTCTAATGGTGGATCTCCTCTGTCTGTTCATGCCAGCCTGTTCAGAAACACAGAATAACTAAAGGTCACTGCCATGTATTTATTGTGCTACATCAGAATATTTGGGAGATGATGTTTCTGGACTGCTGGGGGCCTCCGTCAGGCATCTCTTCTCTAGGGGCCAAGTCCCAACATTGAGCAGTCTTCAATCTCAAAGCCAAAAAACACAAAACATTTCCACATCTTGCTGTTTCACAAATACTTGGGGATATATTAATAAATGATGAGGCCACCCCTGAGGTAGGGTTAAAATAATAAATCTCCAGGACTTAAAGATACTGTATTTCTGTGGCATCATGTCAGCTGTTGGCCCATATTGGCAGATTTTCTGCCTCAAATCAAGCCTTCTTTGTCCAAAGGCAGTGGGCAGAAGGCAGCTTGAATTTTGTTATATTCCATTTATGTGCTTATTAATGACTCTGACAGGCCAAATCTGTCAGAAATCTCAGAATCTATGACCTGACCAGTACCCTCTCTTCTGCCACCTCTTCAAAGCATCTTTGATTTCCTTGTTCCTCAGACTGTAAATCAAGGGATTCAACATGGGAATCACCACAGTGTAGAAGATGGATGCAAATCTGTCAAAGCTGGAGGAGCCACCAGAGCTGGAACTCACATAGACAAACAAACCTGACGTGTAGAAGAGGGACACAGCTGTTAGATGAGAAGCACAGGTGTTGAATGCCTTGGACCTGCCTTTAGCTGAAGTGATTTTCATGATGGAGATGGCAATATAGCCATAGGATATCAGGATAAATAAGGCATTTACTATCCCAAAGAAAATTGTTAATACAGCAGTCATGGCCTGTACAAAGGAAGTGTCAGTGCAGGACAGGATTAACAGTTGGGGCATGTCACAGAAGAAGTGGCTGATGACATTAGGGCCGCAGAAGTGGAGCTGAAGCAAAGCACCAATTTGGGATAAAGAAGCAGTGAGTCCAGCCATGTAGGATCCCAGCACCATCTGAACACAGAGGCTGGGTGACATGACTGATGAATAGAGCAGGGGGTTACAGATGGCAGCATAGCGGTCATAAGCCATGGCCGTCATAAGACAAGACTCGCTCAGTCCCATCGTCGAAAAGACGAAGTACTGCACGATGCAACCCACGAGGGTGATAGTTTGCTGCTCCTGGAAGAAGTTGAGGAGCATCTTGGGGACCGTGGAGCTGACGTAGCAGACATCTATGAAGGACAGATTGCTGAGGAAGAAATACATGGGTGTATGGAGGTGGGAATCCATCCTTATTAAAACAATGAGGCACAGGTTCCAAGTCAGAGACGTAATGTAGATCACCAGGAATATGACAAAGAGCACTGCTATAATTCTGGGGAAATCTGAGAATCCCAGCAGGATGAAATAGGTGATCTCTGTAATATTTCCTGCCCCAGTCATTGGCTTGGTGCTCCTAATATCACAAAGGAGACAAGATAATGCATGGCTGACTCAAGAGAAATAATAGCATCACCATTTTTATACGTGTCCATCTTTTCCTCCAATGAGCACTGGAAAGGGAGAAAGGCTTCCCTGTCCTTCTGGTGGAAAGACCTCGCTTTTCTTCTTGACTTATCAACATATACCTGCTCAGTGCTTCAGGTTCTCAATTAATTTATGGAGTGTCATGAAAATTAACAAAGATATTTAAAAAGTTGACTGGCAACTTTTTAAAAAAGTGCCATGGAAATGCTGAGATTATTATGTCTAAGGTAGAGATCATTGTTAAAATAAAAGGTTTTTAAAAGACGTCTAATAATTCATTACATAACTGCTGCTATATAATCATGAAAGCAGGTGTGGCATCTTTCCAAAATAAATTTGAAATAATCCTTCTGTTCTGGGTTGTTATCTAAATAGATTTTTTAAATTTCTTCTTTTATTATTAAGAAAAATTATTTACCCTGTTTATAATAATTTCTCAAACTTATTAAGAGATGTATTTAATACAACTACTCCAAACTGGCCTGGAAAATAATATCATAAATTTTGAAAATATTTTGGTGGGGCAGAATGTGTGTGCCCAATAAAATTATGGAATAAGTCTTCTTAGGGAAGCCTTCATATAAAGCATTCTCAAAAGAAGCTGGTACAACTCACTCTTGGCCCAAACTATCATTTCAATTTTAGAGTATTTTGCCTCTTGGAAAACAGCATAGTAATGTGGTTAGGGGTTCAGACTTTGGCTTTTAATTCTGATACTCTCTTGCTCTATTTGTACCAGTGGCATAAACACATTAAGCTTGATTTACTCATAATAAAGTGAGGGCATTAAAAGAGGCTGAATTATAAGGTAACTGAGGGAATTCATGTAAATGCTGAGCACACAATTAGGTACATAGTACTTGTTAATTGATGTTGGTTATTATTATTATTGATTGCTTACAAATAGCCATGAATGACAGCTATACCTGTGGGCAGCAATGTGATGAGTGCCAGATATTTATGGGTTAATTTGAGGACAGTTCTGAGACGTGATCAGCCCTATAGGCAGGTGTAGTTTTAGACCTCGTGTCCACATAGGTCAAACCACCTAGGCCCATGAAGATATAAGCCACATAAATCATTTCTTATTCAGTTTGATTGACTTTGGGTACATTGGGCCTGTGGACAACCAGCATCAATCTATAATGGGTCTTGGTCTAGAAAAAAGGTCAAAGTGAATGTCTCCATTCTCCAATACTACAGAGGTATAATTCTTCTTTTGTTTTTGTAGATGCAACAAGCAAGTTAGAGCTCACTAATGGATTTATAATAGATAACACCTGTCAGCTCTGTGCCCAAACTGCCCTTCCTTGAGGTGAAAGAATAAACCAATAATGACAGCCAAAAAAATTTTGAAAAGGATGAATAATTAGAAAGGACTTGAACTTTCAGATATTAAAAAGTATTATAAACATTGATAATTCATTATTCTTATAACAGACATGTATCAAAATAACAAATAAAAATTTCATAAATACAAGTATTGGTAAGAATTTTATATATGACAAAGTTAATATATTAAGTTGATAGGGAAAGAACAAACTCTTGCATGAATGGTCTGTGAAACTTGACTCACTATGGGTAAAACAGTAGTTGAGCATTTATACAATCTTAGGATGGAAAAGATATTTCTGAAACAACACCAACACAGAGGCTATAACAGAAAAATACAAGAAAACAATTTAAAACTTGGTCATGGAAGAAAAACCCACATGTATAAAACACATTTGAAATACAATAGATGAACTGGGGAAATTTAGTGGCAAAACATAAAAAAATAGTTATTCTTTTAATATAAAATATATCTTATAAATCAGTAAGGAATGGGCACTCACACTACTGAGAGCACAAAATGGTTCTACTTTTCTGGAGGAAAAGAATTTGCTTTATATGACCTCTCTTGTGCTCATGGGCCCTCTCTCTCTCTCTCTCTCTCTCACACACATGTACACACACACACATACACACTCTCTTTCACACACACCCCCACACACCCACCACGTGAACCATTTAAAATGCCAGATGTTAAATGTAATGGGTGGTATGATTTTGATTTTCTTCTTTATACTTATACTTTATACTTATCTGTATTTTATTAATTTTCTACAACTTCTATATTTATGACAGAAAGTTAGTTGGTAATTAAATCCTTAATAGCATAATAGCATGAAGGGAGGGAGGAGGAAGAGAGAGAGAGAGCCAGCAAGGGAAAGTGAGTACAGAGAGAGGGAGCACAAGAAAGTAGAATCAGAGAAAGAATAGACTTTCCTGAATTTTAATTGCTGGCCCTGTGATGTTTAGCAAGTTACTAAACTCTTTGTGCCTCAGTTGCCTCATCTGTAAGTGAAGCTTACACTAATTACCATCTCATAGGTTGCTGTAGGGATTGAATGATATAAAGGGCTTAAAATAGTAGGGGCTCAATAAATGTTAGCAATCATCATTCATATCATCACTTTTCTCTGTAAAAGGGAATAAAGGAAGAACTAATACTGAAGTATCAAGGAGCTCTTACAAAAACTATTTCCTAAATTAGATGATCTCCAAGCTAGACTCAAGAGCATTGTTAATACATGATTGTATTTATTCCTTTCTTGTACTATTGTGTTTTCTCCTACCCACTGAATTGTACATTCCTCATGCTGCTTTTTATGTTCTGCCATCACCAAGTACCCTCAAGCTGACAACACTGACTGTGTACAGGATGTGGACTAGTGGAGACGTTTTCCTACCTAATGCTAAGTATCGTGCATGCTAATATTTGTGTAACTCAACAAATTTACGTTTAACACATTAATAAATAGTTCTTTCACTCAGCTTTGGATGTCATACTAAGAATATCTTACGTTTTTAAATTTACACTATGGTTTTATGAACTTGGAAATCTGTCCTTTTAACTCTCAGAGTGCTGCCAATATAATTTCTCAGATATTTTATTCAAAGTGAATTAGATTTAATGAAAATATTTTGAAAATATAAAATCTCACAGATAATACCCCCAAACACCAATAGAAGTGGTCAATTCAGTGAAAATAAGTCAAATTGTTGATCATTCAGTTGCACTAAAGTTCTTTACTTCTTTTATTACATTCTGGTAACATAAGCAGTCATAATTAAATGTATTCTATGTAGCCCCCTGCCAAATCCCAGAAAAGAGCGGGGAATTGTGGATTGCTGTTCTTATTCATAGTAAAATTTATCCTCCAAATTTATGTTAAAATTTGGTCAGTTAGAGGATAAGAGAAAAAATTCTGGACACACTCTCTTTGATTAATTTTTTGCTCACCATCTCCCAAGACAATTTGAAGAAGAAAGGTGTTTGATACACATTGGTTGGGGATTTTCCTAGATGAATGTAGGTGATCAAAACCTTTTCCAATTCTTATTTAATAAGGACATGGTCAGTTTGCAAAGTTGTGCAGAGTAAAAAAGGAGGTAAAACCAGGAATATTGCTAAATAAAGAAGAACAATGTAAGTAAAAGAAGGTTAAAAGGAATATTTAGACAAACACTACCTGTGCTTGGAGTGGGCATCTCTGATATCTGTGTTGCTCAGGCTAGTGTCCCCAGATCCCAGGATCTCCAAAGATGACACTGGGGAGCTATTTGAAGTATTTCAAAGGCCTAACAGAACTGTACATGAGTACTCTTTCATATCATTAAGACTCAGTTTGTCTTTTGCTACTCAGAAGTCATGAATCAAAGCTATGCATTTAAATGGAATCAAATTAATTATTAGTATTTCAAAAACAGAATCCTGAAGAATAAAAATTAAATTAAAAAGTCCTTGGGGTGGAGAAATTTGTGAAACACATGCAAGCAGGTTTTGATATTAGGAAATTCTCTGGAAACTCAGTAAATTATTATTTTTGATTCAGTTCTAAATTATTGACTTTTACAATCTTTCAGGATTTATAGACATTGTCTCATTTCAGTATACATTATTCTATTATCCCCATTTTACAGGTGAAAATAAGAGAAGGTGACGGAGTGCAAGGTCACATCCTTAAGAATTCAATACCCATCCCTCACCCCAGAGTAATACCTGAAATTTTGTGTTTGTGGTTATTCTTTTTATGGAAGGTCTGAGAATTTGAGTTAGGAGAAGGAGAATCCACTGAAGAGGGAAGAGTTGAAGAATGGGAGAGACTGAGAGCTATAAACCTTGTTCCACGTGGGTCCTACTGGAAGAATCACACAGATATTGAGAGAGAACAGAATCCGCTGTTCTAAGTCTTGTCCTGTGACCTTGACCCAGATACCCCAAGAAGACAGAGTTCTTGCCAAAGGATTGAAATTGGTTATTTCTTTTCCAAAGGAATTTTCCAGGTGGGCATACTGCACTCCAAGGTGGGTGTGTTTGGCCACAAAGCTGGCTGTCCACTCATAGCAAGGGAGGTGGCCTCTTAAATGTGCCGGTGAGAGCAGAGAGGAAAGGAGGAAAGCCAATTAGAGGGAGAAAACATGCCAACTGCTTGCTCTCTGGTGTCATGGTTGTCATGGAGTTTTTGTCCCTGCTGATATCAGACTCCACTTTGCCATTTGGATCAATTCCCTACTTCCCTGTGGTCCTATCGTGATGTCAGGATTGCAACTTTTTACTGACCTGGGGTCATCTGAGACGGAAAGAACTTGGGATCTTCTAGTCCAACACTCAGTTCCTAGGTGAAGAACTTGAGGCCAGAGATGCTAAGGGGTTTGCCCAAGATGACACAGTGGCTAGTAATACAGCTTGATAACAATAAATTAAATATGTGTACTCTCCCTGCTTACAAAGCACTGTCATTTTAGATAGTTACGTACGTATTTCCTCAAATACCTGACCTGAATCAATCATCCAAGCAGCCCTGCAAGGCAGACATGCCATTATTTCCCATGCATAAGTGAGGAAATCAGGGCACTAAGGAATACATAAAACTAATTCATGACAGAGCCACGGCTTCTCATGGCTATATGACCATGGGTGTCGGCATCAGACATTTTGGGTTGAATTCTGGCTCTGCCACTTGCTAGTTGTGTGACCTTAAACAAATTAACCTCTCCAAGGCTCAGTATTTTCACCTATAAAATGGGGCTAACTAACAGCAAATTCATAGAGTACTCTTCATTGAGAATTAAATTGGGTAAAGATTATAAAGCACTCATCAGAGTGTGTACTATACATTATGCCTTCTATTTATTAATAGCAGAAATTAATTTATGTGTTCTGAATTGGAGCTCTTTCTAACATAGTATGCTGCATTTCTAATTCTTCATTAAAATCCTTCATTAAAAATGTCTACTGTACTTAAGGCCATTTCCATAAACATTGTGGGTTTTCTTGGGTTTGGGGCAGAGGTAGAGGGAGCTCATCCATCCTGCCAGTTGTTAGGAATATAGAAATGTTTTGGACAGTGTCCCATTCTTTCTTTTTATAATTTTTATTTCAAAATATGAGGGGGTACAAGTGTTCTTGTTACACGGATAAATTGTATAATGCTGAAGTCAGGGCTTTTAGTGTGCCTGTCACCAGAATAGTGTACATTGTACCTGATAGGTAAGTTTTTATCCTTCTCCTCCCCCACCCTCCCCCACCCTCCCCCTTCTTAGTTTCCAATGTCCTTTATACCACTTTATGAACATGTGTACCTGTCATTTAGCTCCCACTTAGTAGTAAGAACATGTGGTGTTTGTTTTTCCATTCCTGAGATACTTCACTTAGGATAATGGTCTCCAGTTCCATCCAAGTTGCTGCAAATGACATTATTTCATTCCTTTTCATGGCTGAGTAGTACTCCATGGTGTGTGTGTGTGTGTGTGTGTGTGTTGTGTGTGTACACACCAATTTTCTTTGTCCACTCATGAATTGATGGGAACTTAGGTTGATTCCACATCTTTGAAATTGTGAATTGTGCTGCAATAAGCATTCAGGTACAAGTGTCTTTTTGATATAATGACTTCTTTTCCTTTGGGTAGATACCCAGTAGTGGGATTGCTGGATTAAATGGTAGGTCTATTTTCATTTCTTTGAGGAATCTTCATACCGTTTTCCATAGAAGTTGTACTAATTTAAACTTACACCAACAGTATATAAATGTTCCTATTTCACCACATCCATGCCAACATCTATTATTTTTTGACTTTTTAATAATGGCCATTCTGATAGTGATAATGTGGTATTTCATTGTGGTTTTAATTTGCATTTCCCTGATGATCAGTGATGTTGAGCATTTTTTCATATGTCTGTTGGCCATTTGTACATCTTCTTTTGGAAAAACTTTGTTCATGTCTTTCTCCCACTTTTTAATGGGGTTATTTGTTTTTTTCTTGCTGATTTGTTTGATTTCTTTGTAGATTCTTGATATCAGCCCTTTGTTGGATATATAGTTTGTGAATATTTTCTCCCATTCTGTAGGTTGTCTATTTACTCTCTTGATTATTTCCTTTGTTGTGCAGAAACTTTTTAATTTAATTAAGTCCCATTTATTTATTTTTGTTGTTGCTATATTTGTCTTTGAGGTCTTCATCATAAATTCTTTGCCTAGGTCGATATCTAGAAGGGTTTTTCCTATGGTTTCTTCCAGAATTTTTATAGTTTTAGGTCTTACATTTATGTCTTTAATTCATCTTGAGTTAATTTTTGTATATGGTGAGAGATAGGGATCCTGTTTTATTCTTCTGCATGTTGCTATCCAATTTTCCCAGCACCGTTTATTGAATAGGGTATACTTTCCTCAGTGTATGTTTGGTCAGCTTTGTCAAAAATCAGTTGCTTGTAGCTATATGGTTTTATTTCTGGGTTCTCTGTGCTGTTCCATTGGTCTATGTCTCTACCTTTATACCAGTACCGTGCTGTTTTAGTTGCTATAGCCTTGTAGTATACTTTGAAGTCAGTTAATATGATGCCTCCACATTTGTTCTTTTTGCTTGAGATTGCTTTGATTATTCGGGCCCCTTTTTGGTTCCATATGAAGTTTAGGATTATTTTTTCTAGATCTGTGAAAAATGACATTGGTATTTTGATGGGAATTACATTGAATCTGTAAATCACTTTTGGCATTTTGGACATTTTAACAATGTTGATTCTTCCAATCCATGAGCATGGGATATTTTCCCATTTGTTTGTGTCATCTATGATTTCTTTCATCATTGTTTTGTAGTTCTCTTTGTAGAGATCGTTCACCACCTTGGTTAAGTATATTCATAGGTATTTTATTTTCTTTGCAGTTATTATAAATGGTATTTGGTTCTTGATTTGACTCTCTGCTTGACTGTTATTAGTATGTAGAAATGCTACTGATTTGTGTACATTGATTTTGTAACCTGAGACTTTGCTGAATTTATTTATCAATTCTAGGAGTCTTTTGGTGGAGTCTTTAGGGTTTTCTAAGTATAAGGTCATATCATCAGCAGACAGGGATAATATGGCTTCCTCCTTCCCAATTTGGATGCCCTTTATTACTTTTTCTTGACTGATGGTTTTGGCTAGGACTTACAGTACTACGTTGAAAGAAGTAGTGACAGTGGGCACCTTTGTCTTGTTCCAGTTCTTAGGGGGAAAGCTTTCAACTTTTCCCCATTCAGTATGATGTTGCCTGTGGGTTTGTCATATATGGCTTTTATTATTTTTAGGTCTGTTCCTTCTATGCCTAGTTTGTGGAGGGTTTTTATCATGGATTTTATTGAATGTTTTTTCTGTGTCTATTGAGGTGATCATATGGTCTTTGTTTTTACTTCTGTTTATATGGTAAATCACATGTATTGACATGGATATATTGAATCATCCTTACATGCCTGAGTGAAGCTCACTTGATCATGATGGATTATCTTTCTTTTTTTTGAGACAGTGCCTTGCTCTGTCATCTGGACTAGAGTGCAGTGGTATCATCATAGCTCACTGCAACCTCAAGCTACTGGGCTCAAGTGATTCTCCTGCCTCAGCCTTCCAAGTAGCTGGGACTACAGGCATGCACCACCACACCTGGCTTATTTTTCTTTTTTTGTAGAGATGGAGTCTCACTCCTGCCCAGGCTGGTCTCGAACTCCTGGCCTCAAGTGATCTGCCTCAGCCTCCCAAAATGCTAAGATTACAGGCATTAGCCACTGATCCCGGCCTAGAATTATCTTTTTGATGTATTGTTGAATTCAGGTTGCTAGTATTTTGTTGAGGATATTTGCATCTATATTCATAAGGGATATTGGTCTGTACTTTTCCTTTGTTGTTGTGTCCTTTCCTGACTTTTGTATCAAGGTGATACTGATCTTGTAATACGAGTTAGGAAGGGTTCCCTCCTCCTCAATGTTATGGAACTGTTTCAGTAGAAAGGGTGCCAGTTCTTCTTTGTAGGTTGGGTAGGATTTGGCTGTGAATCCATCTGGGCTGGGGATATTTTGTTATTGGGAGATTTTTTTATTACTGTTTCACTCTCTCTACTTGGTATTGGTCTGTTCAGGATTTCTATTTCTTCCTGATTCAGGCTTGAAGGTTGTGTGTTTCCAAGAATGTATCCATTTCCTCTAGGTTTTCTATTTTGTGTGCATAGAGCTTTTCATAGTAGTCATGGATAATATTTTGTATTTCTGTGGTATCAGTTGTAATATCTCCTTTTTCTTCCTGATTGAGCTTATTCGAGTCCTTTCTCTTCTATTTCTGGTTAATCTAGCTAGTGGTCTATCAATTTTGTTTATCTTTTCCAAAGACCAACTTTTTGTTTTGTTGATCCTTTGTATTTTTTTTTGTTTCCATTTCTTTTAGTTCTTTTCCAAGATTTGTTGTTTCTTTCCTTCTGCTAGCTTTGAGTTTGGTTTCTTCTTCTTTTTCTAGTTCCTTGAAGTGTAACATTAGGTTGTTAATTTGTGATTTTTCTGTCTTTTTGATGTAAGCATTTAAGGCTATAAATTTCCCTCTTGACACTGCTTTTTCTGTATCCTATATATTTTGGAAGCTTGTATCGCCTTTGTCATTCAATTTGAAAAATTTTTGGATTTCCAATTTGATTTTGTAATAACTCAAGGATTGTTCATCAGCTAGTTGTTTAATTTCCATGTATTTGTGTAATTTTGAGAGTTCCTCTTGGAATTGGTTTCTAGTTTTATTCCACTGTTGTCTGAGAAAACATATTTTTCTAAATTTTCTAAATTTTTAAAATTTTTTTCTAAATTTTCTCAGACTTGTTTTGTAGCCTAAAATATGCTCTATCTTGGAAAATGTCCCATGTGCTGATGAGAAGAATATATATTCTGCAATTTTAGTGTAGAATGTTCTGTAAATGTCTGTTAGGTCCATTTGTTCTAGAGTCATATTTAAGTCCAGGGTTTCTTTGCTGATCTTCTTCCTCAATGATCTATCTATTTCTGTCAGTGGAATGTTGAAGTCCCTGGCTATTATGATGTTGCTGTTTATTTTTTTCCTTAGATCTAGTAGAATTTGCATTATGAATCTGGGAGCTACTGTGTTAGGTGTATATATATTTAGAATTGTTATGTCTTTTTGTTGAATTGATCTCTTTATCATTGTATAATGACCATATTTGTCTTTTTTTCTTACGATTTTTGATTTAAAGTCTATTTTAGCTGATATGACAATAGCTGTTTCTGCTCACTTTTGGTTTTCATTTGCATGAAATATTTTTTCACCCCTTTACCTGAGTCTATGAGAATTTTTTTGTGTTAAATGGGTTTCTTGAAGACAGCATATATTTGGGTTGTATTTTTTTAATCCACTCAGTCAATCTCCATATTTTAAGGAGGGCATTAAGACCATTCACATTCAATGGTAGTATTTATATGTGAGATACTGTCCTAGTCATCATTTTCATTGTTGCTTTGTTCTCTCCCTTGTGTTACTGTTTTATAAGAGCTGTGAATTTTAACTTTTGGGTGTTTTTACACTGCTGGGTATTGATCATTCTGTTCCATGTATAGAATACATTTAAGCATTTCTTGTAGGGCAGGTCTGGAGTTGACAAATTTTCTTAGTGTTTGCTTTTCTGGGATAGACTTTATTTCTACTTCATTTATGAAACTTAGTTTTGCAGGATACAAACTTAGTTTCTTGGCTGGCAGTTATTCTATTTAAGGAGACTAAAGATAGGTCCCCATTCCTTTCTGGCTTGTAACTTGTCTGTTGAGAAGTCTGTTGTTGGTCTGATGGTTTTTCCTTTGTAAGTTATTTGATATTTTCATATCATGGCTCGTAGGAGTTCCTCTTTCACATTGACTTTGGCTAGTCTGATGACTATATGACTTAGTGATACCCTTTTGGCAATGAATCTCCCAGGCATTCATTGAGCTTCTTGTATCTGGATGTCTAAATCTCTAGCAAAACCAGGGAAGTTTTCCTCAATTATTCCCTCAAATAGGTTTTCCAGGCCCTGTACATTTTCTTCTTCTCCCTCAGGAATACCTATGATTCTTATGTTTGGCTGTTTTAAATAATCCCATATTTCTCATAGACTTTGTTCATTCCTTTTGATTATTTGTTCTTTATTTTTGACTGATTAGGCTAATTTGAAAGAATTGTCTTCAAGTTCTGAAATTCTTTCTTCTGCTTGGTCTAGTCTATTCTTAAAACTTTCCGCTATGTTTTATATTTCCTTGAATGAATTTTGTATTTCCAGAAGTTCTATGTTTTTAAAATATATCTATCTCTTTAGTACATTTTTCATTCATTTTCTAAATTGTTTTTCTGGTTTCTTTGAGTTGGTTTTCCATTTTCTCTTGGATCTCATTGAGCTCCCTGACAATCCATATTTGGAATTCTTTATCTGTCATTTCAATATTTTCATTTTGTTTGGGATCCATTGCTACAGAGCTGGTGTGCTCCTTTCACTTTGATTTTTTCATACTTCTGGTGTTCTTGCAGATCCTTTCTCATTTGGAGCAGCTGTTGCTTCTTGTTTTCAGATTTTCTTTTGCTTAGATAGGATTTTTTTCCACTCTCACTCTTAAGGATGTGTCTGTAGCATATGTTCGGTAAAGACCTTTGGCTTTGCTTGTGGGTAATTTGATGTGGGTCTGGGTTCTGGATGGATATCTTGGTTATAGATATCCTTAGTGTGGTGGTTTTCTCAATTGCTAGTTATTTGTATGCTGTGGCAGTGTTGTACTACGTGTGTGGGTAGATTCCCTGCCTGTTGTTGACAAAGGGAGATGGAGAGCTTTGAAATCCTTTCTCTTTCCCCAGCCCTGTGGTCTTCTTAACAGTATGAATTATATTGGGATGTCCAGTTCAATCTTTAAGTTAGTAGGTGGCACTTGTGGGTAAGAGCCAGTCACACTCTGTATGATTGACTCAGTAAATGCTGTAATGGGCTGTACAAGTTGTCCTTCCTGCCAGTAGGTGGTGCTTACAGGAGAAAGCCAGCTACAGTGGTGTTTTCTGGGACTTGTGTCTGGCCCTATTTAGTCAGGAGAAGCACTCAGATGTCCCAGGCAGTGGGTCAGGCCCCAGAGCTCCCAGGTCACTCCTTCTTGTGCTCCACAACACACAAGGCAGGTGGAGGAGTGAGGCTGGGTAGGCCAGATTGGGTGAGCCTGTGTTCAGGTTTCACAAAGGCAGGCACAAAAGTTGTCTCTGCAGAGATCAAGGATCAGCTCTCAGGCCACTGGGGAAAGCCACCAGGGAGAGGCTGGAGTGGCCCTACCAAACCAGAAAATATGCTCCTGGGGGAGGGGCCATTTGGGATTCACGGTCTGGCAGATGGGGGTGAGTTTTACTCTTCTCCCTCTTTCTTTGCCCCATGGGTCTCATTCTGGTGTCTGGCTGGAAGTAGCAGCTCAAACTAGCTGAGCTCACCATCAATGGTGCTGCAGGCTGGGAGCTTCCCTGACTAAGATCCCACCCTGGACCAAAAGCATGACTTTCCTGTGAGGGTAGGGGTGCTCCAGGAGTTTGCTGCAGTTTGGACCCACACTGCACTCTCCTTTCAGTTCTGCCTGCATAGGTTCCCTCACCTCCAAAGATTAATTCACAAATCTTCCCTCTGTGCCCCTGAGCAATGTGATTGAGTCCTGGGGGTACAGGATCCAGCCTAGGGGCCTGTCCTCTGATCCCACAGGTTCAATCCCTGACTACGTCAGACAGAAGTGTGCAGGTCCTGAGTTGCTTGTGGAATGCTCAAGCAGGCTTAATGTCCCTCTGCTTTGAGGTATGCCCTGCTCTGCTGGAGCAGCCAGGCAGGTGGCACTGGAAAGGGTCAAGGGTCAATAGGCATGGACTTCACAGCACCCCTTGGTCTTCTGCAGGTCTTAAAGAGGAAAAGTATGAGCCCCACTACCTGTGGAAGCCTCGTTGTGATGGGCACACCAAAAGAGGGGAAGTACTGCTCCTGAGAGCTCTGACTCAATTTTCCCTTGGGGCACCCAAGCTGACTAACATGGGAACTGCTATGGCTGTGCCAGCAGCTGTGGGTTGGGGAGAGGAGGAGGAGAAGAGTCTGAATGGAGGAGAGCTGGCACTCTGGTCCCCTTTGTCCCAAGGGGCTACCCTGGCTTGCTGCACTCTCCTCTCCCATGAAGGCAGCCTGCCCTGAATGTCCAAACTCTGGGATCACATAGTTTCCCTGGGACCCAACAGCCCCCTGCAGCCACCACAGTCTGGGCAGGTGTTGGGAAATGTTGGTGTGGGGACCAGTGACAAGAAAACTGAAGGGCTGAAGCTCCCTGGGGAGGACAAAAGTACACAATGGGTGAAGAAGCAGTATGGTGCCCTCTGCCTCTGCTCAGGTCTGTGGTGAGAGGGAACCACCCTAGGGGGTTGGTAGCCCAGTGCCCTATTGTCAAGAGCTCCCAGTTTACTAGCGGCAGCAGCTTTTGGGCTTGTGAGGATAGAGAAGGTACAACATTTCAGGAACCTGCAGTCTGCCAGAGGTGTGAAGGGAGGAAAAATGAATACTCCCACCCACACTTTCCCCAGGGCTCCAAATTCCTTGGGGGTTGATCTCTGCTGAAATCTTGCTCCTTCTTGTTCTGCTCCACAACATCTTCCTGAGGAATCTCTGGTAGTTTCTGGTACTTTTCTCTCAGAATTACAGCTGGACTACATTTTTTTCATCTAAAGCTTTTCTTTCTTTCTGAGACGATCTGGCTACCAATGTTGCTAGTCAGCCATCCCCTCCTCCAATCTTGATTTTATGTGCTTCAGCCAATCTTACTTCCAGGGAGAAGAGGGTGAGGGCAATAAATTAATGATTTGATTCTTGTTAATGGGTTAGTACTTATATTCTCCCCCTGATATGTATGAAATGATTTAATCTTTTAAACTGATTGGCTTCTTTTTTCAAATGAATTTTATTGTATATATTTAAATTATACAATATAACATTATGACATATATATAGATTGTAAAATTGGTTACCATAGTGAAGCAAATTAACACATCCATACTTTCACATAGTTACCCAGATTTTTTGTGCCTGGCAAGAGAAGCTAAAATCTCATTTAGTAAAAATCCCAAATAAACACAATATTATTAACTATAGTCTTTTCTTATACATGGAGTCTTAAAATAAGTTGAATACACTGAATAGCTTCTTAAGATAGTTTTGAACAATAACACCAAAATATGGAATTTGGGCACAATTGCCCAATAAAGGAGATATTTTGGGCTAATAAGAACAATTTGTGTCTCACCAGTCACCCTTTGTGAGATTTGAGATGTATTGTTATCTATGCTGAGAAGAGCATGGCAGGCCTCAATATGCCTAAACATTTCATCTGTAATTAGAGATAATTTCTCACCTTCCAACTTCACATGGGAATAGGAAAAATGAAATCTAAGTGATATAACTACATGAAGTGTAAAATATTGTATAAATGCTAATGCAATATGTATGAAATTCAGTCCAAAAACTCCGATTTTAAAAATATCTCTTGAAAAAAATTTTTAAAAAATTTCTCTTGATTTGAGAATTCTCCAAAAGAATTAAAAAAATTTCCTGGGTCTCCATGGCACCCCTAGGGCTAGTGGCTCTGCTGCTCCCTGGTGAAACATAAGGCCCTGGAATCCCTGGAGGCTCAAGTCTCTGGAACTTAGGTCCTGCCTCCCTGGATACATCACAATAGCTGTCATTTCTGAGGCCTTGAGGTCTCTGGGAATCAACCATGGAGCATGCTCCAGGCCCATCTGTGCCCAGAAACTGCTGGCTCTGACTCTCTTCTAGCCTCTAGGAATCTCCCCAACCCTTGATTTTTAAAGTGCCACCTTCCTCCTACCATTCTTTCCTTCCATCCTTTTTTCATAATTCATTTCTTCTGTAGGCTGAATGGGTAAGGTGGAAAGAACAAGGTTATTTGAGGGTGAACCCAGACAAGTATCAGCCCCCCCACCATATCTCTCTCCCCTCCCCTACTTTTCCCTTGCCTCTGTCTGCCCTCTCACTCTCTGTGTCTCTGTTTGGGTCCAAAGTAGTAAAATGTTCCTTTAAAATTATTTTAAAGTTTCATATATTTAATTTTGTACATGGCCTTATTTTATTATTATCTGAATACAAATAAATGGTTAACAATTAAAAATAAATAAAAGAAATAAAGGACAAGTTTAGAGTGATGTCAGTAAGACAGTCAACTAGAGGTATCTAATGCTTGTCCCCTCACTATAAAAAAGGAGCAAAACAGCAAATGAACAACCACATTTTGACAAGAGTGACTAAAGGACAGCAGTGGAATACAGCAAGGGAGTGGTGGAAACCCTGTGGAGCACAGAAACTCAGGGTGGCCTCCTCGAAAGGGAAGGAACAACCTTGATTCTGCCACCCCTTCCCCACAATGGGGATCAGCCCTGAACCAGGAGGGACTTCTCCTTGTGGGAAAAAGGTAAACAGGAGGCCCCTAGCAGCCCCATCACTGTCATGGACCCCTGCAGTGTTCCACTCATGAATCTTGTAGTCTTCACAGGCTCTGAGCCCAGCTTAGGGAGCTGGTTGGAGTTCCAAAAGCTGCACTACACCAAAGAAGGAGCCTACTTTGTACCCCACCCTCTGTGGCTCAAGCTGTGCTGTGCAATCTTGAAACCGGAGCCACTATTCCAGTGGCCAGTAGCCACTGTATCCCTTCATCCTGAAGGCTCTGCCATCATTGCTCCACGTTCACACACACAATAGTGCATCACTCACCAGCTGAGCTTCTGCAGCTTCCTACCCCCTGGGAACAAGCTGACCTGCAGGCACCCCATCTCCTCCATCCCATTTGCTACTGCACCCCTCACCACTGCTACTCAGGACCTAGGCCCACCAGAGCAACCATGCCCCAGGCACCTAAGCTGATGTAGCATGTCACTCACCAGGAACCAGTTCAGGCCCAGTGGAGCAGTTGCATTCCTGGCACCTCAGCCCAGCAGCACTCTACCCCCTCAAGAATCTGACCTTCTGCCCAGTAGAGCAACCACACCCCAGAAACTAAGCCCATGCAGGCCCATTCCTTGGAGACCCAGAGCCTATATCAGCAAAGTAGCCATGTCTGAGACAAGGTAGCACCTTGTCCCTTGGGACCAGGGGCCCTGGCCTAGCAGAGTAGCTGCATACTCAGCCCCCTGGGGCCCCAGACCCAGGGCCCAGTGGAGCAGCCATGCCCTCAGACACCTAAGCTGATGTGGTGTCCACAGGGAAACAGAGCCTTGGCTAAGCTGTGCCACTCTGCCCTCTGGGCCAAACAACCTGAGTGCCCCAACTCCATGAATCTGGAGTTGTACTCTGGAGTCTGAGGTGCTGAAGTGCCCTGCCTTCCTGGGGCGTGTAATCATTGCTGCACTGTTCCCTGCCCCCTAAGCCCCCAAGCTCACACTGCAGCTCTGCCTCACCTTTTTGGGGTCTTTGCTGCTGCTTCACCCAGCCTCAGCCTGGGCTACTACCATGTCCCACCACCTTAGAGTCCAGAGTCACCACAGTGAGGTGTCTGCTCTCCTGGTACCAAAATTTGTACTCTGCTCTGTTTTGGAGGGGACCCAAATTAAGGTTGCACCCTACTGCCTGAGGCTCTATCCTCTGTAACACCCCTCTTTCCCTGGGGCTCTCTCAGTGCTGCACTTTGGCCCCCAGAATCAGAATCACAGCTATATTTCCACCCCTTGGATGTGGGCTACTGAGGATGCTTCAGAGTCACAGACACTGGTTTTGTGGGAGAGCTGTTTTCACCTGCGTCTCAGAGAGTGAACCTGAGCCCACGTCATAGGTGTCACAGTAATTCAGTAGTTCAGCAAGACACTGAACACAGAATCCCAAGTCTATAGCTGCTCTGAGCACCTGTGACTTGAAACACTGTGCCATTGAGTCTGCTTGTGAGCTGTGTCATAACTTACACCAAGAGGGATTCTCTTAACTATGTCTCCCTACTGTGGGGAAAATGAGAACAGGAGGATTTCAAAGCTGTTGCCACTGAGAACTTAACAACTTACACTCCCAACACTGCTGCCACAAACAACTGCAGTTTAGGCCACTGAGGCACCTGTAGTCATCACTGATGTTAAGCACAGCTGAAGAAGCTGCACAAAGACTACATTACTGTGTTCCCTCAGAACCAGAGCCTTCCCCAAGTGACACCCTAGGATCCATCTCTAGCTGAAAGCCTTTCCCTACAAAAGCCACTCTATGAATTTAGAAGAGGTGATTGTTCCACCAGATGTGCAGACATCAATGTAGGGACACAAGAAACATAAAAAAGCAAGTAAATATGACTCCATCACAGAAACAAAGGAACACAATAATTATTCAGTAACTGATCCCAAAGAAATGGAAATTTATGAATTGCCTGAAAAGAAATTCAAAATAGTGATATTAGGGAAATTTAGTGGGCTACAAGAGAATACAGATAGACAATTCAGTGAAATCAGTAAAACAATTCATGACCTAAATGAGAAATTCAACAAAGAGCTAGATATTGTAAAAAAGAAGCAAACAGAAATATTGGAGCTGAAGAATTCGATGCATGAAATGGAAAATATAATTTACAGCTTCAACAGCAGACTAGACTAGATCAAGCAGAAGAAAAAGTCTGTGAACTTGAAGACAGGTCTTTTGAAATAGCTCAGTCAGAAAAAAAGGAAAAAGGATGCAATATAGTGAAGACAGCCTACAGGACTTATGTGACGCCATTAAGTGAACAATTTTTTTTTTTTTTCATTATGGGAGGTCCAGAAGGAGAAGAGACAGAGAAAGTTACAGAAATCTTATCTAATAAAATAACTCTTGAAAGCTTCCCATTTTATCTTTAAAGACACACATAGGCAGGAAGTGAAGAAATGTAAGAAGATATTCCATGCAAATATTAACCAAGAGAGAACAAGGGTGGCTATACTTATGTCATATAAAATAGATTTCAAGTCAAAAATTGTCACAAGAGACAAAGGAGGTCATTATTTAGTGATGAAGGGGTCAATTCATCACCAGGACAAAAGAATTGTAAATATATATGTATTCAACATTGGAGCACCTAAATATATAAAGCAAATATTAATGGACATAAACGAAGCAATAGATAGCAATACAATAATAGTAGAGGACTTCAATACCCCACTTTCATCCATGGGTACATCAACCAGATAGAAAGTTAATAAGGAAATACTGGACTTAAACTACACTTTAGACCAAATGGACCTAACAGGCATATACAGAACTTTCTATCCAACAGCAGAAGAATATACATTCTTCTCCAGTACACATGAACCATCCTTCAAGTTAGACCATATGTTAGGCCACAAAACAAGTCTTAACAATTTTAAGAAAATTAAAATCATATCTAGTATTATTTCTGATCACAACTGTATGAAACAAGAAATAAATACCAGGAGGAATCTTGGAAAATTCACGAATATGTGGAAATTAAACAATATGTTCCTGAACAACCAATGCATTAAAGAAGAACTCAGAAGGAAAATAAAAAATATCTTGAGACAAACAACAATGGAAACACAACATTTCAAAACCTGTGGGTTACAGTAAAAGCAATTCCAAGAGAGAAATTTATAGCAATGAATGCCTACATTAAAAAAGAATAAAGATACCAGATAAATATCCTAATATTATACCTCAAGGAACTAGGAAAAGGGAAACAAACTAAACCTAAAGTTAGCAGAAGGAAGGAAATGATAAAGATCAGAACAGAAATAAATCAAATAAATAGGCAAACAAACAATAAAAAATCAATAAAACCGAGTTTATTCTTTGAAAAAATAAACAAAATTGACAAATCTATAGCTAAGAAAAAAAGAGAGAAAACTCAAATAAATAAAATCAGAAATGAAAATGGGGACATTACATCAGGTAAAAAGGATCATAAAGGACTATTATGATTAATTATATGTCAACAAATTGGATAACCTAGAAAAAATGGATAAAATCATAGAAAAGTATAACCTACCAAGATTGATTCAGGAGGAAATAGAAAGCTCAAATAGACCAATAACTAATGAAGAGACTGAAGTAGTGATTAAAAGCCTTCCAACAAAGGAAAGCCCAGGACTAGATGGCTTCACAGCTCAATTCTACCAAACATTCAAAGAAGAACTATCAACAACACTTCTTAAATTCTTCCTAAAAATAAAGGTAGAGGGAATATTTCCAAATACATTTTAGGAGGCCAGCATCACCTTGATACCTAAGCCAGACAAAGATGCTGCAAGAAAAATAACCCTATAGGCTAATATCTCTGATGAACATTGTTGCAAAAATCCTCAATAAAATATTAGCAAACTGAATTCAACAACCCAGCAAAAAGATTATACATCATGACCAAGTGGGATTTATCCCAGGCATGCAAGGCTGGATTAACATATGCAAATCAAACAATGTGATACCTCACAATAACAAAATAAAAGATAAAAACCACATGATTATCTCAATTGACACATAAAAAGCATTTGACAAAGTTCAACTCCCTTTCTTGATAAAAACTCTTAACAGTTTAGGTACAGAAGGAAAGTTCCTGAACACAATGAAGACATTTGTGAAAACTCCAAAGCTAACATTATAATCAATAGGAACAACTGTAAGTTTTTCCATTAAGATCTGACACAAGGCAGTGATGCCCACTCTCACCACTTCTGTTCAACATAGTACTGGAAGTGCTAGCCAGACCAATCAGACAAAAAAATAAAATAATAAATAAATAAAAGATATCCAAATTAGAAAGGAAGAAGTAAAATTATCTTCAGTGCAGATGACATGATTCCATATGTAGAAAACCCCAAAGATTTCACAAAAGATTGTTAGAACTAATAAATAAATTGAGTAAAATTGCAGGATGTAAAATCAATATACAAAAATCAGTAGCATTTTTATACACAGATAATGACCTAGCTGAAAAAGAAATGAAGAAAACAATTCAATTTATGATAGCATGAAAAATAATTAGGAATAAATTTAAGCAAGGAGGTGAAAAATTTGTACGTGGACAACTACAAAACACTGGTGAAAGAAACTGAAGAAGAAGATACAAATAAACAGAAAGATATCCCATGTTTATGGATCAGAAGAATTAATATTGTTAAAATATCCAGACTACCAAAGCAATATACGGATTAAATGCAATTTTTATCAAAATTCCAATGGCATTCTTCATAAAAGTAGAAAAAATCCTAAAATTCACGTGAAACCACCAAAAACCCAAATAGAAAACAAAATCAAAATCCCACAAAAAAACACTGAGAAAGGAAAACAAAATTGGAGGCATCACACTTCCTGATTTAAAATTATATTACAAAGCTGTAGTAATCTAAACAGAATGGTGCTGACACAAAAACAGAAACAGACCTATGGAACAGAACAGAAACCCAGAAATAAATGCAAACATACATGGTCAGCTAATTTTCAACAAGGGCACCAAAAGGACATGATAGGTAAAGGACGGTCTCTTCAATAAATGGTGCTAGGAAAACTGGATTTCCACATGCAAAAGAATGCAACTGGACTCTTATCTTACACCATACAAAAAAATCAACTTAAAATGGACACAAGACCTAAGTGTAAGACCTGAAACCATAAAATCCTCAGAAAAGAGCATAGGGAAAAATCCTCCTGACGTTGGCCTTAGCAATGGTTTTCTAATATCACACCAAAAGCTCAGGCTACAAAAGCAAAAATAAATAAATGGTACTATACCAAACTAAACAACTTCTGCACAACAAATGAAATAATCAACAAAATGAAAAGGCAACTTATGGACTGGGAGAAATACTTGCAGATCACATATCTAATAATAAGGGGCTAATATTCAAAATTTATAAAGAACTCTTACAACTCAATAGCAGAAAACAAATAGCCCATTTAAAAAATGGGTGAAGGACCTGAATAGACATTTCTCCAAAGAAGACATAAAAATGGCCAACAGGTATATGAAAAGGTGCTCAACATCACTAATCATCAGGGAAATGCAAATTAAAAACACTATGAGATACCATTTCACACTCATTAGGGTGGCTAGTATCAAAAAGACAAGAGATAACAAATGTTGGTAAAGGTATGGAGAAAAAGAAACTCTGGTACGCTACTGGTGAGCATGTAAATTGGTGCAGCCATTGTGAAAAATAGTATGGAATTTCCTAAAGAATTTAAAAATAGAACTACCATGTGACCCAGCAATCCCTGTTCAGGGTATATAACCAAAGAAGATGAAATTACCACCTCATAAAGATTTGTGTGTTCCCACGTCATTGGAGCATTATTCACAATAGCAAGATATGGAAACAACCTACGTATCTGTCAATGGACAAATGGATAAAGAAAATGTTATATATGTATGTATGAAATTTGCCCTTAGAAAAGGAGATTCTGCCATTTGCCACAACATGCGTGGACCTGGAGAACATTATGTTAAGTGGAATAAGCCAGTAACAGAGAAAAAATTATGTGTTCAATTAAACAGAAACATGTCAAATATTCAGAGGTAGAGAGTGAAACAGTGGTTATCAGGGGCAAGTGTGAGGAACGGGAGGGGACAAAATGGGGAGATGTAGGCCAAGGATACAAAGTAGCAGATGTGGAGGGTGACCAAGTCTAGAGATATGATGTACAACATAAGGAATATAGTTAATAAAATTGTATTGTATTAGGAAATTTCATTAAATAAGTAGATTTTAGTTGCTCTTGTCACAAAAAAGTAACTATGTAAGATCATAGATATGTTAATTTGAATGACTATATTGACTATTTTGCTATCTATTTGTATCCCATAATATTATGTTATAAACCTCAAATATAAACAATAAATTTATTTTAAATAGAAAAAGAAATACCTTTTCCGAATATCTTGTCATTTCTCTACATATAACATCTGTTAGCATCTCTGTTCTCAAAAACATAATCACCTTTTACGGTTTAATCCACCTTGGTTCTAATCATGGAAACTGGCTTTGTAAACTGTATTCAGTGCTGGTGGCACTGCCCCAGACAGATCACTTGGTGGCAGCTAAACACACCGGCACCAGGAATCCTGGAAGCTAGGTTTTCACTTCTCTCTACCTAGCTATTCCTGGGACCTACAAAAAGTCACTTACATATTCTTACTTCTATCTTTCTTCTAGCAATAACGATACCTGCTCAACTATCATTCTTACTGAGGTAAACGTGCTGCCCCCTTCAACACCCTCTTGAGGGACTCTTTGATCTCCTTGTTCTTCAGACTATATGAGAGGGTTCAGCATAGGGACAAGGATAACATAGAGCACGGACAGCATCTTGTTCTGCTTCATGGAGTGGCTAGAGCCAGGCTGCATGCACACAGAGAGGGCTGTGCCGTAGAAGAGGGTCACAGCTGCCAGGTGGGAGGCACAGGTATTGAGGGCTTGGACATTTCATTTGACTGAGGGTATTTTCAGGAAGGAAGCTGCAGTGAAACCCCAGGATAAGAGGATAACAAGCAAAGAACCCAACCCCGCGAAAATGGCTACCAGGAAAAGAATCATTTGGTTGATGAAGGGATTAGAGCAAGACAAGGAAATAATCTGAGGTATGTCACAGAAGAAATGTCGAATGACGTTTGGCCCACAGTAGCAGAGATGAAAGCAAGAGACTGTTTGAACTCAGCTACTGAGGAACCCACTCCCGTAGGCCCCAGCACCATCTTCCAACAGAGGCTGGGGCCGTGATGGCTGAGAACTGCAGAGGGTGGCCAACGGCCACGACTCTGTCACAGGCCATGGCGGCCAAGAGGCAGCACCCAGCCAGACCCGTCCAGGCCACAGCGAAACACTGAGTGGCAAAGGCCAGGAAGGAGATTGTGTTTTCATCTTGTAAGAAGTCTGAAGGCATCCTTGGGCTGATAGAAGAAGAGTAGCAGATGTCTATAAATGACAGGAAGCTGAGAAAAAAGTACATGGGTGTGTGCAGGTGGGAGTCCATCCTGCTGAGATTGATAAGACCCGGGTTTTAGATCAGGGGCACAAGGTAGATTGTCAGGAAGATGGGAAAGAGGATGGGCCACGGCTCTTTCCCATCTGAGAGTCCCAAGAAGACAAGCATGGCCACAGAGATGTGGTTTCCACCCTCTACCATGGATCTGCTTGGTGCCATCTGCTGAGAAAAAGGTGAGAGAAGAATATGGTTTTATTCCCAAAAAAGAAAAAGAAACACCATTTTTTTTCAGTCATGAATCTGGCCGAATATACAATTTTGAATCATCATTGTTGAATTAACTTGTGTCTTCTGTGTACAATCACCAACCTTCACTGAAAAATTCTCTTAGATAAGTATTATCATTCTGTCTTTGAAGCAGGTGCTCTTTCAAATATTCTTGAGAACTAACATCTAATTAATCTATAATAAGTGAACATTGACAATTCTGTAGTTGCTGTCCTGCTTTCAGAAAGTCTGGCGAGATACAAAAATAATATAGCAGGATAGTGGGAAGAGATACACCAAGAAGCAGCTTGGAAATGGATGTGACTCGACCAACTTGATGACTCTAGAAGAGCTCCTGAGAAGTTAGATAAGACAAGGTTGAAAAGCCATTATACTCCTTTCCTTGAAGGTTCTTATTTTTCTTTTCTCAAATCAGAGATATTTATGAGTTAAATTTTCCAGGGCAGTGATTTTTTTTAACTTTTTTGGGTTGGTGATACTTGTGAAAACCTTTTGGAAGCTCTGGACCCTCTACCCAGCAAACTGAAACCACCTACCACCTTTGCAAACATTTTGTTGTGTTCTGAATCACCCTCACATCTGCCCGTGGTGTCCAGGTAAAAGACTTCTTCTACATGGGAGAGTGACTTGAACTCATGTAAGGGGTTAGGATGCTTAGGCAATTATGTGTGGATTAGGAAATTGAGGAAGGATTTTGGCAAGTTCTTTTTTCTGTTTCACATTGGAGTCAGTTCAGGGAAAGCAAAGCACTAAGTCTTCAAGCCAAATGGTAATAACCAGAAGAATATTGTTCCATCAGGCACTATATGCTCTCATCAGGATACTATAGCTGTCGTTCTCTCTAGATAGTCATTAGTACATCCCCCAAACCAAACACACTTTTATTCAGATAAACTCAAGTTAGAAAGAAAATCATGGGAAGCCTGGAAAGGCAGAAAATAGCTGTCAAATATAGCTTTGGAATTGTGTAAGTGTAGAAGTAGAAGTCTTGGACATTTCCCTTGAGAAAGGCAGTGACATTAATGGAATAAACTCTGTCTATGAACTACAAATATTTGTCAACATTAGCCATCGAAAATTTCTTCCTTCTCCCCAACCATTTCCCATTCCCCTAGTTCCAAAAATGAATAAAAACAGAAAATTTCATAAAAGCATAAGGCTATCCTCAGAAAAGTAAGGTCAAAGTGTCCTTTTCCCCAAATCAGATCAGTCAGTGCTTTCTGGTGTACTGTTTTGAGAATTCTGAAGGAATTAGGTGATTAATTGGAAAAGAAAGTCAAGGTGTTTGCCATTAATATGGAAGAGAATGATAGGTGACAGGCAGTGTATTTACCATCCCAGACTGAGGGGTGGTTCTGTCCACAGTGAGACTGAATGAAGGGAGAATCTGGTGGAAAGAGAACAGAAAATTGTATTCATCATCTTTTTCATCATTGTCATCACCAACAGTCGTGACAACAAAAAGTTTTATTGAGCAGCTACAATACATACTGATCTTCTTGTAATTATGAAGATATGCACAACTTCCTCTAATTTCTACTCATTCAATATAGTAATCTTAGGCTCGATGCACTGCTTACTATACACAGTATTTGTATTGTGAAAAGTGCCTCTATATTTTTATTATATGTCTTTGGAACCCAAATTAGATATTTGTTGAATCTTCTTACTCTATCCTCCACTTCAGTGAAACATCCACTATTTGTTTTTCTCTACTGTGTCCTGTTTCATTTTTACAGATCTCTCTTCTAAAAAATTCATTCTATCATAAATTGTGTTAACTGGCTGTATAACACATCCATTGAGTTTTTTACAAATTTCAATTGTAATATTTTGTTTTTTTCTTCTAGAGGTTCTATTTTGTTCTTTTCCTAATAGCCAATTGTGCAAATCTCTTGTTCTTTCATCATACTTTCAATAGAACCCTTTATTTAAACATATTAAACATATTTATTTAAATTATTAGATAATTGAAATACCTAGTTTTGTAAGTCTGATTCCACAGTTTGATGTTTTTGCCAACTCTTCTTCAAGGTGCCCTATTTACTTTTGTGTTTAGTGATTTTTTAAATCATAATTTTATGTTCCTTTGAACTTTATCTGCAGGAATCATTGAGACTTGAGTTTAAGGTGTTTTTCTCCAGAAATTTAATATGACTTCTATCAGGTACCTCGGGGGCAATACCAACCCAGAATCACTTTAAACAAAAATTTTGCCTTGGCGTTTTCAGGGCCATATAGGGTTAAGTTTAGGCTTCATATCTAAATAAGAAGTTTGAGGTTAAGAATTACCAAGGGAGCCTTTTTACTTTCTCTTTGCCTCTCTCACTAAGACTGAGAGGTTGTGCGTATCACTGTCTCATTTTGTGGGGTAGGTTTTTCTGTATGTTGCCCCCTGAGAGCATCACCCTTTGGGAGCCCCTGTTTCAGTTGTATAGGGGTTATCTCTTGCCCAACCTTACACACTGTCTTTTTCTCCTACTCTCATACACCTGCCCATTAAAATTCACAGAGATTCTTTGTTTGGCCAAACTGTAGTCAGGCTTCTGAACCTTCTCCTAGGCCCATCTGTGTATTTTCTTATAAAATCCAGTTTTAGCAAAAAACCTTGCTAAGTTTAGCCAGAACTTCCATCCTGAATATCTGATCAGGTTCCTCATCCTCCGCCATCCCCCCAGGTGCTGTCTGGTCACCATGGCCTGTCTCCAGCAAGAATCTTGTTAGGTCAGTTATGCCAGAATCCCTCTCACCCCTGATATTTCCTCTAGTAATTTTCCATCCACTGACCCCGACACTGTTCCTTGGCTATGAATTCCCACTCGTCCAAACTGTATTGGGAGTTGAGCCCAACCTCTCTCCCGCTCTGCACAACCTGATTGCAATGATCCCCATACCTGCCACGAGCGTCCTAAATAAAGTCCTCCATACCGTGCTTTCATAAGTATCATTGAATAATTTTTTCTTTATCAAAACCCAGCCCTAGGCCTCCAGGGTTTAGGAGATCCCTCTTGGGAATATGCTGACCTCTGCCCACTACCTTCTTAGGTTTGTGCTTTCTTGTCATCTCTGTACTTTGAGGAATTTATTTCCTTTATCACTGGCTGAGCCATGAAAAAAATGTGTTTTAGATTTTATCTAGCATTCTTTTTTTAAATTTCAGAATATTATGGGGTTACAAACACTTTGGTTACATATATGGCCTATACACTGCCCAAGTCAGAGCCACAATCGTGAACATCCCCCAGACAGAGTGCCCTGCACCCCCTAGGTGTGAGTTTTCCCATCCCCTCCACCCCCCTCCCACCTGCCCGCCCCCTGATGAATATTATTTCCATGTATGCACATAAGTGTCGATCAGTTAGTACCAATTTGATGGTGAGTACCAGTGGTGCTTGTTTTTCCATTCTTGTGATACTTCGCTTCAAAGATTGGGCTCTAACTCCATCCAGGATAATACCAGATGTGTTAATTCACCGTTGTTTTTTATTGCTGAGTAATACTCCATGGTATACATATACCACATTTTATTAATCCACTCGTGTATTGATGGGCACTTGGGTTGTTTCCACATCTTTGCAATTGTGAATTGTGCTCCTCGGTCTTTTATCTAGCATTCTTAGTGGTTTCTGTGAATATATAAACCATCATATTTCCAGAAGCATGTCTACAATCTGCATACAACATTTTTATGAAAGTTTTGGTTGCTTCAGCTTGTCACTAGCCAGTTTTTCTAAAAGCCCTAAGCTCTTTGATTTGTTTATATTTTCTTTGTCTTTTTCCTGGAGCTGGGACAGTTCCTCTCCTGCCCTTGGACATTGGAACTTCAGGTTCTCTGGCTGGTAGACCTGAGAACTAACACCAGTGTCCCTCCAGGTTTTCACGCCTTCAGCCTTAGACTGAGGGTTGTACCCTCAGTTTTCCTGGTTCTGAGACCTCTGGACTTAGATAGCCATGCTACCAGTATCACAGGATCTCCAGCTTGCAGATGGCCTGTTGTGGGACTTCTCAGCTTCCATAATAATGTGAGCCAATTCCCTTTATATATATTTTTATATGTATATACACACAAACACACACACATCACACACATAATACATATGTATATATTCATATATATATATACACACACACATATATTTATATATCTCCTATTGATTCTATCTCTCTGGAGAATCCTAACTAATACAACAATCATCATGGAAAGAATCCAGTCCTAGCAGGTAGGACTAGGGATTCTGTACTTGCATGACCTCGAGAATGAATGTCTTCTTGAAATTTTTACAGTGACTGTTTTACTTACCTCACTCTAGTCCTGGCCCTGAATCCTAAAGCAGAAATTAAGAACTCAGTTGATAGTTTGGGATGGTGGTGAAATGGTTTCTTTTATCTGGACCTCAGGCATTTGAACCTAAACCCTTAGCAGGAAAGTCACATTCCAGGCAGTCATGCCGGAGAGAAACCAGCTGGCTTGTGCTGCCCAGCGGACCCTGAGGCCAAGGCTACAGTGGCTTGTGTAGACCCCTGTGGATTGGCACAGCCTGTGGAAATGAGACCACTCATGTCTCACCTCCAGTTTTTGGCTACTCTTCAAATCAACATTTACTTTTGTTGTTTGCCAAGCTTTCAGTAAATTCTTGGTAATTATATTACAAGCTTAATATCAGCAATCCCTGTGGAGATTAAAGTAGTGAAAAAGTAGAAGAGGAAATGGCAAGAGATTTGCTGGAAAGCAGCGCAGCAACCTAGAACCCCATTTCTGACTGTGATGCAACAACAATCTCAAATGACCCAGAGAACACACAGACATGTTTGGAACTTCCCAAGGGTATTTTCCTAGTCCCCTTAGAGGGGAACCTCTAATTTAATTATTATTAAATAATAATTAATTATTATTAGAATATTAAAAGAAATTGTAACCGTAGGCTGGTGAGATCAAGGACATCTGGATTCTCTTTACAATACTTACAATATGATTATAAAACTAAATGTCAAATAGAAGTGGCTGCAAAGTAAACCATGATATGACCATAAAATAGCATATTACATAGCCACTAAAATGATGTTATTGAAGCATTTGTAAATAACTTGGAACATGATCATGGTATGATGTTGAGGAAAGAGAATAGTTCAAATCTGTAAAAGCATTCCCTATCAAAAACTGGAGAAAAATAATCCTGGTTGCATTTACTGAATACTAAGAATGTAAAGAATGTGACACATGTGACAGCAATACTTACTATGTGCCAAATGCGTCATCATTATTAATTCAATTTTAACCACGGAAGCCAAACTGAAAGTGGCATTCCTCGTAACTCTAAAGGTCCCTTCTAGTTCTTGTCTGAAAAGAAAAATTGGAACTCGATTCAGTTAGGTATTGGGTTAAGAGTCAGATTCTGGAGCCAGTCACTGCTTGATTTTGAGCCTTGGTCCTGCCACTGACCAGTGAGGTGGCCTTGGATGAGTCACTTACCTCTCGGTGTCTCAGATTTCACATCTGTGAAATGAACATAGTGTCAGTACCTGCTGCCCAGGCTACTGTGAGTGTTAAGTTAATGTGTGGAGAGTGCCCAGGACAATGTTGGCACACAGCAAGCACTCCGTGACTAACTCTCAATTGCATCATGAGTGGCCTACAGAGGATGGACTGATGGGACCAGCTGAGAAAATTTCCCACTCATTTTCTTCCTCCAGCACACTTGAGAATAATTAATGGAAAATGCTGTCTTCTGCTAATTGCTGCTTCTCTCTCCTCATTGGACCCCAAGGGAACATTTAATAGAATCCCTAGTGGGAAGTACGTCTCCAGAAAGAACTCTGTGCTCTTCTGAGGACCAAGGGCAAGGCTGAGATACAGCACCAGCAGCGTTGGCCCCGCTCCCGGATTCTACGCAAGCACAGAATTGTAAAAAATATCTCTGTAAGTAACGTTGGCAGGGGCATCCTAGAACAAGCCTTCAGTGCCTCCACTTCACCACCACCACTTGCCCTACCCTGTTCTGTGTTTTCCCTCGTCCTGCTCTCCTAACACGACGATGGGCTTCAAGTGTTTTGCTCCTCCCTCCCATCGTCATCTAACTATCTTCCCTTCCCAATTACTGATTGTTTTTTATTGTTTTCTCATATTATTCCACGTCTCCAAAGAGATTACTTGTATTTTAACAAAAACCAAAGTCTTTCAGCTAAAAGTAAAACTTGTTGTTAAGCATTAGCCAGTTTGTGGAGTGGGAAAGGAGGGTGGAGATTTCCTGAGACCATGCCACGCAGGGCCATTGGTTCCAAATTCCACATTACCAAGTGATCCCCCTTTTTAATTTTATTAACCCCTGGCCTTAAAAGATGTACCCACAAAGCATCCTTTAAGTAATAATAAGAATTAATATACATAGCAATAATAGTAAAATAATAAACTCTTACTATAACAAGAACTATTGATCAAGAGCCTGCTATGTAGCAGGCACAGTGTTAGGTACTATTTCACATCTTAACTAAGAGCTCAAACAACCTTACGATGTAGGCATTATTATCACTTTATATGAGATGAAAATAAAGCTCAGAGGAATTAATTAATTTAGTCAAAAGTCATACCATGAACAAACATTTGAGTTTAACTTTCCTCTTAATAATGAATTTCCCCATTATTAATCAGAGTATGTCATTATTAATCAAAGATAAATTTCTTCTTAGTCTGAAATAGAGAAACCACAGTGAATTGATGTTATTCTCATGCAAAGCAAAAAAAATATTGATGGTTTAATGTCTCTGTGTGGTGTACTTTAGAATAAATGTACACATTTTTATCAGCTTTTAAAACATTGACAATGACTTTCTGTTGCCATTTTTGTAGGTACTGGCAACTGATAAATACTGTAATTCTTGATGTAGGAGGTGACTCACCAATGTATTGGGCTTTCATATCTTTTTTGACTTCTTACATTACTTCTTAATTTAAAAAAATCAACATCTCAGATATTAGTTGAACTAAGACTTTTATATAATATGTATATTTTCCAGAAAAATCTGGGGTGATGTTAATTTAAGTCCATTCAAAGGGACAAAGATGGACGAAATGATATCGGAAAATTTCCATTTAGTCCTAGGAAGGTAATAGTATTTTCCAGCAATGAGAAAATACAACATTGTTCCACTTGTTTGTTTAAGTTGGAACGGTTTAACCTAAACAGAGCTCTGTAGGATCTGACAGAGCCTGTTGATTCCTAAAGAAACTCATGCTATCCCCTCATCTTGTGTCCCTGTCTGGTTTTGGTACCAGGGTGATGCTGGCCTCATAGTTAGGGAACATTCTCTCCTCTTCAAATTTTTGGAATAGTTTGAGGAGAATTGTTGTTAGTTCTTCTTTGTAAGTTTGGTAGAATTCAGCAGTGAGATCATCATCATGTCTTGGGTTTTACTCTGTTAGGAGACTTTTTATTACTGATTCAATCTCTCTATTTCTTCCTGATTCAGTCTTGGTAGGTTGTATGTTTCCAGGAACTTATCCATTTCCTCTAGGTTTTCCAGTTTGTTAGTGTATAGTTGTTCATAATAGTCTTTAATGATCTATTGCATTTCTATGGTATCGGTTGTAATGTCTCCTTTTTCATTTCTGATTTTGTTTATTTGGGTCTTCTCTTTTTTTCTTGGTTAGTCTAGCTAGTGGTTTATCAATTTTACCTTTTCAAGAAACCAACTTTTCATTGCATTGATCCTTTGTAATTTTTTTGTTTCTATGTCACTTATTTATGCTCTGAGCTTTACTGTTCTTTCCTCCTGCTAATTTTGTTTTTGGTTTGTTCTTGCTTTTCTAGTTCCTTGAGGTACATCATTAGATTGTTTATTTAAAATCTTTCTACTTTTTGTGTGGGAGTTTATTGCTATAAACTTCCCTCTTAGTACTTCTTTTGCTATATTCCATAGGGTTTGGTATGTTGTGTTTCAATTTTCATTTAAGAATTTTTTAAAAACTCCTCCTTAATTTCTTCCTTGACCCGAATGTCATTCAGGAGCATGTTGTTTAATTTCCATGTATTTGCATAGTTTCCAAAATTCCCCTTGTTATTGAGTTCTATTTTTATTCCATTGTGGTCTGAGAAGATACTTGATATGATTTCAATTTTTAAAAATTTGTTGAAACTTATTTGGTGTCTTAACATATGATCTATCATGGAGAATGTTTCACATGCCTTTGAAAAAAATGTGTATTCTGTACCTGTTGGATGAAATGTTCTGTAAATGTCTGTTAGGTCCATGTGGTCTAAAATACAGTGCTATACTTTGGATCCTTGTCCCCTCCAAATCTCATGTTGAAATTTGATCCCCAGCATTGCAGGTGGGTCCTAATGGGAGGTGTTTGGGTTGTGAGGGCAGATTGCTCATGAGTAGATTAATGCCCTCTTTCAGAAGTGAGGAAGCTGATTGTTTAAAAAGAGCCTGGCACCTCAGCTGTCACTTTTTCTTGCTTCTTCTCTTGCCCTGTGATCTCTGTACGTGCTGGCTCTCCTTCACCTTCTGCCATGAATGGAAGTAGCCTGAGGCTTTCACCAGATATCCAGTCTTCCAGCCAGAAGAATTTTAAGTGAAATAAACTTCTTTTCTTTATAATTAGCTAGCCTCAGGTATTCCTTTATAGCAACTCTAAGCAGACTAAGGCATGCAGTTTAAATTCAATGTTTATTTGTTAATTTTCTGTCTAGATGATCTGTCTAAAGCTGAGAGTGGGTTGTGGAAGTCCTAAATTGTTATTGTATTATAGTCTCTCTCTCCCTTTAGATCTAATAATATTCGCTTTATATATCTGGGTACTCTGGTGCTTGGGAGCATATCTGTTTAGAATTATGATGTCCTCTTGCTGAATTCATCTCTTTATCATTATATAATCTTCTTTGTCTCTTTTTACTGTTTTTGACTTAAAGTCTGTTTTATCTAAGTATAGCTACTCCTGCTTGCTTTTGGTTTCCATTTGCATGGAATTCTTTTTTTTCCATCCCTTTACTTTCAGTCTATATATGTCTTTACAGGTCTCTGGGCGGTGGCAGCTAGCAGTGGCAGCAGCTATGAATGAGGGATGTCAGTGGGGCTGCAGAGGTGTGGTGATGCAGGGGCTGTGGAGCTCCAGGGCAGGATGCAGTCTCGTGGGGGCTGGGCTTTCAAAATGGTGCTGTGCTGTAGCTGCTCAGGGATTAGGGTGTGTGGGGGACCCAGGGTGATCTCCCTCTCTTAAGTGATGCTGTCATGAGATCTCCAGTCAGCTCCCTATGTTAGTCTAAGCCAGAGTGGGTTAAGGGGCTCTCCTGTGGCTAGGATTGCAGGAGTCTGCACTCAAAATGTGGGCTTCTGGGGTCTCTCATTTGCCCTTTGCCCACCCTGGGGAGCCTCTCCAGGCGCCCAGCCAATGCCAGCTGAGCAGACTGCCTTGCTTCCCTCTCCTTCCTTGCCTTAGGTGTTTCCTGTCACTTCTCTGTTGGGTTCCAGTGTTCTCTCTGAGATGACCTATTTAAAATGTGATCATCTACTCACTATTTGGTTCTTCCTTGTGGAGGAGGTTTCTCGCTGATGCCACTAGACATCCATCTTGAAGCCCCTCTGCTTCTTTCCCTCTATTTTTATAAGCTCTTTCTTTCCAAATTTCATTTTTCTCACTTTTAAGGTCTATTTTCTACATCATTTGCTGTGTTTTTAGCTAGTCTACTTTTGTCCTTACTGCTGCTCCTACACAGACTTCTTTTCTGTATTTCTGTGGTGTTTTTCCCTCCTTTGTTGTTGGGTTATGCCAAGACAATTTTCGTCCTCTTCTGTTGTCTTCTCATTTCTCTCTTAAGCTTCCATATCCCTATTTTAACTTTTGTGTTACAGATGTTTTTTAGTTAACTGATTTGGTTTCATGGTAATGTATATAAAGCCAGTTTTCATCGCTCTCACACCCCAGTTTTCTGGGGTATTTTCTTCATCAGCCATTTATTTCACTTGTTTGCTTATTTTTTTTCTTTTGTTATTTTTGATGAATTTTATAAAGATTTCTTTTGCTTATTACTCATTCTTAATTGAGATGAAATCTACCAATACCAGATCTTTGTAGGAAGATGGTATAGAACAGTTGCTGTCAATCAGGGATGATTTTTGCCCCAGGGCACATTTGGCAATGTCTGGGGACATTTTTCTTGTCATAGAGAGGAAAGGGGCAGGTACTACTGGCATCTAGTGATAAGAGGCCAGGGATGCAGCAAAACATCCAAAAATGCACAGAATATCCCTACACAACAAATTATCCAGCCCAAAATATCAATAGTGGCAAGATTGAGAAACTCTGGTATAGACAGAAGTGAAAGAACAGTGGTCTGCAATGAAGTATTGTGTGCTTGTGTGTGTTTGTTCTGGTTATCCATTTTCTACTATCTCTCTTCTAGAGTCAACAAATACAAGCAGCTGTAGGACTGTTTATAGCAATTGTCTTTTATTCACAGTATGATTGCAAAAAAAATCTCACAATGGTTTGGCAGTAATTCTTCATTCAGCCTTGAGTATCCTGCCACTACGTGATTCAAATGGGGTTCACAGATTTCCACAGCCAGCCCAAGTACTCTAATTTGTTTAGCCAAGCACGATTTTCCTAGTTTTGTTACAAACCAAATCAAAACAAAATAAAAACCTCAGTGGTTTGCCATATTTGCTGGAGATATATCACCTTGAGTGTGCTCTCTCAATCTGGTTTAATTTTCAGTGCATTTGACGTGACTTCTTTGTGGATCTAAAGATCCATGGCCATACTGTCTCAATATTTCAGAAAATGTGGAGTACATAGTATTTCCTGTTTCCTATTTTTTGTTGATCTGAGGTAACTTAAAAGAGAATTGGGTGGACGCTTCATTCTCCTATTGTGAACTCAGAAATCACCTCATGCTTATTTGAATACTTAAAGTACATTATTGAACACATATTTCCAAACTTTGTTTTTTTATTTGTTTACTAAAAATCCATAAAAAACACAGAAGAGCTTTTAATTCTTGGATAGTTACTATAGTTCAGTACTGATGATGTACTGTTTTATCAGAAAAGCTTGCAATGGAAAAATGCTGAATTATCCCAGCAAAATGCTGAAAAGCCTGTTACCCCTCACAGATCTGCAATACCAGCTGTGCCATAAATAAACTCTTTGCAGAAGTGGAAACCTGCTTCTGGGTTCCATGCTTTCCACTGGTCATTTTATTTATCCCTGCCCCAGTAATACACTATTTTAATTACTGTAGTTGTGTTCTTTTAAGTGTTTCTTAAACACTTATTTGTGGCCTTTCTTTCCCCTTATAAACATTTGAGAATCAGCTTACCAAAGTCCAGTTAAAAAGCAACTTTTGGGATTTTGATTTAAATTGCATTGAGTCTATAGAAATTTGGAGAAGATACACATTTATAGACAATTTACTGCAAATGTTCTTAGACCTAGAACATGGCATCTCTCTCCATTTGATGTTTTGTATGCCTTTCAACAAAGTCATAAAATAATCTCCACAAAAATCTGGCAAATGTTTTGTTAGATTCATTCATATGTAATTCACATTTTTTGATGCTATGGTAAAAGATACATTTTTACTATATTTTTGTTTGTTTTAGTTTAGCAATATCCAATGGATTGCTGTACTTAAACTTTGTGTCCAAAAACTATACTAAACTCTCACATTATTTTTACTATTTTGACTTTTATTTTAGACTATGATATCATTTGTGATTATTGACAATATTGTTTCTCCCTCCTTATAATTTTTTTTCTTTCTTAACTCTGCTAAGTCTGATTCATAGTATAATGTGAAATAAAAGTAATGACAGAGGGCAAATCTGTTCCCAATTAGAAAACAAAAGTCTTTCTTTATTTCACAATTAAATATGGTGCTTGCTGTAGAATTTTGTAGCTGGCCTTTATCACGCTAAGGAAGTTTTCTTCTATTACATGTTTGCTAAAAGTTAAAAAAAAATCATCTATGGCTGTTGAATTTTATGGATTTCTTTTGATAATATTTTGCTTAGTCTTTTTGAGTCTATGTTTATGAATCAGATTGGCTCATAGATCTCCCTTCTCATGGTAATCTTTTTGGGTTTAATATTGAAACTATGCCTCATCTGATGGATTTTCACTCTTCCTTCTCTTTCTGTATTGTGCAATTGTTTGTGCATAATTAGAATTATTTGTTCCTTGACATTATTTGGAATCAGAGTGTTGAAGGTTTCAAACTACTCATTCAGATTCTTTAGGTTAAAAGATTAAGTTTTCATTGTCATATTGAGTTATTTTTAGTAAATCATTTTCCTAGCAATTTTTCCAAATAAATTTTCAAAATTTTGACATCAAGTTTTCCATACGGTTGAGACTATCTTTTAGATCTCTGCTGCATCTTCATTTACATCCTCCTTTTCATTTCTAAAATTGTTTTTTGTCTTCTCTTTGCCAGATGCTCTCATATATACAGGTATTGTTTTTAACTAATCTTTTTGCTGTTCTTTTTCTAAGTTCTGAGGATAATTTATTTTCACCAATTTTTCTTTTCTAGCATAAGCATTTAAAAGACTATATTTTCCTTTTATAAATACTTCAACACTATCTTTCTAATCCACCAGCTTAGAGCTCAAGCTGGGAGGACAATCTTACTACACTCCACTGGGAAGAGGAGAAGACAACAGGTTAGAGGTCACCCAAGATCCACCAAACTTGCTAAAATACACCTAAGGCAATACAGGCCACTACTGCTCTCCCTGGCCCTGCTAAGGAACGAACCTCGAGGGCTTGGAGACAGGGCCATAAACTAGCCCTAACACCCCAAGCTCTCGACCAAGAGGCCAGTTGAGAAAAAAACAGCGAAAGAACTCAGGGAACATGAAAAATCAAAGTGAAAAGTCACCCCCAAAAGAAATCATCAGTTCCTCAGCAATGGATACCAACTCAAATGAAATGGGTAGAATGACAGAAGAGGAATTTCGTTTATGGATTATAAGAAAGCTCAATGAAATTCAAGAGAAAATTGAATCCCAGCACAAAGAAACCACAAGAAAAATGCAAGAAATGAATGAAAAATTCTCCAAAGAAATAGAAGTATTATGGAAAAATCAAATAGAAATTCTAGAAATGAAAGAAGCATTCAAGGATCGACAAAACACAGTGGAAATCCTTAAGAATAGGCTGGACCATGCAGAGGAAAGAATTTCAGAGCTAGAAGACAACTCCTATGTGCTAAATAAATCAGTTGAAGAGAAAGAACACAAAAACAAGAGGCATGAACAAAGCATACAAGAAATGTGGGATTATGTAAAGAGGCCAAACGTAAGAATCATAGGCATCCCTGAGGGAGAGGAAGAAAATTTGCTTGGGCTGGAAAATCTATTTGAAGGAATAATAGAGGAAAATTTCCATGGCCTAGCCAGAAATCTCGATCCAAGTACAAGAAGCACACAGGACTCCTGGGAGACTCAATGTGAAAAGGTGTTCACCATGCCACATAATTATTAGACTGACCAAAGTAAACACAAAAGAGGCACTCCTCAGAGCTGTAAGACAAAAAGAGCAGGTAACCTATAAAGGGAAACCTATCAGATTAACTGCAGATTTCTCGGCTGAAAACTTACAAGCCAGAATGGAATGGGGAACCATCATCAGTCCCCTAAAACAAAACAAAGGCCAACCCAGAATTCTGTATCCTGCCAAAGTAAGCTTCTTATATGAGGGAGAAATAAAGACTTTTCCATACAAGCAATCACTGATAGAATTTGCGAAGTCCAGACCGGCCTTGTGAGAAGTGCTTAGACCTGCATTGTACACTAACCAGCACAACAGACACCCACCAATGTAAAACTATGCAAAAGCTAAAGCTACAGAACCCAGATTCCACAATGACTCAAGAGGTAAAACAAAAGACACCACCCAATAGAATAATCAGAAATTTAACCCAGATATCAATTCTCTCAATAAATGTGAATGGCATGAATTGCCCATTGAGGAGACATAGGCTGGCTGAATGGATTAAAAAATACAAGCCAAGTATCTGTTGTCTTCAGGAAACACACCTTACACACAAAGACGCATTCAGACTCAAGGTGAAAGGATGGAATACAATTTTCCAGGCTAATGGAAACCAAAAGAAATCTGGAGTAGACATCCTTATTTCAGATGATATAAACTTTAAAGCAACAAAAGTAAAGAAGGACAAAAATGGACACTATATAGTGGTGAAGGGAAAAATCTTACAAGAGGATTTAACAATCCTAAACATTTATGCACCCAACACAGGAACGCTCAGGTACGTAAAGCAAATACTGCTTGATCTAGACAACATAATAAATAGCAATGCCATAATAGCAGGGGACTTCAACACCCCACTGATGGAACTGGACAGATCCTCCAAACAGAAAATAAGCAAAGAAACAAAGGACCTACACAGGACTCTAGAACATTTGGGCCTAACATATATCTACAGAACACTCCACTCAAATAACACTGAATATACATTCTTCTCATCAGCTCATGGAACTTTCTCTAAAATTGACCACATCCTAGGACACGAAACAGATCTATATAAATTCAAAAAAATAGAAATCGTACAATGTATCTTTTCAGACCACAGTGGAATAAAATTAGAAATCAATTCCAACAAAAGCTCACATCTTCATCCAAAAACATGGAAATTAAACAATCTGTTGCTGAATGACTATTGGGTCAAGGAGGAGATTCAAATGGAAATCAAAAGATTCTTTGAACTAAATGATAATGGGGACACAAGTTATCAAAATCTGTGGGATACAGCAAAAGCAGTCCTGAGAGGAAAACCTATCACCTTAAATGCCCACATCCAAAAGACAGAAAGGTCACAAATCAGTAAACTAATGAATCATCTTAGGGAAATGGAAAAGGAAGAGCAAAGCAATCCTAAAGCCAGCAGAAGAAAAGAAATAACCAAAATCAGAGCAGAATTAAATGAAATTGAGAACAAAAGAACAATACAGAAGATTAATAAAATGAAAAGTTGGTTTTTTGAAAAGATAAACAAAATAGACAGGCCACTTGCCAGGTTGACCAGAAGCAGAAAGGAAAGGACTCTAATAAGCTCAATTAGAAATGAAAAAGGAGAGGTCACAACTGATATCATGGAAATACAAAACATCATCTTCGAATACTACAGAAATCTCTATGCCCACAAACACGAAAACGTGGAGGAAATGGACAAATTCTTAGAAACATACTACGTTCCTAGGCTCAACCAGGAAGAAACAGAATTTCTAAACAGACCAATATCAAGCACCAAAATTGAAGTAGTAATAAAAATCTTCCAAAAAAAAAAGTCCTGAACCAGACGGGTTCACACCTGAATTCTAGCAAGCCTACAAAGAAGAACTGGTGCCTATACTGCAGAAATTATTTGAAAACATCCAGAAGGATGGAATCCTCCCAAACTCATTCTACAAAGCCAATATCACCTTGATACCAAAGCTAGGAAAGGACACAACAAGAAAAGAAAACTACAGACCAATATCCCTTTGAATATAGATGTAAAAATTCTCAATAAAATCCTTGCAAACTGAATTCAAGCGTACTTCAAAAAAATAATTCACCACAATCAGGTGGGCTTCATTCCCGAGATGCAGGGATGGTTCAACATACGCAAATCTATAAATGTAATTCACCACAGAAATAAAAGCAAGAACAAAGATTATGTGATCCTTTCAATAGATGCAGAAAAGGCTTTTGACAAAATCTAGCATCCTTTTATGATAAGAACTCTTAACAATATAGGCATAGATGGCTCATACCTCAAAATTATTAAAGCCATAAACAATAAACCCACAGCCAATATCATACTGAATGGGGAAAAATTGAAAGCATTCCCCCTTAAAACTGGAACCAGACAAGGTCGCCCACTTTGTTTGTTGTCTCCACTTCTATTCAGCATAGTGCTGGAAGCCCTGGACAGAGCAATCAGACAAGACAGAGGAATCGGGGCGTCCAAATGGGGGCAAAAGAGGTCAAACTTTCACTATTCGCAGATGATATGATATTATACATAGAAAACCCCAAAGATTCAACCAAGCGATTACTGGAATTGATAAATGAATTCAGCAAAGTCTCAGGATACAAAATTAATGCACACAAATCCATAGCCTTCATATATGCTAATAACAATCAAGCCGAGAAACAAATTAAAGATGCAATACCTTTCACAATAGCACCAAAGAAAATTAAATATTTAGGAACATGTCTAACTAAGGAGGTCAAAGACCTATATAGGGAGAATTATGAAACACTGACAAAAGAAATTGCAGAGGATGTAAACAGATGGAAAACCCTACCATGCTCTTGGATAGGCAGAATCAACATTGTAAAAATGATTTTACTACCTAAAGTGATTTACAGAATCAACGCAGTCCCTATCAAAATACCAACATCATTTTTTGCTGATCTAGAAAAAATAATTCTACCTTCGTGTGGAACCAGAGAAGACCCCATCTAGTCAAAGCAATCTTAAGCAAAAAGAACAAATTGGGAGGCATCTGTCTACCAGACTTCAAACTATACTACAAGGCTATAGTAACCAAAACAGCATGGTCTTGGCACAAGAACAGAGACATAGACCAATGGAACAGGACTGAGAACCCAAATATAAAACCAACCTCATACAGTCACCTGATCTTTGACAAATTCCAGAAAAACGTACACTGGGGAAAAGATTCAATAAATGGTGCTGGGAAAACTGGATGGCCATATGTAGAAGACTGAAACTGGACCCACAGCTCTCACCTCTCACAAAAATCAACTCACAATGGATAACAGATTTAAACCTAAGACGTGAAACCATAAGAATTCTCGAAGAAAACATTGGAAAAACTCTTATGGACATTGGCCTAGGCAAAGAATTTATGAAGAAGACCCCTAAAGCAATCATGCAGCAGCCAAAATAAATACATGGGACCTGATCAAATTAAAAAGCTTCTGCACAGCCAAGGAAACTATCACTAGAGTGAACAGACAACCTACAGAATGGGAGAAAATATTTGCATGCTACACATCTGTTAAAGGGCTGATAACCAGAATCTATACAGAACTTAGGAAAATCAACAAGAAAAAATCAAACAACCCTATTAAAAAGTGGGCAAAGGACATGAACAGAAACTTTTCAAAAGAAGACAGAATAATGGCCAGCAAACATATAAAAAATTGCTCAACTTCTCAAATCATCAGGGAAATGCAAATCAAAACCACAATGAGATATCACTTAACTCTAGTGAGATTGGCTCATATCAAAAAATCCCCAAACAACAAATGTTGGCAGGGATACGGACAGAGAGGAACATTCATACACTGCTGGTGGGACTGCAAATTAGTACAACCTCTATGGAAAGTAATATGGAGATACCTCAAAAAATTAAAAGTAGAATTACCATTTGACCCAGCAATCCCACTACTGGGTATTTACCCAAAGGAAAAAAAGACATTCTATAATAAAGATACCTGCACTTGAATGTTTATAGTAGCACAATTCACAATTGCAAAGATATGGAAACAACCCAGGTGCCCATCAATACACGAGCGGATTAATAAAATGTGGTATATGTATACCACGGAGTATCACTCAGCAATAAAAAACAATGGTGAATTAACACATCTGGTATTATCCTGGTTGGAGCTAGAGCCCATTCTTCGAAGCGAAGTGTCACAGGAATGGAAAAACAAGCACCACTGGTACTCACCATCAAATTGGTACTAACTGATCAACACTTACATCACACAGGGCAATAATATTCATCAGGGGGCGGGCAGGCGGGAGGGGGGTGGAGGGGATGGGAAAACTCTCACTGAATGGATGCGGGGAGCACAGTTTGGGGGATGTCCATGATTGTAGCTCTGACACGGGCAATGCATGGGCAATATATATAGCCAAAGTGTTGTACCCCCATAATATTCTGAAATTAAAAATAAATAAATAAATAAATAAAATAGAAAACCTTTTTGTTATAGAATCAGTATTATTACCTATGAACTATAAAAATTACAATGTACTAATGATCAAAAATAAAACATAAACATATTCCTATCACACATAGATCAACAATAAATACTTTAGAAAATATCATTCTATGTCTTTTTTCAATGCCCACATATGCCACAAGTTTTGATATATGGTATTTTTGTTTTGATTTGTGATATTTATGTAGTTTGTGTTTGGTTGAAATATTTCCAATTTTTTATTGTGACTTCTGCTTTGCATCATGAATCATTTATTTTGGTAAAAGCAGTATAGAAGCTGAATATCTGATATTAATGATCTTTTTGTACTCATTTATACTAAAATCCTTTGGCCCATCTTACTTTTGGATGACCTTATACCCATGCATTATTTTGACCACATGAAAGGGTCTGAGAGACCCTTAGAGGTAACATACCATACTTTGAGAACTGCTCCTCTGGAGAATACACTTAGTAAAATTTTGGGACTTTATAGGTATGCACATATTTGGATATTTTGTACATATATTACAAAAATCAATTCCAGGTGGACTAAAGACTGAAATGTAAAACTACGAAACTTTTAGAAGCAAATGTAGGATAATATTTTATAGCCTCGGGGTAAATAGGGAATTTCTTAAATAAGAAATAAAAAGCTCAAACCACGAAAGAAACACTGATGAATTTAACTACGTTCCAATCAAGAGCTTGTAGTCAGCCAAATAGCACTTTTAGAAAAGTAGAAATATCAGTCCCAACTGGAGAAGCTATTAATACTAACACACAAATGGCAGACAAAAGATTAGTATCTGGAATATATAATGAACTCTTATGAATAAATAAGGTAATGCCTGAGTTAAGATGAGTAAAATACATCAATAGAAATTTCATGAGAAAGTGCAAATGATCCTGAAACATATTAAAGGATGTTAAACCTCATTAATCGTACAGAAATGCAATTTTATGCCTAACATTTAGGCAAACACTAAGAAGTATGACAATATCAAGTGCTGACTAGAGCATGCAGTAAGGATTCTCATTCTCTGCTGATGCGAATGTACACAGGTTTAACTATTTTGGAAAACAGTTTGGCAATATCTAACAATGGCCTTAAAGTACAAGGAGAAGGGAAATCCTCCCAGTGGGCAGAGCTCTGAGAAGCACTATTGATTGTTCAATCTGTACTGAGGGAGAAAGTGCCCGAGCTAAAGGTATACATGAACTCCTGAGCAGTGTCAGTTTGACTGTTCAAGAGCCTGGCAGCAATACTGGAAGATCAGGGACAACAATGTCTAGGGAAGAAGTATATGGATGGACCTATGGGAGTGGGCACAAAACACACAGATCCTTGGCCACATGCTAATTTCTACCAGAGAGCATCCATTGCTCTCTGGAAGTTCTCACACTTGGATGGACAAGTTGACAAATACTGTGGATATCATCCAGCCTCTCTCCTTGTGCATCCCCATTCAAGGCCACCATGAATGGAGAGTCATCACAGCAGAATGGTTGGAGGCAATGCTTGAGCTTCTCATCAAGGCCAGTCTAACTACTGGAACTGCTGAATGTCCAAGGTGCTCTCTGTTAAGATAAGCCAAAGATGAGCTTTCAATAGGATACCATGACTCAGATACACCATCCAGCACATTGTGATAGGTTTATTATAGTGAACCTTTCCACCCTGGAGGAGAGAATGATTTACGCTTATTGGAATTGATATATACTATGGATGTAGGTCTGCCTTCCACATCCTTATAACATTGAGGGACCCAAATTATGGCAAAAAAAAGGTGTTCCAGTGGGAATATAACCAAGAGATCCATTTGTTAAATCAAACTAAAATCTGCCTTGAGAAAGTATTCATAATTACAGGCTTGAGTCCTTATGTATGAACAGTAGCCTAACTTAGTAGGTAGACAAGCTGAAAACCTAACTTAGCAATGTGCTTCTGTAACAATAGCTGGGTCTTACTCAGCTGATCCCAGCAGCTATACTTCAACCGCTCACAGGCGGACAACTGTTCAAACCATGTTCGAATAAGGCAGATACTGAGCTGTAACCAATCCAGCTGTTTCCTTGCCTCACTCTGATTTTCTGTGCATCACTTTCCTTTATCTGTCCATACATTTCCCCCGAACATGCTGCAGCACTGGAGTCTCTCTGCTGTGATTCTGAGGGCTGCAGAATTTGAAAATCTTTTTTTTCTTGCCCAATTAAACTCTGTTAAATTTAATTTCTCTAAAGTTTTTCTTTTAACACACTGATCTTATATTGGGCATCATCATCCAGAAGTATCTGCCTTGATAGCTGAATTAAGGTGTCAGCCAGAGAAAAATATCTTTGTGGTTAAGTCACTATTCTCCAGGAAGCTGTAGGTGCACTGAGCAAGAAGTTAGTATACGGTGCTTTCCTCCAAGCAGCTGGAATATACGCGTCCAGGAACTAAAGAATGGAAACAGCATTTTTACCCCTTGACCGTCAATCCCAGCACCCACTTCTATGAGTTGTGCTTTGTTTTCCCACAAACTTAGACTCCACAAAGTTAGAAGTTCAGATCTCAGGGGCACACATGTCTGCCAGGCAACATAGTAGGATTCCAATGAATTTGAAACTAAGATTCCCACCTGATGCTAGCAGACCAGCAGGCAAAGAAAGGACTTACTGCAGGGTGGGGATAATTGACCTGAGGAGTTGGGGCTGCTGCTATACAAGAGGGCTGGAGCATGTCTAAAATCCAGAGTATTCGTTGGGGCATCTCTTGACATTTCTATGCCTGGAGAGAATAGTTAATGGGAGATTTCAGCAACCAGGAACTATTAAGAGCCAGGCAACTAAGGGCTGAGACTCTTCAGGGATATAGGTCTGGATTAACCCTCCAGATAAAGTGTCTAGACCAGCTGAAATAATGGCTAAGTGTGAGGGAAGTCTGAAGTCAGTAGTGGAGGAGGGAGAAGATTAATCAACTCCTACTACAGAACCAGCTGCTGAAGAAAGGGCAGTAACCTGCTTAACTAGCCCTACTGGCTGTACCTCATCTTTTGGAGAGAAAGTGAGGGTATCTAGTTCCCGCAAAAATGAGAGGTCCACATTGTAGTATTGGAGCCAGATACGATGGGAGGGCATGAATGGATCTGAATGGTGCAAAGGGTTATCTGTATCAGGTACGTCTTATCCACCTCTTAAGATCACCTTATCCTCACCTGTTGCTGGGAATTTTTGCTATAGCCCCAGCTGTTGATGTGACAACCAATCTGCAAGACTTCTAACCCATTTTACTCAGTCACTACCTGACAATATCTTGCCTCATGCTCACTCTTATTTCACACAACATATTAACTATATCATTGATCTAGGAGAGAAACACAACCCGATGTTTCCTTTTTCTCTTATTTATTCTGAAATATTTGAACAGATATGCACACATTCTTTATCAAAAACTATCTCATCTCAATGCAATGGACAATATTAGGGTAAGGAAAAGGAGAAAAATCACTCAGAGGAAAGATACACAAGTTTAAAACCAGAAAGTGTATTTAGATAATCAGAATAAACCCAAGTGAAATTTACTTACTGGGGAGGAAAACAGAAGCATAGAAAGGCTTTTAAAAATCCACTGAGTGCTGTGTAACAACCAGGATGAATCTATAGGACATGTGATCATCTCTCATGGCTTCCCATAGGTTCTAGGGGAGAGAATCCAGGGATCCAGGCGAAACACTGGATTTTTGAACTGGCAACAGATGGAAGTATGTGTCTCCTAAATTTAGATGTTAAAAACAAGTGTGTGATATTACCTATGGGACAGTTTTGCTAAAAATATCAAAATGGAATCATATTAAGCCTCTCTATCCAACTACCAAATCTACCAATTTAAAGGAAAAACAGAGGACAGAAAAACATGTTAAACCACAGTATGGGGAAGCAATCAGCAAAATTCAGAGTGTGAGAAGCTCCAAAGGAAAACAAATAGATCTCAAGGAGGCAGAGAAAGAGAGAGAGAGAGAGAGAGAGAAAGAGAGAGAGAGAGACAGAGAGAAAGAGAGAGAGAGAGAAACTGACACGTTTGAAAAAGCCAGAACTCATCTTACCATTTAGGTATGCATAGTTGAATGATAAACTATAAAGAAAGTAAGGAAATAATTGTCATGAGACCAGAATAGCGGCTGCCCTTAGGTGGAAAGGAGACGGCTGTGATGTGGTTGGGCTGGAGCATGGCAGGGGGGTGCTTCTGAGGAGTGTGGCAAACTGTTGTCTTCTTACATGGGTGGTGGCTACAAGCATGTTCTCATCATAACTCAGTAAGCTGTACATTTTTATATGATTTTTCTGTATTTGATTATCTTTAACAATAAAATTGTTTAAAATTTTAAATAAAAAGCAAGTAAAACCTGATACTTTATAAAGTTCAAAAATTATAAATAAAAAGCAAGTATAACATGATATTATAGTTAAGGTTAGTGAGATCAGAAATATCTGGGTGGCATTTATATTATTGAAAAGAAAACAAAATACAAGAGGCAATGATTAAGAAACTGTTAACTAAATTAAATTTTTGAATAGCATATCATATAGCCATTAAAATAGATATACAAAGCTTTAAAATCATAAAATAATGTTGTATAACAAAAGCTGAATAAAGATTTGTATCTATGATGTCAATTTTTGTAAAAAATATGAGCAGAAAAAATGGAGAAGTTAAAACAATGATATTATTAACAAAAATAAAACTGCTAGCATGTATTGAGTGCTTCCAGGCACTGTACTGGTATTCTGTCATCTAAATTCACCACAACCCTATAAGGTGGTTGTTCTATTATCACCTCCATTTTACTCACTAAGAAACTGAGGCACAATGAGATAAAGAAATGTCATCAAGTTTATATAGCTTGTAAGTGATGAAGTAAAAAATCAACCCCAAGCAAGTCTGTCTGGAGCCTGAGCACATAACCACCAATGCCACAATAAATGGCAGCTTTCAACTTAAAATGTTGGGGGACCCTACAACCTGGTTTGCCTAAGACAATCCTGGTTTATGCTTATTGTCCTGACATCATTATTAATAACTCCCCTTTTCATGCCCAAGATTGTCCAGTTTGGATAATAAATGACATGGTCACCTACTTGGAGATTCTTTCCAAGATCTCATGATTCTAAAAGTCTGGAAAGAAAAATTGGAAATTGATTCAATTAGTTCATGAGGGGCACATGAGAGTGTGGAAAAGTGGAATCAGCTGGGAACATTTATCCATTTGTTTTCTTCACCCATCACTCTAGAGAATAATTAACTGAAAACGATGTCTTCTGTTAATTGCCTCTTCTCTCTCCACACTGGACCCTAAGGAAAGATGCAGGAGAATCCTTAGTTGAAAGCACTTCTCTTGCATCAATGGCCAGTAGAAGCCATGGCTGGAAGCACAGAGCCTAGGGGAAGCTGAGTGCATATATTATGATATTTGTGGCTTCTAATTTCTGAAAGAACTCTATGCACATCTGGGGACTAGAGCACACTCCAGGAGAAGGCAGTGTGGCAGTGGTACCTCCCAGAATTTCACCAAGTCACACCTGTCAGGAGCCATACACCTCCAAGAATATCTGGGTGGGTAAAATCAGAGTGCAGGAAACTTGGCTTCCATGCTCAAAACCCTTTCCCTCTTTTTTCTTTTCCTGTAACCCTACTGTCATGTGCATCCGACCCAAAGACCTCATGCATCTACGCTCCACACCTATTTTTGTTTGTTTGTTTTCAGGAAACCCATGATCCCTCTTTCCTACCTCAGTAGGATAGTATTAATTTTAACAGAAACCAGGGTATTTGAGCTGAAAAACAATCTAACATAGAATGTCAAACATTAGCCAGTGGGTAAAGTGGAATGAAGGGCATGGAGGTTTTCTGACAGTTTACCATCTGGACCATGGAACCTAATATTTTCACTACCAAATCATCCCATTTTTTCCCTGTAAAAGATTTTTAGTTAGCAAACTACCTTTAGAATATAGTCATTATTATTTGTTATTAATATAACTCCCATTTTTGAGAGCTTACCTATTACTTTGCACATCACACTTATATCCTCACAAAAGCCCTGGGAGGTGATGATGATTCTTCCTTTAGAGGTGGAGAAATAGAGGCACAGAAGGATAAAGTAATTTTGCCAAAAATCACAAAGTTGGTAAATGGTGGTGCCAAATAAACTCTACTTCTCAGTAATTAAATTTCCCATTTTTATTTATGAAATAATTAAAAACTTTCACTTAGTCTGAAATACAGTAGCCAGAATGGGTCAATGTAATTTTACTCTAAAGAAATTTGATGGTGTTATTTTGCTTAAATATGTAATTCTAATAGCTTTTGAAGCATTAAAAATTGTCCCCCACTGCCATCTTCGCACACCAGGGGATATTCATCATTATAATAGCTGATGTAAGGGGTGACTTACTTTAGCTACTGTGGATATTGGGCCAATGTGACCTTTTGACTCCCCCTACTCTTACTTTGTTTATAATTTAAAATGGATCCTTAAAGTTTTAACAACTTATTCATTAACTTAACTAAATGGATGGTACAATGCTTATAATTACTAGGAAAATAAAGATTAAAGAGACACAAACTTTGTGTGTAAATTTGCAGGATAGTACAATCGTTAAATGCTGGACCCCGGAGTTAGTCTATCCAAAGGGTTCCTAGCTCTATCACTTATTAGCATTGGGACCATGGGCAAATTCCCTAACTTTCTGTGTTTTATATTAAAGTGAGGTTGTTGTGAGGATTCAGTGTCTTAGAAAAATGACTAGGACAGTAAGTGCTCAATAAGTATTACATATTATTATTATTTATGAAGACAAATAAAAGAGTAGAAATTTATGATGCTGTACTCTAAAAGTTATGGTTGATTTTTCTGTTCAATGTTTGAAACCTGTCAGTATGCAAAAATCACATTTTAGTCTTCTTAGAATAAAATTAGGATACCTCATTTCATAAGGATTTTAATAAGAATCAACATTTATTTCACATTTTGGAGCCTCTGATTTATGATTAAAATTATTTAATGGTCTAGCTAGGACTTAAAATGTACAACATGCAAGTGAACAAGGCGCCCTCATTCCAAATCCTGAAGTATGAAGAACTTTAAAAATCAATAAGCTAAATGTTCCCTATTTTGGTCTGCCTGCCCTGCCTGTATAAGTGGGTCACTTTGTTCCTTGAATTTTCTTTTTTTAAATTTCAAAATATTGAGGGGGTACAAATGTTTCTGTTGCATGGACTGCTGTTATAATGCTTAAGTCAGGGCTGTAAGTGTTCCCATCACCTGAATGGTGTTCATTGTACCTATTAGGTAGGTTTTCACCCCTCCCTTCCTACCCTCTCCCTGTCCCCCTTTTTGATTTCCAATGACTTTTACTTCTCTCTGTGCCCATGAATTAGTTCTAAATTGTTAGAGGACATGTGGTGTTTGTTTTTCCATTCTTGAGGTACTTAGGGTAATGGTCTCCAGTTCCATACCTATCGCTGCAAAAGACATTAATTCATGTATTTTTATGGCAGAGTAGTACTCCATGGTATACATACACCGCATTTTGTTAATCCACTCATGGACTGATGGGCACTTGGGTTGATGTTCCTTGAATTTTCTAAACGTGCTTTTCTTCCTCCTTTTTAGTCCCTCCTCCCTCCCTTCTTTATTTTCATCCCTCTCCTTTCCTTTTTCCTTCCTTCCTTTTTGAACAACCTGCTCACTCTGACCTTTACCGTGTTACCAGCAATATATTGTCTCCTATTTTGCTACTTTCAACCTCTGATGGTAATTTTTTTTCTTCTTCTTTGTGTCTGAGCTCTGCTTCTCATTATTTATTTCCTGTTACTGCCTTCTTTTTTCTCTACTAGGTCTTTTATCTATTCTTTGAATTTTTGTCTTATAGAGGATTTTTTGCTTTCATGAAGTATTTTGATTTCACAATGTTTGATCAGAATTTCCATCTGACCTGGGTGACATTTTTCTGGTATATTTTCTTCATGTGCTAATTATTTTCCTGTTCTTTTCTTTGTTTTTTTTTTTTGTAATATTTTTGTATTACATGCTGGCATCTTTTCCTGCTTTGAATAGGGCAAGATCTTTCTGGACTAGGTATTTGTGGAAGGATGTTGTAGGAGAAGGGCAAGGCAGTGCCCTAACTGTAAGGGAGTTTCAATTGCTTATAATGAAGTCCTGTGTGTGTTTGTTAAGGTTTATGCTTTCACTTTCTTCAGCAAACAACACTGGTAGACATTTGCCACTTATCCCTCACCAGTTCTGTTCTGCTCTTGTCCTTCACTCATGTATCAATATGAGTAAAATATTTCAATAAAATAATCCCTAAAAATCAATACCTATATTTTCCCAAACAAAAATAGTTTGTTAAGAGTGGCATTATTTTACAATTTTGAAAGTCTTTTCATAAATGCCTGCTTAATAGAAGACAGCTGGATTCTTATATCTGCTTCTGCATTCAGTCTGTTGTAAGATCCTGTTTTGGTTGAGGTAGGCAAGAAAATCTGGCCTCGCACAGATTAGCAATTGGAAAAGGGAGGAGTATTTTAATAGTCTTTTCAGAGAGTTGTATACAAACTTCTTTAATACCATATGAAAACTCAACAAGTGGTAGTTTCTTAATGGTTAGTTGCAATGTGAAACCTAAAATCATACGATAAACTTTTTGCATTCAGTTACATTAAGCTCCACTAGTCTATCTTGCCTTTGAGTGGATATTTTTGCCCATGCACAAGTTTGACCTTGCAGACCACCTCTGAAAGGGTTTCAGGGGCCTCAAAGAATTCTTGCGCCACACTTGGACATCTACTGCTCTAGGGAATATACTTAGTATTGGAATTTGGGGGTTATATTGTATATACATATTCATCCTTATTAAACATTACCAAAGTCTTTTCCAAAATAATCATACCAGTTTGCATGCCCATCAGCAGGAGATAAGGACTCTGTTCATCTTAAGTTCTAGTCAACACTTGATATCGTCCTACTTCTTAATTTGCCAAAATGGTGGGTATGAAATTGTATCCACTGTTTTAATTTGCATTTCTATGATTATTAAGAAGATTTAATATTTCATGAATAGTTTCAAAATATGTAATTAGTTTCCAATTATATTTCTCTAATTACCAATTTGTTATTGATTTCTAACTTAATCACACTGTAGTCAGAGAATGTTATCTATATGACCCTTTAGAAGTTTAAATTTAAAAGTTTTTCACAAACCCAAGGAATGCTTCAAAACTATCCCAGAAGGTATCTCTTAATGACACCACTTCATACAATTCTTACTATATGCATGGCAGGTACAATTCCTAATCTCAAGTAAACCCTATGAAATAGGTTCTACTGTTCCTATTTTACAGATGAAATAAATTAGGCACAAAGACATCAGATAACCTTCTCAGAGACATACAGCTCACAGGTGGCAGAGCCACAGTTCAAAAACTGCTGTGTGACATCTAAGTCTGTGCTCTTAGTCACTAAATTATGTGCAGAGATTATAATTTTATTAATAATACACTAAAATTTTAAGGCATCTTTTTAAAAGATCCTTACAAATGTTCTTATACTTTCTTTTGTCCTCATAAAAGCCTGATGGGTTAAAAATGAAAAGTTTATTTATCTTCTTACATGTGGGAAAACTGATGCACAGAACCATTGTAGTTCTTTGGAAGCATCCTCTAAAATGGCTCAATATTTCACTTGATTCTGTGTTCAGTGTGGATAGGAGGTGGCTTATTTGAAAAAGAAATTTGGATGACAACTGACTTAGAGATTTATCCTCTTTTTTCCCTACAGATCTTAGGATCACCGATGCAATGACTGGGGGAAGGAGCAATACGACAATTACAAAGTTCATTCTCTTGGGATTCTCTGAATTTCCAAAGCTCACCATTGTCCTCTTTTCAGTATTCCTAGGGATCTACCTCATGACAGTGTCCTGGAATGTGAGTCTCATCACCCTCATCAAGATGGACTCCCATCTGCATACACCCATGTACTTCTTCCTCAGTAACCTGTCCTTTCTGGACATCTGCTATGTTTCCACGATAGCCCCCAAGATGCTCTCAGACTTCTTCAAGAAGCATAAATCCATCTCCTTAATGGGGTGCACCATGCAGTACTTCTTCTTCTCTAGCCTGGGTCTGACTGAGTGCTGTCTTCTGTCCGCCATGGCTTATGATCGATATGCTGCCATTTGTAACCCTCTGCTCTACACAGCCATCATGTCCCCCACCCTCTGTGTGCACCTGGTGGCAGGATCTTGTATCACTGGATTCTTTGGCTCATTCATTCAACTGTGTGCCTTGCTTCAGCTCCATTTCTGTGGGCCAAATGTCATCAACCATTTCTTCTGTGACCTACCCCAACTGCTGATCTTATCCTGCTCCGACACCTTTTTCTTTCAAGTCATGACCTCTGTGCTCACAGTGATCTTTGGACTTACGTCTGTCCTGGTTATCATGATATCCTATGGTTATATTGTTGCCACCATCCTAAAGATCACTTCAGCTGAAGGCAGGTCCAAAGCTTTCAACACTTGTGCTTCTCACCTGACAGCAGTGACTCTTTTCTTTTGCTCAGGAATCTTTGTTTATATGTATCCTAACTCTGGTGATTCCCTGAGCCAAAACAAGTTGGCATCAGTCTTATACACTGTCATAATCCCCATGTTAAATCCTCTGATCTACAGCCTGAGGAACAAGGAAGTCAAAGATGCCCTAAACAGATGGAAGAAGAGAATCTTCTTCTGGTGTTACTAATTATGGCATTTATTTCAGATGTACAAACAGTGTGGGAGGAGTGGCAACTAAAACGTTTATCCCCAATGCTCCTAACTGTGGGCAGAATTGCAGTTGCTATTTGCTTCTAATATAAACCCAGGACCAGCACAAAGCCAGGAAAATGCATGAGAAGTGTCTGGAAGCTCAATATCCAGTCTTCATGAGTTGTGACCTAATAAATCAATAGGCCAAGCAAGCCACAAGTATTTTTTGCAGCAATGTGATAGTTTACCTTGAATATACCATCCCTGTCTAACATGGCACTACCTGAAGGACCACGGATGCCAGTATTGGTCAAGGCTGCCAGGAGACTAGCAAGCCTTCTCATAGCATATCATTTTAGGTAGGGTGGGGATTACTATTAGTACTAGAAGATCATTTTTAAAATAATTTCCTAATTAGTACTCACATTTACCCTATTTTTTCACCACTGGAAATTTTGAATTAATTTTTTCATTTATGGATTGTCCAGCAAAAGTAGTCATACAAGATAAATGGTTTGCTAATGTCACACAGACAGAAATTTATTTTGTAATAATAGGGATGCTTAACATGTCTACTATATTTAAGGTTTGCTTGACCAGTTGGCCAGTTAGGCTTCCCTAGTCAATTTCTTGTATGTTATTGCCATAGAGTCATCTTTGTTTCTCCATCTTATCTCCACCATAGAACCAGAAAAGGGAATCAGAAACCGACCCTCAGTTGGTGGGGTGATCTAGTCCCTCCAATGATGTCTTTTTGTTACATTTTTGGTTTGTTTAGTAGAACAAGTCTCTTAGAAAATTGTTTTTCCAATAAATAACAACTGAGGAATGGATGGTACAATTATCGGTAAGGAACTAAACCTCTGGGACCACAAGAAAGTCTGGATTTGGCTGTTTCCCTGGTGACTGTAACCGTGTTTGGAATTACTATAAGGCATAGAGAAAAACTGAAGAATTGAGATTAAAAATATCAACCAAGGAAAGGAAGCTGGGACAGAAAGCACACTTCTGTTGTTTATCTTCTGATAGAATTCTGATTTCTATAATCTTAGGCCAGGAATTATGAAAATTTTCAAGAGATTATTCCTGGTAAAAGACAGTTTGTTCATTCCCCCTTTTTCTGTATTCAGAAAGGAAAATTCCAAATCCCTGTGAGGGTTCAGGTGTGAAGAACTTAAAGCAAACCTTTTGGATAACTGTAGACATTGCAGCTTGAGAGGTCCTGCTGCTTCTAATGCTTCATGTCTGTGGAGTAGAATCCAATTTCAAGGAGCTTGCAGATGAAAGGGAAAGTTCTTTTGGAAAACAATTGATTTGCAGTTATTGGACAGGATTTTGATAAGGAAAGTTTGAGATGGGGTCTAGATTTCATCTAAGGTCTTTTTCAAAACTAACAGCTGTTAGTGATCCCATTCAGACCTCCCTTAGCTTCAGCCTAAAACAAAGGGTATTAGCTGATGTCTGGCCGGTGGTTGAGAGAAAGAAAAACTGCCTAAGTGCCATTCATTTTACTTGGTTGGATCCTTAATGCTTTCATGGTCACATAGTATTAGGATCTCTGAAGAGAAGTCCTGCTTGGAGTCAATATCACAACCAACAAAAATGCTTCATTATGTAAAATTCAAAATCTCCTTATTTATGAAAAACATAATTTTTAGAAAAAAGCAATATGGCCCTTAGATCAGAAGGGCCTATCTCTACAGAGGACCAGAATCGCATTTATTCTGATCTTCAAATTTTGTGTAGGATATGGATGCACAGGATGCTCATCCCTGTGCAGGAATTTTTCATGAATGACAAAGGTTCAGAGATTAATTGGTCATGACAGAAGCTCATAAATTAGAGACAAACTCCTGGACAATACCATGTGTTTCTCTTTGTGTAACCGCTCGTGATTAACATTTTTGTCTTGGTGATATTTTTAAAGAAACAAATGTACTTTATGTGATGTATTCAGGGAAAAATGTTCTGCGTCTATTAATTCTATTGCACAATATTTTCTGGGTTTCCAGGCTGCTGCAGGAACTTGGCACCATGGCTGGGAATAGAAATGTTCTAGGATATGGAGTAGTAAATCCTACATTCTAAAAATTTGCATTTTCTTTGCTGTGTTAGTAGAAGAAAATAGGGTTTGGGAGCTTCCACGACTCTGGGCATAGGCTAAACACTCCTAACTCAGCACTAATTGCTGATTGGTTGTTCTGGTCATCACTATACATCTCAATTATTTTATATTCTAAATTTGGAAAATAGTGCTGTATGTACCTGTATCCCCTTTTATACAAGTGCTCTAATACTTTATTGTTAGCACAAGAAGGTAGAAAAGTGAAGATAAGAGTGGGGTTTTCAACAGGTTCCTAAGTTGCCTAAATTGAGTCTCATCCACAGAAGTGGATAATGGATGGCTACATCTATAAAAAGGCTGCTAGGGGAAAGTTAGTACATGGTATGCAGGGAGTCATCAGACCTGTCTTCATCTAAGGACATAACCACAGTGTCCTCTGTAATTCCAAGAATTTAAAAAATGATGAGGCAGTGAACAGCAAATTGGATGTCACAGAAAACTAAACATTGAATTAGATAACTTCCTTGAGATCTTTCCTAAGAATTTAGAGGGAAAGTATAAAGAAATGAATATGATGAACCAGATTATGAGGCATGAAGCATTGCTATGGAGAGCCCATGTCCTGTCATAAGAAGTTCAAAAGCAATAATTAAACAGGTGGAGGCAACAAGATTGCTGAATTTTAAGGAAAGATAATTCCCTTGAACTATCTTTCCTTAAAATAGGAAAGATATTGAAAACTTGTCTTTTAACCAAGTAATTTGTTTGCTTAAAATCAATTCCAATTCAAATTCTAATAGAGCTTTGGGAGAAGGCAGTGGTAGTGGAAGGAACTTTGTAAAATGATATAATGTTTATCTTTGAGAAAAAAAGGGTGACAATAATAAAGAATATTTTGAAAAAATTGTTAATAAGAAATATTCAACTCAAACAATAATTAAACAATGTGGAAACGGTACAAAGGTTGAAAAATAGAACAAATGGAACAAAAATTTACTTCAGAAAAAAATCTGATTTAGATGAAAATTAAAATTTTAATAAAGAAAAAGTATCCACAAATTATTGAGAAAAAGATTATTCAATATGATTCTGAGGTTAGTGAAATATTTCAGAATAGAAAAATAAGTTTATATTTGTTTCACAATATATAAAATATAGCTGACTTGTGGATCAAAGAGTAATGAATAAAACACATTTAAGCTACAAGTAGATACTAGAAAAAATAGATAAGTAAAATTGATGAATATATCTAAGAAAATACAAATCAATGTGATTTTGGAATAAAAAAGAGCTTAAAAAGCTTACAAATCAATGAAAGAAATCACAAAGAAAAATAAGTTGGGGCTCTAGAGACTTTAAATATCTTTTCAACAGATGATGCAAATAAAATGAGAGGACAAGCAGGAAGTTGAGAAAAATAAGGCAAAAAATGATGATCTCTAAAGGGTTGGTATTTTGGTGGAGGTTTCATCCACTCTACTGAAAAATACCCAGACTGTTACAAACCCTGTATAAGACTGAATTACAAAAGATAAAATGAATCTAAACAAATACATGACAAATAGTTCAAACTAATAGTTCAAAGTAACCAAATAAATGAAAATTACAGCAACTAAGAGTGTCACATTTCACCTTCCAAATTAATAAAGCCAATTTAAAGTGGTTTTAAATATTGAATAGTCTAATTTTTCTGTAAAACCCTTAATTAAATATTCGATTTTTTGAACTAAAGACCCCTACTATCATAAAACTAATTATTTTTTCTTTCTTTGAGGGCAAAGACATGAAATTGATAATTATGATTACTAAGTGAATTTTACCAAGGTCATTTTGTCTGTTTTTCAGATGATCAATTTCACCTCTTATAACAAAATGACTGTGGAATGCTTAAGAAATCTCTATCACAAAAGGCCAGGTTAGTAGAAATAGAGACATCTCCTCCCCTACCATGGAGAATACTTGCTTGCATTCCAAGATAATAAAGTTAATGGTGCTCTCTGGAGGGAGCTGACAGCAGCCCCTTCTAAGATTGCGGGTATTGGAAGGTCAGAGTTCCTCAGCTGTGACAAAGACCAAAACTTTGTGGAAATGATCCTCCCATGTCTGCCTCCATTGCCCCCAGGGGACTTTAGAGGTGAGAGGAATTGTTGCAAACATGAAGCTCATGCTGCCTAAGTCTATAAACCTCTCTAAATCCATTTGAGCTCATTGTCTTCCCAAATATGTTGAAGTGTGAAAAGCCAATCTGGCAGTTGCCACCACACTGCTATACTACTTAGAAACTACTTGACAGTTTGACACCAGATAAACACCAACACCAACTTACCAGAATGAAAGACATCAGTAAACTACCAGTATGACCATGCCTGTGTATACGAATGAAATATCAGAGCTGCTTGTTGGCAATAATGATAACAGACAATACTTCTTGAGCCTTTACCAAATAATGCTTTGTACATACTTACTCATTTTATCCTTATGATCCCTTGAGAGACACATTATTATTATTATGCACTCACTTTTAACATGAAAAGATGAAGACAAAAGGATTTAAGTAACTGTCCCAATGTTTCATAGCTCATGAGAAGTACGTTGAAACCTAGGCAATCTGACTCCAGAATTAACCTGGCACTATAATATGAGTTTCATGTTTTCACCTTTCTATGTGGTGGCAGGATGATAGGTACCAATGTGTTTTTACCCCTTTGTGCTTCTCTGGATTTCTTTGCTTAAATCTTGAAAGTCTTTCCCTAAGCTGGAAAGTCAGACATTAGTCATTCATATTAGGGGGAAAGTTGCCACAGCAGAACTGGGGAATTAATAATGAAAATTCCTTTTTCCAGGGGGGGGGGTTGTTTTGTTTTGTTTTTTTAGCTTAAAAACTTTCATCCAAGTGTAAGACTAAAAAGATTCATAAGGTGACAAACTTACTAAAACCAAAGAAAGATCCTCCTCACTGTAGAGCAGAGGAAGCCAAGAGTTGGATGTGAATCATGAAAGTCTGGATGTGTTAGTTTGAGGGTCTTGTCCTTTGCTCCCTAACCATTTTGGGTTAAGTTCAGGGACTAGAAAGATATAGAAGACTTTTGGAGAACTCAAAGAAGCAGGCACTAGGGGTGGTCCTTTCTGGGGCATGGGAAAACAACCCAGGTCCTAGAGTTCTCCTATTTGCCACACAAACATTAAGGTGGCAGCAGTATAGTATTTATACTGTACTTTAGAACAGCAAGAGATGCCCAGGCTGAGAAAGGCCTTGATAAATCACCCTGAGTTTCCTGTAGCTGCATAAAGTCATGGAAGATGATCATAAAGTTTCCCATATACTTTAAGAGGGTATGAAAGGGCTGGTGGATCGACAGAGCCAGGTCAGGAGGAGGAGTACGAAGAGTATGCAGACTAATGACCAAAGAACCATCAAGACCAAGGACAGCTCAGTAGGTCAGTGGGGACGGGGCAGTAACTGGCTAGACGCCAATAGTCAAAGGAAGATATTGCCCAAGAATCATGTGGAAAAGCCATGCATCCTGAGGGAAGCCAGACGATACAGACCTGAAAACTGAAAATCCTCTCTCCAAGCTCTGGAGCTTAGACTTAATACCGGGGAGCAAATGAAAGAGAAAAATCCTAATTAATGGATTTAGACATTCAGAAACTGAAAAAGAAAAATCTGAAATAAATGACTTTACTTGGAATTACTAGCAAATAAAAGCAACTACATCAAGTTGCTGTCGTCAGAGGGAATGGAGGCCCAAAACAGAAATTATGTTAAAAGGCAAAAAAGAAGTTGTATTTTTTCAGTCTTCAATTTGTGGCATGAAAATATCTTATCCCACATTAAGTTGACAAGAATGGGCCACAATGTAGTGGTCTGTTATTTCTCCTAAGAATGAATTCTGAGTTCCCAGCATACCCATGGAGCATCACCAAAGAGGACAAAACGTAAGAAAGAAAGAATTGGCTACTCTGCCTAGAACTATGAACTATATGTCCTGACGCTTGGAGTGGCTCCCACATGGAAGGAAGAGAAAGGAAGAAGGGCAGGAGAGAGAAAGAGAGAAGGATGAGGCCGGTGGGGAGAGAGGGGAAGAATTTTTCAGTGGAGAAAAGGCCGTAGAAATGCTAACATTGTGGCAGCAATGGAGCACTAAACTTTTAGTGAGTGCTCTATGCACCAGTATCCTAGGACTTTATTGAGAAGCTAAGTGTCCATGTCTTTCTACTGCTGCAGCCACCAAATATAATACATTGCAGTGACTCTCTTCTGCTCTACACAGCTATTCAGAGACTCAACCAAAGCTTGCTGAGGCCTCCAACATCCCAGAAATGAGGCAGAGAAGCCCTGTAACTTGTGGCCAATCCCTTGATTGCCTCGTTTAGGCATTTCAGCGACCATTTGGTGAGAGTTTGGCAAAGCAGTGCTAGACTCTGTTTCTCAATCCAGGTTCAGAAATCTGGGTTTAGTACCCTCTTTGAGCTTCCTTATGTGTTTAATCAATTGGCCTTCACTAGGTCTTTTCAAGTAGGAGATAGAGCCTGGCAGGGAGTCCTGTCAGATGTGGTTTCCTGTCCCATTTTCTTTTGACCATATTTCTATCTTAGGTGAAAAATCTGGAAGTTTGTGGGAATAAGACACATGGCCATGTCAGATTTGGGGGAAGCTGAGCATGGCAGGAGTTAAAGCTATGGGCTTTAGGCCCTTACAATCTCTGGTTAGCTCATATCTTATACATGCACTCCCAAAAGAAAGACTTCACGATCCCTTTGTCCAGCCTGGAAGCACTAAACAGCACTTCTCCTTGGGGAATAAGGTGTGAAGTTCCAACAAATCCATAGGGGATGAATAAATGGGGAGATAAGTCTTGAGCTCCTCTAGAGGGTCAACAATATTAAAAGTAGCTATTTCTGGGTGGCAGGACGTGTTACTTTTTATTGCGCTGTTCTGTATTCCTCAAATTTCTCAAAATGACCACTTCTACATTTTGAATTAAATTATAACAAAAAAAGAATCAAGGGCAGAAGAGTCTGAGGGAGGATAGAGTGAAGAGAGTAAACCATGCAGCTGAAGTCTTCTCTGCTATCCAACTGTTCTGCTGTTCTAGCTTCCTTAGGATGTTCCATTTCCTTTTGGCTGTTCAAAAGATCCTAAGAACATCTTCAGAACATCTCTTATAGAACCACCAGAGAGATTTATATGTGGAGTTGATGGCAATAACCACTGACATACCGAAATGCCTCCATGCAAGGTCTGGCCAAAAGAGCATGAAAATGTTCTGTTATACTCTTAGCCACAAAAATGAACTTAGTATCATATTCTTCAATCATCAACGCCAGTGTATTCACTCATGCCTTCACTTACATCAACATGCAGTGGGCACCTACTAGTGTGTCAAGTGCCAAGAGAGAAAGATCAGTAACATAGATATCATTCTTTGGAACCTCACAGTCTAGCAGGGGACATGATGTAAAAATAAATAATTTCAGTGCAACATAATAAAATGCAAAATCAGAAGTGTATGCAAAGTACATGATAATTTTGAATCCTGCATGTAATGCTCGAGGTAGAGACAGATCATTACAACCAAATCGGCTTATAACTCCTATATACAATATATGAAAAAAACAAATTGTTTTTTAGATTAAATGGCAAGGTAGTTAAGAAAAACATTTGACTCCTTACATCATAAATTATTAATAAAATCGATTCTAGATTGTTTGAGTAGTCAAAAAATGCTAAGCCAAGAAAAAGTCAAAGAAACATAGGTAATACTTATCTGGCCTCTGCGCAAGGAAGAATATTGCTTAAAATCAGTGGAAGAAATTAGAGCAATAAGATTCATTGTGATCAAATGAGATTTTCTTAACGTTAGGAAATTATAAATAAAATTAAATGAAAATTAAAAGCTAGGAAAATGTACTTGCAATAATGGAATAATGCTCTTTTCTGGAAATGTATTTTATGAAAATTATCTGAAGTATTGAAACAACATACTGACTTTGGAATTATTTTTTCATAGCAAAAATTTACTTTCCACTTAAAATGCAATAGAGGGAAGAACCCAACAGAGGTAAATTGTTTAAAGTAGAACATTATATCACCAACAATACTTACATTTATGATGATGTTTATGAATAATTTAAATATGTATGATAACATGTTGAATGAAATATGCACATAATAACATTACGTGTGTAACTGAAAAGACATTAAAAATCAATCTGTAATAAAAAGTCTTAGATTAAGATGGTATATAAGGTACATTACTATTCTAGTGATTTCTTGGTCTAAAAATATTTTCTGAACTTGAAGGACCCATGAAGTGAAAATGGAATCAGCAGGGGAAATCTCTCACATTTTTCTACTGTCATCACACTAGAGAACAATTATCCGGACAGCTTAATTACCTATTCTCTCTCCATCTTGGAGCTAAGGAGGCATTTAAGTGAACCCCAGGTGGAAGCACCTCTTTTATCATGACTGGCCAGGAAATTGCATGGCCAAAGCAGAATTTGGAGGAGAAAGATCCTCCTATAGGAATGTTCCTTTGGAGGACGGTTGAAAGTAAGTGTTCAGTGAATTATCCTGGGATCTGGGGCACAGTAAGAGTCTGGATCTGGAGGGGGAAGTGGATGCTGGTATATTTCCCAGACTCCAAAGAAATAAATAGCAGTCAGCTGCCCACCTTCCTCACAAACATCTGGGTAAGACCTGTGGTCAGAGGCAGCATGGGCAGCTTGGGGCGGCATAGTAATGTTGGTGTCCAACGACCCTCACTCCTGATTTGGGAGCCCCTCTCCTCCCAACAGCATGTCTTCCAGGATTATCCTGTTTGTAGTCTAGCTGACTTCTCTCCATGCGTCAGACGTGCTCAGAGCTCAGGTCCTTTCTACTGGGAAGTAAAGTGTCTCCCCTCAATGGAGAATTTTAACAGAAACAAAAAAAATGCAATTAAGTGTATAGTATCTTAAATTTAGGAATTTGCCATTATATGAAGGAGCATTTGATGTGATTTCTTTTACCACCTCCCTCACCTCCCCAGTCAGTGGCATGTTTTTAAAAGTTTGTGTTTCTCAAGAGCTGTATTTATTAAATAATAATTAACTCACTTAGTGTAACTAAAGCAATATTTCAGAGTTTCCATTTGCTTAGCATAGTGCTTAATAGCAAGAGTTTTGGAGTTTAGTAGATCTCCGTACAGCCACTCACTAACTAAATGACCCTGGAAAAGTTATTTAGCCTCCCTGTGCCTCAGTTTTACCATCTATAAATTGTGGAAACAATGCCCATAGGGTTGTGTGAGAATAAATCAGATGACATACAGTCAGCCCTTTGTATTCGTGGGTTCCACATATGTGGAGTCAACCAACTGTGGGTCAAAAATATAATGAAAAAAAATTCCACAAAATTCAAAAAAGCAAAACTTGAATTTGCCGCTCACAGAGTCCTATGTGTTGAATCTGCATGGATGAGGTGATGTGTAGGCATTGTATTAGGTGTTATAAGTAATCTAGAGATGATTTAAAGTATATAGGAGGATGTGTGTAGGTTATAGGCAAATACCACACCATTTTACACAAGGGACTTGAGCATTCCTGGATTTTGATAAGGGGCAGGGGTCCTGGAACCAATCCCCCATGGATATGGAGGGATAGCTGTATAAGAATTGTTGAGAACTGTGCCTGGCACAAAACAAGTGATCAATAAACAGCAACTATTTGAATTAGTAAAAGATAAGCTTTATTACCACACTGAATTAATATAATTCTAACCCAAAGAAAGAATCTTGACGTTTTAATTAGCCCACATTACTCTTATCCTGTATAAAATACATTCTTATTTACTATTAACATTATTGAAAATAGCTGTGTTCTCCCACTGTCCCAAACTCCATAGCCTCTCAGGTATGTTTGGAAATAACTGATGTAAGAAGTGGCATCCTGTATCATCTTTAACCACCCTTTCAGTTCTTACTTCTTCAGGACCCACGCTTGCTATTTTACTTGGGAAAATTCTTTTAACAACGTCAGCCACGACCCTCCATGCTCTTAGCACTCTTAGGAAGCTGAAACTTTGTGATCAACCATTATTTCTTAAGATACCTGCTTATCAAGATCAACCTTCCTGCGTCCCAACCAACCATTACATTATCTCTAATTTCTAACGGTTCATAACAGGAGAAGAATCAGAGAGAGTGACTGTGTTTAGATAACATTTATTTCCACTCTAAGATAAAATCTTTGGGAGAAGTTTGTTAAAAAGTAATTTTAATTGTGAATAATAATCAGAATGCGTAGCCTTAATTTTAAATGCCATATGCATATAATATATGTATGTATGTATATACACACAATAAATTTTACCATGGCTCTTTAAAACACAGTACAAAGCCTGGTTGAAAAATAAAATGGTTTAGTTGATTAAAAATTAGTCTACAATGATGTTAAGTACTTAATTTGCTTGATTTATTTTTCCTGAAGAGACCAATTGTCTTGGATTTTTAGCCAAATGGCTTCACAGTTTCAAAATGTTTTTATCAACCCTATTTACCCTTTGAAAGTTCTGTGAAATTTCAATTGTCAACATTTAATTCTGGGTGAATGCCTAGAATAATAAGACTTCCAAACTCAACCGACAGTAGTAGAAGGGAGAGTAGGAATGAAATATCTGTTGGTGGATACGTAAGATTTTCGTGCTGGAAATAATATAACGCCTAATTCATTTAAAATAGTTATTGAGCACATTTTGTGAGTTTAAAAGGTATGCAATCATTTTATTATAAAATGGTAGGAAAATTCAACCACAAAGAGGTCTGTGTTCAGTGCTGTTGTCTTGGGACCAATACTCATAGTTAGAAAAGAGGGAGCTTAACTAGGGGTATCTGAAAATGTCTCTGGCCTTCAGGAAATTAAAACCTCACTGGGAAAATCACTGTATGTTATGTATGTGTCAGAAGAACAATATAAGATAAAAATTCCCTGGAGTTTTGGCATAAATTGAGTCATGGGGATGACTTGATAATGGTAAAAATAAATAATGGAACATTTCTAGAAAGTCTATTCTGTCCCAGATAATTTGACAATAATATCTGTAACCATTATAGAGCAAACCCCTACTCTGTGCCAGAAATTGTGTAAGGCATTTTACATGCGTTATCTCATGCAATCCTTACCACGACCCTACAAACAATCATTATATCCTTGTTTCACAGGTGAAGAAATTGAAGTTCACAAAGGTTAATCAAGGTCACATACTTAATAGGTAGATGCTGTTGACCCAAGCTTCTGACTCTCTTCCAAGTCTATTCTGAGGTTCTTGGTTACTTAGGATCATACTTAGAACCACTTTTTGAAGAATTGCTTCTCAGTTCACGAGGAGTTCTTGATACCCGGTCGTATCTCTCAATGAATAAGTACATTCTTGAGCTTGAGACTCAGGGCGAAGATGAAAGTAGAATTGACATCTTTCAGGAGTCAGCATGAGCCATGAGGTATACTGGAGTTATGTTTTTAATTACATTGTTATGAAATAATTATAGAAAACATCCTTTGCAAACTTACAATGTGGCAGACACTTAAAATTAAAATGAGAAGGTAACTAGCAACGTGACTATTTTACAAATAAGGCAACTGAGACTTCAAGGAGTTAAGTAGTTTTTTTCATAAGCACACAAGTGGCAGAGCAGGGATGGGAAGCCACATCTATCTGACTTGAAAATCATTAAGTTAGGCTGCCGATAAAACAGTAAACTCTCTTTTTTATTGATATTTCCCACCTCTATTAATAAACTATCCTGAATAGCATGCACTTGAAGATCTTTAGATGAAAGCCTTATTCTGATGCTTGCACTATTAACACATCTCTCCCTCCATAGTAATTATTTGTTTAGGTGTCTGCCTTCCTTGAGAGGCTTCCAAACTCTTTGACAGAGCCACCACCAATTCTCCCTTGGGTTTCAGCAACAGTCTTTACATTGGTCTCTGTCCCCCATTCACTCTATTATAGCCCCCCTTGCAGCCTTTGAACACATCAGGTATTCTCAGCCTTAGGGCCTTTGCACAGGCTGTTCCTTCTGCTTGGGATGCTCTTCCCCCAGCATATGCCTTACTCAGATCCCTTAACCTGCTACTCAGCTGTCTCTGCTCACTGGCGCCATCACTGGCCACCTATTTAAACTGCAACCCCCACTCCCAGCACTCCCTAGTCCCCTGCTCTGCTCCACTTTTTGCCACAGCACTTAAATCATCTTATACTATAGAACTTATTTATATTTATTGTTTATCATCTCTCCCTCTTTTCTTGGTGTAAGAATTAAATGAATTAATTTACACATGAAATACTTGACTAGTGCCTGGCATACGGTATGTGTTAAATAAATGTCAGCTCCTGTCCTCCTTATACGATATACTGCAGAGAGTATTTTCAAAGGTCTCACGTTGAAGTTTCTTCTCCACTTACCCACTGGATAAAAGAAAGTTAATCTGAGTTAGATTAGCACCTGACACATACAAAGATCTATGTAAGTGTTTTCCGTAATGATCATGAGAATGATGATAATTACCTAAGCAAATAGGACAAGCTATTGTGGAGTGAGAAAACTCAGATCAGAAGAATTCAAGAAGATAAAAACCATGATTACTATGTAGGATGGAGCTAGTAAATGGGCCATAAGTAAAATGTCAGGAATTATTTATAATAAATATGCTTATGCTTGAAGTTATCTTTAAAGATATTTTCTTAAAATATTTTAGAATGTTTCCCAAAAAGACATTGCTAGAAAAGTTATCACATCAAAAGATACAAACATTTTTATGACTTGACTGATTTATTGCCAAAAAGTGATCTTTAAGATCTTTTAATAACATGATCTTTGAGAAAATAACGTTTTAAAATATTTTAAATATTAAAGAAATATATTATAGGTCCTATTTGGTGAACATCTAGGATTAGGCATAATTTGATGCTTATGACCTATTATGATTTTTGGATAATTATTCTTATGAAGTTTATTATGGTAATTAATTCTCACATTAATGTATTACAACTCACTCGTTAACTCTTTAGCTTTGTGTTGCTTATGTATTTGAATTTGAAACAAAATGAATATAACATGTAAAATGGAGACGGCAGTGTGTTCACCTTTGTGCTGATTTAGATTGTAAATGATGGCTTAGATCTATTATATACAGAAGGGAGTATTAAAAGAATCCACAATGTCTACCCAAACATAAGCATTTGCTAGTACATTATCAACTAATTCTATCACGTCTTGGTATATTCAATCTCCTTTTAGACCTGAATGGTAAGAAATGTTGGATTCTCTCCATTTCAGGAGCCAAGAGCAGCAACCAATTAATTGGGCTGTGTCCACTTTAGAAACATTGCCTCATTACCATTTCTGATTAAAGACACACTTTAGTTATTTGTTTGAAGAAGGTAATTCCCTTTATAGAGAGCAAGTACTGTCTCTGCATTGTGTCAGAAGAGACAGATGAATAAATTACAATTCCACAAATATTTATTTTTTACCTACATTGTCTAACTCAGCTACTGAACTAAACCTAGGTGTGGTAGGTACATTGTGACATTAATGGACACCAATGAATCTCATCTCCCAGTGTCCATGTCATTGTATAGTCCCCTTCCACATGGATTCTTTGCTTGGCCATGCAACTTGATTTGGCCAATGAAACATTAGCAGATGTGATGCAAGCAGTGGCCGGATAAACACTTGCTATTAGCGCTCACGCTCTTGGAATCCCAAGATCATGCCTGGAAGAATCCAGGATGAAAGGCCATGTGAAGAGACAATCTCGGCTATTTCAACCACCCCAGGAGAGGCCCCAAAACAAGTGAGTGAGGTTATGTTGGATCATCCAGCCCCACTCAGGCAGCCACAAGAGGGACCCAAGTGACGCCAGGTTATGAACTATCCAGTCAACCAAGAGAATCGTGAGAAATGATAAATCATTGATGTTTTAAGCAAACAAGTTTGAGTTGGGTTTTTACACAGCAATAGATAACTGACATATAAGGTGTTAAATATTTAAAAAATATTTATCCTGGCCTAAAAGTACAGCTTAAAGTCTAATGGGAAAACTCACAAAAATAAAATAGGAACAATGAGATTCTTATTGTATCAGAAAAATGTACAGGTAGAAGAAGGAGCTCCAAATTCAATAATAGGGAAAGCTTTTCAGAGTAGGCAAGGAAATGTGCTTTCCTTTATACATTGTGTATTTCCCTCTTCATATTAAATCATCTATTTCCTTTGCTCTCTTTCCTGAAGATGTATGAAGAGCAATAACGAATTGTCCCAAGAGCCATTTGAAATACTTATTTAATCTTCCCTCCACTGCTTCCCAAATGATAGTCTTTCTTGGTGCCTGGCAGATGTTAGATATTCAGCAAACATCATATTTTCTGAATGACAATGAAACATTTTCTGTGACTCACAGATTGTGATTTAATTTGGGCTTTATTATTAAGGAGAAATAAATGTAAACCATTTAGCTCATGGAATATAAAATTTTATTTAGGAAATATAACATTTTATTATATTAAGGGTCGAAGAAAACAAGAATAGGAGAATGATTCTTTGTTTCTTCATTGAGAGTTAAACTGCTCTTGGTACCTTATACTGTACCCTTGGGTTGTAAACATGAATAATTTGTGAATAATTTATTACTGCCGTTTGTTAGGTCTCCAAAAGTTTAGAAATGATGTTTCCATGTTGAGCAACTGCTCACCTGCCTTTATTTATAAACTTCTACACTTATTTTTACATAAATTTTATTTTTATAAGGGGTTCAGAAAACATTGTGTGTGCAGTATATTTCCATAGTAAAACATGGAAGTTTGTCCCTTAAAAGGTTCAGTTTGCTAATTTCTCTGGACGTCATCGCTTTGACATTGCAAGCAATTGGATTGCACTTGTGTCACTTGGCCAGCTGATCCATTTCACGTGCTTGAAAGAAAGCAAAGGAGCAACATTTATTCTACCATTCCAGGTCTCTCTTTTTTTTTTAATTTCAGAATATTATGGGGGTACAACACTTTGGCTATATATATTGCCCATGCACTGCCCGTGTCAGAGCTACAATCGTGGTCATCCCCCAAACTGTGCTCCCCACATCCATTCAGTGAGAGTTTTTCCCATCCCCTCCACCCCCCTCCCGCCTGCCCGCCCCCGATGAATAATATTGCCCTGTGTGATGTAAGTGTTCATCAGTTAGTACCAATTTGATGGTGAGTACCAGTGGTGCTTGTTTTTCCATTCCTGTGACACTTCGCTTCGAAGAATGGGTTCTAGCTCCAACCAGGATAATACCAGATGTGTTAATTCACTATTGTTCCTTATTGCTGAGTAATACTCCATGGTATACATATACCACATTTTATTAATCCACTCGTGTATTGATGGGCACCTGGGTTGTTTCCACATCTTTGCAATTGTGAATTGTGCTGCTATAAACATTCATGGGCAGATGTCTTTATTATAAAATGTCTTTTTTTCTTTTGGGTAAATACCCAGTAGTGGGATTGCTGGGTCAAATGGTAATTCTACTTTTAATTCTTTGAGGTATCTCCATATTCTTTTCCATAGAGGTTGTACTAATTTGCAGTCCCACCAGCAGTGTATGAGTGTTCCTATCTGTCCACATCCCCGCCAACATTTGTTGTTTGGGGATTTTTTTATATGAGCCAATCTCACTGGAGTTAAGTGATATCTCATTTTTCTAATCACAGCCAACAATTTTGGTTGTATGTTTGCTCTTCAATGGACAATGGGAAGTAAAACAGACAACAAAAGGAAATGAAATAAAAATAACTTCAAAAATCAGTATGGAATATCCTCTCTATTTGTTTTTCCAGTTAAGTAACCTTCCTCTACTACTGAGTGTTTTCATCATCATCATCTAAATATTTTCATTTCATTTTTTTCTTGTTCATCAGTGAAATAGAAAAAGTGTATTATAAGGTGCATTTTACTTTGTTTCTACTTTTTCATTAAAAAGTCTTTTCATTAAAAAAAAGCCAGTGATACAAAAGGATCAAAACCAAATCAACTTCACTGACAGCATTTCCTAAGATCTCAAAAATAATCTTAGAGCTTCAGAATTTCCAGGACACATGTATCTTGAGGACATGACAAAATATACTACAGAAATTGCCCTAGCAACCAGTGTTTCCAAAGAATCTTTTATTTAATTTCTTGAAACATAAAATAATCATAAATTCAGCTGATGGAATCTTCCTATCTCTGTTGCAGGTATTCTAAGCATATATAACATGTGATATAGATCTTACTGTAGGAATATAGTCTGGATCTTGTGGCCTCGTCAGGTACCTTGATAGATGGTATTGGGTCCACACAATCGCCTCTTTCCAGGCAGTTAAATAATCCTCTTCTTTGGGTGTTAAAATCACATTAATCATGTTGTAGAATATCAGATCACTCTTCTTTCAATGTGTTTTCCTACCATGATTATCGCTCCCTTTGATACAAGGAGAATAGCTACAATTATTTCATGTTACAGATGAGGAAACTGATGGCACAAAGAAGTTATAGCAATGTAGGGACAGAGCTTGGAATCTAGATTATATGTTACTAGACTTAGGTGCTTCCACCAAGTTTGACAGTCTTAGTATTATAATACTTATAAAAGTTTTAATGTCATCTCTTCTGTAACTTAAAACTGAACAAAAAGAAAATTCTTATTTGTTATTTCTTCCCAAATTAGTGAAAAATAAAATGCAATAAAAATCCTATTATATTTTCTTTTGGGTTCATTATAAAGGTTTTTTTGAAGGCATAAATATAAGAACCATCAAAATAATCTTGGAGTAGAAAAATGTTTACCAGTTATCAAAATGTTCTACAATTTATTAATAAAATATGATTATAAGTAATGAGAAAATGTGGTGCAGGACTGGACAGATGTCACATAAACTGACAGAATAAAAATTGGGCAGAATAAGGAATTTACAAACAACTTCATCATGAAGATGACTTTAATCAATAGAGAGAAATCATTCAATTAATTGTGTTGTGATAAGTGGCAATTAGTTTGAAAAAACAAAATCAAAATAATTTCAGATTAATACTCCACACTATGCATTAAAATATTCCATAAATTTTAAATGTAAATATAAAAACATGAAAGAACTAAAAGAAAATACAGAAAAAAGTCTTATTGGATTGTTTAAAGAAATCTTTTTCAATACAAGATTAAGGCCAGGAATCACAGAAATCAAACAAAATTGACTACCTAAAAATAAAGGAAATCTGTAGAGCAAAACACAACATAAATAATAATGATAATAAATGATTAACTTGGAAAATAATTGTCATGTATGAGGGACAAAGAGTTATTGTCCTTTATATATAAAGAGCTTCTACAAATAAATAATGGACAAATTACTAGACAAATGGACAAGAAATATATATGATAAATCAGTAAAGTAAATGCAAATTAAAAACAAGGTAATATATTTTTTACTTATAAGATTGTCAAAGGATAACACTAAATAATTACAAGCAATGTTAATAACAGGATGGCAAGGGATATTGTCATAAAATCTTGATTCTAATATAAATGGGTACCAACTTTTAGACAACAATTTGACGACATCTGTGCATGTGTGTGTATGTAGAAAAAAGTTGCAAAAATATAACCCAAACTATTAAGAGTAGTTGGGAAAGTGGATTTCCAGTGGTTTTTAAAATAATTTTTATTATTTTTACATTGTTAAAGTTACCTTCACTATGGATAACTTTTTGTCCAAAACCAGGAAACTATATTCAAAACAAGGAAGTTTGACAATGTTAAAATAGTCAATTATTAACCCAAAGATCTTTCTTTGCAGATTTAAGAAACTTCAGGATAATGGCTGGAGGAAGGAATGTTACAATAGTCACCAAATTCGTCCTTTTGGGATTCTCAGATTTCCCCAAGCTCAAGATTGTTCTCTTTGCAGTATTCTTGGGGACGTACCTCTTGACAGTGTCCTGGAACCTGGGCCTCATCATCCTGATTAGGAGGGACTCCTGCCTACATACACCCATGTACTTCTTCCTTAGCAACTTATCCTTCTTAGATTTTTGCTATGTCACTTCCACAACCCCTAAAATGCTCTCAGACTTCTTCCCGAAGCCTAAATCCATCTCCTTTATGGGGTGCACCATGCAGTATTTCTTCTTCTCTAGCCTGGGTCTGACTGAGTGCTGTCTTCTGGCCGCCATGGCTTATGATCGATACGTTGCCATTTGTAACCCTCTGCTCTACGTGGCCATCATGTCCCCCACCCTCTGTGTGCACCTGGTGGTTGGAGCCTATGTAACTGGTATCTTTGGTTCACTGATCCAATTGTGTGCTTTACTTCAGCTCAACTTCTGTGGGCCAAATGTTATCAACCACTTCTTTTGTGACCTGCCTCAATTATTAGTCCTATCCTGCTCTGAAGCCTTTGTCCTACAAGTCATAAAGTTTGTGATAGCTGTGATCTTTGGACTCACGTCTGTCTTGGTTATCATGATATCCTATGGTTACATAGTTGCCACCATCCTGGAGATCAGCTCAGTTGAAGGCAGGTCCAAGGCTTTCAACACCTGTGCTTCTCACCTGACAGCAGTGACCTTCTTTTTTGGATCAGGGCTCTTTGTCTATATGCATCCCAGCTCTGATAATTCTCTGGGCTATGACAGAATGGCATCAGTCTTCTATACAGTGGTGATTCCCATGTTGAATCCTTTGATTTACAGTCTGAGGAACAAGGAAATCAAAGATGCCCTTAAGAGGTGTAAGAAGAGAGTGTTTTCCCATTGCCACTGTTAGTTAATTAAAGGTGTGGTAGGATGGTGACCCTGCTGACTGGAAGTTTCTAGACAATACAAGAGAAATGCATTTAACATTATTTAACCTCACTGACGTTCTGGCAGGGTTGCAAGTGAGCCAACACATCTAAATCCAGGACTGGCTCAGTACTATGAAAATTCTGTGGTTTCTTTGAGTCTTGAAAGTTGACTTTCTTCTCCTACACCAGCGATGACCTCACAAAGCAGTTAATACATCAATTTTTATGAGGTGAAACTTCAGTTCTTCGGTGGTTGACCCTTACATGTTGTTTCACAACTTCAGACTGCAGGACAGAGAGAATGGGACTAAGCACAAGTCCAGTGTTCTTTTTCATACACAACATCACAAGCCGTATAATGACCACTCTGTCCAAGGGCTTCAACCCTTGGGGTGCCCACCCAAATTCCAGTTGATTGAGGTGGAGATTTGGAAAGAACATAATTTTAGACATTTACCAAACTTCTGTGATGAGGAAATATGCCATAGGGAGTTTGGTCTAGGATTTGTTTTTTAGGATTTTATTTTTAGAGCCAAACATCAACAGTTTGTATGTGAATGAACATGGGGATTGCTATGGTACTATCTTGCCCTTGGAGAGCTAAAATACAAAGGAAAAAATGAACATTTGGACTATAAAATATATTGGAAAAGTTACAGTTCTGGGGGTTTTTTTGTTTCGTTTTTTGTTTTTTTTTTTGAGACAAGGTCTCACTCTGTCACCCAGGCTAGAGTGCAGTGGCACAATCATAGCTCACTGCAGCCTTGACCTCCTGAGCTCGAGCGATCCTCCTGCCTCAGCCTCCCAAGTAGCAAGGACTACAGGCACGCTCCACCATGCCCAGCCAATTTTTTTATTTGTTGTAGAGATGGGGTCTCACTATGTTGCCCAGGCTGGTCTCCAATCCCTGATCTCAAGCGATCATCCTGCCACAGCCGCCCAAAATGCTGGGATTACAGGTGTGAACTACCATGCCCAGCAACATTTCTGTTATTATGGCAGACTAGATAGCATAAATGTACCCACTGCTGCAAAACAGCTAAAGATGTTGAACGAAATATCTTTAAAGAATACTTTAACATACACTTCTGGGCAGGCAAGAAAAGAAAGGAAATCTCCAGAATCCAAATATAATGTAAAATCAGGAATCCTCAGAGTAAAGGCAACTTGGAAGATGTCTTTCACGTTGGGGGAATCCACCAAACTCTGGTGATATTAGACCTGTGTTTTGACAAACACATGGGACTTGGGGAAAGGGAGACAAAGCCTGGAGCTGCCTAAGAATCTGCTAGGAGAACCAGCATATGCATGAGAGTTCAATGGACTATACCTCAGTGTGAGAGGAAATTAAGGAAAAAAAATTTGTTTCACAAAAAAGGAAATCTTTGATTCCCTCAGGCTTTGTGCTGGGTATGGAGAAAAGTAAACTGTGAATTTGTAACCATACGTCCTGATTGAGGTTTGTGGTATGAATTCACACCACATGTGCAGTTCAAGGAATCTTTAGCTGATAATTTATTTTAAAGTAGTCCCAGGTTGGAAGTGTCCTTAAGTACCAGCAAATGCAAATCCTCTGTAAAGAATCTTAAGAGAGAATCTTAAAGTCAGACTCAAACAATTATTCCAAATGACCTTCTATAGAAAATAAGGTTACACAAATGTCAAAGTACAACAAGGAAACCAGACATTTTCGGTGAAAACTACGAAGGCACGGCAATGTCCAACCCATAAAGACTACAGGAATAGCAATTATCTCAATGAAAATATGAAATAGATGCTTCTGATACGTTTAAAAAAAAGACGAAGGGGAATTGAAAATATGGTTAAATGAATAAGAGAATGATGTTTACTAAGGATTTATGCATCGGCAGTATGGTGAGTTATAGATGGTCCTCCTATCTGAAACAACTGAAATGCTGGATTAGAAATAAAATCATCTTAAATGTCTATTTCCACTTAATAAAAACGAGGAATAAGCTAAGCCCCCAAATGAAGTGAAACCAGAAAACCAGGGAAGTAAACAAGTGCCAAAAATGGCTTTCATCTTGGGGAGTCTTGCTGAAGAAGAGACCCCAAGTGTGGACTGCATGGAAGGTGATGGGTCAGAAGACCAAGCTCAGGGCACACCCTGGTGATCTGGAAGGTGACCTGCACAGAAAGCCCAGAGGGCCATACCCACGGATTATGTTCCAGAAAACAAACAAACAAACAAAACAGTTCATAGTAGGAAAAAAAATGCAAACATACAGAGTCAAGCCCCCGTAACTGAGAACCAGCAGAAAAAAGAAAAAAAACCCAGGCCATATAAACAGACCTGCAAATGTTGGAATTATCCTTAGAGAGGAGAAGGCAGTTGGGAATAGTTTTGGGGAAATACAGATTAATTCTCCCCTGGAAAGAGATACACCCTCCCCAAAGGGGGAAATACCGAGAGTAGGTCAGAGATATGGAGATTCAGAGCACTGGAAAATGATGAATCAGCAGGAAGAGGCTTGGAATATCCATACAGTGGGATATTATCTGGCCATAAGAAGGATTGGAGTACTGACACATGCTACGGCATGAATGAACCTCAGTGAAAGAGCCAGTCACAAAGGGCCATATATGGTATGATTCCATTTTAATGAAATCTTCAGCATAGACAGATCTACAGAGACAGAAAGTAGATCAGTGTTTGCCTTGGGATACGAGGGCAGAGAGGAACAGAAAGTGACTGTTAATGTGTATGGGGTGTCTCTTGATGGAATGTTCTAAAATGAGATAGTGGTAATGGTTGCAAAACTAAAAGCCACTGAATTGTACACTTTAAGTGGGTGAATATTATAAAGTATACCTGAATGCAGCAGTTTTTTAAAAAAAGAAAGAAAGAAAGAGGCTTGGAAATACACAGACCACAGGTGACATTCTCGGGGAGGCACCATTCCTGGGGTGGATATTGCTTAGAGATTCAGAAAAAGGAAGCAAGCCATGGATTCAAGGTCCTAAGAAAATTTTAAAAATCAAGTCAAATACTGACCTGTTCGTGTTCCCGAGTAAATCACTGTAAACAAAATAAACTGCTCTTTCCTATACCAACAGAAGAGGACACCCTTAAACTAAGAAACCTAGAAAACTATCCAAACCCTATGTCCTTGTGTGACCCTTGCATAGCCCTGTGCCCTCTCAGACCTCAAGCTCTGGTACAGCTCTGATTGGCCAGTACTGCCAGCATTCCAGCAATTCTTCCCCCTGCTGTGCTGCGTGGCACGGTCCAAATACATCATTTGTCAACAACACATCTGTTGGGTAACTCCACGTTCTTGGGGCAGAATAACAGAACCAAATGAGGACGGAAGGAGAAGAAAAGGGCAACCCCTTTGGTTAAAGGTAGAAATGAAGAGATTCACCATAGGTTTCCTTGAAAAGCCATTTATCTTTATGCATTTAAAATATGGCTTGACTTGTACCAGTTTGAGTTATATGCATTGTCAGGAATATATGATGCGGCTATGAAGAAAGCCAAATTACCCAATGAGTATGAAGTGGAATGTGAAATGGAACAAAGTCTTACATATGGCTGGTGTATCTGTTACAATTAGACACCAAAATGTGAAATCTTGTTGGATTTTCATTAACCAGTAGAGGGAGGTCCTTTCCAAGATTCTGCAGTAACAGAAACATTAACACAGATAAAAGTGGTGCAACTAGTGATAGTGATAATACTTTCATGTGTGTAGCTCTTTAAAGTTTATCCATGAACACTCGGTCTCCATGACAGCTTGGCTATAAGCCCTGCATCTTATGGGTGAGGGAGGAGAAGCTCAGCTCACACTTGCAAAAGGGACTTTTTAAAAATAATAGCTTCATTAGGATATCAGCTGCAAAGTTTGGAGGGAATAGTTTTACAGAGAAGTATAATAAAATGTGCAATGAAGGTTATTAGTTTTCAATTGGTGCATAATGAATTAACACAAATTTAGTAGCTTAAAACAACGGATCTGTATTATCTCATAGTTCTGTGTGTCTTAAGTTCAACACAGCTTAGATGTGCTCTCTGTCTGTGGTCTTCCTCCGGAACAGGGTAAGGGAGGATATCGAGGTTGCTTAGTTCCACCCACTCTTCAAGCAGAATGTCACCCCTTCCTGCATCTCGTGGAGTAGGGAGGGAGGATATTTTAATGTCCTTTTGCAGATGAGAAGTATTAGGTTGGAGTTACTTGGAAAGAGCTTGTTGCTTAGTTCAAGGAGGAATTTTTCTTATAGTCAAATTTTTCTTATATTCATTCAAAGATAAAAGGGACTGGTTAAGAGGTTGTGAATCCTCAAGACAAAGAGAACTTCTGGGGACAGAGCAGAGGTGGATGTATTCAGCCTCTCTCAGACATGCATGCCAAGATATTTATAGGGATAATCTCATATGGAGTGCCAACTATTTAGGAAAAAGAATATCCTGTTTGGACCATGAGGGAGGGTATTAACATTCTGTGTCCTTGGGTGATGCTGGTGTGCGTGCATGTCTGGCCCTCATCTGCTGCTCTTTTGCTAGGTCAACTTCAGCAAGTGCAAGATGAGGGAATAACATGTACAACTACGAGAGTTCAGAAGAAGGAGAAGTCATATTCAGTTGAGGGTGTCAAGGAAGGTTATCTTGGGGTGGCTGCAAGAAATATGATAGGGGATCAATCCTTATGGAATGAGAGGCCACATTTAAATAGCTAAGCCCATCAGCAGCCTGACTAAGCTTATGGATATCACTGGAAAAGAAGAACATGGTGAGGGACGGTGGCAGGAATCACTTGGGCCAGGATGATGGGCTTAGGCATTTGAGAAAGTCTGAGAAACAAGAAGGTATGAAAATCAAGAATAGATTCCCTGGGAGTTATAGAGTAGAAAAACAGGAAGTTTGGGCAAGGGGAAATTGTTTAGTTTGAGATTTTAGAATTAAGCAGTTTCTCATTGTGATGTGGTCTGCCACATGTGTGATGAAATGGGGCTGCAAATCATGTGACTGGGGTGGCACAGGATTTGAAGTTGGTGGAGGCATAAAAGTCAGGACAGCGTGCAGCCTGGAAACTTAGAGGGGCATCAACTTTGAGACATCTGATTTATCTTTCTGGTTGCCACCACCCCTGGCACAGTGCCATTAAACATAGAGGGCTAAATAAATGTTGACTTGAGAAGCATACAGAAAAATGAAACAATTACAGTGAAGTAAAGTCAATCCAGAAACGTTTTCTGCATTACTAAGCTTGAAACTTGGTCTTAAGGAGAAGAAATAAATGGGTAAGAATTCTTTCCTTGACATTCCTAGCCAGGTGTGGTTGCTTTTAAGCTGATTGTCTGAACCCACCAGTGATCAGCCTGAGACTCCAATCGCAGGTAGAATGTAGGCAGTGCACAGACAGAACCTGTTTGTTTGTTTTTTTCTCTCTGCCAGAGAGAATTTCAAGACTAATTTTAGATTTTCAGCACTAATTAATGATTTGGTAAAATAAACAGATACTTGATAACCTATAGCTGCTCTCTCCTCTCTTCCTCTCTCATCTCTCATCCATACAGACTGCAGTGTCCCCTATTCGTCTGGCTTTTTTGTGGCTTCCCATAGAAAAGTCCTTTCCCACCATCTGGGACCCAGCTGGGCAGCCCTCTGCAATGAACATTCTTCAACCTAACTGCCTGCCTCCAACCATAGCTGCTTCTTCTCCCTGAAATTGAGCCCTGCCAACAAAATGCCACTTTTAAGATCCAGCAAGTTCAGGGTGGTTGTACTTTTCCCAAGTCACATCAGTTCTGGATCACTTTCAGGTGTATTTTAAGGAACAACTTGGTGTTGTAATACATAAGAGTCTATTGGGTGCATAATTCCTAAGGGCTCCATGCTTGCCCATGCTCCTGGTCTCAGAGGCTTTTTAAAGAAAGGTTTAGGGTGGGCTTTCTCAGCAGGGGATACCGCAGCATTGTAGCTTCCTGGAAGAGGCTCATCTCGTCCTGTCACTCCAAGCAGGATCAAAAGATCAGAGTCTCTTCAAAGAATAGACAACAGGCATTATGTGTGTAGGGCCACAGGCGCTTTACAGATGTGGTTGGGCAACCATTTTCTGGGTTTTACCATGTTAGTTTATAGATCTATTCTAAGATTGAGAATAGATTTCAGAGAACATCTCTCATTTACCCTGGATCCAGCAAAACAAATAAATGAAATTTTAGGTTATTTTTAATGAGCTAAAACAGCTATTTACAAAAACAGACATAACCAGCTTTAAGCAAAAGTATAAAATCCTATAACTTTGTCCTCTGTGCCACCGCTTCCCACTTTAAGCCTCTCTCACCCTGATTCCGGGTCCCTTGTTCTTCCCGTTACGGCTTGCGTCTGTGTTCTCATGCACACGTGTCCTACTGTGATTGGAGGCACAGGCGTAAATTCTGTCCCTACCAAGGACTGGGTGTGACCTGGTGAGCAGCCAAGGCTGAGAACCACCACCTCGGAGTATCCCTCTCTGTGGCCTCTGCTTCAGGCTCAACACCTGTTCCTGGTTTCCCCAATGTCAAGAATTCCTTCACTGGACATTGCCAGCTGCTGTGCCTACTTTTCCTTTCCCTTCTCTTCTTTCACTGCTAAACTGGCCTATCACTTTCTCCAGGACCTGGCCTTGCTCAGATCCCCTCTGGGCCCCATTCCCGATACCCCCGTCTGAGATCGATGAGTTCCACCCCCGCCATTCTATTGTGACTGTACTGGGAAGACCACATCTTTCTTCCTTCTTGCCGTATTTACTGGCCCTTTGTTCATATTTTTCCTCTGGGTTCCATGCCACATTCACTAAGCATCACTGAGTGGTGAGGGATCTGAAGATCAGGATGAGGAATTGGGATGTTATCAGGACCTCAACAAACAACAAACTAATAAATACTCTTGAGCAAGGAATGCCGTGATGGGATCTGTGCTTTAGGGAGGTCCATCTGCAGCTTAAGGAGGAAGATTGAATTGGAGAGAGTCTAAAGGCAAATTATGAACAATCGGTTTAAAGTTTTCTGACAAAAAAAAATTGCCTGGGATTGGAGATGGCGTGAAAGGAGGCCTCATTGATTCTATGGAAAATGTTTCAATTCGTGTCAAAGAAAGAAAGAATCCTTTCTGAAAGAGGGAGGCAGGAATCCTAAAACACCACGATATTCTAGTATATTATCCTTACACCCTTCACTCTGCAGTAAGGAGTGAAAAACCAGAGGTTTGTTTGAGTTTGGTGGTTTTTTTTTTCCTAAAAAGATTTAATTACAAACGACTGCGTTGGTCATCATAATCCTTTCCCCAACATCAAGCCTTAGAGAGACCCAAGAATGTAGGCATGATGCCAAGAGCTGGGAATTCCAGGAGGGGGGTATAATCAGTTTCTCTTCACAGTAGGAGACTCTGGCCCTGGCAGAAGAGAAGCTGGTGGGGTTTTGGGTGGAGAAGGGAAACTACAGCAGATTTTTCTCATCTGGATGCAAGTTGAAGAACTGCCAACCTAAACAGGGTGTGGCCACCATCTTTCACAAATCCTTGAAAGAAGCTGTGCTGTCCTGTGGGTCTACACAATGCCCACTTCCTTCTGTTCCTTGCACGTCCCTCCCCAAGACACACAAATAGACTTTGTCTTTTCAAGTTGGATATTTGATAAATCAAAAACATGTACATGAGGAAAATCTGATCCCAGTCAAACAGCAAAAAATTATTTTTCTTTTAAACTCCCTACACAAAGATCTTTTGAAAGATGAGGGCTATCAAGGGATTTTTTTCCATTGCCATCTGTATTTCATGTCTTTGTGGAAGCAGTGGAGTATCGAGGACTGAGCATTTGGGTGCTGGAAGACCTTGCTTCAAATTCCAGCCATGCCACGAACTCTTCATGTGATGTTTGGCAAGCTGCTTCTCCAAAATTCCATTTTCTTATCTGAAAATGAATTAAGAATGGTTTCCTTTGCGGGCTGCTTTGAGGATATTATGAAATAAAATACACAAGAGGCCCAATCTGTCTCCTACCTCTTCCTCTTTATTTCACAGAACCAGGATCTCAGGATTTTAAGGAACGGATGAAGTCAACTGATTCAGACTCTCTCTTAAATGTTAAACCCCTTCACTGCCTACCATTTTCTGCTTACGCACTTCCAGTGATGAGGAATTTACACTTTTCTAGGACATCCTTTCTACTTTGGACTGTACTATTGTTTCCTAAAGTCTCTGTCTCTCTCTCTCTCTTTCTCTCTCTTTCTGTAGTTTTTATCCATTTAGTCCTAGTTCCAGCTCTTATAGTCACTCAGAGGGGTTCTGTAAAATAGCTGGTGCTTTACAAAGGTAACTGCTGTTGTCTGAAATTGTTACATATTTTAGAGACAAAAACCAGTCTTGGATTTCACTGACTTTGGGAATATCTTATTGGAACCAGATCAGGGACCTGGAATATAATGGAAGAAAGGACAATGAACAATGGAAATCAATTCTGCACTAACAAAGTTGGCATCCTCTTTATGCCTGAGCCCAGGCAGCTAGCCAAGCTGTCTATGGGTGCTCTGTGCGACACATACTCCACAACCTAAAGAGAACCAATGGTACTTAGGAGAGAACTGGCCTCCCTTTAAAGCCCCATGAAGCCCTTCCTGTGGTGGCCAATTTAACTAGCTACATTCCAACACTATCTCTTGGGCCAAGACCTGTGCTCCAGGTGTTAGCAAGGTGGGTTTAGTTCTTTTTCCAAGCGTCTGCTCTTAGCCATCTCACTGAAATGCAGAGTTTAAGGACTTATAGGTGAGTCTGCCCTTTTCCTTTCCTTGGAATGGTTACTAGTGAATCCTAGAATCACAGATGAGAGAGTAAGAAAGACCCTTGAACATGGAGAAGTTGGAGCAGGCAAGATGCTGGGACCTTCTCTCCTACTGCTCTGACTTTAACCAGAGGAGCTGGACTTTACGTATTTTGTGTTCTGGAATTCTACAGATTTTTTTTTGAAAGGTTTATGCTGCTTACAAATAGAAATAAGGAAGGAAGGAAAGTGGACTAGAAAACACTGATCTAAGCTAATCTCTTTATTGTATATACAAAAGATGAGAAAATTAAGAATCAGAGAGGCAACTAATTTTCCCCATGATCACACAGTAAAAAGGTAGGAGAAGCATAACCTGAATCAGCATTGTTTTTTCTTTCAACTTTCAGGCTATTGCTTTTTTGTGCTATTCTAGAATCATGGGTATGTGCGAGTGAGAGCGTGTCTGCAATTCAGAAAAAATCACCTAGCTCACTTGGGTCCTCTTTAGTTACCTTTGAGACTTCAGGTTTTTTTTTTTTTTATTAGTGAAGTGTTCCCTATTTTTTTAAAAAGAAAATGAAGGTTTCTACTATAATACCACTACCATAGTGCTTTTTAAAAATTTGCCTGTGCTTTCTTTTAAATTTATACTTTACATGTTGTATATGAAATGTCTTATGTTCTATATTTTCTCATTTTATTTTAACAGTCTCCTACATGTCTAAATGTATTATATATAATGTTTGTATGTATTATGTTAATGCCTTAGAGTTGCATCACTCTGCTTAATCATATTTTACATTACCTTCTTCTTTTTTTTATTTTTTTTTATTTTTAATTTATTTTTTTAATTTCAGAATATCATGGGGGTACAACACTTTGGCCATACACATTGCCCCTGTTCTGCCCGTGAGACTTCAGGTTTTAGAACAAGGTGGAGCAGAAAGAGCTACTCCTGAAGAATGAGATGTATACTTTCACATCTGGGACCAACCCACTGTGCATTCACTCCCTCTCTTTTGGCTTCAGTTTTATTATCTATAATGGGGAAAGGCTAGGCTAGCTGGTTGCTAACTCTGATATTTTATTATCTTAGTATTTTAGATACATCACCACGATTTTCTAGACATCCATGCAATATTTAAAATAGAGCAGGCCCAGTGGTCTTCAGATTAGGACAAGTTTACAGTGTCTATGTAGTAACTATCTGATAACCCTTTATTTAGTCAGAGAACAAAATGTTCATTGGGCGACTGTAACATGCCAGGCTCTGTAACAGAAGAGGGGAAAGAAATGATCAGGGTAAACAACACGTTTCTTTTCCTCATGTCAGTCATTCTAGAGTCCCTTCATCCTACCCTACAAAATCATCTGAACTACAAATACCCACTGCACTTCAAGTACACATTCATTTGGGAATTACCACAGTAGGATTTCATCCCTCTTTGTCTCAGTACATAGCTTTGACCCTGTTAAAATGTAAATAGCCCTGCAGAGGTTGAGGACAAGAAAACTCTTGACAACCATTTTCAGAATTCAGATTCCACATGACCAGTCTTGTCCAGTGAGTTGGGATGGGAGAAGGACCATATCTGCTGCAGTTATATCTATAATATAATTCTATTGATTGCCCAGACACATGGCTAGAATTCTTTTATGGCATTCAGGAAAGGGAACAGGCTTTGGAGTCGAAGAACCGGGGGTTTCAATTTTCACTCAGTCACTTAATAAACTCCTTCAGCCATAACCTCAGTGAGCTTCTCATTTGTTTTATGTGTCTTTTTGAATTGTTATAAATTGAATTCATTCAGAAAATATAGTTTAATGTCTACTATGTGCCAGACACTGTGCGAGACACTGAGGTTATAATGCCCTCCCAAGAGCTTACAGTTAAAGGGACAGAGAAGAAGTAAGCAAGCAAAAATAAATGCAAAATGGGTTAAGTGTTATGAGATAAGACAGCACGTTGCCACAAAGATTGGCAATAACCTAAGTAAGGGGCATGTGGTTGATGTAGCCATTATTACCACGCACACCCACATGCGTCTGGGTTTAGGCAGCAGGTGCGGTGGAGAGCAGATCCTGGATTAGGGATGAAAAGATCTGGGTTCCAATCCTGGCAGTGCTGATCAGGTGATAATAAAAATTATTTCTTTTTCTCTCCATAACTTGACATTATTATTGGTTTAATCCTCACAATCTGTGGAGTAGTCTTACTATTGACTCTATGTTACAGTTGAGGGAAAGCAAAAGAGGAGATTTAAGAGTGATGTGTCCCCTGGCCAAGGCCACACAGCTAACGAGTGGTGATGGCAGGATTAGAGACCAGCTCCGCCTGACACCAAAGCCTTGCTTTGGATGACCCCAAATAAGAAGATGGATGTGAAAATGCTTCACAAAGAAGTTCAGTTACTCTGCGGAGCAATTTTATTCTTATTCCTGGCTCTATTCTACATCTCTGCTTTTTTTTTCTATCGTCATTCTTTTAATTTTCTATCATGTATATCTTATATATCTTTAAAAAACATTTTTTTTTTTGTAGAGCACTATGTTGCTCAGGCTGGTCTCAAACTCCTGAGTTCAAGTGATCCTCCTGCCTCGGCCCCCCCAAAGTGTTAGGATCACCGGTGCGAGCAACTGCACCTGGCCTGTATTTTACGTATCTTTCAAAGCTGCTGGTTTAAACATTTTGGAGCAAAGAAGAATATAAAAATGACCAAGATTTTGCTGTACCTGTAAGTATGATACATTAGAAAGTGAATTAGTCATAGTTCTTTTGGTCACAAATGTCAGAAATGTCAATCCACTGCTACCAGAAGGACAGAAATCATAAATGCCCACTTTAGAAAGCCAATTAGCTTAAGGGTCAGAAGGATTGTGCTCTGATTTCTTTCTCAAGCTATGTGTCTTTTTATATAAAATGGATATCCCAGTGTCTTAATTTATATAATGGAAATATTAATAGCTGTTCTTCCATCATATAAATTACCTGTACAAGTTTCAGTGAGGCTCAAACTAAATATTGTATGTAAAAGAAATTATGTGAAATATAAAATGAATGAACCTTCTAATACGTGTAAAGTGAACCCTCAAGTGTGCTTTGAATCTCTCTATATTTAGTCATTTCTTGAACTCAATGAGAATAAGAAAAATAATTTTTCAATAGAAACCTCAGAACAGCAACATACTTTAATTTGTGGCAACTCATCCACGGTAATGTGGAGCTGCTACCCTTTTTAAAATCAGAATTATGACTTTAATAATTCTATTTGCAATAGTTCTAACAGAAACACAACTCACTTTTTCCAACAAAAACTGCTAAAACTTCAGAAGAAGATAAATTGCTAAAACTCCGAAAACTTAGGTGTTTAACTCCTAATGGAGACCAGCAAACTTGGTTTCTAAAACCTGCCCAGAAATGCTAAGTCCTTGAATCTATCCCTGAATCAAAGCCTAAAATCAAATTGTAATGGAGCGAATGAAGACCCTCGTCCCTTTGTTGATTGCTGAATGCCAGTTTAAGAGAATCTGAAAAACGCTTCGACAAATACTTTTACTTTCAATGAAACCAACACATTCTGCTGCCTGTGGAGATGCAGAGTAGAGCCAGGAATAAAGTAGCAAAACACTAGTGAAACACAAATGTTGTTTTAGTACTTTTCGGTGTTTTGAGATTTAAATATCACATCACGCTATTGTTCTCACTGACAGTTTGCTGAGGAAAGAGAATATATCAGAAGAAGGTGATTATTATTTAAAATGGAAAATTACATACGGGTGTTAGGAACACAGTATGGCTCAAGAAACAACGTGGAAGAGTTGGCAGGTTTTAGAGGACATTCCAGGCGACTTTTCATATTTGTTCTCATTGCCAAGTATCGTCACTGCTATCTGTAAAGAATCGCAGGAAATCCTACTATCCGTTCTTCTGAAGGCACTAAAGGGCACATATGTTTGAACCTGTGACCATCGCTTATCAATCTGATTGTGGTTGGCTAAAAAATAGTCCCCCCAAAGATGTCCTCATCCTAATCCCCAGAACCTGTGAATGTGTCACCTTACATGATCTAAAGGTATCAGTAACGGATGTGGCAGATTGGACGGATAGGAAGAAGGAGCCGCAAGCCAAGAATATAGTCCACCTCCAGCAGCTGAAAAAGCCAAGGAAACAGAATCTCCTCTGAAGCCTCCAGAAGGAATGCAGGCCTGGAGACACTTTGAGATTAGACTTCTGACCTCCAGCACACTAGGAGGAGAATATATTTGTGGTGCAGCCATAGGAAACTAATATAATGATATATAAAATGACCTAAATTCACCCACCATGGAGCATCCTTAGGGATCTCATAAAAAAAGAAATTGTACCATTTTACTTTCCTGAATCAAACCTTTCATTAACTTACCATTGTCCTCAGGATGAAGCCCATGACTGTTATCACAGGGGACATGCAATGCACGATAAAACTCTCTCCCGTACCTGCATCTCCAACCTCTGCTCAAACCACAGCCAGCTCCACAATCTCCAGTCGTCCCAGGCTCTCCACCACCATTCTCGCCATACTCTCTCAGTCTGTCTCAGGCGCTGTCTCTGTCTCTCCATCTCTGTCTCTCTGTTTCGGTCTCTAGTTCTTCCTCTGTCTTTCTGTGTCTCTATCTCTGTCTCTGTCTCTTTGTCTCTATTTCTGTCTCTCTTTTTATCTTTGTCTCTTGCTCTGTATCTCTCTCTCTGTTTCTCTCTCTATTTCTGTCTTTCTGTCTCTGTCTCTATCTCTGCCTGTCTCCCTTTCTCTTGTCTCTTTGTCTCTGTGTGTGTCTGTGTGTATCTCTCTCTCCCTCTCTCTGTCTAGGAGGGCCACCCTGGGTCAAGTTGGGGCCCCCTCTGTGTTCCCTTAGCACCCTGTACTTCCCTTTCATATAATGCATCTTATTCAATGTCTGTCTTCCCATTAAACTATAATCTCCATGACAAAGCAGGTGGTGTCTGACATATAGTATTTGCTCAGCAAATTGGGGGAGGAGTAAATTATTAATTTGACTATAACTCAGAACATTTTTAGAGCTATAAGTGACCTCCTAGTGACCAGTCTATCCACTCTCCTCTGTTTACAAATAAAGAATTGAAACTCCCAGTGGTGAAATAATTGGCTAATGTCTCACAGCTGGTTAATGAAAGAACTCTTTTCCGGCCCAGCAATTTTTCCATGTATCACACAACAGCTGGACGTTGCTTGTTGACAACTTATCCAAAAGGAGGTGAAAGGTTCTAGAAGGAAGAATGCAGTATGTCTAAAAACCCTTGCTTCACCTTTTGGCAACATTGACTTCCTGTTTTCAGGGAAATCATGCTACTTCAGCTCTGTCCCGTGAATTGTATAGCTAGGGAAACTTTTCTTTTTCTCATCATAATTATAATGCTTCATCTGGAAGAAATTATAAGAGAATATATGAACTGGCAGTTTTCAAACTGTGTTCCAAGGACCCCAGGCCTCCTCTGAGAGGCACCTCCTGTTCAGCAGAGGCAGCTCCTCTTTTATATGTTTTATGTATTAGTTTCCTTGTAAGCTTGCATTTGAAAACAAAGGCTCCACTGCTGAAATAATGTTCATAATCCACAAATTTAATACAATCCTCTAATTTTGTAAAGGAGAAAATTAAAGCCCAGGGAAAGGAAGCAATTTGCAAGAGAAAGGCAGAGCCAGGGTTCACACTGAGTTCTCCTGACTCTTCATGTCCTGACCGTGCACTTTTCTCTCCAGGAAGAATTCCTTCATATTATCACACACGCCGTGAAAATAAAGGCAAAAGAGGTGGGGGAAGATCTGGCTCTTGCTAATGTTCTACTGCCAGTGAAGCCAGTCTCTCGACCTTTCTCCACCCACGACCTCCACTTTCTTCACCGTTCCCTCTCTCCACTTGACTTATGCAGTGACCAGCTGCTCTCTGACCTCTCAGGAAAAGTTCTGTTCTCACGTGGTGAGAACAGCACTTCATCTTTTTCCTAGGAGTGCAGGGGGAGGGAAGGCAGATTACATTTGAAGCCTGAGCTCTCCCTCCGCAAAGAAAGTTGTTGCCTCTGGAAAAAAGGGCTTCAGACTTCAGTGAAGGTATTCTTTAACTGGAGGGAGGGGTAGGATAGCAGAAAAGTTTGTTTCCCAAAGCCCCAATACTACAATACATGTGGGGCCATCTGTTATAGCTATGAAAAAGTTAACCATAACAAAATAACCATAATGAGAGAGAACTTGGCTGGTTGAGTTGAACCCTCGCCCCCGCCACACATTCAAGTACAGACATATTTCTCCAAACACAAAGATTCCAGCTCAAAACCAAGAAAGGGAAATATTTGAGTACCAAAAAGAGAGAACTAAACATCAGAGCAGTAAGTGGGAGCTGAAGCCCTGTGGCTAGGGAGCTTGCTACACCAGAAGTAGACCTAATAACAGGCTACTGGGGCTTTAAGGGTTGTGGGCAGGGGTCCAGGCCACTGGTCCTGTGTACAATGTTGGAGGGGTGCTGGAATTGTCTTGACAGTCAAGAAGACCTGTGTCCACACAGGTGTGAGGTCTTTGTTCACATTGACCCCAAACCAAGAAATTACCATAAACACTGGTTCAATATGAATACCGCATAAGGCCTCAGCAGAGGCAGAGCTAAAACCACCTTGGAGGAACAACTCCACAAACCATAACAAAGCAGCCTCCCACAGCAAAAACCCCAGTGGAAAAGGAGCTCAAGACTCATAAATTACAAACCACACAAAGAAACAAACCACTAAGGGGAAGCGTCAGCAGAAACAACATATGGGGAAATTTGTACACCATGACCTATCTGCAACAAAATATTTTAAATTTCTTTTTTAGCAAAACGTCACAGCCATAGTTTTTAGTTGGAGAAGGTTGCTGTAATTGGATTGCAGAATCATGGACCATGCATCATGCAGAAAGGACCTCAATGAATTTTCTCATTTTACAGATGGGGAAACAGTGACTCAGAGAGGGGAAGTGATTCGTCTAAAGTCACCATTTAGGTTAGTGGCAGAATGAGGAAAAGAATCCAAGTCTCCAGATTCCTAACCCTGTGCTACTTTTTCTGTCCTGTGATGCCCTAATTTTCCAAGGTAAAAATTAAAAACCTAGCTTCAACAGAGGATAGAAGAAAAGAGGGACAGAAAGACCTACCCAGGACTAGGGAAAACCCAGAGCAAGGATCCTGGTTCTTATTAGCAGAGCTCCAATTTGGCTCTCTAATAATAGGAATTGTAAAAAAAAACACCTCTGTCTTGTATTTACATTTATGCTAACCTGTTCCTCTTTTGTAGTCTTCCCCTACTCGCCTCAGTCCTTCCCCTGACTGTCAGCATGATGGAAGTGTTATTACAACTGGGGCAAGCCAGGTTTTGTGATACTTCCTCCTTCCTTCCCAACCTTTGCCTCGCCCTGCTTATCGCCTATGTAGGATTAGGAGGAGGAACAGGCTGAGAATGGGCACCTTTAGGGCAGCCTCACCAGCTGCAGATACCTGGAAGGTTGGGCAGCAAGGTGGGTATGGAAGTGGCTATAGGTTCAGTCCTGCAGGGCCAGAGCCGTGAAGACCAGATCAGATGTAAATAAGGCAAAAGCTTTAGGCTGGGAGGAGCACTCCCACTGGGCTTTGTAATTGATTTGTTATGTAAGACACCAGGTTTATACCAACCCAAGTTCGCCAAGGATATAATTTCAGGCCAGAAAACCAAATTCTTTTACAATAAGAAATACAAATGGCATGCTCTAGACCCAGAGAAAGAGCTCAAAAATATTGAAGTATTGAAACAAAAACTCCATAATAATGTTGCCTGGGCCTGAGTATTCATTCCCAACCAGGCATGAACTGCTTTTCTAAGGAAATATTTGAGAAATGTTGTCAGATTTGTCAGCCTATTCACTTTTTTATTCATTCAGTATAAGCAAATATTGATTCAACATCTACTATGTACCAAACACTGTGCTATTGTCCAGGAATAGAATGATGAACCAAAGACACAGTCCCTGCCCTCAAGGAGCTTATGTTTACTAGCGGAGGGAGTCAAACAAAAAGTCAATTGAAATATAGAACAATAAATGCAAGAGTTGCTAATGGACCGTATAAGAGGGGCATTATGATATTATTTAATGCTGTACGTTAGGGTTAGGGTTAATGTTTTATTGAGAGGTGCAATCCCAGGGCAGCAAATGTGAGGGGGAGAGGGAGGAAAGGTAAGGAAGGAGAAGCAGCATAAGGGGGCGTATTACTGAGCCCACATCTCAGTGAAAAACATGGGCAGTTGTTTAATCATGCGAATGTCTCCAGACAGACCACATGTACCACCAGGGCTCAGGACAGTCCATTAGCAGGAGAAAGGAAGAGACAATTATCTGCCAGATCCCTCCTGTATCTCATCTCTAATTCATCAACGTCCCCTGCCCTGTGGAATGAAGGGCTCTGCACTTCTGGGTTGTGCAGCACCCCTGGCCAGCCACTGGAGGAGCCAGACGCCACAGGCAATGGCTCAGTGCTCTAGCAGAGTCCAGAAGTGATGGGAAGAAACAGAGTCTCCTTGAGGTCATTCCTATTTAGGGTCTCCAGATAAAATACAGGATGCCCAGTTAAATTTGAAGTTTAGGTAAACAAGGAATGATTATTTTTTTAGTGTAAGTATTCCCCAAAGATTGCACGGGATATGCTTAGACAAGAAACTATTCATTGTTTATCTGAAATTCAAATTGAATTGGGTGTTCTGTATTTATATTTGCTAAACTTAGCAACCCTACTCTTATTGTGCTTGAGTAGGAGCCACTGGGCAGGTGGAGACTATGCCAGAGCCCAGGCCCCTTCTTGTGAAAGGGGCAAGTGGTTTTGGAGGTGAGGAGATGAGTGACAACCAGGGCTCTCTGCAGAGGGAGTAGCCAAGGCTTGGGAAGCTACTGCTGCCGAGGGAACATAGGGGGCACGTAAATTGATTCAGCATAGGCCTGTAGATTCAGCAGAGGCTTCTTGGAAGAAATCATGTTTAAACTGAAATATGAAGGACAAGCAGGACTTAGCCTGGAGAATTTGGGAGAAGAGCCTATTCTTAATAAACAGCACACACTGCCCAGCCCCTGGTGGGTTCGTGTCAGGGTTGAGTAACCGCCTCCAGCTCCAAAGACAACTCTTCACTTGAGTTTACCTCTACAACCCTCCCTAGTCCATTGCTAAAATTTTCTCATGTTTTATGTAGCCCCCAACCTTGTAAATGTTTCATATTCATGTCAGGTTGAAATTGAGGAAAGCCCCAAAGTTCTCCCAGGAGACTGGTACACTCCTGCCTCACAGTTACCATGTTGGATGGGATTCTTTTGGGCTATATTGGAACTCTTCAGAAAAATGGCCCACATGGAAGATTGTGGAAATATTGAAACATTTTCTTCTTGCAGATTAACTGCTGCTTCTCCAACCCCGCCAGTTGCCCAGTCCACCCCCATCCCTGACTGGGAAACCACTGTATAGAGGTAGCCCCTGTTGTTTGTGCTTCACAGTTGAGGAGATGAAGGCTTAGGGAGACTCCGGAACTTGCACAGAGTCACATATGGAGCCAGAATGTCACCTATATTTCAACTCTGGAACCTCTATTTCACATCCATATTTATCAATCTAGCAGTTGAGGTATCTGAGTAACTAGCCAAAGCAGAACAAAGTCTAGGGACTGAATAGATGCATAACTCAGACTATGCTCTTGATCGAATGTTTAGATAACCAACAAACAGAAGAGACAATAAGAACACTTCAATAGAGGACCCGAAGCTCTCAATTCTACATAATTCTGTGATGGAAGAACCAGCTCACCTAACTTGCTTTTTTTTCCACTTTAATCTATTCCTGGTTATTTCGGGTAAAAAGAAAAATGGTGGTAATTTTTACTTTGCTTCAGCTTAAAGTCCATCAGTCCCACGTTAAAAGAGGGAACCATTGGCTATTAGATTGGTTTTATGTTACTTAATAATGAAACAAATATAGAAATATGGAATCTGTCATCAATTAACCCAGAGAGACCTAATGCAGCTCAATCACTTCTTTTGTTCAAATCTTCCTTAAAGAAAATGTCAGGAAAGATGTGGGGACTGAAAAATGGGGATGTAAGAGAAATTCCACTGTATTTCCAGTCCTGTTGCGTGCAAAGCTCTTCATGCTAAACTATTTCCAGCTGAAGGAGAATGCAAGAGACACTTTTCATATTAGTCATATTAGTCATTAGTCAAGAGACACTTCCATATTGTCATCAGGAAGCCTGAAGGCAGATGGGGAGGGGGACACAGGTTGGTCCTAACTGCTCAATCCTTGCTGAGCTTAGCTTTGAGGGAAGATGAAAAGGGAGGCCTGCGCCCCAGGCTCGCTCTGTCTCCTAGACTCTTAAAACAGCATTAAATTTGACATTGGCTACTCCAAAAATGTCAGACCTACAATGGATGTCTGACCAATATCAGATGCTTAATAAGTATTTATTTAAGGAATTGATGTAATAGGCTTCCATTAGAATGTCCTAGAATGTCCTCAGGGCTCAGTGGAAATCAAGGGTGTGACTGCTTAATGATATCTGCCATGACAAGGAATAGGCGAGTGGAATCCTAAAGGCCAAAAAGGCTGTCTTTGCCATATTGGGGTGCCCTTCTCCCTTAATTTTTTTAAAACTTTTTACTTTTTTTAGAGACAGAGTATCGCTGTGCTGCCCAGGCCTGGGCTCAAGCAGTCCTCTCGCCTCAGCGTCCCGGACAGCTGGAGCTGCAGGTGCCAGCTATCACGCCCAGCTCCTCTTTAGTGCAGTGGAAGTGCCACCATAAGTCACACACATTTGTCCTCCAAATCTAAATTTGCAAATGGCAAAGAGCAGAAAGGGATTAATTGATGAGGAGACAAAGGATCAGGGAATGTGGGAGGAGAGGAAGGAAAAGAGTGTTCATAGGGACTGGACAGATCCTCCAAACAAAAATTAAATAGAGAAATAAAAGACCTAAACAGGACTCTAGAACATTTGGGCCTAACAGATATCTACAGAACACTCCACCCAAATAACACTGAATATACATTCTTCTCATCAGCTCATGGAACTTTCTCTAAAATTGACCACATCCTAGGCCACAAAACAGATCTAAACAAATTCAAAAAAATAGAAATCATACCATGTATCTTTTCAGACCACAGCGGAATAAAATTAGATATCAATTCCAACAGAAACTCACATCTTCCTCCAAAAACTTGGAAACTAAACAATCTATTGATGAATGAGTATTGGGTCAAAGAGGAGATTCAAAATGAAATCAAAAGATTCTTCGAACTAAACGATAATGGGGACACAAGTTATCAAAATCTGTGGGATACAGCAAAAGCAGTCCTGAGAGGAAAATTTATCGCCCTAAATTCCCACATCCAAAAGACAGAAAAGTCACAAATCAGTAAACTAATGAATCATCTTAAGGAAATGGAAAAGGAAGAGCAAAGCAATCCTAAAACCAGCAGAAGAAAAGAAATAACCAAAATTAGAGCAGAATTAAATGAAATCGAGAACAAAAGAACAATACAGAAGATCAATGAAACGAAAAGCTGGTTCTTTGAAAAGATAAACAAAATAGACAGGCCACTTGCCAGGTTGACCAGAAGCAGAAAGGAAAGGACTCTAATAAGCTCAATTAGAAATGAAAAAGGAGAAGTCACAACTGATACCATGTAAATACAAAACATCATCTTTGAATACTACAAAATCTCTATGCCCACAAACACGAAAACGTGGAGGAAATGGACAAATTCTTAGAAACACACTACCTCCCTAGGCTCAACCAGGAAGAAACTGAATTTCTAAACAGACCAATATCAAGCACCGAAATTGAAGCAGTAATTAAAATCTACCCACAAAAAAAAGTCCCGGACCAGATGGGTTCACACCTGAATTCTACCAAGCCTACAAAGAAGAACTGGTGCCTATACTGCAGAAATTATTTGAAAATATCCAGAAGGATGGAATCCTCCCAAACTCATTCTACGAAGCCAATATCACCTTGATACCAAAGCCAGGAAAGGACACAACAAAAAAAGAAAACTACAGACCAATATCCCTTATGAATATAGATGCAAAAATTCTCAATAAAATCCTTGCAAACCGAATTCAAATGTACATCAAAAAAATAATCCATCATGATCAGGTGGGCTTCATTCCCGAGATGCAGGGATGGTTCAACGTACGCAAATCTATAAATGTAATCCACCATATAAATAAAAGCAAGAACAAAGATTATATGATCCTTTCAATAGATGCAGAAAAGGCTTTTGACAAAATCCAACACCCTTTTATGATAAGAACTCTTAACAATATAGGCATAGATGGCTCATTCCTAGAAACTATTAAAGCCATATACGATAAACCCACAGCCAATATCATACTGAATGGGGAAAAATTGAAGGCATTCCCCCTTAAAACTGGCACCAGACAAGGGTGTCCACTATCTCCACTTCTTTTCAACATAGTGCTGGAAGTCCTGGCCACAGCAATTAGACAAGACAGAGGAATCAGGGGCGTCCAGATAGGGGCAGAAGAGGTCAAACTTTCACTATTCGCAGACGATATGATATTATACATAGAAAACCCCAAAGATTCAACCAAGAGATTACTGGAATTGATAAATGAATTCAGCAAAGTCTCAGGATACAAAATTAATACACACAAATCCATAGCCTTCATATATGCTAATAACAATCAAGCCGAGAAACAAATTAAAGATGCTATACCTTTTGCAATAGCAACAAAGAAAATTAAATATTTAGGAATATATCTAACTAAGGAGATCAAAGACCTATATAGAGAGAATTATGAAACACTGAGAAAGGAAATTGCAGAGGATGTAAATAGATGGAAAACCTTACCATGCTCTTGGATAGGCAGAGTCAACATAGTAAAAATGGCTTTGCTACCTAAATTAATTTACAGAATCAATGCAATCCCTATCAAAATACCAACATCATTTTTTGCCGATCTAGAAAAAATAATTCTATGCTTCGTGTGGAACCAGAGAAGACCCCGTCTAGCCAAGCAATCTTAAGCAAAAAGAACAAATTGGGAGGCATCTGTCTACCAGACTTCAAACTATACTACAAGGCTATAGTAACCAAAACTGCATGGTATTGGCACAAGAACAGACATGTAGACCAATGGAACAGGACTGAGAACCCAAATATAAAACCAACCTCATACAGTCACCTGATCTTTGACAAATTCCAGAAAAACGTACACTGGGGAAAAGATTCCCTATTCAACAAATGGTGCTGGGAAAATTGGATGGCCATATGTAGAAGACTGAAAGTGGACCCACACCTCTCACCTCTCACAAAAATCAATTCACAATGGATAACAGATCTAAACCTAAGACATGAAACCATAAGAATTCTCGAAGAAAATGTTGGAAAAACTCTTATGGACATTGGCCTAGGCAAAGAATTTATGAAGAAGACCCCCAAAGCAATCACAGCAGCAACAAAAATAAATACATGGGACCTGATCAAATTGAAAAGCTTCTGCACAGCCAAGGAAACTATCACTAGAGTGAACAGACAACCTACAGAATGGGAGAAAATATTTGCATACTACACCTCTGATAAAGGGCTTATAACCAGAATCTATACAGAACTTAGGAAAATCAACAAGAAAAAATCAAACAACCCTATTAAAAAATGGGCAAAGGACATGAACAAAAACTTTTCCAAAGAAGACAGAATGATGGCCAGCAAACATATAAAAAAGTGCTCAACTTCTCTAATCATCAGGGAAATGCAAATCAAAACCACAATGAGATATCACTTAACTCCAGTGAGATTGGCTCATATCAAAAAATCCCCAAAAAACAAATGTTGGCGGGGATGTGGACAGGTAGGAACACTCATACACTGCTGGTGGAACTGCAAATTAGTACAACCTCTATGGAAAAGAATATGGAGATATCTCAAAGAATTAAAAGTAGAATTACCATTTGACCCAGCAATCCCACTACTGGGTATTTATCCAAAAGAAAAAAAGACATTTTATAATAAAGACATCTGCTCTCGAATGTTCATAGCAGCACAATTCACAATTGCAAAGTTGTGGAAACAACCCAGGTGCCCATCAATACACGAGTGGATCAATAAAATGTGGTATATGTATACCATGGAGTATTACTCAGCAATAAGGAACAATAGTGAATTAACACATCTGGTATTATCCTGGTCGGAGCTAGAACCCATCCTTCGAAGCGAAGTGTCACAGGATTGGAAAAACAAACATCACTGGTACTCACCATCAAACTGGTACTAACTGATGAACACTTACATCACACAGGGCAATAACATTCATCAGAGGGCGGGCGGGCGGGAGGGGGGTGGAAGGGATGGGAAAAACTCTCACTGAATGGATGTGGGGAGCACAGTTTGGGAGACGACCACGATTGTGGCTCTGACACGGGCAGAACAGGGGCAATGTGTATGGCCAAAATGTTGTACCCCCAAGATATTCTGAAATTAAAAAAATAAATAAAAAAAAAATAAAATAAAAAAAAAAAAAAAAAAAAAAAAAAAAAAAAAGAGTGTTCATAGGGAAGAGAAATCACATGGCTTAGGATTCCAGATTGTGGCCTGGCTTTTAAGGGGAATGTGCAGAATTTCACATGGGCCTTCTGTTTTTACCCCCCGCTCCCCGATTAAAAAGAATCCTGAAACCGCCACGTTCTTATTTTTGTGGTCAGTACCCAAACAATCCCGGTGGGAAGAACAGCCTCTGGGGGGAAGGAGCTGACATAACAATTCTTCAGACAGTTAGGAATCACTGTTCAGAAAAGAAAATAATTGTCACTTTGTTCAACAATACCTTCTAGAGTTTCTGGAACAAAATTTATTCCAGAATCCATGAAAGTCATAGTTCTCTGATCTGTTTAACGATTATCTGAGGGTCAGTTTTCAGACTGGTCTCCTGAATTCCTGCTAAAAATAAGAAAGGGACTGGTCCCAGCAAATGCAAACAGACTTTCCTCCCGATTTTAGACCGCAGGTGAAATGCAGAAGTAGGAAACACCTGGATTGGTTCCAAGCCCACAAAGAACTGAGTCTTAGACATGAGTCACGGTTTGGCTTTGTGTGAGATGGTGTCAGAAGGTTGCACATGTTCAAAAGGAGAAAGAAAGCAGACATGGGACTTCCCTCTTGCCTCTTTTTAGAGGAAGTGAAACTGCTCTTCGGCCATGCAGATGCATATCTTTTGTGGAGGGGTTGCCTCTGTTTTTTAGAGACCAAAGTTCAGTTTTTACCACAGGCCCTTACTCCTCCTGTGAGTGTGGCCATCTGGGGGGGTTTATGCAATGGCATATGTATTTCAGTACAAGAAAAAGCAGAGGAAATTGCTGGTGAACAGAGTAAAACAGGAAAGGTGTGGGTGAAATGCACTGGTCAAACTCTTGTCACCACTTCCGCACACCTGACCACTAAGAGCAGCTCTTCCTGCTCCTGGCATGCAAATTTAACTGAAGCCGAAATTCCCATCACTTGTGCTTCTCCTTTCATTGTTTTCCCAGTTGAAAAGAAAACTTCCTGGAGCACAGAAATCACAGAGTCCATGGGCTTTGGATCATTTCAGGCATATGAAAATTCCAGAAATAATTCGTTTCTTTTGTTTTTTAAATGTGTATTTGTTGGTTATTTTCCTGAGTACAAAAGTGATGATCACCCAGTATCTCTCGTCGTTTGGTACTTAGTGGGTTCTGAATAAAAGTTTCTGAAAAGAGGATACATGTGCTCATTGTTGAAAGCTCAAAAAACACAGGCAAGTTAGAGGAAAAATTAAAATAATTCAGAAGACCTACCAACCAGATATAGTTACTGTCAAGGGGTCAGTAGATATCCTTCTACTTATGTATATTTGTATATAGTTGGGGTGATGCTGAATGTATATCATGCTTTTCTTCACAATATGATGGCATAAGAATTTCTCATGTTATTAAAATCGTTTGAAATAATTGTGATGGCTATAAAATATTTTGTCATATGCATACATTATAATTTCACTCTTGTTGGCCGTTTTAGCTATTTTCATTTTTGTCTGTGATAAAAATTAGGAGGAAGACTATATCAAATAAAAAAAAAAAAGACAACGACTGGATGTTTAGAGATATAGGAACACCTGAATATAGAATTGTCTATATTAACCTTGTTTATATTCTCATTTCAGGAGAGTGAGGTCTCAACAGTGAGGTCTCTGTAAAGAGAAAATAGAGAGTAAAAAATTGTCAGCATGTCTCCAAAACAGTGCAAGTGAGAGAGTATTCTAATTCTGATGAAGCATCCTTGAAATAGTTTGAAGAGCAATGTGCAGATATTTCAACAGGCTTATTGGAAGGACTCAAGGACATTCAACTCTAATTTTTCTAATTCTGGGGTCACTCTGCTAAGACATAAATTTATAACTAACTGATTTATAAATTACCTAGAACATTCTGTGCAAAGGTTTGGTTCTGTAGCCAAATATAGATTGGACCCTGGTTCATAAATTAATCCCTCTTGGGTGGATGATGTGCAGTTCCCCAAAGCATGAAAACCGTGGCATGAATAGACCCAGAATATGGTATTTCTGGACTTAAAGAACACCATCAGGTTTTAATAATCACTAGTGAAGCTTAGCCTGGGAAGCTAGGCAACTGACCTTATTCTTCCTAAAAACACTTTTCAGTTGCATCAGTGATAATCCGATGTAAGTCAATTCCTCAGAACCTTCTTTCCAGCATGTATACAGGTGGCAGTGTAGTGATACCTGTCAACTGAAACATGACTTTTTCAGTCTCAGAACTACATCTGGTTCACGATATGATTTTGGGAAGCATGAGGGTACAATGGGGAGCTTCAGTAATTCCTCTGGATTCCCTGGCTACCACTAAATGTACTAAGACACAGCCTAATCATCCCAAAGAATTAACAGAGCTGGGCTTCAATCAATCCTGGTACTAGATCAATGGACCTGGAAACATTGCTCTAAATCATGGGATCTAATAGAGCTGGCATCAACATATAAAAGGAAATTCATGAAATTATGTTCTCCTAATGATATAAAAAATGAATTGTTGCTTTAAAAAAAATAAGGAATGAAGAACCGCATTCTTTTTTTATGTGCCTATACTGATTACATGCACTTAGCAATGGAATGAAAAATTAAAGGTATAACAATAGGTACTAACTTATTGCAAAATGCATAAACACAGAGGACATATAAACGTATATACGCATGCACATATATTCCTTGGCCACTGTCTGCTTTTGATAAATCAAAATCTAGATTATAGTTTGGATTTTGTCTTTGCTTGAACATTTCTATCTGAAAGGAAACAACAACACAGTGTGGGGGCCCCTCACCCTCGCTCTGAATGTTTAGGACAATGCAGACTGAGGTTTCCCAGCTTATACAGCAAACTGAATCCTCTTCAGGCCCCTTCAGCTCTGCTTCAGAAAATTCCATCTTCAAAGACAGGACTATTAGGCCTTATAACAATGAAGCCCCACAGGATGTACGTCCAGGGTTTTCACTCCTTCTGTGGGAACAGCCTCCACCACCCTCAGATGACTGGGAAACTGGGGACTGGCCTTGACCTGCCACTAGTGTGGCTATGGTAGAGGCAGAGTGTCTCAGAAAGGGTGATATTGCCATTTACCTGTGCATTTCCAGTAAAAGGATACTGGTATTGGAGTTTTAGGAGAGAGCAGTCAGTGAAAATTTAAAACATCATGTCATGTCCAAGAGAGTGAACAAAAAGCAAAATCAAAACTTTCTAGTGGAGGATGTGAGGGTACAGGGTCACACTTTTTCTGAGGACCCACCACTGCTTCAGAGTGACCAGCTGGGGGTGGGGGGAAGTTAGGGTAGTTAACTGTCAAGCATATAGAGCTGTGTTTGCATATCTAGTACGGCATAATTTTTTCAAAGTCCCAATGGACCTTAGTATTCTAACCAATTCTCATTTCCCTATTTTGCAATTAGATTAGCCTAAAGAGAAACTGGTAACTTTTGGAGAACTGCTTAATTTACTGTTTCAGCAACTGCTTTCTTTCCCATCTGTTCAGTTTGCACCAAGCTCACCAGCAGCTGGTGCAACCATAGGGCTGGTGTGTGTGGCTGGGGCTGTCTGAGCCATGAACAGCTTCAGGACTGCCATCCTCTTCTGGGCAGTGGCAGCGTGGGCTAAAGCAGGCAAGCCTCTGGGAGAGACAGACGAGGTTGGATTTCAAAAATGCAAGAATGCCTTGAAACTACCTGTCCTGGAAGTCCTACCTGGAGGGGGCTGGGATAATCTGCGGAATATGGACATGGGACAGGTAATGAACTTGACCTACACCAACTGCAGGACCACAGAGGATGGACAGTACATCATCCCCGACGAAATCTACACCATTCCCCAGAAACAGAGCAACCTGGAGATGAACTCAGAAATCCTGGAATCTTGGGTAAATTACCAGAGCAGCACCTCCTACTCCATCAACATGGAGCTCTCCCTTTTTTCCAAAGTCAATGGCAAGTTCTCCTCTGAGTTCCAGAGGATAAAGACCCTTCAAGTGAAGGATCAAGCTATAACTACCCGAGTTCAGGTAAGAAACCTGGTATACACGGCCAAAATCAACCCAGCTTCAGAACTAAGCTGGAGGTTTAAGAAGGAGCTCATGGACATCTCTGACCGCCTAGAGAACAACCAGACAAAGATGGCCACCTACCTGGCAGAACTCCTGGTCCTCAATTATGGCACCCATGTCATCACCAGCGTGGACGCCGGGGCAGCTCTTATTCAGGAGGACCACATCAGGGCCTCCTTCCTCCAGGACAGCCAGAGCAGCCACAGTGCCGTGACTGCATCTGCTGGAGTTGCCTTCCAAAACATCGTGAACTTCAAATTTGAGGAGAACTACACCTCGCAGAATGCCTTCATCAAGGGCTACCTCTCAAACCGAACCAACTCCAGGGTGCAGAGCATTGGAGGGGTTCCTTTTTACCCAGGCATCACCCTCCAGGCCTGGCAGCAGGGCATTGCCAACCACCTGGTGGCAGTGGACCGTGTGGGCCTGCCACTGCATTTCTTCATCAACCCCGACATGCTGCCTGCCTTGCCGGGCCCCTTGGTGAAGAAGCTGTCCAAGACGGTGGAAACTGCTGTGAGACGCTATTACACGTTCAACACCTACCCTGGCTGCACAGATCTCAATTCGCCCAACTTCAATTTTCAGGCCAATACTGATGATGCCTCCTGCGAGGGGAAAATGACCAACTTCTCCTTTGGTGGGGTTTATCAGGAATGTACCCAGCTCTCAGGGAATGAGCATGTCCTCCTCTGCCAACACTTGCAGCAGAAGAATCCACTCACTGGCGATTTCTCCTGCCCCTCTGGCTATTCCCCAGTGCACCTGATGTCCCAGATCCATGAGGAGGGGTATAACCACCTGGACTGTCAACGGAAGTGCACGCTCCTCGTCTTCTGCAAGACAGTGTGTGAAGATGTGTTCCGGGTGGCAAAGGCTGAATTTAGGGCCTTTTGGTGTGTGGCCAGTGGCCAAGTACCTGAAAACTCAGGACTACTTTTTGGGGGCCTCTTCAGCAGTAAGAGCATAAACCCCATGACAAATGCACAGTCATGCCCAGCTGGCTACTTTCCACTGAGACTCTTTGAAAACCTCCAGGTATGTGCTTCTCAGGACTATGAGTTGGGAAACAGGTTTTCGGTCCCCTTTGGCGGGTTCTTCAGCTGCACAGTTGGGAATCCCTTGGTGGATTCTGCCACGTCCAGAGATTTAGGGGCACCCTCTCTGAAAAAGTGCCCCGGGGGCTTCAGCCAACACCTGGCCCTCATCAGCGATGGATGCCAAGTGTCCTATTGCGTCAAGGCCGGGCTCTTTACAGGCGGGTCCCTGCCCCCTGCCAGGCTCCCGCCTTACACGCAGCCACCCCTCATGAGCCAGGCTGCCACCAACACTGTCATAGTGACCAGTTCTGAGGGTGCAAGATCCTGGATTAAAGACCCCCAAACCCACCAGTGGAGGCTGGGAGAGCCGTTAGAGCTGCGCAGGGCCATGAAGGTTGTCCATGGGGACGGGGGTCTGTCAGGAGGAGCGGCGGCTGGGGTCACAGTGGGGGTCACCACCATTCTGGCTGCTGTCATTGCCCTGGCCATCTACGGCACACGGAAGTTCAAGAAGAAGGGATACCAGGAAATTGAGGATGAGAGGCAGAGTTTGGCTCCAAGCACAGCAGCGACCGGAGACGCCCCTGACAGAGAGCAGGAGCAGAGTCCGGCTTAAATCTCTCCTGGGAAATGGTTTCATCTCTAGCCAGAGTGGTCATCTCTGACCACTTTTGCCTTCCTAAGTATTGAAGTGGCAAGTGCAACAAATAGCAGGTATAACTTTGTGACTTCTTGCCTAGGTCTCTGGGCCAGGAAATTTATATTGCTACATGGACAGGCTGGGGGTGGGGGGAGGCAGCAGTTGTGACTCTTGAAAGCAAAAGCCATCCTGGGGACTAAAATGCGAGCAGGGGTGTACTTTCCCTACGTGTATTGCTAATTGTCTTCACTGAAATGCACTTGTGTACAAAGAGAGGAGGGAGGATGTTGACATTTGAATTTGGAAACTCTGCATTTAATCTGAAGTCCGCAGTGGTTCCCAACTTGTGAGCTGTAAGAATTTCTGCCTTTAAGCATTACCCTCCCTCTAATTTGTTTTTTAAAAAGCTGTCTGGATTTCACGCTCCTAGAGGCTGATAGAGCCCTGAAAAGACACAGGAAGCCCGGCTTGGCCACTGCTTTTTAGCTCTGAGGCTTGCATGTGGACAGTCTGTGTCATCTCTGGGCCATCTTAACAGCATCTGAAAAGAAAGACAGAGCCCGTGCCAACTCCGCTTTTTCCAACTGCTCCACAATGAAGACTTAGGCCAGACCACTTTTAGACTTCTGCTTAGTGTCAACAAATCCCCAGAAAATATTTTAACTTACAAACTTCTATTAGGAGGGCAAAGGGGAAGGGGTGGTTTGGAGACAAGGGGTAAGTAAAGAAAGGTAAAAACTGGAGAAGACAGTCTGGTGTTCAAGGGAAATTGGAATTCTTACCCACAACCAACCACTTGATTTCTTCCTCTTAGCTCATCATAAATTGGGCACCAAAAGGAGCTGTAGATTTGGATAGACCAAGCATTACAGTTTCATGTTCTATGTTACCAAAGTACAACCCCTTCCTCTTCCATGAATGGTCCCTACGCTTCCTATCCTCCTGTTACAGGCACATACACACACACACACACACACACACACACACAAACACATACCGCATTCCAAGAAGTCTGCATTGTTCTGGGGGCAAAAAAAGTAAGAAGTCAAAGTAAGCCCACACCTAAGCATTACTTCCTCCCTAAAATCAAAACAGAGTAGAAAGCACCAATTATGCACTGTACTTTTTTTTTTTCCTGACAGAGAGGGGGCTGACATGATCAAATCCATGTTTTTAAATGAGCTGAAAAAGGCATCCAGCACCACTTGTGACACATTAATTTCAGTTCCAGGCTGACAGCCGTGGAGCATCTAGCAGGATGCATGATTGTCAGCTGGCAATATCTGGAGCTTTGCTCAGTTTTAATACCAATCTCACCTAATTATCTCAACACTAATGTTCCTCCACAACATTTAAAAAAATTATATATTTATTCACAAATCAAATGTCCTTAGTGAGTTATCTCCTATAAAGGATAATATGTTCTTTCCTTTGTTCACAATCAAGAGCTTGGACTGAGAATAGGCCCCTCATCTAAGGAGCTTGCAGCGTCCCAGCCTGTGGAAGATGGGAACAAGGATACTCATTCATTTCCAAATGAGATACAGAGAAGTTATTAACAGAATTTGCGCTCTGCTCTCCTGACTGCCCAGCCAGGGACATGGATCTCTACAACCTTCTCACTTAACCTGCCTCTTAAGCATTAAAATGTTCTCCTAAACTTCTCAGTGTTTTGTGGGTTTTGGGTGTTTTGTACGTTTCAGCCAAGCTAACCACTTTTCCGCAGATACTGACTCTCCTATTAATTCTTTGAAGATGAGTGAGTCAGAAAGGCAAAGTATAGCCAAAGGTTTCCAGGTTTTTAATGCACTAACTGCTCATTGAAATCAAAAGTTCTTTACAAACTCACATTTCTACTAATAAGACTGCACATAAATATGCATTAAAATATGTACTAAGGAACACTGTCCAACTGCTCATCCATATGAAATCAGAACGTGGGAGTTTGCAGGTCACATTCATGAAGGCATTTTACAAAATCAGAACCCTGATGGAAGCGCTCATAGGTTTTGCTTTTCAAGTCCTAGTTTCCTCACTAGTAATCGTAGGCTGGGCTCTACGGAAAGAATGATCCTGGCTTCCAAGGAAACCATACTCCTTGGACTATCAGAAGTAGAGACAGATGTGAGTAACAAAGGTGGCTCTGCATTTGCATTTTACTTATGTGTTCTCGTCAGTATTGGGATGATTAATACTAAACATTTATCTGAAAAACAACAGCCCGTAAACGATTGAAACCTATACTATATTGTAGTCAGGTGAAGGGATCTTAAAGAAGTGAACAGTCATGATTTTAAAGATGGTTTTTCTCCCACAAGTTCACTTACTCATATCCCCAACCATGTGGTCTGTTCCTTTAGGGGAACAAAGAGTCCAACCAGGTCAAATGTGTGGGTGGAAAAGATGTGAAAATTTAAAAAAAATTAAAAAATTAAAAAACAGAGAAAAGGGACTTTCCCCCCACCCAGTGGAAGGGCTTGTGGTTGCTTACAGACTCGGGGAGGTAGCCCAAATGCCTCACAGATAGGTGCCCTAGTCTACAAAAAGCAGAAGGTCAACAACAGCAACAATTTGTGGTTGTTCATTTGCCATTTATTGTTCTGCACATACACCTCATGAGCACCAGGTGGCGATGTCCTCTCACAGAGCAACACCAAGGACTTCAAAACACACCAGTTACAGACGGAACAGTTTAGGTAGGACATTCACCTGCCCTCTCCCAGAACCCCCCCACCCCCACTAAGATGCCGCTGACCACAGACAAGGAAAGGGGGCAGGGGTCTTTTCTTGTACCACACGGGCCTTCCCCCAATCCTCTCATGCACACCACAGTGCAATACCAGGACAAGTACTTTTGACCAAGTATAAAACCACAGAGAAGTTAAAATTTTACAAAAAAGGGAAAAGAATGAAAACACAAAGGCACACGCAACCACATGGACACAATTAACCTTCGAAGGGTGAACATTCGACAAGGTTTGTCTCCAATCCCATTTGCCACCCTTGGAGACTCAAGAAGGGAAAAACGAGGCTGCTGGTGCTAAGACCATGAAAGGAAAGACATGGGGGTCCCCTTCCTGGGCCAGGGGGGCACAGCAGGCCTTCTGGTGGGAAAACACCCTGTGACAAAGTAGTGGATGCACAGGGCTCTGCTGGCAGGGTTCTCGCTGAAACCGAGACTGTACCTTTCTAGGTTGGCACAGAGAAAGGGCAAAGGAATGCCCTCTGCCTTGCCTGGCACAGTGTTGGAAAAGAAATTCAAGATCCCTTCTGCCCAGGGAGTCCTACGAGAAGAACGGCACAGGATGAGGTAGCCCCTAGAGCGGAGGGGAAGAGAATGAGGCCAAGACACTATCAAAATCCTAGCGGGGAAGACTTGAAGGTATGAAGACTACCTCTCCAAGTGGTATTGCCACTGGTATGCTGGCTTGGGTCCTCTTCCCTCTGCTCTTGGTGCCCCCAGCCCCCCATGTCTTTTTCTGCCTGATGCAGGGAAACCCAGCTCTCCCCGCTGCCTGATTACGTTGACAAAGTCTGTCTTCTTTTCTTCCCCACCTCCTGCTGCCTCACTATGTTTTTCTACCCAAGGACTCTATTTCCTCATCCCCGTGGCTGAGAAGCACAGCAGATACTTGATGAGGTGCTGAAGGCAGAGATAGTACTAAGCCCACCGTGAGGCGCCCCAGTGATCTCTGCTATGTGCTCACCTGGCCAAGGGCGTGGGCGTGGCATTAAACACTGCAGGGATGTCTCTTCCATTTAGTTCAGGTGTTTCCTCCCCAACTGTGGCAGGAAATAGCCCCTCCGTGCAGTGAACTCAGGGCCAGTCCCCTGCTCTGCTGGTGAGATCAGATGGCTGCCGCCGGGCGGGGCGCAGAGGGCAGAACAGCCCCTCCCATCAGAGCTCCCTCTGGTGGAGAAGACTAATGTCCCTGTGGCCAGCTGGAAAGCCAGGAAAGGCTCAGCACCAGCACGTCCAAGGAACTGGGTGACATCAGGTGACTCCACTGGCCACGCCGACATCAAAATGGCTGTAGGCCCAATGGCAAGCAGCTACGGAACTGGCTCTCTTGAAAGCTTGGCCTCCGGGTCTAACCTAAGTACCATTTTTGAACATTCTTTTGTTTTGATTTTTCTAGCATCAAAAACCTTCCAAATATAATGAAATATATATGCATATATATACGTCAAACCCCCAAAACATGAGGTATATAAATTCAAATTAGTATCCAGAGGAACTTCCCCCAAACACATAGTTCAAAGAACCCACTTTCAAAGGGGGAATTGGGTTTCCCTTCTGGATCCTCTCTTCTCTCCTCCCCGACCCCCAATTCATTCCTTAATGGGAGCCAAAGGCAAGAGGAATGTTGGGGAGGAGATAGACAGCGTCTGGGGACACAACCCAGAAGCAGGTTGGACCAGACCACAATGTGGTCCTGACCCCGTTAGGAAGGGGCTGCAGAGGCTCCCTCTGCACTGAGTCAATCTGTGACAGAGGAGGGGATGAAAGGCCCAGTGTCACCTCTGATTAGCAAATCTGCACGGAGACAGATTGAAGCCCTCACAGAAACAAGCCTGGATGGAGATTGGCTCTGATCCAATCTTGAAAAGAAACTAAAAAGGGGTCAATCCAGCCCTCCCCTCCTCCATCTTCCCAGGCACAGTTCTGTCTCCATCAGGGTCTCAGAGCCTACGTTTCCTGCAGGATAGGTTAGCAAAGGGTGAGGAAAGTCAAAGGACCACAGCCTGGCTGTTTGATCCCCATCAGATCCGGGGTTTGGCATCTTGCAAAACAGAGTGCAGGGACACGATGGGCTGCTCCACCAACCTGGCCTCACGATGCCCACATGCCCACATGCACATACACAGATGGCACAGAGCCCAGCGTGGGCTCTGCTCACAGTGACTTGATGAAACTCATGGAATCTTTGAGCTGGTCTAGGATGAGTTGGGAAGAAGGCTATGGGCCTCTCTCCCTGAGGACAGTTCAGATGCTCGGTGGGATGCAGGCTCTGGTTTGATCAGAGAGGGGCTAGAAACAGCATCATGGGATGCCACCCCAGAGAGGAATCCCAGAGTCCATACATCCACACAGAGAGAACCAGATGCCTCTTTGGACAGGTCAAAGGTGTGAGGAGGAAGGGAGGGACCAGAGAAGCCAAGGACTATGACCAGAGCTGGATGTGCTCCCAGAGGCCTTTGCCTCTCTGGCCCTCTTGGCAAGAAGTGCCTCCTTGCTCTACACCGGGGCATCCAGTGTCTCATGTCACAGCAATTTAGCGGTTCACCCCTTTGCCCCCCCAACCTTGCACAGTGAGAGCTCCCTGCCTCCAGTGGAGGACAGAATAGCGGAAACTCCACTCTCGAAGCAGAGTGGAAGCAGCAAGAAGCCAGCTGAGGCAAGCGAGTTTGGCTTCACCAGGCTGGGGTACAGAGTGCCCATGCACTGGCCATACCCCAAGTGTGCCACCTGTGCCCCTACCTGGGAGGTGGGGCCGGGGAGGGGATCCTTGCCTGCCCAGCACCTAAAACTCCATGGGAACAGACCCAGGATGGCTCTCATCCCATGGCCCCTTTGTGTTGGATGAGGTTTATGAATGATGTCCCCTTATTCAACCTGGCTCCCCTGAGGCTGGGAGGGAAGGGTATGGACGCAGGGCAGGAGGGGAGCCAGGAGTGCACCGCACTGACTTCTATCTTGACTCCCCACTTCCTGTCCTGCGGTGCCACGGCTCCCCCTACCAAAAAGCCCCTCTAGCCTCAGTCCTTCTCCTGGGCAGTGCTGTCCTCAGAGATGCCCTGGGCAGCCAGTTCGGCCAGCACATTATCCAGGTAATTGGCATCTGGGTAGCCGTGGCCAGTGAGATTAGAGCCAAACTCCGTCTTGTGGTGGACCTCATTCCAGATGACGGTGTCTGACTCGCCCGTGGTGCTGGAGGTACCGATGGCAAAGATGAGGCGGCGATCCCAGGCCACAAGCAGCAGCTTCAGAACCTGGGGGAAGAAAGGCCAGAGACCCGAGGCAGACATTCAGTGCTGGTCAGACTATCCCGTGGGTGCTACTGAGTCCTCTGCAGGGTCCCACCCCTCCCTGCATCATGATGCCCAAGCAGCCCAGTGGAAGAGAAGGAGATTTGGAGTGAGGGAGCTATAGGTCGAGTCCTGGCTCTGTCACTGAATGACCGTGTGACCTTGGATAAGTTGTAGCACCTCTCTGAGCTTATTTATAAAATGGCAATGGTACAATCTGCCTCTAAAGGTTGTGAACATCTTATGGGGCACTACACGAAAAACATTTTCATACTAGTGCCTAGAACGCACTACTCAATAAATGTTAGCTACCCCAACATAATAGCTGTGTTTTGAAAGACAGGATCAAGGAATTGAAGGTGCTTATGATCTGAGAACTTCGGAAGCTCTGCCCATCACCACCTCAATGTGGTATTAATTTACCCAAAGCTAACGTTATGGAATAATTCTCTAATGACATCGTGAAGCATTTTGACTTCTTCCAGGTAAGGAAACTGAGGCCCAAAGAACAGTTGGGGCTTGCAAATGTTCCAATTCAGCTAAATTAAAAAAAAAAAAAAAAACTTTGTTGAGCAAAACTAATGCTTAGTGCCCTGTTCCAGGCCTTGGTCACAGTAGTGTCCAGCATGAAGAAGGCACCTGATAAAAATGTCTTGGATTGAACTATTGTAAACATGGTATGGGTTGGAGGTGGGGAAATCATAACAACAGTAGTAATAGCAATAGAAGATATTAAAGATATAAGCTACCATTTCTTGAGTGTTTACTTACTAAGCGCCAGGCATTGGGTCATATGATGGTTACAGTAATCGGATGAGACAGGTTCAGTCATGCACCACACAACAACATTTCAGTCAACGCCAGGGCTGCATATATGATGGTAGTCCCATAAGATTATAATGGAGCTAAAAAATTCCTATTGCCTAATATTTACTACACCATACATTTTATCATTAGAGTTTACTCCTTTTACTTACAAAAAAAAAAAATTAACTGTAAAACAGTCTCAGGCAGTTCTTTCAGAAGGTATTCCAGAAGAGGGCATTGTTATCACAAGAGATGACAGCTCCATATGTGTGTTATTGCTCCTGAAGACCTTTCAGTGGGACAAGATGTGGAGGTGGAAGACAGTGATATTGATTACCCTGACCCTGTGTAGCCTAGGCTAATGTGTATGTTTGTGTGTTTGTTTTTAACAAAAAAGTTTCAAAAGTAAAAAAAAAAGTTTAAATATTAAAAAACTTACAGATTAAGGATATAAAGAAAGAAAATATTTTTGTACAGCTGTACAATGTGTGTTTTATGCTGTGTTGGAGTTAGACAAGAGTCAAAAAGTTAAAAAAAGGTTTATAAAGTGTAAAAGTTACAGTGAGCTAAGATTAATTTATTATTGAAGAAAGAATAGTATTTTTGTACAAATTTAGTGTAGCCTAAGTGTACAGTGTGTATAGAGTCTACAGTAGTGTACAGTGATGTCCCAGGTCTTCACATTCACTCACTACTCACTCACTGACTCACCCAGAGAAACTTCCATTCCTGTAGGCTCCATTCATGGTAAGTGCCCTATACAGGTGTACCATTTTTTATACCATATTTTTACGGAAATTTTCTATGTTTAGATATACAAATATTTATCATTGTGCTACAATTGCCTACAGTATTCAGTACAGTAACATTCTGTACAGGTTTGTAGCCTAGGAGCAATAGGCTATACCATATAGCCTAGGTGCATAGGAAGCTATACCACCTAGGTTTGTATAAGTACGCTCTACAATGCTTGCACGACGGCATCACCCAATGACACATTTCTCAGAACATAACCCCATCATTAAGCAATGCAGAACTATACTTGCATTATCCCATTTTTGCAGACAAGGGAACAGAGGCTCAAAAGATAAAGCCTTGGTCTTAGAGCTAGTAAGACCACTGGCTGGTGGGTGGGGTGGGGTTTGACTTCAGAACTGCCTGACTCCCACAGCCCATAATCTGAATCATCACTCTGATGATATCAGTGTTGACTCTTAGATGGGGATCAGTATAGATTTCGTGGAGGAGGCTGCTTCTGAGCTGAGTCTCGAAGGAAGAGGACGATTTGAGGCATATCAATAGAGAAGCATGTGCAAATATAATAAACAAATATAAGCCCAAGGCATGGATAATTACAACAATAGTTGCCACTACACTGTGCATTTTACAAATGGTATTTTTGTTTGATTCCTCCAACATCCTGTCCACTATTTTGTAGATCAGGCACCTGAGTCTTAAAGACATGAAGCGTTATGCCAGTTCCCACTGCCAGTAAATGGCAATACTAAGACCCAAACCCAGGCTTGTCTGGCTCCAAAGCCCATGCTCTTACTATACCTCACTCTGCAACAAAGCCCAAGCTTAGGGTCCTGCCACAGCAGATGAGAAGGATAAGGGTGGGGAATTAGTGAGGGGAGAAGATTTAAACCCACACTGTAGTAGGTTTACTACAAGCTGACAAAACTGCACTTTGTGAAGAAGAAAGGGAAAGCCATTGAAATAATTTTTTGTCGTTTGTTTACTCGATTTCTCTTAAACAAAAGCTCTGGATGCTAAAAACTGTGCTTTGGGATAACTAACCTGGTGGCAGGTAAAAGATGAAGAAGCATTAACTATGTTGGTGGTAGCAGGATTAGAAAAGGAGCCGAGTGGTTGGCAGGCAGGGGGTGCAGGGAGGAAGGAGCTGAGTAGGTGCAGGGGATAAGAGTGACAGTCCAGGAAGGCTAATTGGACACATCTGGGTCCCTGGATTCTGAGTAGGTCAATAACATAAAGAGGGAGGCCTGGAAGAAGAGCAGCTCTTGGCAACAGGATTCCAGTTTTAGCAGCAGGACTTTACAGTGATGACATGTAGCCAAGTTGGGATGCAGGTGCAGGGTGCCTGAACAAACAGGTATTGGGCTGGTCTGACTCCTAATCTGGGGACACCGCACTGGCACATCTTCACATGTGGTTGATTCTAGCATTGTTCCAACTACCTGCTTCCTCTCTGTAGCAAGAGACCACATCCACACCCTTTGCCCTGAGACCTCAGGTGCCTTCCTGTAGGCAGGTCCCTATCCTACCCCTCATCTGGTTTTCCCATGACTTCTTGGGCCTTGTGAAATGTGAGTGGAAGTATCAGGCTTCTAGGAGCTCTAAATGGGATTATACGCTTCCAACACTACCGCTTGAATTCTCTCTTGGTCCTCTGCCCCCTTCCACGGGAAGGGCATGGACCACAGAAGGCCTGTTCCTTCCACCTGGGTTCCAGAATGGAAAGACATATGTAGCAGAATGGTCTGAATGTTTGTGTGCCCCCCAAATTCATACACTGAAATCCTCACCCCAAGGGGATGGTATTAGGAGGTGGAGCCTTTGGGAGGTGATTAGGTCATGAGGGTGGAGCCCTCATGAATGGGATTAGTGCCCTTATAAAAGAGGCCCCAGAGAGACCCCTTACCCCTACCATCATGTGAGGACACAGAAAGAAGGCTCTGTCTATAAACCAGGTAGCGAGCCCACACCAGAGGTAGTGAGCCCTCACCAAATCTGCCAGCACTTTGATCTTGGACTTCCAGCCTCCAGAACTGTGAGCAATAAATTTCTGCTGTTCATAAGCCACTCAGTCTATGGTACTGTGTTATAGCAGCCCAAGTAGACTAAGACATCGATCCACAGCAACAACACAGCCACAATACAGTCACAGCCACCGACAGGCAAAATGCATAACAGATAAATATGTGTTAAAGTAAACTGCTGAGATTTGGAGAGAAAGCTGGACACACTTTGTCCAATATTTCCTCCAGCACTCCCTTTAGACAGATTCTTATTCCTTTTGAGATCAGAAAAGATTTTGAAAATCCAATGATTTTTCTGGCCTTATCCACAGAAAAACAAGCATAAATTTTTAAATTCTAATTTTAGAGTTCATAGAACCACTGAAGACTGGTCATGAATCACTAGCAATTCAGAAATCCAAAGATTGTTCCCTTTGCCCTTTTGGGGAAAAAAGTCAAATAATACAAAAGTGCATAAAAAAAGAAAATAATCTCCTACACATTAAGGTCCCTGCCCCAGACCTGTGCTTCTCAAGCTTTATTGTGTTGTCAGATCAGCTAGGGATCTCGTTAAAATTAAGTAGGTTCTAGTAGTGCATTTCCATCAAGCTCCTAGGTGTTGCCACTGGTGCTGGTCCCAGGACCAGACTTTAAGCAGCAGCAGAGCTCTAGACACAGGATCCTAAAATAGATGAATTATTGCCAATAATACCTTGGAGAGGAAAAAACCCAAAAGCTCCATCCCCACCCACCTGCAAAAACAAATTCTAATCGTATCAACCCTTGCCTATGTTTGATTCAAGTAAGACTTCATTACTGTGTGCATCTAGAGTTAAAAGAGACCCAGTTCTCTTTGGCCTGTGCAGTTCAGGAAGCAAAACTTTGGGCCCTAACGTAAAAGTCAATTCCCTGGTTCTACTCTGAAATCTAGTTCTACACTGAAACCTCCACTCTTACTTTTCTCCCTTTCTCGCTGTCTGGAAGGTAACAGTGTCGTGGGAAGCCACGGGCGCTGAAACTCTTCCCAGGATTCGGGTGTTCTGGCCCCTGCAAGCAGAAAAGAAAACAAAGGGTATTTTTCAAAATGTTTCTGATGAGAAGGGGGTACAGGCTGTGACTAAGTTAAATAATAATGACAATAACAGCCATAGAGCCTAGACAGAAAACAGACCCAAAATGCGGCGTCAGTAGTTGTTTGATACATGTGCCTTGGCGTCTTTAGACTTGGATTAGGACCCTTAGCTGCTACCTACTCCCCTCCCTCCGCCCACCGCTGTGTTCCCTGGAGCCCTCTCTTGGGGCTTTTGTCCCCCATCTCTTTAATAGGAATGATGTAAAATACTTACTTCGAGGGACTGTTATGACTGTTAAGTGAGCCTGGTGCATAGTAAAAGCTCAGTACATGTTTAATATCATTGTCCATCATCATCATCATCATCGACTATTTTACAAAAGGGGAAAACTGCAGTGCAGAGAAGGTAAATGGCTTCCACAATATTGGTGGCTTTCCTAAAACTTAAGCCCAGGTTTCCTGAGGCATACTCTGGACTTTTTTTTTTTTTTTAAACCTCTTAGCTATTCAGAATAAAAAAAGTGCCTCTAAGGCATGAGCTATGCAATCGGAATTTTCTGAATGATTCTTGTGGATTTTCTCCTTTTTCCTCACGGGTTTTTGTTTATTTTCTTGTTTGATAATACAGATCTGGATAGTCAGGACTGAACATCTTCGGACAACATTTCAACTCTTGTCACCCAATACCCTATTAAGCAAGTCGTCTCAGGCCACTGGGCGAGAAAGAAGCAGAACTGAGTGAGAACAGGTTTGCTAATCAGAGCCCAGAATGGGTCCACAGGCCGCTTTGAGAAGCTCATGAAAAGCGATGGATTTTCTCCCAGTAACAATGCCCAAATGTTCCCCCCCATAAAAATGTTTGTCTATAATTTCTGAGTATCCCTAACCCCCTCAGGGATGGAACCCTGTTTAAGCACCCCTTCCAGAAGCAGCCCCTATAATATTGGTAATGTCATGCAGCTCTTGGCACAAGCTCTCACACTGACGATCAGCACGTGTGTCCTGGCTGAGTAAATGAATGAGTGCGTGAGTGTATGGATGAGTGAATGACAAAATTTCAGGGAAACACAGATTTTTCTTTTTCTCTTATGATGGACGATGGTTCCCATGATGATTAAAAACTCTGCAGTTTTAATTTTTTTTTAATAGCCCAGTTCAAGACCACCTGTGATTTGGCACAGTGAGTGCAATGGGGTCTTGGAGAAGGGAAAGGTCATTGTGAGCTGAAAGAAGAAACGATGTCTTCCTGGAGATGCAGGATCTGCCACTTATGAATTTCGTATTCATAGGAAATCACTACAAACTCACAACATTTCCATGGCCACGGCTGTTTCTAAGTCAGGCTGCCTGACTGAAAGGCCAGCTCTATCCACAGCTCTGACTGCTCCTAATCTGCCTGGGGCTGCTGCTTGGGTGGCCAACTCAGACGCCTGCCTGGCACCGATCCAGCAAGGCTGTGCCCTCCCGGCTCGCTAAGAGGAGCAGTCACGACTCTGCCGCAGCCCAGCCCAGAGCTTCTCCCCCAGGGAACAGCTCTCTGCAGTGAAGGCAGAGCTGGAAGGGCTCGCTCCCCACAGAGGCCCGTGCCCGTGGTGCCTGGTGTCTTGACGGAGATGTGGCACTGCCCGTCCTGCTGCTGACCCTCAGAGGCGAGTCTGCGGAGGGGCTGTGCTAACCATGGAACGCTGCATTTCCCTTGACACGAGCTTGGGTTTTCTTGGAGGAGCTGGGGCATCTGTCAAGGCATCCTGCGGCCTCCTCTGTCCCCTTGTGCAGGCTCTCTCCTCTTTAATCCTCGAGGGAATGGCTGCCCCACCCTGATCTTTGCCCACTTCAGTCTGTTCTACTTCCTGCCAAGGCCATCGGCTGTTTCTCGACTCCTGTATTTTCTTTCATGTCCCTATCATCCTGACTGGCTGCGTCAGGATCACTCCAGAAGTCTCACCCCATTACCGGAGCCTGAACTGCTGCAGGGGTCTCCTGCGTGGTCTTCTCTCCTCCGGCCATCCCCTACTCTCCCGCCAGCCCGGCCTTCCTACAGCACAATCCCAATCATACACCCAGCACCTCGTAGGGGCTCCGTGCAGCCTGATGAAGAAAGTCCAGGACCCCCACCCTGGCCTTCAAGGCGTTTGGGACCCGGCCGCAGCCTCCCTCACCACCTAGTCCTCTAACTTTCCTTCATGCTCCTTCTCTCCACCACCTTTGCCAGCCTCAGGTCCCAAATTAAATCCTTCCTCCTTGCCCATCAATACCTCACCTTCCCTCCTCTACAACTCTCTTCCATCCTCCACCTAAACTTGCTCTCTCCATCTCTTCGTGTCTTTCAAGACTCAACTAGAGAATGCCCCACGCTAGAAAGTCTCCTCTGACCCTCCCAGACAGACAGACATAAGCCCTTCTCCTTACCATAAACAGGATCCTCAAATGACGGCAACCGAGTACTGAGTGCCTTGGTACTGTGCCCGGGACCGCAATATGCCCAGGCAAACGTTATCTCCTGTCCTCACGGAACCTCTGCACGTTAGGGTCCCGGCTGCACAGGTGAAGACACCAAGCTCGGAAAGGTCAAGCGGCTGTCCAAAGTCACCAGCTAATAAAGACTCAGCCAGGAATCGGAACTCAGGTCCATCTGACTGTGAAGGCTTTTTTTTCCCACTCTATCTACACTGCGTGTCATAGCTTTTATTAGTGATGTTTATTCATCTTTCCCTGACTGGTTGGTGAGTCCCTCTTGGAAGAACCGTGTTTTATTCCATCCTTTTACAGACTACCACACCTTCCTGCCTTATTTCCTACACATAATTTATCACTACTTGGAAGCACCTTGTTTATGTATTTGTTTACTTTATTGCCTGCCTGACCCCATGAGAATGGGGACTTCAGGGAACAAAGACTGAGTCTGTTTCGCTCATTGTTTCTCCAGCACCTAGACCACGTCTGGACCATAATCCACACGCAAGTGTTTGTTAAATAAAAGACAAAATGGAAGAAGACAAATAAGAGAAAGGAAAAGAGGGTAAACTAATAAATATTTGCTAAAAAAAAAAAAATCAATCCAGTAAGCACCCTAGAACATTTGGAAAAAGCTTCAGTGTGTGAAGGAAGGGCCACATTCGTATTTACTGTCAGGAATATTGTTCAAAGAGTCGAAAGACGAAAGAAATGCCCACAAAATCAAAGCCTAGTATAGCCATCAAATTACAAATGCAGATACCATTTGACAAAGAAATTCCGCTTCTAGAAAATTATTCTACAGATACCTTCACAGGCATACAAGGTTATTCATTACACCATTATTTGTTGTAGCAAAAGACTGGAAACAATCCATATGCCCATCAAATGGTGACTGCTGAATATAAATTGTGGTACATTTACACAATGGATTATTACGTAGACATAAGAATAAGGAAGCTCTCTCTATACTGACATGGAAAGATCTGTAGACTATATTGTTAATTGAAAAATGCAGGGTGCAGAACAATGTCCCTAAAATGTCACTCTTTGTGTAGAAATAGGAGGGGTGGATGCAATCTGTTACATATGCACAAAGAACCCTGGAAGGACACATGAGAAAGTAAGAACAATGGTGGTGAAGGGGGAGGGAGCGCGGTAGGAGCGAGGCCGGGTAGGTGGGGACGAGGGTGGTAAGGAGACTTTTCATAGTAAAAGATTTTACCTGTAAACATATAAAGCAATAAAAACTAACAGCTAAGGGTGAGCTCACCTGAATGCCAGGGGGGATGCTGTAGATGATCCGGATGGTTTTGCAGTCTGGGTGGCCAGGCAAAGAATGGGGGATGAGGTGGTATTCCATCTTCCCTGGGGGCTGGGTGCCTGTCTTCACCCCATAAATGGTCTTACAGGTGGGACACTGCAGACTTCCATCCTGAAGAGGCAAGGCCAAAAGAGCCAGACTGGTAAATAGTTTTGGTAATAACCTCCCCACCCAATCCCAAAGGGTATCAGAGATAAAAGGCCAGGGGGACAAAATGCACCCAAATGAGTAATAGATCTTAGTTTCCCTCCCAGCCTAGCTACCTAGGCTATTTCTGCTTTCTCCAATTAATAGGAGGTAAATTCCACAAATAGTCCCACGCTGCATGCTGAGGGATATGTAAGAAGAGCCCCTGTCCTTGAGGAGACCAGCTCACTAGGGCAGGGAACACACACAGGGAACCATTACTTAACCAAGTACCAAATGGTGGAACAGAGTACAAGCACTTGAGAGCTGCAATTTCCCAATTGTGGAACATCAGAATCACCCAGGGAGCTTGTTAAAAATAAAGCTGCCCGGGCCCCACACCAGGCCTACTGAATCCAAATTGGGAGGCTGCAAAGTGTAGTGGTTCAGAGTGTGAACTGTAAAGTCAAACGGCCTAGATTTGATTCTTAGCTCTCCTATCTAACTGCTGCATGACCTCAGACAAATTAATCAACCTCTCTGAGTTTCAGCTCCTTATAGAACAAGGAAAATAATAGTTTGTGTCTTCTTGGGTTGCTGGGAGAATTAAATGAGATAATCCATAGGAAGGATTTAGCATGTGGTGTTTCTAAATATTATTAGTATTTTCATGATTTCTGTAGAGAAACTAATGCTCATACAGGTTTGGAAGCCACTGCTATGAAAAGAGACACTGGGCACTATGTGTTGGAATAAATGAGGATGACTTTAAGAAAATGGTCCTTGAAGAATAGTTATGAATTGGCTAAGAAGGTTGGAGGGTAAGTTCTGCACGAGTAACCACCAGAGTAGGGAATGAGGTCATTAATTAGAGTATTTTAAATCTCTTGTTTCATGTAGGCCTCACCTTCTGACATTGGCTGGGAAGGAATTATTAGCCCCCTTTTATAGAGAAGGGAACTGAGGCACAGCAAGGTTAAAGGACTTGTTGCTTATCAGAACTAGGACTCCAGTGCATCTGTCTAAACCCCCAGGCTCTACAATGCCCCTCAGTGGCACTGTTAGTGGGAAGAGGGGGTTCTGGATGCAGTGATGCAAATCCGATTCCCAGGCTTGCAAAAAACAGGGGGTGAGCAGGAGGAAGGCGTGCAAAGGCAGGGAGCGATGTGCAAAATGTGCTGCTGCACAGCTGGGACCAAAGCTCTCTGGGACATCCCCATCTTTTCAGGAAGACAGGGATCCTCTACTGAGCTATTTAGGGACATACCCATTGAAGCTCTACTCATTTAAAGGGACAGCTGGTATTCAGAGTGACTGCTCTCTGAAACCAGTTTCCCCATCGCTGCTCCGGCTTTCCCTTGCTTCATGACCTTGGGTGAATCACTCCATTCTCTCTGAGCATTTTTCTCCCATGTGTTGGATAAAATAAAAACATGCTTCAAAGTATGAGTGCGAAAGAGAAGAAAGGATAGTATCTTGAGAAACATTTTTGAAGCCCCAAGGAGATAAATGCAAAGAGTTACTAGATTATTCTCAAAAAGGGAACAGATGTGCTAAGAAACCCCTTTAAACCCAAAACAACCTCCTAAAATGCAAGGTCCCAATGAAACCTTTTAAACCATGGTTGGGAAAGTGAACATGGGATCCAGACTTGCATCCCCCATCAATGATCGAGTACCACTGTGACTCTTGGGGACATGAAGAAAGAGCCCCAGGTCGGCACTTTGGGAACTTCAATTGAATAGGCTCCATAAAGATGAAGGAAAAAAATTGTAGCCATAATACAAAGAAGATTATCAATTTGCATAATAATAGTAACAACATCCTATAATGTAGGTATGGTTTTAATCTCCACTTTCCAGATGGAAAATAAAATCTCAAAGAGGTTGAAAAATTTTGCCCAAGGTCATTCAGCTACTAAGCCAGGATTCCAGCTTGGGTCTGCTGCCTCTCTTGCCTCTTCTCTTTCCCATAGCAGGAGATGGCAGCCCCTGAAATCTAGAGATCTGGGGGGATGAGTAAGAGGATAGGAGACACCGGGAAAATCTCAGACTCTGATGCAATCCAAGCTGGGCCTGGAGAAATGAGGCAGATTCAAATTCATGGAGATGGGGGGTAAAAGTTACTCCAGGCACAGGAAAGAACATAAGCCAAGAACTTAGGAAATGCTTGGACATTGTAAGGAAAGAATTATCACTTAAGGAGACTACCAGATTCCTAGAAACCAGCTCTAATGGGAGAATGACACCGCATTGTCAATTAATGGACAAAACAAGCATCTCAAATGGTCTTCCCCTCTTCCAGCAGTGGGTTCCAGGGCAGGGATCACCAGACACACTCTGGCAAGAGTCTCTAATGCCTTTGAAGGGACAATCAAGGGTGTGTTGAAGTTGTCCAAAGAAAATGAATTATAACTGAAGATCTCTAGCCTGGAGAAGAGAGGGTGATTGGGAAATGATGGGGAAATCCATTTTCACAGCATGGATGAACGCTCGCCATAGGTCCAGCACTGGGATAAGAACTTTCTTCTCCCTCACCGACGGGGGCCCATTTCACCTTGCCATGGGCCTGACCATGGGCCACTCCCCTCAGAACCCTCATGAACACAAGTCCTCCCCCTTAGACCTTCACACCCAAGGCTGGAGGAGTTAGGAGCATGGCCCAAAGGGAAGGTAAAGACAGGTTTTGCCAGCATTGCAACATAGTGGAGAATCGATCCTGCTGAGAGCAGCCGAGATCGTCATTCTTGCTACCCTGGGGTTCCTCTAAGATTCCCCGGATCACCCAGGCGAGGCCTGAGTAGGGCCTTCCTGATCTCCTCCAGGGCCCGCCGTGGGGGTAGCGGCAGCCCCACAGGCTGGCACTAACCTTGTTCCCATTGTTGTACATGGCGACTAGGCAGTAGATGTGGTAGATGTGGCTGCATCTGGACAGCTTTCCCACCAGGTCGGGCTTGACCGTCGGCTGTGGGCCTTTGTAGCCTGAGGGGGTCGTGAGGCGCTCCATACAGATGGTGCAGTCCTGGGGGTGGCAGGAGACAGAGCACAGAGGCCATTAGCTCACCCATCTGGAAGGCCTGGGCACCTCCATGGTGGTTCCTGCATGATCTCAGGGTCGGATGAGCTGTTACTGCTCCTCTTCTAGAATGCCCACAAATCAGAGGGTATGTGCTTTTGGGAATCTAAATATGGTTTTGTCTTGCTTTACACAAAGGAGAAATTCCTGAAATAATTCCTGGTAGTGGTACTAATCAACGTGGGCTCATCAATGAAATTACAATCTCTTTTGGGGCTGGGATGATGCACCGTCCTTCCTTTGTGTCCTCCAAAGACTTGTGGAAGAAACATATGCTTGTTGACAGACCAACTGATAAGCTTTACTTAAGGTGAACTTTTGTAAAGAAATGGTATTTCCAGTGTACCGGAAGAGCTGCTATTTAAATAAATCTATGGCAGGGTTTCTCAACTTCAGCACTGTTGACATTTTGGGCAGGAAATTCTTTGCTGCGGGGACTGTCCTGGGCATTGCAGTGTGTTAGCAGCATCCCTGGTCTCTGCTCTACCCACTAGATGTCAGCAACATCTCCCCTCTCAAATCACGACAACCAAAAATGTCTCCAGACACGGCGGCCCAACATTCCTTGGGAGACTAAATAGCCTCTGGTTGAGAACTCGGTCTGTATCAAACCCATTTTAAAGGGAGCTCTCATGGGTTATCATACTGTTTTTCTTAAATTCAGACTGTCATGTTAAGGTAGCTTAGAATCAGCCAGCACCACACTGAACAGGGAGGTGGGAGAGATTAAGGTGCTGCTGCAGCTTAGGACCAGGAATCCTAGAGCCCAGGTGTCAGCTCTGACCAGCTTTGTACCACTCGGGGCTTAGAAGGCAGCTCCTGCCACATCCCATAGAAAACAGCAGCAGAAGAAATGCCTGGGGGCAATAGAGAAGGTGAATCTTGCCCTGCTGCCACGCACTCACCTCATCTGGCGGGTGCCGGACTTTCTGCAGATACTTCTTCAGCACCTCCTCTGGGGCTTTACCTGTGGGAACAGGAGGATCAGTGGGCCACCAAGGCAATGGTAAGGGGTCCAACAGCCTTGCCATGCTAAGCATGCCAGCCAGGTTCAAAGCAGAAAAGGAGAGGTATTCCTTCTGCAATTGGACTTAAGAATGAAAAAGACAAAACCAGTTGTAGAAGAGCCAGCGAGGTGGTTTGAAGAGAGGGGAGGTGTTCACACCCGCCTTTACCTCTTGCAGTCACTTCCCTGACATCCCTCTGTTTATTTGCAACAAACCCACTTTTTAACTGAGATGGGTAGAGTGGGTTTCTCTTCCTTATAATCAAAGAGCCTGGACTTGTCCAAATGATACAATGAGATAACGATATGAAAGTACTTTGTACACTGCTACCCATTAAATAAACTTTAGGCAGTCTTACCGCATTCATTTTACAATTTGCTAAGTATGGTCTCAATTTATAATGTGGCTTCAAAGTGAGATTATTTTTATGGGAAACCAGGAAGTTATGACCCACAACTTCAGGACAGTCTTTCTTGGCTCTGGGCAGTGCTGTCACTGCCAGAAGACACACCCCAGCGGCAGAGGAAGGGTGATGCTCTGGGAGGCATCTGGTGGGCCACAGTGATTTAGGGATTTCTTCTGGACCAGACCCTTAAGAGGTAGCCCAATCTGAAGGTACAGGATGGGATGATACAGCCTTGCAAGGAGGCAAAGAAAGAAAAAAAAATCAATGCCACCTTGGGCCACTCCCTCAATTTCTTGAAGCTTCTGTTTTCTCACTTATAAAATGGAAAAGAGCATATCACCTACCCCAAAGGGTTGCTTGACAATTCAATGAGCTAATGGACGTACAGTCCATTAGCACTCTGCCAGATAAGGGTTCAATATGTGCTATTAATAATAACAGGAAGAGTGGGAAAGTGTAAAATCTTGTTACTTCCTGTCAGACTATGGGCAAGGCAATCGAGTTCATTTACACAGGGAAATTTTGATAGACTGGAAAAGTAGGACAAGGGTTTAAGGAAGTAGATCATGCAACAGCCAAAAGCTGCAATGCAGGCCCTTGCCTTCCACTGCCCTGCTTCTCTTGTAAGAATTATGCTTCCTTTAATTAAGAGCTCATTTCTTGCCAGGACCTGGCCTACGTGCAGTATACACATATGATGTGATTTAAACTCACAAGAAGCTTGCAAGGTGGGGATAATCAAATCATTTAACAACCAATACCAGTGACCAGAAAGGCCAAGACAGGATCCTGCACTGTCAGGAAAGTCCAGGTATTGATCCGCTAGTTGCTAGATTGTGGGCAGGTAGGAAGGGGTTCCTGAAGGAGGTTTCAAGTGGCCAGAGTATCTTGAGGCTCTGGAGGGATGTGAGACAGTGTCTACTTCCCAGCCGTCATGGACGTATTCCAGGACATCCCTCCCAGATACTGAGTGTGAGCATTTTTACCCCATTATAAAGTTGACAAAACAGAGGCTCCACAACTTGTAAGTGACAACGTTACGATTAGAATCCAGCCTGTTTGGGTTCCAATACCACAGTGATCTTTCTCTTCTAACATATTTTCTTTGTGCTACACTTTATATTTTTATGTTTCTATACTTTTGCACTGTATATTTTTATTTCTCAAGGTGTTTCCATCTGATCCATGCACAATCCACTTTGGTATAATCATCAAAATTTACTAGTTAGGCCCACTTAGCAGATGCAGAAATTAATTAATTAAGGCCCAGAGGGTTAAGCCACGGCCATGACCCTTGGCGGTAGAGGCAGAGCGAGGGCTGGGAGCCAGGTCTTTGTACCCCACAAGATAAAGAGGCTGGTACCTTTCTTGGCTTGTTTTTTGGTGGTCTTGCGGCTTGTGTTGGAAACCCCTGGGATAGATTTTATTTCGCTCTTGCTGACGGGGGGTGGGTGTAGGACCAGCTTTGGTGGCCTAGTGAGACACACCGGCAGCCCCGCTGCACTCATGAGGATCCCGGTGATTCCTGCAAGGGGCAGGGCATGGGCAAGGAAAGAATGAAGACGTAGCTCCCCTAATTCCTCCCTCCCCATCACTCTACTCTCCTCCTGTCCAGCAGAGAGTTCTCATAATTCATGGATTCTCTACTCTGCCTTCTATTTTTCCCAGAATCTTATTCTTCAATAGGATGCTTTGCTTTTAGCAATCGGTTCTCCCCCAAATGCTTCCTGCTTTTCTCATGCAATTCCCCAAATCCCCATTAGCTTTCATTAATATCCAGCTACTGGATATCCAGCTACTTATTTTGTAACTCTCTTTTCTCTATCTTAAGCAAGTGTATTGCAGGGTTTCTCTTACCTGCTAAGGCAGGGTTGACAGGACTGGACCCATTTAGGTTCTTCACTGGGACAGTGGGGACCCTGTGGAAGGAAAGAGCAGATTCATTATGGTTTTGACAAGTGGGACAAAATGGACTGTGTTTAACCCTACTAAAGATGCAGTAAGCTCTTAACACAGCAGCCAGCCAGAGGTCATATCTTCACAACCTAAGTCAGACCATGTCACACCTCTACTCAGAACCTCAGAACTTGATATGACTCCTCAGTTCACTCAGAGTCAAGGTCAAAGTCCTAGCAAGGCCTACACAGTCCTGTGTCATCTGCCAACAACCCCCCCCCAATTCCCTTATTCCTCTGGCCTCTTCTCATTATCACTCGACTCTGCTCTTGCTGTTCTTCCTACATGCCAGGCACACTCCTGTCTCAGAGCCTTTGCATACACTGTTCCCTGTGCCTGAAACACTGTTCCACCAGATAACTGCTTTGCTCCCTTCTATGACCACTCCAGTCTCAGTTCAATGCCTACCTTCTCAGTGAGGTTCCTAAGACCACCTTATTTAATACTGCTGTCCACCCCTCCACCCACCCTGGAACTTCTGCTCTATTCATGATCTTTTAAAATAAATTGTTGCTTACTATCTTCCCTTCTAGAATCTAAGCTTTACAAGGGCAAATACCTCTGTCTGTTTTGTTCAGAACGTGGCACTAGTAGGCACTCAATCTACATTTGTTGAAGGGTGAAAAAATAAAGAAGCAAGTTCAAACCTGGATGTACAAAAGAGTCACCTAAGATGCTTTTAAAAAGACAGAGTTCTAGGTCTAGACCAGAATCTCCACCTGTGGAGCATGAGAGTATGTACTTCTCCAAAGCTCCCGAGAGGAGGCAGATGTGAATCGCCAGTCCAGCACTTGGAAGGCACTGCTGGAACAGCTGCCATCTCGCCTTCTCCCTGAGACATATACAAATATCAGGCAAAGCCACCTCCCTTTTTTGCCCTTCTCCCCAGCAACTCCAGCCAGGCTGGAGAGGAGAAGGCACAGCTGCCTGGGAAAGGCGAGGCCTCCCACAGTGCTGACTTGGAAAATATGGGACACATGGGGCTGGGTCTTGCACCATCCCGTCTGCAGCCCAGGCTCCCACAGCTGGGCTTGGAGAGGCCACTAGACCCGGTCACAGATGACTCCAGGGGCTGGACAGCCTGAGAGGCCAGCAGGTCTGCTATGGGGGTAGGATGGCACTGGGAACACAGGGGGAGGGGAAAAGAGTCTTTACTTATTTGTTTATCTGACCATCCAAAAAGTGTTTATTGAGCTCTACTTTGTGTTGGACACTATTCCCAATGCTGGGAACACAGCAGTGAACACAGTCCGTGGCTCTTCTTCATCCATGTATTACAATCGCTAACATGCACAGAGCTCACCTCCTGCCAGGCGCGGCTTCAACTGCCCACAACATAGAAACTTGTCTCATCCTCCCAACAACCTATGCAAGAAGCATTATTATTAACCCCATTTTATAGACAAGGAAGTTGAGGCACAGAGAGGTTAAGCAAACTTGACTAAGATTACATGGTTAAGGATTTGAACCCAGAAAACCTGGCCTCAGAGCCCATTCACTAAACCACTCACTACGCCGAGCATTTATGTCCATGCAATCTTTGTAACACCCCATGCTGCAGACAGAAGACGTGATGTTCAGAGAGTGTCACAAGTAAACCCATCACTAGGACAGGGGAGAGCTGGAATGGGACCTCCAGGCTGAGCAGTGGGGTCTGTCTGTGCCCATATGCCCATAAGGCTGGTGCTTCCCCAGCTACGCCAAGCTTGCCGTGGCCTCTGTCCCTTCCCAGAGATGACGGCATATGCACCGATGCTGGGAGAAGGATATGAAAGAACAGATGTGGGAATTATTTCTGTCTCACCAGGCCACCAAATGACACCTTTCTTCCAAAACCGTCCCTAGGATAAATCAAACCCAGATGGAGGGAGGGGAAAGCTGAACTTTAAACAAGGGCCACTAGGCCAAGGAAAGAAGAACGGACTTGATTTTGGGTTCTGTGACCTGCTCCCCAGGGCCAGGCATGCCATGGTGGACAGGGAGTCAGGAAAACCATGTTTGAGGTGCCGGTAGTGCCTCAGTTAAACTTTCTGAGCCTTAATTTCCTTAATTTCCAGTACCTGACAGCAGGGTGGCAGCCTAAGCCCCGGGATGCCACCCATGGTGGCGTCTCCTCCTTGCCCAGCTCCTTCTGGAGAGTCTGGCGGGGAGACCCAGCCTCCTGGGGCCTGTTTCCAGCTCTCCACCAGGGGGCAGCGCTCGTGCCCGGTCCTGCACCTGCCTTCCCCCTCACCATCTCTGAGGCCCCCACTCCAGCTGATAAGTAGCTGTGATCTGGGTGACAAAAGCCACCTTTGTTCCCAAAACTGGACTGGCAGGTTTCCACACCCAACCTGGTCAACCAGGAAATACTCCAATCCCCAGAACACCACACATGCCAGGCAGCTCAAGAACTCGGGGCAAAGTCTGGAGAGAGGGAGGGGAGAGCCCGCAGGTGGGCCCCTGACATGCATGAAGACCATGGGGCCGACAGGTGGGAGAGACATAATGTCACGTCAGGAAAGGGACAACACAGCTGGTGGGCTTGTCACTAGGCTCTAGGCAGGAGGGGTCCTGAGAAGGAGGGAGTATTTGCCCATGAAATACAGAAGGGTATAATGGAAGGAGCCCTACACTGGGGTCAGGGAATCTCTGTTTTAGCCCAGCTTGGCACTGACTTGCTTTGCTCCTTTGGGAGAGCCACACAGCCTCTCTGTACTTTGCTGACCACATCTGAGTTACCACCACTGTGAACGGGCACCCTAAATGTCTGCCCTATGGGGGTCCCTGTAACGATTTAGGATTTAGGTCAAGTACTTAGTAAACAGCTGAGTCCTATGCAAATTTGGGTGATGATTTACACTTTTATCTCCCAACTCTAAAGGGCCTTTTCCTGCTTTAATATTCCAATATTCTCAGATTCTTGAGGACATGAGTATCAAGTGTAAAGCTACTGGTGGGCAGTACTTAGGATTGCTGAGTTGGCAACACCTGATCACACCTCCCCCACTGTTACGGGTTAAGATGAAAACCTAAGAGAACAGCCCATGAAGTCCAGGCCGGTCACGCTCTGTTGGGGCCCCAGCTTCATATGCCTGAGTCCTCCTTCTAGAAAACAGCAACGCAATGACAGGCTTGCTTCTCACATCCTCCAGGCAACCCCACTCAGCCAAAGCTGTCTGGCCTAACCACCTGCGGGCCAATCAAAAGCAACCCCTCCCCCCACTCTGTTGGGCTGGGCCCAGTTAGGGACGGTCCAAGTTTTAGATTCCGTCGCTAAAATATAAAACGAAGACAAGAGACGAGAGCTGGCAAGGTGGAAGGAGGTTGCGGGAGGGAGGGAATCTCTGCAGACACCATGGAGAGAAGCCGCGTTTCTTCTGGGAGTTATGTGCCAACCCAGGAACCCCCCAGCAAGACAAGGGTCTTGTCTCTACGGCAACCAAGGCCTAGCTGGGGCGACGCCCACCCCCCACCGCACTGCCCCCCTCTCTCTTCCCTTTAGAAACCCCCTGCTTGTGTCTCTGAATAATTCACAGGATCTTTTGTTTCCCCCCAAACCTTCCTCTTCATCTCACTTCTCCCGCCCCCCCCCACCCCCCCGTCTTCTTTTTGCCGTGGGAAAGTTGCTGGAAGAGGTCATGGGCAAAGAGGGGAGGGAGGTAAGGGGCCCTACAATGACAGAAGGGCCATGGCAGTGCCAGACAAAGGGAATCAACACGCTAATTAAACGGCCAAGAAAGGCTGGAGGAGAAGATGGCAGTGGGGGTGAGGGAGGAGGTTGGGGGTGAAAAGGAAAGGGCTGGAAGAGCCAGAGGGGTAGGCAGGGGCCCCCCTTGTCAGGAAAACAGAGCTGAGGAAACAACAACAACAACAACTTGTTTCTATAGCCCTTTTGAAACAGCACTGCCTGGACCTCCCATTCTCCAGCCCGATTCTATGGGCGGCAGAGGGAACAAAGAAGAGAGAAAAAGCCGCCTTTGACTCACTCCTTGAGATCCAAAGCCACCTGGGTGCCTCTCCCTCAATGACGGAATGTGGTCACTTGTCAAGGGCGCCCGAGACAAGGTGGGGTGTTAGACCCTGCTCAGCTTTGACTTCAAGTCAACAACTAGGTAGTGCATATTCAATAGATCCCCGTTAACAACAACAATCACCGCAGCTAATACTGACTGAACTCTTATTACGTGCCAAGCATTGTGCTAAGTCTATACACTGACCATCTCATTTGATCCTCATGACAAACACTAGAAGGAAGGTGCTTTACTATCCCATTTTATGGATGAGGAAACTGAAGACTGAGATGCAAAACTTGCCCCAAGTGACTCAACAAGGAACTTGGGTTCAAGCCCTGGCAGTCCTAGGTTCTGGAGGCCACGTTCTTACCCAGCATATGAACCTCTCTCCTCCATGCGAGCAATCACCCTGGAACTCTGTTAGAGGCCCCCAGGATGCTGCTGTGCGACGGCATGGGGAAATTAAGCAGAGGCGCAGCTTAGGTCCCCTTCCCCTCTCCCACATACTTCTGCCACCTTGGGAAGTCATGAAAACCCCATGCATCTGACCAGCATTTTGCCATTGGTAAATTGTGTTTACATACAATGAGGAGCTGGGCTTTTGCCAAAAGAACAGCGGACCAGGGGACCAAAACCTGGGTTCCAGTCCCTACTCTGTAACACGTGAGCTGTGTGGCCCTTCTTGGGGAGTTAATTCCGAGCTAAGTGTCCGCGCCCAACACTTACATCACAGAGTAAGGGACTGCAATAATCTGGTAAACTGCCATGGGGCAAACTTCCTTAGTGTTGGTTTTCACAGTGACTCCGTAGGGTAGGTAAGTCCACTGGATCTTGCAAAGGTTCTGTGGCTCACCCCAGTGGCAGAGGCTTGGCCTTCAGGCCCCTGGACTCTCTGGTACTGCTCCCCTTCCGCAGTGTACCCTCCTTCCTCTCTCCTCCCAGCTGCAAACCTCTACGTACAGAGACCCAGCTGAGTATGACAGCACCATCTCAGGGCAGCCTGGATTTTCAGACTCAGGTGCCCAACCCAAATCTAAAACCATCCTGACCATCTGGGGCTCAGGGGCCCAAAGCAGAGCCAGGCACCCCTGGAGAAAAAAAGGGAAGACTGGGTGGGTGTAAGAGGCTGACGAGAAACCAGGGGCTGCAGGCACTGCATGGATGGGTTGCTTCTATTTGATGATCAGGAAGATCGGGAACAATAAAAAAAGCAATACTAATAGGACCTATAACAGCACCAGGTTGTCATAGAAATAACAATCAATACACGGACCCAGCACATAGTTAAGTAGTCACTAAAAATGGGCTGCTATTTCAAACTGGAGTCACCCCTCCAGCTTCCAGAGACCCCTCATTTGGCACCTACTCTATGCCCAGCACTGTGGTACATGCTTGGTGGGGCAGGAGCACAGCAGAGTCAGAATCTGGGCTCTAGCATCGGACTTCCCACAGTTTGAATCCTAGCCTCTGCCAATGATTAGCTATGTGCCCTTGCAAGTAAACCTCTACTTTCTTCATCTGGAAAATGGGATAATGCTTACTTCATAGAGTTGTTGCAAGGATTAAATGAGGTGATAAAGCCCCAAAGCTACAACACAGTGGGAGCTCAATTAATGTCGCCTATTATTACTTATACTATGCACAATCTCCTTTAAGCCTCATGGCAACACTAACACGAGTATTATTGCCAGCATTTGCAGATGAGGAAGTTGAGACTCTAATGTCACGGATCTAGCCCCAAATCACATGGCTAATAAGAGACAAAGTCTTAATCAGAATCCAGATCTCTGGGACCCCAAGCGTCAAATCCTCCCTTATCCACCACACACCATGCTGCCTGCACCTGCAGCCAGGGGACCAACACAAGATTAGGAGGGGCTTAAGCCTTGGCAGCCCCTCCTTCCTCTGGTCCAGAAGATCAGTTACAGCCTCTTTCTGCAATGAGTAAATGTTCTGAGGCAGCCACGGAGGCACCTACCCAGAAGCGATCAGCACGCGGGACTGGGCGATGGCCAGTCGCTGCAGGCTGGTACGATTCAAGGTGGCCAGGGCCACCCTTCCTGTCTTGCCGTTGGCTCCTGGGGGGCTAGCAGGAGAGCTCGCAGTTGCCCCAGCCAGCATGCTGGAGGTCTGTCGCCGGATCACCTGCGATGGGGCGGTCTTCACTGGGCCTCGAATGGTGCCTGCGCTGCCCAGCGGCTTGGCCCCGGGGCCTGGTGGTGGGGGCAGCTTGATCGCTCCAGAGGGGGGCATGTTCTTGCGGGTCGCTGGGGGCTGCAGGGGCCCAGAGCTGCCATTGACCACGGCCGCCTTAACACTCATCACCAAGACACACTGTGGACAGGAGCAGGGGGGAGCCGGGGGCGAGGTGGCCGACCCAGGGCTGACTGGCCAGGACTGAGCCTTGGGCAAGGTGCCCGTGACCATGGGGTAGACGAGGTCGAGGCGCCGGCGGATGCGGCGTTGGCGCTGGGTCTGCCGGTTGATCTGGCCCATGGTGCTGAAGTCGATGACGTAGCTAAAGCCGATGGAGGTGAGGTCGATCCAGGGGTGCTGCTTCTCATAGGCATGCTGGATGGTGATGCCCACCTCCATGTCATAGGGTGTCCACGAGCCGTTGTCGTTCTCCCACTCCCAAACCACACCCTTCCCGGGGGCCGAGGACGGGTCGTAGTAGTTGCGGCGAACCGGGCGGAGCGTCCCTGCCAAAGTGGGACACAGGAGAGGTCAGAGTCAGCATGGAATTCTGCTGCGTGGCATTACATCAACAGGCAAACATATAACGAGTCCTACTGCGTGCCGGGCACCACACTGCCTGTTGAGGTGTCAGCTCTGAAGGAGACTCATCCTGCCTTTAAGACGTCTGCAGTCCAACCGGGCTGGACGCGGATGAGTTACAACAGGAAGGACACGGGAGGCAGTGCTGGGAGGCCGAAACAATGCCTCCTGGCTTGGAGTTGGGACACCTTGGTTTTCAGCCGAATTCACTCACTTACTAGCTAATACAGAACCTCTCAGCTTCCTTTTTCTCCTCTGGGAAACAGGATAACTACTTTCTAGGGTTTTTGTAAAAATTAAATGTGCCTCACTTATTCATTCAACAACCATGCACCTGTACATGCCAGGTACTGGACTTCACGTGCACCCTATATATTGCACTAGGGCATATAAAGCCCTGACACATAGTACGTGCTCATGAAGACCATATTCCTTCTCCTGTGTCCCTCTAAATGCCTCTGCACCAAGGGCTGTGGAGGAAAAGAACACAAGGCTTTGGAAGCCTAGAAGACAGAGGGAAGACTCCGTCTCCATCCAGGAAGGCTGCCCAGAGGCAGTGGTGATGGAGCTGGCTCTCTGTACATTTATAGGTATGGAAAAAAAAATGGTGTGTTTTACTGTCAGAAGAAGGGAAATCAGGTTGGGAGACCTCTCCCATATTTCCCAACATTTAAATCTTATATCAACAAAAATAACATTCTCAATGGTCATGAGAATAATTTTATATTTATCTAACATCTTTCTTTCAAGAAGCTCAAACCCTCCTAAAGATAGGAATGTCTTAATTTTGACAGTCTCACTGCAGGGGCAGGGAAGAGGCTGAGGTTATTACAGGGTTAATGGTACAGCAGAAATGAGCCAGCAGGACTACAAGGGAGCTAAGCCTGTAACTGTTGCCCCCTTCTCCCCTACCCAAAACCTGAACCAGACCTATCCTAAACCAGGGCTCATTTCATGGTATCAACATCAAGGCTAAAGATGCCTGGCTCAAGGCAGGGTGGGGAGGGCTCCAAGGATGCCGGAATCTCTGCATCTGTCAGCTTAAGCGCTATCCATCAAAGTGGTGGGAAAAGGCTCCCCTTCCCCGGCCTCTGACCCACCCCCTCCTCCAAGCCAGAGGGAGACACCAAGACTGGGGACAGAATCCCATTCAAGGGGGGAAGAAAAGGAACAATGGCTATTCAGGCCTTTGCCAGGGTCATAACCCGCCCCCCACCCCATCTCCAAGCCCCTTAATGACCCAAAACATCAACATTCAGAGGCACCAGGGAGAAGCAGAACAATCCCCTATTCATCACCAGGGCCTCTGCTGGGGGACATGGGGGTATCAGGATGGGAGGGTGACGCGATAGTTCCCGGGTTTGCCTCTATTTCCTTCCTAAGCAGCCAGCTTGCTGGGGAACAAAGAGTGCAGCTTTGGGTCCAACAGGGGTGGTTCTGTCCCTTCCAGCTGTGTGATTAAGCCTCAGTTTCCTCCTCTGTTTGGGTCCCGGGTAGCTACTTCAAAGGGTGGATTTGAGGATTAAATGAAGAAATGAATATAAAACTCTAAAATAGCACCTGTCACCATGGCAAGAGCTCAATAAAAGCTGCTGATTATTATTGTAATTTATTTTCTATTACGTCTAAGCAGGATGAAAAAACCATGGGGAAAGTTTAGTTCAGGGGAGGTGGATGTGTGTGTGTGTATGTGTGTGTGTGAGAGAGAGAGAGAGAGTTTCTATGTAACTCATATTTGCATAATCTTTATTACTTACAAAGTACCTCACATATTCCACATAATCTTCCTGGTAATTCTATGAAGCACCTTTTATAGATGAGGAAATTAAGTTTAAGGAGTTTAAATGGCACTATTTTATCTTCTTTCCAGGGTAGCAGGGACAATGCACTTAACCAATTCTCACAAATGTGCCTAAAGGGCATTTTTTTTTTTTTTTACAATAGTGTTATCAATCCTGGAGATGCCTGAGAATTGTCCTAGAACTTCTGGAAACTATGCCATGGCTCTATAACATACCTTTCCAGGTTTATCTTTCCCTATCCCCCCTATTTTCCTGCCAAACACAGGCCCCTCTTATCCTCCGGCATTCCCTCCAAGTTCCCTAACTCCCTCCCCAACAATTCTCCAGGTCTCTTCTACTGAAATGTCCTCCTTTGCCATTTTTGCCTATTGAAATTATCCTTATCATTCAGGTCCGATGCCATTTGCCATCCATTTCTTGAAATATTCTCCCAGCCCAGGCCCCACCCTCAGGAAGCCTGAAGTGCATATCTTGACTATGCCTGATGTGCACCAGTGTCTTGGCACTTTTCATATTGGGGTGCCTTAAGTGGGGGCAGGGATACCACCGAGGAGCTCTATGCATTCTAGTGCCTAATGCAGTGTCTGCCGGCTACAAGGGCTCCATAAACTGTGCTGTGATTGATTGAAGACCTCTGGCTACTCTGATATTTAATCCTTTATCACATGTCACTGAGCGCCCATTAGCTGCTGTGAGGAACACAAACATTCAAGCATTCCTCAAGTAGCTTACAGTCTAAAGCAGGGTTAGAAGACAAGTGTGCAAATGACTATGAGGCAGAACGTGTCACGAGAAAGATGCCAACAAAATACATGTTGGCAGGAAATCTGACCACATCCCCTCCACCTGCCAACCCCTGTAGCCCCTCATACCCTAATGCACTCTGACCAGACGTCAGCCACACTGGTCTTCACCTTCTCCCCGCTGCCGGGCTTCTCTGATTCTGGGCCTCTTCACAATGCTGGTTCCTCCCCCAACCAAAACACTCTGGCATCCTCTTTGTTGCTTCTCCCGCAGATTAAAGCTCGTTTCTTCCAGGAAGCCTCTCCGGGCTGCCCTGACCAGGTCAAATTCCCGTTCTGATTTTTTTTTCATAGTGCTCGTTTCAATGTGCAGTTACACATTTATTTGTGTGGCTAATTTGATGGCTATCTGTCTCCCTCCCGAGATTCCCAGTCCCATGAGAGCGGGCATCAAGGCGTTTGCCCGTGGCTGTATCCCCCGTGCCTGGCACTCCTAAGGGCTGTTTATCGATTGAATAAACGAAGAGATGACAGTTTGGAGAGCATTTCAAGGTTTGGAGAACATTTCAAGAAACAGATGACAAATGGCATAGAATCTGAATAATAGGGAGAATTTCAACAGGCAAAAATGGCAAAGGACAGCATTTCAAAAGAAGGGGCCTTATGAATAGTTAGGGAGGTGTCAGAGAACTCTGAAGGAACGTACAACGATAAAATGGCCTCTGATTGGCAGGACAGAGGAAAATATAAGTCAGAGAAGAAGGTAAGGCTGGAAAGGTATGTTAGAGCCAGGCCACAGAATGCCCTGTGTGTTCTGGAATGCCAGGCTGTGATGGATTTAATTTGTAGACAATGAGGAGCCAGTGGAGTTTGTTAAGCAAAGAGTGACAAGACCAGAGCTACTGTGTTAATTAGTTCTAGGTGAGTGGAAGCGTGTTGGCAGGGAAAAATGAAAAGGTGACAGAATGGAGAAACTCTACAGAGAAAAAATGGGTAGGACTTGATCATGAGTAGCTGAATGCTTTCCAAGGGAGGTTCGCAGACCACCTCCTTCAGAATCTCCCGGGGTATGGATCAGCAATGCCCTCAAGGACTAAGAGGGAGCATCTCCAGGGTCTGGGCGTGGGAACCTGAATGTGAATGACCACCCTGAGCTTTCATTGTGCACACTCAAGTTTTAATTGTTGGGCCACATGGCCTACATACACATTACACACCCAAATAAGACTCTGAATGACAGAATGAATCAAAGAATCCTAAAGCTTTGACCATAGGAAAGTGGTAAAATGGTGTCACCATTAACAGGCAGAGAAATGTGAAGAGGAAGAACTGGTTTTTGGAGGGGAAGTTGTTGAGTTCAGTTCAGCCCTACAGGGGAGTTAGACACAGTAAGCAGACCTCAGAATCAGAGTTTTGAGACAAGAGAGATGGTGGGATTTCATTCTCTGATTACTTTCAGAGATACCCTATTTGGAATGTGCTAGTCCTGGGCTTTTCTAGAATCAGGACCATAAACTAGATAATCTACACAGTAATCAAAAAACAAAAAAGGCCTCTAGTAGGATAGGGATAGAGAAGATGTTCATAAACTAAAGAGGAAGAAAAAGAAAGAAAATCAGCTTTTCCCAGCAACTCAGACACCTGCATCCCAAAGTACCCAAGATGTTTTGGCTCTTAGGCAATGGCCGGCAGTGCCTTCTAGGCATGACCTGAGAGCTCCAGGGCATGTCACCCACATCTATGCTAGTAACTCCTTGCTGTGAGAGTGTGTACTGCGTCTAAGAAATCCCAGGCCTCTTTTCCCAGCATCTCCCATACGCACCAGAATGTTCCACGAGGACAAAGACTTCCATGTCCTATTATTGCTATATCCCACATGTCTGGAACAGTGCCTGCACTACCTAGTTGCTCCATAGCTGTTCCCTGAATGCAAAAGTAAGGACACAGGGCACTTGATTTGGAATCTCAGCTCTGCCATCGACTAGCTATAAACCCTTGAGCAACTTAATCTCTTTCAACTTGTTTTCTCATAAAATGGGGGTAATAGGTTCTTCATAAGATTGTTGGGAGGATTAAATAAGACAGTGTGTGCGATGTGCTTGGCATGATGCAGACACATGGCACATCCTGCACACTGTAACTGTCATGTGGTCATCATGATGTCTTCCTCCTCCATGCCTGTGCTCACACAGGGTAGGGGGTGTTGGGAGGGGTGTTGCTAAAAATCAGCTTCTGTCAAATCATCTAATTAAATCCTCTCTCTCTCTCTCTCTGACACTTCTCACTGCATTAAAAGACATAAAGGAGGCAAAACTTGCACAGAAAATTCTGAGCTGGAAAGAACTCTCCCTCGCACCTAGATGCTTCTTATCTGCACCATCATGGGTGCAGGGGTCAAACCCATTCACCTGCCAATCTGCATGATGGGAGGAAAGAACAAAGGAAAGGCTTCTCTTCATTCCACAGGGGAAAATGAGGCCTGAGCAGTTACGGGGCTTGCTCAAGGTCACACAGTAAGCAGTGAGTGTAGGATGAGAGCCTGAGTCCTGTCTCCCCACTCCCAACCTGAGTCTTCCCGTCTTGCTCCTGGGGCCCTGGAGACGGTGGAGATAGGTGTGTTGGAAGACACAGGGGAAAGTGATGCTGAAGCAAAGCTCTCCAGTCACTGCCCTGCAACAGAAAAGGGGCAGCCCAGTCAAGGTAAATGACAGCGGGTAGAAAGGACCCCACCAAGGCTTTGGGAAGTGGACAAGACCCAGTCCCTTCTATCTAACCCCATCTTTTCCCTTCTTCCAGATTCTCTAGCCCAAAATGCCTAGAGGAGACCAGCACAGAATGCAAATGAGACCCTAGGCAGTGTGTGGAAGGAGAAGGGCCCAGGGCAAACACAGGCGGCAGATGGGGGGCTGCCACCTCCCAGCCATCTCCCTGGAGACGGGCTGGATGAGGTCAGGAGCCCAGGCGAGTGGAGAGACTGAGGACTCACTCAGCAGCAGGGCAGGCAAATTCTAAAAAGACAAAGCTCTCATGTCAGGAAATGTCCCCATATAGAGTAGGCAACAAAAAAGAAAGGAATCGCCTCTGGGCAGGGGACTTCCAGCTCTCTTTTGTTTAGGGGGATGTTTCTGGTTCCCGGCTTTAAATTGTGGCTTGAGGATGGTAGGTAATTTGATTAAACATTGCAGGGGCTTGGCTGAGGTTGCCTGGGAGCCACTGGTTTAAAGTTCCTACCCTGTCATGGCCTCATCAATGAGCTATAGTGAGAGGAACTGTGTGTGTGTTGGTGGGGAAAGGAGAGGAGGGGGCTCAGAGCCCAGAAACCCAGAGATTCTATTCTACTTTGACAAATGCTTTGACAAACCCAGGTCCCTGGGAATTTAGCCCAGTGCCTTCCGCACCCTGCACAGGGCCTGGCACAGAGGAGAGAGGCGCTCAGCCATGAGTGGATGAAACCAAAGCAGTCTCCATGTAAAACAACACCCTAAGGCAGTCTTTAAAATGATCCAGGGCTAGTTCCGTGCCTCTGGCCTAAAATCCAAGGAGCCTCATCTTCTGACTAAACTGCCAACCACTAGGCAGTAGTCAAGGGTCCTCAGGTAAGAGCAATCAGACCTGGGGGAAGTAGCTTCTGTCTTTCTGCCTAGCTTTTCCTACAACTTCACTTCTATTAAAAGGGTCCTTTAGGTCATGACTGCTCCTAGACACCGTGCCCATGCTAGGTACCCCCAAACACAGATTCAACCTTTGCCCTTCCCAAATGTGGGGGAGTGGCTGAGACCTTTGTATCACCACGGTGGTTCTCCATATGCTGCAAAGATTTAATCTGAAATAGAAAAGCTAACACCTGCTATTTTGATTTTGAGCAGGACTGGAATTCCCTGTCAGGTGCCTTCACTGTCTTTGTGGTCCCACCCATGGCTCAGCTCCCCCTAACACACAGACACCCTCCGCTGCAAGTTGACACCTGCACCCTCACCTCCACCACCTCTACCCAAGTTGCCCGATTACATTCTCTCCCTCCCTCTAGCCACACTCAGTCCTCTTCCAGTCTCCCCACATTCCTCCTTATTCTGTCCTCCTCCCGGTCTCTCCCAGCTCCCCTCCCCTCCCTTCCCTGACAAGGGTTAAGCCCCTCCAGATTCTAACACTTCTGGAATCCTTTCCCCAGAAAGCTTTACTCACTGGGCCAGTGTCTGCAGAGTCCTTGGCAAAGCGGTTGTCGGGAGTTATGACTAAAGATGGGGACGTGAGGGTGGAAAGACACCCCTTTCCCATGACAATCCTAATTAGCACACAGGATGTGTGGGCTTTCCGGGGAAGCTGAGACACCCTGCTCAAACAGCTGTTCTCTGAGCCGAAGGCCAATCCCCTCCCCACCACACCTGCCTCTGCAGGCTCCTTGGTTACACTCTTGGGAAAGCCTAGCTGGAATTCCAGAAACGACGGCCCCCTCCCCACCCGTGTCACTGAAGAGATTACTGGAAAGACAGAGACTTGTCCCAGGCCACCAATTAAGCATGGACACACTGGACCAAGCAAAGAGGTGCAGCTCTGTCCTCCTCCTCCTCCCTCAGACAACCCCCACCCCACCGCGCAGGCTCCCTGTCTGGCTCCGACCCGGAAAGGCTGGTCCTTTCCAGCCCGGTTGTGGTGGCCATAGTGGCAACTTGATTGTCATGAAGAGATAGGCGTTTAGCGCTCTCATAGGCTACGGTTTCAGGGGGAAGCTTGGGGACAGTTTCTCCTTAGGAATCTGCCTCCTCCTCCTCCACGGACAAAGAGTGCGGCTTCCCTGCCAGACATTCCGGAGCCCCGACTCCCCCTCCTGTCTCCATCTGCTCGGCCTGTTGCTTCAGCACTTGGAGTGCACGGCAGAGGCATCCCCAATGCCACAGCGCCCAGGGCGTTTCATGCCCTGGAATCCCCCAACTCCAGTCTCTCCTCCCAGAGAAGCCCCGGCGCTTCCTCTACCGACTACAGCTAGAGCCTCCAGGGAATCCCTTCTTGCGTTGCCAGTTCGCACACCCAGGACCCGCTGTGCGGGAAGGCCTCCCACACAGGAGGGGCAGAGGCTGTGAGGTCGGGGTGAGGGAGGTATGTGGCAGGCCCAAGGCAAAGCAGGGTCAGCCGGGGTGTGAGCAGCCCCGGGGTGAGGGCAGGGAGCTTTGGAGAGGCTGGGATTGCTCGTGGGCTGGGGCGGCCCGGGACCGTCTACATGGACGGACTTAGGGCCACCAAGCACTGACAAGGAAGCGTGAAACGGGGAGGGGGTTCTCACCGACTAGGCTGAAGCTGGGTTTGTATAACCAGAACACTGACACCACTTGAGTGGACGTTTGGGTGGCGGGATCCTAGGAGGATCGAGGGGAGTAAAGCGCCGCCCACCACCACCTCTCGGTGACACCCCTGCACCGAGGTGGCCACTGGGTGGGCCAAGGTGGGCTCACGAGGCCGGCGACCCCGCGGCAGGCAGGCCGGGGAGGTGGGCGCGGGCAGGGCAGGGGCAGCCGGCTCACCCGTGTCTTGGCGGAACTGGTTCATGGACTGCAGGTCGATGATGTAGGGCGCGAGGCGGCTGTCCACCTGGCCCAGCACCACGCTGCCCCCCGCGCGGGGGCCGGCGCGGACCACCGCCTCGATGTGGTGGCTCACGGCCGGGCTGTAGGGACGCCAGCGGCCGTGCTCGTTCAGCCATTCCCAGACCACCACGGCCGAGGCCAGGAGCATGGCGAGCCCGGGGCTGCGGCGCTGCCTCCGGGGCCCGCAGCGCCCGACCTCCTCCGCTTCCTCCTGCGCCGCCGCCTCCGGGCCTCGACCGCGCCCCCCGCCCCGCGCCCCGCCGCCCCGGGCAGCCTCAGCTCCGGCCCATGGGCTCCTCGCCAGCTGCGCATCCACCGGGGCCCGGGGCCCGGGGCCGCCTGGCTCGGGCCGCGCGCCGCCGCCGCCGGGGTCCGCCGCTGCTGCCGCTGCTCCGTGGGGTCGAGTCGCTTCATGCAAATGCCCGGCTCTCCGCAAGCAGGTCCCCGCCTTGCAAAAGCCACCCGGCGGGCGCGCGGCCCGAGCCCCAGCGGCCGCGGGCCGGGGCTGGCGGCGAGGCGAGGACCCAGCCCTCGCACCAGTTGCGCCTCGGGCTCTGCAGACGCCGGGGTGGGATCTCGCCGCACGATCGCGCCCGGAATGGCACGCTCGGTTCTCCTCCCCTCTCCCCTCCCTCCCCACCCTTTCTCCGCACGAAATGCAGTCGCCGCCGCGGGGAGAGCTCCCCCTCCCTGTGGCTCTGCTCAGTCGCTTCCAGAATGAATTGCCCCTCCCAAGCGGGGCGCTAAGGCACACCCGCGTCCCCGGGGCTTTCCCCAGTTCTTTGCGGCGGAGAAGCGACCCGCCATGACACGGCCCCGGGACCGCCGCTGTCGCCCGGCCGCAAGTTTGCAGCCTCCTTCCCAGAAGTGTAATTTTCTTTCTTTTTTTTTTAATGCAGCGTGATCAGTGTCCGCAGCGCCAGCTGGAAACACGCGGTGTCTCGGGGCCTGCGCACGCACTCGAACACTCACTCGCACACACACGCGCGCACCCTCACGCCCTCCTAGCTCGGGCTCGTATTACCTCATTCTCGCCGGCATCCTTAGCTGTCCGTCAAGGATACAGAGGCCACGCCCCCCGGCTGCTGGGGAGGGTGCCCTGGCGCTCACACGCCCCCTGCTGGCCGAAAGCGCGTCGCGTGCCGGCCGGTGACCCCAAGCACTCTGCTCAGCTTCAACCTCTGCTAATGAGACCCAGTCCAAAGGGATGCAGCAATTTGGCGAATGATAGGTTTATATTATCTACGTAGACAGCAAATGTGGTTTTCTGGCCTGATTCGACATTACTAGAGTCAAGAAGATACATACTAACTTGATTTATTCTGCAGCGTTTCTGTGACCCAAATTATGAGACACTAGGACAAACACACAAGCTAGACTTGATTATTTTGGTCTTCAATAGTAGTGTGGAAAATAGCTTAAAATGGGCGAGTTCTAAAAGGGAAGGTTGTAATCAGACTTACGCATTTATCTTGTCAGAGAACACAAATTTTGTTTCTCTGAGGTTGCAACCACATAAAACAATGAATTCATTCGATCAAGATCCAAGATAGGATATGGAAAAATAAAAATAGATTACATGTTAGAGAGTAGGATTGTGGATCTTTTTGAAATAATCATTTTTTTTCATAAACCATATGATCTTTTTATGTTTTAGAAGATTTTCTTCCCCCTCCCTCTCCTTACAATTGTCTTTTCTCTCATCATTAGAATTTTCCATCTCTCTATCTTTACCTGCCTCCCAACAGAGTTCTAAATACAAAGAAAAAGAAAAAGCATCAGCTCGCTCTTCTTCAGGCCTCTAAAAGCCCCAGGCTCAAGGGACCTCTGAGCTTTGTTCTTTCTGGTCTCCTTGCACAACTTAACCTCCAAAATCCCTAGTCAGTCTCTCCCTTAGTTGGAAGGCTACTCCCAATCCAACTCAATCAACACCATTCATTAAAACATCAAATTTCAGAATTTGAAGAACAAAAGAAAAGGAGTTAAGGACACCTCAATTAATCCTACCAAGGGCCATTATTATTCCCATTTTACAAATAACAAGACTTTGGGAATTTAAACAACTTGCCCCCAGATTACATATCTAGTCAGAGGGGAAACCAGTATACAAAACTTATTTGGGCTTGTTCCAAAAAAAAAAAAATGCCCATCCCATAACATATGTTATATGACTTGGAGGTGGTACAGTGGGAGACAATGTAAAAATGTCTCAAAGGGAAAGAAGGAAGGGAGAAGATGAGGATGGAACGTTCTGGAAGAGAAACAAAAGTAGCATTGAAGAAAAGATAATTTTAAATTTTATTGAGCTACTTTTACTTCCAATCAGGAGACTAAGAGTCTGAAGACTCAAGAAACTTTCTTATGGTCTAGATAGACAAGGATCCAAGAGTGAATAGTGATGATTCAAGGGGATTCTGAAAGTACCAGGGATAAAACAGCACCTGGCCAGCTAAGCCAGGAATTCCCAGGTAGAAAAAGCCTAAACCAGGTAAGAGGGCTATTAACAAATGTCAGGCAGGCTGTTTGAAAGATGCACAGAAAGCAGGAAGAAACTGACTCCCACCTATGTCCAGCCTGATTTTGTATGTGGTCTTCTTGTATCTGCCGTGTTAAACATGGCAAAGTATTACAGCAGAATAAAAATGACTGATGACACATGAGAGGGTTTATATATAGCCTGATTCATTTGCAAGAGGAAGTGAATATGCACACATGGGATCTTCAAAAAGTTCATGGAAAATGTGCCTTATGAAAAAACTGCGTGTATTTCAAATTTTTTTTTGGAGCAAAAACAAATTCATACTAACTTGTTGTAACATGTCTGAATAGCATCTAGTGGGAGGCACTAAGAAGGATAAGACATCACTTTGAAAAGAGCCCCTATCAGAGCAATGTGAATTCTGCTAAAATAGAAGCAAAAACAAACATTAAGTTTATGGTGAAGTTTGGGTGGAAGAATCGTGCAATCATTAGTACTTTACAAAACGCATCATGGAGACAATGCCTCAAAGAAATCAATGGTGTACAAATGGTTAAGTTATTTTAAGAAGGGAAGAGACACTGTTGGAGATGAAACCTATGCCTCAGCAGCAGACCATCCACAACAGTTTGCGACGAAAAATTCATCTTGTTAGTGCTGTCGTTGAGGACAACGATTGACAACACAAACGTTAGCCAACACCTTAGACATCCCAATTGGTTCAACTTACACAATTCTGACCGAAAAATTAAAGTTGAGCAAACTTTCCACTCGATGGGCACCAACATTATGGCACTCAGATCAGCTGCAGACAAGAGCAGAGCTTTCGATGGAAATGTTAAGCAAGTGGGATCAAGATCCTGAAGCATTTCTTCACAGAATTGCAACAGGAGATGAAATATGACTTTACCAACGTGAACCTGAAGACAAACCACAATCAAAGCAATGATTACCGAGAGGCAGAAGTAATCCAGTCAAAGCCAAAGCAGACCAGTCAAGAGCAAAGGTCATGGCAACAGTTTTTTGGGGATACTCAAGGCATTTTGCTTGTTGACTTTCTGGAGGGCCAAAGAATGATAGTGTTTTGAGAAAGTTAGTCAAAGCTTTAGCAGAGAAACGCCAGGGAAAGCTTCACCGGAGAGTCCTTCTCCACCATGACAATGGTCCTCCTTATTCCTCTCACCAAACAAGGACAATTTTGTAAGAGTTTTGATGGGAAATTATTAGGCATCCACCTTACAGTCCTTATAAGGCTCCTTCTGACTTCATTTTTGTTTGTTTGTTTCTTCCTTAATCTTAAAAAAGTCTTTAAACAGCCCCCATTTTTCTATAGTTAATAATGTAAAAAAGACTGCATTGACATGATTAAATTCCCAAGACCCTCAGTTCTTTAGGGATGGACTAAATGGCTGGTATTATCACTTTCGAAAGTGTCTTGGACTTCATGGTGCTTATGTTGAGAAATCAAGTTTATGTTTTTTATTTTTCTTTTAATTCCATTTTCCACAAACTTTTTGAACTGCTTGCTCTCTCTCTATAAATATATATATGATTTGACATTTGTAATCAATTATAGTTATAAAATATATGTATTTTAATAAGCCATGATAATTTATAGTTCATGACAACCCACTTGGAAATAATAATTTATAATTATATTTCAATAATAATTATATATGTATTAATATATACATTTCTTAGATCTTCCAAGACAATCCTAATTTCAGATAATCTGTATGATAAACCCCTGAAAATATCAGACATTTCATTTTAGTATCTGTACTATATCTCCCAAATTATCTCCTTTACCCATAAGTGGCATAAAAATCTTTAAACAAATGACATACCCAATTTGTAATTTGGAAATAGGGTGGTTATAATAAAACCTCACTAATTGACACTAAGTGGAATGAAGCCAGCCGTGAACTTTTCAAAGGTACAATTTGATGATACTTTAAGAAATGTCATCATTGCTTAGTGCCAAGGTTCTGCTAAGTGGTATTCCATGGTATTGATGAACCATCATTTGTCTTACTGTTCATCCATTGATGGACATAGGAGTTGTTTCTAGGTTAAGCTGTTATGAATAAAACTGCTATGAACATTCTCATCCAGGTTTCTGTGTGAACATAGTTTCCATTTCTCTGTGATAAATGCCCAGGAGTACAATTGCAAGATCATACGGTAGTTGCATCTTTAGTTTTCTTAACAAACTGCCTGCTATAGGAGTTTACATTTTCACTATCAATGTACTTATGGTTTGGTCTCTACATCCTCACCATCATTTGATGTTGTCAGTATGTTTAATTTTAGCCAATTTGGTAGGTGTGTAGTGATATCTCATGCTTTTAATTTGTGTTTCCTTAATGAACGATGTATTCCCTTCTGATGTCTTCCAGGTTTGTTGTGATATCCTTCTTTGTTCTTGAATTGGTAATTTGTTTCTCTCTCTCTGCCCGTCCCTTCCTCCCTCCCTTCTTCCTTCTTTGCTAGTCTTGCTAGAGATTTGTCAATTTTATTGATTTTTTTCAAAGAACCAGATCTTTGTTTATTTCTGCTTTTATCTTTATTATTTCCTTCCTCACCTACCTATTTTGCTCTTCTTTTTTCTAGATTATTGTGGGACTTAGGTTATTGATTTGAGACTTTTCCTCTTTTCTAATGTAAGCATTTAGTGCTATACATTTTCCTTGTAGCACTGCTTTGGTTTTGTCCCACAAATTTAGACATGTTTTATTTTCACCTTTATTCAGCTTAATGTAATTTTAAATTCCCCCAAGACTTCCTCTTTGACCCATGCACTATTTAAAGGTGTGTTGTTTACTTTCCAAATATTTGAATATTTTGCTGTTATCTTTCTGTTACTGATGTCTGGTTTGATTCCACTTTGGCCAGAGAACACATTTGATATGATTTCAACTCTTTCAAATTTGTTGAGGTTTGTTTTATGGTCCAGGATATGATCTATCATTGTATATTTTCTGTAGTACTTGAAAAGAATGTGTGCTCTATGGTTGTTGCGTGGAGTGTTCTATAAATTTTCATTAGATCCTGTTGGTTTGTGACTTTTTTAGTTCTGTACTCAGGCTGATTTTCTGTATAGTTGCTCTATAAGTTACTGAGAGGGGTTTTGAATCTCTAACTACAATTTTGGATTTGTCTGTTCCTCTTTTATTTATATCAGGATTTGCTTCACATATTTTATCACTTTATTGTTTTGTACTTGCATATTTAGGATTGCCATGACTTCTTAGTGGACTGAGTCTTTTATTATTATATAATATCCCTCTCTGTCTCTGGTAATTTTCTTTGATCTGAAGTCTATTTTATTCGATATTTATGGTGGAGGTCTTGGGCCACACATTATCAGCTCCACCTCTGGAGGATCTGAAGACTAAGGCCAGCTGTGTCTACATGACCACCCTCAATAAAAACCCTGACACCAAAACTCAGATGAGCTTGTTGGCAATACTCCATGCATATTGTCATATATCTTTAGCCTGTTGATGTGATGGACTACATTAATAGATTTTTGAATGTTAAGCCAGCCTTGCATAACTGGAATAAATCCCACCCACTTGCTGATTTAATCTGTATCCTTTCACTGTAATAAACCATAATTATGAATAGAACAGTTATCTGAGTTCTGAGTCTTTTAGCAAATTAGAGAACCTAAGAGTAGTCTTGAGGACCTCCTGAACTTGGCCCTGTCCTCATCTTGGCCAACCACATCCTTGCCCTTCACAGGGAGCTCTGGAGTTAAAAAGATCAATCAGTAAGGCCCCCACATTTGCACAAATGAGCATGGCCTTTATCCGTCTGCCTCTTTGGTCATCGGACAGCTAAGAGCAGCTAAGACAGTCTCTGAAAGGGCTGACAGCTGACAGCATTCCCAGCAAGGGCAGGGGTAACAAGTCCTTTCCCGCCGGAGAATCTGGACAGCACATCACCATGTCTACCACAGTCTACCCTTTGTGCTACTTGGCTATACTTCTTCTTATATGTTTAGAGAACAACTCCTCTAATATTCCAATGAGATTCTTCTATTCCTGGTGGAAACTTAGAAGAGGAGAACTAGTAGGCTGATTCACAGCTGCAGTTTACTTTGGGGTGCAATTTATTCTTATCATCTCCCTTCTCTGCTATCCATTCCAGATTCCCCTCAACCTCAGCTAGCACTTCTCCTAGTGTTGGTGTCTTGCCTGGTGGCATGACCCAGATCTTCATTTCTGAAGGGTCTGAGACTCTGGCTGCCATGCTCTTCTCAGACTGGGTTTGATGCAATTAGCTATTCACTTCCAAATTTGGGCAAGAAGGGTCCAAATGGATCACCTGGATGGCAAATGCTTTCCTCCTTGCCCTCACTGTGTCACAGCCCTACCTCCTCCTGATGAACTAACTGGGTTGATCACCTGGGCCCAGAAGGTGACCCCTCTTCTTGTCTGCTGGTCCCTGGATGCAAAGTCCCTGCAGTGACAGGCAGAAGCTGTAGCTTAGAGTTCAGTAGGACTCTTTTATATGTCTCCTGGCAGAACTGTTCCCCCATAGGAAATCAGGACCTCTCATCCTGTAGAGTCCTGAACTGGGGGTGGGGAGTGGAGAGGCAGGACACACAAATTCCCTCAGTGTGTCATTGAGAGTAAAGGTAAACAGGGCCCACTCTGCCTTTACCGGTCACTTCCTAGGCCCATATATAGGCCTATATACATCAGAGGTCTGACATGAATCTCACTGGGCTAAAATCAAGGCATTATCATGACTGAGTTCCCTTTTGGAGGGTCCAGGAAAGAATCTGTTTCCTTGCCTTTTCCAACTCCTGGAGGCCACCCACATTTCTCGGTTCATGGCCCCTTCCTTCTTCAAAGCCAGCAGTGTTGCATCTCCCTGTTTCTTCCTTCCACAGTCACACCTCCCTTTGAATCTCTGACTCTCTGATTCTCTCTTTTATCACTTTTAAGGACAGCTGGGATCACCTAGATATACAAGATGACCTCCCTATCTCAAAGTTGGCTGATTAGCAGTTGTAATTCCACCTGCAACTTCAGTTCCCTTTTCCACATAACCTAATATTCGCAGGTTCCAGGGGTTAGGATGCGGAAGTCTTTGAGGGCCTGCTGCTCACATTTCTCATGCAATTCACTGTGATCTCTTGCCCTGCTCACGGTCAATGCTAGGTGTTCCACTTCCATCTTACAAAAGACTGGTTTTTGGCCACACCTGACATTATGGCTTGGTAAATCTGATAGAGCTCACTATAAAACGGGCAGATCCACATGCATAGTCACTTAACGCCTTGTGGTTAGGTGCTCCGTACCAGGGCCCAGTGGCACACCAGGAGTTGTTACTCAAAAGGCATATAATTCTCCACTGAAAAGGCATGGCCTTGCTCCAGAACCCCAGAAGTCTGCATTGTGATATTCCCACTTGAGTTTGCCATATACTCCACATGGTATCTTTTCCCACACCTGATACTCCTGATACTGGAGGGTCAGCCAGGCTGCATGGTCCAAGTAGCAGTGTGGTTTCACCATGTCTTGGATCTTCTTCAGACCTTTTCCTAACCCAGGCCCCACTCACAGCTGGCAGTCTATAGTGTCCCCCTGGAAATGGGCTGAAACAGTATACCCAGGTATAGAATATACTACCTTCAGAACCCAAAAAGGCTTATCAGGCAGTGTACTTCTTTTTTCCTAGTGGAGTATGCAAATTCAATAATTTATCTTTTACTTTGGATGGGATATCCTGGCACGCCCCTGATTTAGTGAGCCTCTGATTCCCCATGGGGTTTACTTCCCACCATCTGAAATGCATGTGTACCAGCACCTCCAATGGGTTCATTACTTCTTACCCATCTGACCTAATTAGCATGATATCATTGATATAGTGAACAGATGTGATGGTCTGAAGTAAGTACAAATAGTCCAGACCTTTTCTGTCTATATTATAACAAAAGGGGGATTATATTTAATGTAGTCTTAGGGCAAAACTAAACATATATACTATTGTCTATTCCATGTGAGTGGAACTATTTATGATTGATCCTCTTTTCTGATCCCCTTTTCTGATAGTAACAGAAAATAATTCAATCAATGGCCACATATCATGCACCTGAGCCAGTGTTCACTTGCTCTAGCAAAGACACCACATCTGGTGCAGTGGCTGCATTTGGGCCTACCACTTGTTTAACTTCGTGGTAGTTAATTGTCACTCTCCAGGATTTACTAGATTTCCGCAGGGGTCAGGCTGATGAACTAAATGCATGCATGACAGGCACCATCATTCCCACACCCTTTAGATCCCTAAGGAGGGCACCAAGTTTCATGCCCTTTGCCCACCTAGGCAAGTCAGTGAAAAGTGGAACAGAGTCCCCTAAAGACTTATACTGCTGGTGAGATAAAAATTGGTGTTCTGAATTCAATAAGGTGGGGGTGGGAGGGCACTAATAAGCATCCCAGGCCTTAGCTGTGACCCTTGGGGTAATCACACTCCAGAAGTGGAGCCAACCAGAGGTAGACAGAGCCTTAACTTTCTGCAACTCGGTCTCAAATCAGTTTTGTCCATGACTGGATTAAAATGAGCACATTTCACTCTGTATCAGAGGGAAGGGCAAACGCTACCTGGAAGAAAATAACAAAATCCAGGTGACAAAGTAAGGGATAAGATTTCCCCCCTGAAAGGCAGCTGCCCTTTTTTCTCATAAAATCAAGATGATGCCAAGGCCAAACTGGCTAACCTCTTGAATATACCATTTGCATCTAACTGTGGAGGCCTTTTGGATCTTTCTTTTGTTACTCAGTGAGTCTCGGTGGAACCATCCCAAAAAGGGGATGTCAGATGGAAGAGGCGTCCTTGGGTCCAGCAGTCCATTTCAAGAGTGTAATTAAGAGCAGGTTAATTAATGGCTGCCTTTGCTTAGAAGAAGTGTACTTGGTGTCTGCCTCTGGAAGGGGGCGACATTGTACTACAAAATGGCCTATCTGAATACTCTGGCTGCCTTTCAGCCTTTAACCAAAGCTGGGATTTCCCACTCTCCTTTTCGGATTCTGTCTTATTTTTGCTAGACTACCCAGAGTGTACAGGGAAACGGGGTGGGGAACTATCTACATGTCTGACATGAAGCAGTTGCTGAACAGGGTGATCCCCTCCAACACTCGCGAGATAGGGAAGTACAGGCACACAACACATCATTTCACAACTGCCCCTTGAATCCGTCCAAAGATCCCCATCCACAAGGTTACTTTAGCTTTCTTTCCCCACTGCAAATCTTGCCTAAACCCCATCAGTTGAATTCAGTTGCTTTTCCCCCTATAGGTGTACGATGAAAATCAGAGGCTGCAAGAATTGCTCCTGTCCAGGAGCCCAGGGAAGTTCAGGGTGGTAGGGAAAGAACAGCAAGGGTGGGGAAGGGAAGGCGGTGGAGACAGAGGGAAGAAAACTTAGCTGTTAGCCTCTTTCCCTCCTTTAGCTCCCTGCTCCAGGGTCAGTGTCCAAGCACCAGTGCCAGTTCCTCTCCTGTGTACCTCTCAGTGTCTGGTGAACTACCAGACCCTATGACCCTTTCTGGACCCATGCATGCTGCCTCAGCCCCATCCCTCAGTCCTTGGTGCCTCTGGTCCCTCCTGTGCCCAGCATTTTGTCCTCTTATGGGACAGGGTAAGATGGTGACTGGGATGTCTGAATCCAACAGAGGCATAAGTTTGAGCCCTTCTGTCCCTGAAGTTCCCCAGCATATGCTCACAGGTGTGCATGGCCTTTGTGCTCCTTGGGGGCAAAAAGATCTCAGTGCAAACACTGCATTAACAAATAGTGAACCATAGCTCTTAGGGGTAACACAGCGTTAAATTCCTGTTAGCCCCTGGTCACAACATTTTCACCAACCAGTCAGTACATAACCTTGTTTTATGTGTGTTTCTTTTAAAAAGACATCTTCTTGAATATATATTGTTGATTCATTAACATTGAACTTGCAGCCAGCAGTGCTATAACTCATGTGTGAACAAAGCTTATCTAACACATATATTTTCTCTGTAAGGCATGTCACAGCCTTCTTTAGCTCAGGAACACTAGACAGAACTTCAGCCTTATGCATGGGGGCCATTTAAACAGCAAAATCACCAACAAAAAAAGCACAGGAATTCAAAGAAAGTAGCACTAAATATACAGTGGGAAGGACTGCTATTTATAGTGTGTGAGAGAAAACAACTTACAGTCTGGCCTTGTTCCACCTCAGCTGGGAATGCGTGCAGCAAATTTTTCACTACTCTGTGCATAATTGTGGATGAGCAAAAGCACCACAAGTATTGATTGGGGGGGGTTACAAATTAATTTTAGATAGGCAAATTTGCAAATACGGAACCTGTAAATAATGAGGATCTTCAGCCTGAGAAATGGTATTCTTTTGTTCTGTTTTATACTTTATAAATTTCTCCAATGATCACATTGCATTTGATTTTTTGTCCAGGAAACATCTTTTCAGGAAATGATGCACAGTGTAGGAGAAAGATCCAATCATACAGTAACAATGGTAGATACCTGGAGAATAAAGGGAATGGTGGGAAAGCACTATGTTCGCTTGCTCTCCACTGTCAACGGTAACATGATGACCAGCACATAAATCAACATCGGTGGAACAAAGGCATCAGTGAAATTGCTGGTGAGTCCTATCACCTGCTATCTGCCTTCCCAAATCATCCATCTCATCACTACCTCTCCCTTCTCTCAATTTCTCTGCCAGTTTAACTGTGACTGTCTGGCCTTATGGTACAAACGTACTCCCGATCCATTATTATGACCGTGTGATTGCTTCCTGACCACATATCCTTCCTTCCTCCTCAAGGAAGCCAAGCTCCCGAGCGTTGCTGACTGCTAAGGCTCACACTAGGCCTGTCCAGCTCCCCCCGCCACTCCGCACCATATCCTCCTAAGCAGAGCCCCCCTTCCCGGTTAGGCTTCCTGACACTTCAAGACTAAGGCTCTCAGATGCCCACACCATGTGGCAAAGACCTGTTCCCCTTCCCTGCTCAATGATTTCTTGCTCTTCCCTTGTAGTGAGCACTCCAGACACAAGTCCTGAGCTAGGAGGCCACAGGTTTAGTGGAGGAAATGAAGGGGACTCCAGAACTCTGGAGAGACCTCAGGGCTGGCAAAGGAGTGACCCAGTGGCTGAGGTTGGCTGCAGCTCAGTAAGAAGGAAGAGGTGGAGCCAAATAAGGTGCTCGCCTTGAAATGGGCTCCAGCTTGAGGGACACCAATGGGCTTCTTTCTCCCTGCCCTCTGGCCTGCCACCCCAGCTTCCCCATCTCAGATCTTCACATTTTCTGCCACTTTGTCCCCAGGAAAGCCAGAAGACAGAATCGGGCTGAGGGCCCCTGGAGATCTGGGATAGATTTCCAGGTCTCAGATGGCTCTTGAGTGAGTCCTGTGGCTCCACCCCAGGCGATGTCCAAAACCTGCTCCCTTGTCTCAGGGATGACCTTATAGTTGGGATGCCTTATTTGCTCCTCTGTAGGACTGAGATGTTTACAATATTTAAGTCCTAAGACTATGGCAGAGTCTAAACATGACATTGCATTTGAATTTTTAGCAAGGCCCTCAATGTTAAGCCTTACATAAATGGTTGCTACAGTGATAATGTTATCTACAGAAGAGATGGAAGACAGTGGAGAAAAATTAGGAACTGGAAAGAGGGATCATGTTGGAGGAAAGCCACGGATCCCACGGGACTTGTTGACAGTATAGATATGGGATATGATCAAAAATGCTTCCAGGATTTTAATCTGGAGGAGATTTTAGTCTGGATGGTGGGGCTGGGAACAGAAAAGAGACAGCAAGAGAGAGGCAGATCTGGGCTGGAGACGGGTGTTGGGGGGGAGTCCCCATGACTTGTTTTTAACAAGCTGGGTGTGAGGGACTGTGTCCAGCAGTTTAACTTGCAGATTTGTGCTCCTGAGAGACAGCAGGGAGAGAACTGATAATCGTGAAATGGTCCAAGTAGAGGTAATAGGAACACGGAGACAATGGCCACGATTGCCAAGTGGACAATGTGGAGGTGAAGAGGACGGACGACAGAAGATGAAATTATGAGGGAACTGCGCCATTTGGATAGTACAGGAGAAAGAGGGACAAGGAGCGGTGGGGCGGTGGAAGGAAAATGAAGATGCCATAAAAAGCTAAGAATAAAAACACCCTGTAGGACGGAGATCAAGGGGTTGTCTGGGATTAGAGGAGAGGAAGGGGTCAGACTGCAAAGAAATATAACATAGGGGAATTCTTTGGGGTGTTGGAGTTGTTTTGTGTCCAGGTAACAGTAGTGATAATAAGAATCTGTGTGTTAAAACTAGTAGGGCTGTATGTCAAAAAAATAATTTCTTTTACTATATATAGATTAAGAAATAACAAGGAAAGCCTGTAAGAAAGTTGGTAAAAGACCAGTGGATGTGATCAGGGGTAAGACGTTCCAAAGAGCCACTGTCCTTTGTCCCATCTTTAGAATTTCCCACGCTATTTCCCTTCCTCGTTGTTTCTCCCATACCTACGCAGAACTCTAGGGAGAAAAAGTATTAGGCCTGTTCTTCCTTAGACCTTAAAATAAGTTTCCTAATCCAACTCAAATCAAGATAATTCACAGAGTCACTACTCTCACAGTTTGAAGGACAAGGGGAAAAGGAATTGAGGGCACCTTATTTAATCCTCCCAAGAAACATCATCATCTCCACCTTATATTTTAAGAGGTTATGTAGAAGAGTTAGGAGCATGGACTCTGAAAGCAGAATGCCTTGGGTCATACTCCTGTTCTCAATAGCTGTACAATCTTGGTTCTCTCTGTGCCTCAGTTTCCTTATCAGTGAAATAGGGATAATAAAAGTACCTACCTCATAGGGCTGATGTGAGGAGCCAGAGTTAACATATATAAAGTACTTAAAACAGTGCTGAACTCATAAACATGCTACGTGATTTTTTAAAAATTACAGATAAGTAATCAAGTCTCAGCGATTTTAAGTAATTTGCCCAAGGCATACCAAGTGTACATATTGGGAGAGTGTCATCAAAACCTGAAATTCAGAATTCTTTCCGGCTGTCTTTAAAGTGTATAATGGGGACTGGAATGTGACAGAAATGAAGAGTTTGTGTTTTAGTGTGAAAGACAGAAAGCGGTAAAGTAAGAGAATGAATGTTTTGGAAAAGAAACAATGGTAGATATGAGAAATGTGAGGAAGGCCGTGTTTGAAGCTTTTGTAAGCTTACATGGGATTCCCACGTGAAAAATAATCAAAGGAAAGAAGCCGGGCTGTATGTCCAATTTTAGTTTGATTTTTCACTTGATACTTCTCTAGGATGGCATCCGATGTTAAATATGGCAGAATATTTCGGCTGAATGAAAACACCTAGTCATAGGATTTGTTTACAGCGTAATTTATTTGCAGGACATAGTGAATGCACAGGTGACTTGACATGAGCAGTCAGTGAAAGTTGTAAGATACATGACAAGCTAAAAATGATGATTTATGATTACAGTGACTCCTCACTGAACGTCATCATTAGGCTCTGGGAAACTGCGACTTCAAGTGAAATGACATACTGTATGTCAAAGGGATTTAACTCCTGTTTATGTCAATTAGCTTATGGTACAATTGGTTTTGTTATACAGTACATTGTTTCACTTAAAATCACAGTTCCAAGAACCCATCCATCACATTAAGTGAGGACTTACTGTATATATGTGTGCACGTATGTATGCATATATTTATGTGGGTGCAGGCTAGTTATTTGTTGTCAATTTAGTAGCACCACCACTTCCTTATAAAGATGAGAATTATTTTTTCCCAGAAACCCCTGTATGTTCTGGATTAGCATTTACCAGTGAGAAATACGCATAAGAAACTTGGAAGGTGGAAATAAAATGGTAGTCATTATTTCTTGGAAGATCATGGCAGTCAGATGGGACATTGTAATATCTCCACAAGCTCCCCCTTGCAGGTTGTATCTGATGTAGGAACTTTGCAACCTCTCTGTAAATTACAACTTTAGTATCATCATGGTGACAAGATGTGGCATCTTCTCAGGCTGCCCCACATCAATCAGCAACTTTTCTCCTCCTTTCAATGCTTTACAGACACCCATACTCTAGCTGCAATCCTACAACTCTTCTGTTCCTTTCATTCTTATTTAACCCCTAATTCTTAATTAAATGCCTTATTCCTGTAATATTTATAGTGGCTCTGTTTTCCTGACTAAATCCGGGCTGATACTATAACTGTGTATACATATCCTAGATCATCCAAGACAGCCCCGGTTTCATTAATAAATCTCATAATCCCCTGAAGCAGCCCAGGTATTCCAACGCTACCAGTATGCCTAAGACACACAAAAACTGACAATACCAAATGCTGGTGAGCAAAACAGTCATTCATTGCTGGTGGGAATGCAAAATGGCACAGTCACTTTGGAAGGCAGTTTGGCAGATCCTTACAAAGCTAAACACAATCTAACTATAAATCCATCACTTGTGCTCTTAGGTATTTACCTAATGGAGTTGAATATTTATGTTCATACAAAAACCTTAAGGCTGTTTATAGAAGCTTTATTCATAATCATCAAAAACTGGAAACAACTAAGATGTCTTTCAAAAGGTGAATGAATAAACATTGTGGTATATCCATGCAATGGAATATTATTCAGCAATAAAAAGAATTGAGCTATCGAGCCACAAAAAGACACAGAGGAACTTTAATCACATATTTCTAAGTGAAAGAAGCCAGTCTGAAAAGGCTACATACTATATGACTCTAATTATATAATGTTCTGGAAGAGGCAAAGCTATAAGGATCAGTGATTTCCAGGGTTCGAGGATTCAAGGAGGGATTAAGTAGGTGAAGCATAGATTTTTAGGGTGATGAAACTACTCTATATGATGAAACCCATAGAAGTTTATAGCAAAAAGAGTTCATCTTAATATATACAAATAAAAAAATCATTTAGGAGGTCAAGGAATCAAGTAATATGATCTTTAAGATATTCCCCTTGCCCTAATAACCTATAAAAAGAGTGAATATCACCCTCTGAATTTCAGGACACATATATTCTGAAAGTTTTAGTAATATGAAGACTTTGGGAATTCTAAAATATTGTTTGAGATCATTTCTAATCAAGCATTTAGCTCCTAAGTTAATATTAACTCTAGCTCCAAGTTTGGTTGCCCGTACATTTTTCTAAGCACTTACTTTCCCTATGTCAGATATTGGGGATAATGAGCTGAACAAGTTTTGGCTCCTGCCCTGTAGCAAATGAATTTAGGGAATGATATGGAAGGAAAAAAAATCAATGGTTACATGACTTTTAGTGTCATAAAACTGACTATTACTTAATCTTATCATTCTTCACATTGTTTGACTTCAAAATAGGGGTTATAGTCCACCGCATTGTGTTGTTAGGACTAATTTCTAAATGTGCTTAGAAAAATGCCTGGCACATTAGGAAAAGGTCAATAATATTCATTATTATTATTTTTGAAATTGACCATTTTAGAATTTAGAAAACTATCATCAATGCCTATGGAATAACAACTCCATAGGCAATTCCCTTAATGCTAATAAATAGACTGAATTCTCACAAGTCTTCAATCCTCATCACTCATCATTTCTACATCCAGCTGACTTATAAATACTTCTTCATACCATGGTTTATGTCTTTGCTTAATATCAAGGAGGATGGATTCCATAATAGAGCCAAACTCAATGACACTACGAATATCATTTTCGTAGGTATAAGCGAAGCCAGCAGTGTGCATGGCCACCAATGAACCTTTTGAATCAAACACTGGGGATCCAGAAGCCCCAAAGTAAAAAGTGGTGTCATAGGTAATCACATCAGGGTTGTGAACTATTTTCCGGAAACTTCTTTGAGTGTACATATGGACATACTGCATAGCCTGAACACGTTCCTCACATTCCTTTTCTCGCTGGCCCTGAGGGATCACAACACAAGCATCATGAGACTTTATTTCTCCATATGGATGGCCAATAATATGTATCAACCCACTACAGGGTACAGGAGCAATGCCATTATGTAGTCCCACAGGTACTTCTTGTCCATTTTCCTTCAGCTTCAGGACAGCATAGTCAAGAGTTCTATCAGATATCTCAAACCAAGGTTCAGTGAAAAAGCAGTTGTCTTCTTTTTCCGAGAGCTCTTCATAACCAAATGTCACCCTTACACATTGACCAATCACGGCTGCCCACTTGCTTGGCTCTATTCCTTCTCCCACAATGTCATTTATTACATGCCGACAAGTTAAAATGAACAAGCCTTTAAAAACAAAGCAGGTGGCAGAACCCCTATTTCCATTGTTGTCCCAGAATAGGTACCCAACTGAATTACTGAGATGTGAAAGAAGTTTCATTACTTTAACCGAAATAGAGTTTTTTGTTACTTTTCCAAAACTTGTTTTATGCACTTCAAATAATGACTTTTTCCCCTTCCTTATTTTCATTTTTTTCTTGAAATTTTCTCTGATTTTTTCACTTTCTTTTTTCAAACTGGGATACTGGTCCACAATGTATTCCCTCAACACACGGGTGTTTCGTTCCTCGGACCTGGAATTCTCAGCAGCTGCTGCCCTGGGGTCCATTCTTTTCACAACCTCAACCTGAAAGAGCTTGCCCTCTAATTCATCAACTGGCTGGGAGCTTTCTAAAATGGTGTCCAGGTTCTCAATGAGTTTCCAATCATCCTTCTCCAAAAAAGAAAGAAATCTGCCATCCTTGCACAGAGCATCCTTGATGGTTTCTCCTTGGAAAGCGTAGACACAGAGTTTGTACCCTTCTTTGTGAAGTTGCCCACGTTTAACAATCCTTTTTTTCCACTTTCCAGTTCCAATTGCGTGAATGTAAAATTTGACACAGTCACAGTCAGCAGATACCTTGTCACGCCGGCCAAATAGTTGGTTGCTTTCTTCCTGTTTGCTTTTACTTCGGGCAAATGTAATTTCCACGTGGCAGCCTTCAGGAAAACAGCTGAGGGGCATTCCAAGGTTTATGTACCCTTTGATTCCTTCTATGCCACATACCAGCATTTCTTTGCCTTGGTGAGTTTCTATCTCTTCTCTGACAGCCTCAAGAGTGGTGAGAGCAGCATATAAGCAATCCTTCTCACTCCCTATGAGCGTCTGTTTCATTTTTTTGTTTTTCCTGTGGTTTACATCCAAGGTAACTTTAATCATCTTATTTGGGGTCATGGTCCGGTCTTCTGAATTTTTCTTAGGTGAACGGAAACTTTGAGCCGCGGTGTTAGTTTTTTCTTTTGGAACTCCTTTAGATTCCATATTCATTTGAGAAGTATTGTGATTATTCTGTTGTTCTTTAGGGACCTAAAAGCAATTTTAGATATTTTAAAAGTCTGAATGCAACCCTAGTCTTTTGTTTCTCTTTTTAGTATGCAATGCACAAATTTTCTGCAGGAAACTAACTCAGAACCAATCAAAGTGAGTAAAATTAAATCAGTGTTTGACCTGGGATCCAAAATAAAAGCTGAGCTACCTGTTGCATTAGTCAGATAAGCTCTTGATACTACTACACTGGTGCATTTTTCCAAGAAATATGAGGGAAAAAACACAACTTTTTTTCCAGATGCCATCAAAAACAGATGCATCTTAACTCTACCATCTCTATCTGAAATAGTGTCATTTCAGGTCATGTTTTTTTACTATTTTCAGCTATATAATTTTTATATTTTCTGAGCATAATGATGGATCATACCAAAAAATTACTGAATTCAGCAAGAATGAGTTACCATGATATATCAGGCATTAAATATTTTTTAAAAAACCCATCATTATTTAACTAATCATTTGGTTATAATAATATAGTTTTTCTAATAATAAATACTTTGATTCACCCAGCATATATCATGCAAAGAGTTCAAATTATTTCCTCTATTACATCAATTAATCCCAAAATTCTATGAAATGAGGGGGAACAAATATGGCTTATCTGTCTTTTTGATGGAGAAACTGAGACACAGGAAGTTTTTCTTGTAAGTGCCTTTTTTAGGGCCACATAATAACCAAAAAAAATGAAGTGAGTATCAGAATTCCAAATCCTAGTCCAATATTTTTCCATTAGACTTCTGTATATATTCTTTTTTGTAAATGTTGTATCCATAAGTCCCATTTTTGTAGGGCATTATCTTAAGAACTAGGGGTTGTGGGGAGGAATTAAATAAGGAGGATTAATCAAATAGCAGAAACTCAATGAAAAATTAAGGGCATATGATTCCTCTGTCTAAAAGATACATTTTTCCCAAGTCATATTATAATAGCATGGGTATCAACAGATATGGGTTCCTACGCCAGCACTGCCCCTTACTGGTAATGGGAATAACAATGCCAGGAATGTTGTAAAGATTAAGTGTAACATCGTTGTGTGACAACACTTAGCACAATGACTAGCACATGATAGGTTAATTTTGTTTTCCTTCCTTGTAATAATACTAATATTCTGGATCAAAAAAATAAATAAACAAAAAAACCTAAGGTAATATAAATTTACTCTGGGCATACATACAAACTCTCAAAGAACATCCTTTCAGTCTAATGCTGTCAGAAACATCCTTGTCATGTACCCTATTGGAGCACTGTAATAGACTCCCAGCTTATTAAGATGATTCTTGGGCAGATATGGACACTTTTGAAAGGGGAAAAGGGATAGTATGTAGTTATTTGCTCACTCTGTCATGGAGTAGGCCAGAGAAAAATAGAACTAGGCTTGTCTTAGATATTCTAGATACTTGGATATTCTAGTTTTCTAGAACCAGGACAAAAGAAAACAAGTTGAAAGGCCAGGTGTAGTAGTTCACACTTGTCCTAGCATTTCAAGAGGTGGGAGGATCGCTTGAGGCCAAGAGTTCCAGACCAGCCTGAGCAAGAGCAAGACCCCATCCCTACAAAAAAATAGAAAAAAAATTAGCCCAGACTGGTGGTATGTGCCTCTAGTCTCAGCTACTCAGAAGGCTGAAGCAGGAGGATCGCTTGAGCCCAGGAGTGTGAGGCTGCAGTGAGCTATGATGATGCCACTGCACTCTAGCCTGGGCAACAGAGCGAGACCCTGTCTCAAAAAGAAAAAAAAAAAAAGAAAAAGAAAACAAGTTGAAGAATTTTAAGTTGCATTCTCAAATGCTTACCATTCTTCTTGATAAATTCAAGGAACATTTTAGACTCAGAAAAAAATACTATGATTTGATATGGTACAGAGCTCAATTAGTAGAAAAAGTCCTGACTACATGTCAATACACTTATGTCCAAGTCTTCACTTTACTCCTGCTTTAAGCAATAATTCATTTCTCCTCTCTCCTCCTCATAAATAAATTGAGGATAGTTAAATCTTCTCTGCCTGCCTAACAAGGTTATGGTAAGAGTAAATATATAAAAATTGTTTTATAAAGGGTAAAGCACAATTCAAATGTAGGTTATTATCATGATTGAATAGGTTAGTCACATTTGGAATAGTATATATTTTCATGCTATGCAACACCTTAATTTTGTTTTTATTCCATAGTTTAGTGTAATATATTGTATTTCATTTTTATTGTTATTCAAGAAATATTATAATGGCTTTTTATTAAAGGCTTCCTTGATAAGAGTGAGATTTGTATTACAACTCCCTTCCCTGTAGCCACCCTCCAAAAATAGAAAGGATGAAACAATGACAAAGATTTTAATTTATTCAATATTCCTAACACAATGAGGTAATTTGTTGGCAGAAGGAACTATAAAACCCAATGCCAAGGATAGCTAAGGCTAATATCAGTATACAAACAGCCCTCTGTGTCTGTGGGTTTCCCATCTGTACACTTAACCAATGGCAGATCAAAAATATTTGGGGAAAAAATGGATGATTGCCTCCATACTAAACATAGACAGACTTCTGTTTCTTGTCATTATTCCCTAAACAATATGGTAGTATAACAACTGTTTATATAGCAGTTTACCTTGTATTAGGTAACTTACGTAATCTAGAGATGATTTAAAGTATACAGAAGGATGTGCATAGGTTATACACAAATACTAAGCCATTTTATATAAAGGACTTTGAGCATCCATGGATTTTGGTATCCAAGGGGGGCGGTCCTAGAAATAATCCCCCATGAACACTGAGGGACAACTATGTTCCACAAACAGAATTTACAGACATACCTGAGAAAAATAGTGCTCGATTTTCTTATTATGCTTTGCACTGAAGGGGATTCCTGATCTGCGCTTCTTATAGCTCATGATGGCTTGAAGATGAATAGATGGTTCAGCTGAGACACTAATATCAAAAAGGTTAAGTTATAGCAGTTTCTTCATAGGTACCATTAATTGTGCAGAGGAAAAGATTAACTGGAGTCTCATGTCCCACCTTTTCCCTCGATGTTAACTTCACAAGCAGATAGTTTATTCACCAATGATGATCACCCCAACAATAAAAGCTCTCTTTGACACAAAACTACTCATCAGACACTATATTAAGCACTTTACAAAAATTATCTCGAATGGCCAATCCCCACAGATTCCATGGAAAGTAGGTATATGTGCATTTTGCAGATGGAAAAAGTATAGGTTAGAGAAGGTCGGTGATCTGCCCAAGGCCAGAGCTACATGGCAGAGCTAGAATTCAAATGCAAGTATAAATACCCTACAGAAGAGTTTGCAGTTGGAGAATTCAAAAAGGTGTTCTATTTACATTGATGTTAAATCCTGGTCTCTATTTAAGATGGAGATAGCAAGGGATGGTAAAATGACAGGGAAATGAGTGGGGAAAGAACTGCATAGTACCATGATGACAAAATAAATTTGGAACGAGATCTCAAAAAGAAATCTGGGATGTTTGCCCGAGGTTGAGCGTGAGGAACCTTAGTGGCTGCATTAAGTTTTTTATTTAGAGAGGTATTTTTTCCTCTATCTTCCCTCTGATGTCGCCTTAGAAGAGAATGAACAATTTAAATAAAATAGTGAAATCTCCAACAGTGATAAATACCACTAGAAGGATAAATACCACTGGGGGCAGCAGCCATGGCTGTCTTCAGTACCTCAATATCTAAAACAATGCCTGCCACATGGCAGGCCCTGAATATAGACACATTTATAAAGGTCCATTCACTGAGTGAATGGAGCAGGCATATGATGTACTATGCCCTGTTCTAAGCATTTTTCATAAACTACCTCATGAAATTCTTACAACCCTATAAGATAGGTTTCTGTCCCATTTAGATATTAGATTATTGTCCCACAAGATAAGGAACTTGAACAGAGAGGTTAAAATTTTCCTTACGGTCATGAAACTCCAGAGAGTGAGTGTACTTTTGAGACTTTTCTTTATGAACATTTTCTAACATTAAAAAAAATAGAGAATGGTATAATGAACCTCCACATACCTATCACACAGCTAATAATTGTTCATTTTTTTGCAAACTTACATCATCTTTTTATTCTATTAGATTATTTTACAATTAAAGACATCATGACGTTTTAATCCTAATCATCACTTTCTATCTCTAAAAATTAAGGACTTTTTCTTATATAATCACAATACTAATTGATTCACACACCAAGATCCAATTTAGGTATATAAGTTGCCTTTAATTATGTTTTTTTAAGGCTCTTTTATTCTAGAATAAGAACTGATTTGTTGAAGTGAACAGAGAAGTTGTTTCTATAGGATGTTCACCTCCTGAGTTGCTTCTTCACATTGTTGTTTAACTTATGTTCTATTCCCTGTATTTCTTGTCAAGTGGAAGTTATCTAAAGACTATGTTTATTTTCTTAACCATTCCAGTATGGAACAGTAGCCCTGGCTTTCTCATTTACTGGTAATGAGCTACTAAGGAAATCTACTACCCTCTGAGCTTTATGTTCCTGTTTGTAAAAAGAGGCAATGATTCTAAATAAGATAATGAATATCAAAGTGCTATATCAATGTTAGTATTTATAGACCATCTGAGTTCAAATATCAAATTGCCACATACTAGCTTCATGATCTTGGGCATATTAATTAACTACTCTTTGCCTTATTTTTCTCACCCTAAATGGGAGTGGTATTAGAATTAACCTCCATTTTTGTGAAGATTCAAAAATATAATGCATGTAGAGCCTTTAGAACAGTGCTTGGCATGTAATAGGTTGCCCAATAAATATCACACTGCTGATATTTATCAATATCAATACACTTACCACAGGGATATTTTTTAAACAGCAGAGAACCTGGGAAAACAAAAATAGATATATTATTAAAGAACTGGGCTATGCTGTAAAATCCTTGAAGGCAACAATTGCCCAACATTAAGAAAATTTGGGGGTTCTCTGTGTCTGTTCATGATGTCTCATCTAATGGAGTTTGAGGGGTGATCCAGGTGCTTTAGGAGTCACTAACAGACACAGGCTAAAACAGGAAAATAAAGTGGGCAGAAAGAAACATGAATTTTGTAGTCCACTGGCTTGTACTTGAGCAGTCACAGTGGAAAGAGGCAAGAGGTTAAGAACCTTCTTTCATCTTCATATGTGCCAGACCTCTCTTCCCGCCTAAACCTTCCACCTCACTCTCCTCACTGCCATCTCTGGGGTCTTTGCCTCTTTGGACAGCTGGGAAGCAAGGAGACCTGCTGTTTGGGGCCTCAGATAGCTCCAGAGCGGAAGTATGTGACACTGTTTATTCAGACCGTCCCACCAGTCTGAAACAAAACCTTCTGAACTTCTTAGTGCCCAGGGCCAGCTTGAGCAACAGACTTATGGGGACCCTGTTCTCTTTCCTATGAACTTTTTCTGTTACACAAGTACAACAAAAAATGACAAGGACAGAGACAAATTGTAGTGTTGCTAGTAACAAGGAACATTTTCACCAAGCATAAAAGCTTTTAAAAATCTGATCAGATAATCAAAAAAATTCCTAGAAAGTTTCGTTACTCCTAGGGACAAAATAAACTCAGCGCTTGGGAAGCTCAACAAAAAGAAAGCGGAGTTCAACCAATGCAAGATCTACTTTTCCCACCTTTGAGGTCAGACAGCCCCTGAAGAGAAGGTTGGAGGGACCGTAGCGGGACACACTGATTCTGAGTTGAGGGTGTTCTTGCTGGGGCCTCCAAGAATGTCAAACGTTGGCTCCGCAACCAAAATACCATTAAAACAACCCGTTAATAAGACAAAGCTAAGTTTGTTGCTCACTGAGGTAATGGGAAACAATAACTTCCACTTTTACTTTGGCTCTTTCTTTTTTTTTTTTTTTTTTTTTAACGTTTTCAGGGACGACACTCGGTCCCCTTTTCATGAGCAACAGCATCTGGGTGTACCGGTTTTTTCCACCCTCTCCCCACCAGCCTGAGGTTCTCCTACATCGTGCTACTGCCAATGCCTCCTGCCAAAACTCCAGGTCAGCCCGGAACCAGAGGGGTAACTCACCCACGAGGAGGGTCCGTCCCAAGCCCGGCGGCCACCTGCGCTGTGACTTGGGGAACCTTTCCCTCCTGCCACTGGAATCCCGCACGTCGGAGACCTGAGCCCGCCTGGGGAACGGCGGTCCCGGCCAATGGACGGAGAGATCCTGGAATCTCTTTTCTCTTAAGACGGCAACTCGCCTACTTCGGAAGCCAACCGGCCGCGCTCGGGCCACCAAGAGGAGCAGCCGGGAAGAGCGAGCGGAAGGGCCGCGGCGGGGCAGCGCCTCCTGTTTGCTGCGAGCAGGACCTCCCCTCACCACCTCGCCGCCCGCTTCTGCTATCTGGGTCCCGCTCGTCCTGCGTGTCAACCCGCCCGGGTCGCGGATAGGCGGGGCCGAGCCGGGCGGGAGAGAGCGGGCAAATTCGAAAAGCGGAAGTGGGAGGAGCAGGGCGAGGCAGGCGGGGACCCTGGGGCAGCCGGTGACCGGGAAGTCGTGGGCGGGAACGTGGCTGTTCCCGCCCGGAGAGCCTGGCTGGGAACGAGGCGCGCAGGCCCCAGGCTGGGGCTGCAGTGGGTCACTTGCTCCAGTGCACCGGGGGCGCTGGGGCGGACTAAGTGAGTGGGGTCGGGGGGCGGGGAGGCTCGGCCATTTGGGCGCTCCCCAGGGGACAGCTTCCCCAGCAGGAGGGATAGGCCCCGCGACTGTGACAATCCGCAAAAAGTTGCGGATGTAGGCAGCTTATCATAAATCGATTTCTCCAAACGTGCACCAATATGTGCAGACGTTTACAATCCTGATGAAAGTGGTATGGACTCCGGTAATATGCATCTCAAAGCCTATGTTCTAAGAAGACAGGAAAAGGCTTGCAAGGTGGGCTACTCTTTAAGGACCTGCCTTCTGAGCAAATGTGCAAGTATTAAATGCTGTGTTGAAGAAGGGGATCATGGTCACAAAAGTGACAACTTTTATGCAATTTATATGATGTCTATAAAATGATAGGGTGGAAAAATGTGTTGGTACCTACAATACATGTGGGAATTTTGAGGAACTCTCCTTAGTGTACATACAATACATCCAGAGTAGTTAAAATTACTGCTTCATCTTCTGTGGGTTCTCTGGAAGTTTGGAAGGAGTAACTTTAAAAAAAAGGTATGAATGCTGAGACTTTTTCTGAGAGTCACTTTTGGAATCTGCCCTCTTCTATATTCAGGAAGGAAAACCTCAGCTCGTATCTGAATTCCAAACAATAGCAGCAATAGGTCTCCTATTCTGGAGGCCATTATAGAACATTATTGTGGACAATATTTAATCACTTTAAACTTTAGCGAAGTCAGCAGCTTTTGCAGGCACAGGGTGTGGTTAAATCAAAAATTCACAGATTCAACAGGATGTGGTTAGACAGTCAGAATTCATAGACTGTGGTAGCCCTGTGGGGCAAGATGGAACAGTGTCGGAAATCCCCACCAGAAAAATGCAGAGTTTACTGACAATGCAGAACCTATGGTTTAATGGTTTAATTCAACATATATTTACTTAATGTTTACGATGCACAAGACATTGTGCTTGGTGCTATGGGGGTGAAAATTTATCAAGACACAGTCCCCACTGTGAATGGAGGTGTGTAATGTATAACAGACTCAGACTGAAAGAAACCTTGCTTAAGCTAAAAAAAAAAAAAAAAAAAAAAGGCAACGACAATCAAAAAAACCACAAACTGTATAAAAGCTTCACAACTCACTGTCATTCCTAGAATCTTTAGAGGTTTCTACCCCTTTGAGAGTAGTGCATGCAATGATCACCGAGGAATCAGGATTTCGCTGATTCTTTTTTCGTTGTGGATTCTGGAACTGTAAACATTTCAGTGACAAGTTAGAGATGGTGAGGAATACTGGGGTTGAAATTGCCCAGCAATCTGAGGACACCGTCTTGGAGACCTATCCGGGGGACTCAAAAGACTGAAGAACAGCCTGCCATTGGAGCTGCCTTGTTAGTATTTGATGTGCTTTTGAGACATTGCCTGGAAATTAAGAAAAGAATCTCAGAGAGCTATGAAGAAGAGCGACATTTTCCTGTTTGGAACAAGTACTGGTACGTTGAAGCTGCCGTATGTAAAGGTACTATGGAGTAAGACCTATGATGGTAGAATAAGACAAGTGGTAAATCAACTGAGAATGTGTTTGTGCGGATGTGAGGCGTTTTCTATGGCTTTTTAATTTCTCTCTCCCTTCTTTCTTTTTTTTTCTTTTTTGCTTCTTTTATGTTTCAATGTATAAGCAAATAGTGATTTAATAGACAGTAGGCTTAATGACACCTTCTAAAACATGGATGTGAAGAATTCAACATACTGATAAAATTTGTTTCCAATCTACACTTTTTTTTGTTTTGTTTTTTTTTGTTGTTTTTTTAACAAGCTCTCTCTGTTGCCTGGGCTAGAGTGCAGTTGTGTCACCATAGCTCACTGCACCCTCAAACTCCTAGGTTCGGGCGATCTTCCTGCCTCAGCCTCCCTAGTAGCTGGGACTATAGTTGTATGTCCCCATGCCCGGCTAATTTTTAAAATTTTTTGTAGAGGCGGGATCTTGTTATGTTGCCTAGGCTGGTCTTGAACTCCTGTCCTGAAGTGATCCTCCCTCTTTGGCTTCCCAAAGCATTGGGATTATAAGCATGAGCCACCAAACTCTGCCAATCTACAAAATTAAGATTCACTAGAAAGCTTATTCAAATGATTTTGGTAGATTGAAATCTTAGTGCACAAGAAAAGAATAAAAAGTTATTACAGAGGATGTAAAATGTCTTCCTGAAACTAACACCTGTGTAACTAAATTTACTATGTAGCAAAATATCTGTTACATTCTTTCTGAAATCTTTATGTCATTTTGTACAATTTTAATCACATTTATTTTAAAAACATTTCTGGTTTGACTAATCCCGTGCTGGTTTATTGGAGAAAAAGTATAAAATAACAAATAATTCTTAAACCTTATATATATATTAGCAATGAAATATATTTTGGCTTTAGGTAATAGGAAAACAATCTTTTTTTGGATGAAAGATTACCATCACGTTTTTTTCTTCATTATTTCTACATCTTTACCATTTTCTTATTTTATATTACTAACTGAAGTTCCCTACTTAAAAAAAAAGTCTAAGATTGACATTTATTTTTCTGTAGCAAATTTTGGCTCTTGTTTTTTCTTTAAATTTCAGGCAAAATGAAGTCTTGATTTCAAATTACAAAATATAGCTTGTAAGATCTAAACTAAATAAAATTCACATTCTCAAGACTACAAACAGGTTTGAAAAGCTACTTTAATCATTAAACTTATTTATTAAGTCTGACATTTTGTTCTTTTAGAGACCAGAGTGCTTATAATTACAATGAAGCTCTAATTCTATAAGCATAGCCTGAGTTTCTTGTCAATGCTTCATCAGGCAGGCTATTTCTTAATTCTTAGGCTAGGTCTACAGGGGACAAATCTTTCCAGGGTAGCTGCAAATGGTTTTTTCCTCTACATTTAATTTGTTGTCAGTGAGTAGCTTTAGTTTTTCTTTTCTTTTCTTTTTATTTTTTTTCTTTTCTTTTTTGGGAAAACTCCTTCTGTAATGGGAAGAAATTACTTTCTACATGCAGAATCAAATATAAAGGTAACAGCATGGTATGAATTTTCTTTCACATCCATATACGCCTTTTAATTTCTTGCCTCTTGCTTTTATGTAGTTGCACAGTTAAAAGCAGAATGGACTTAACACAGTATCATTCTTAGTTATAATTCCTGTGTTTGTTATTCTGCTACAGAAATGAATTCTGTTATTATATTCAAAGCTTACACTGTTATCTGACTTATTGGAAAATATGTGAAAATAAAGCTATTGTGACTTTTCATAGGTTTATATTCCATAAACATTAATTTTAATCAATCCCTCATTTTTATGACTACTTTTATTATGGGAAACATATCAACAATAATACCATGGGTATAATTATTCTGTGATAACTAGTCTGTTTGGAGAATGTTTACTATCACTCTTTCATATGATACCCTGGCTAAAAAAGTCTTCATTTGATAATGTACCTATAAGAAATTACATAAAATAAAATATGTAAAAGTATAACTTCATCCACATTTTTTTAACAAGGCCTTCCTATAGGAAAAGATTATAACATGCATGAAGATGCCTTGTTTTCTACTATTAATTCAGAGTTTATTTTAAAAACCATGACTGCTCTGTAAAAAAAATTTTTTTAAAAATTAAATAAACAAAAAATACAGGTTCATCATACTCTACACAAAGTTTCTTTTTTTTGTTGCTCTAACTTATTGTTAATTGTTGAAAGCATTGTAAATGAATACTTGTTTCATAAAGCAAGAAGTGTGATCAGGTTAAAAGGGCCACTGTTATTGGTGTATAAATTTTTCTTATGACTACTTTTATAGTAATTAAAAAGTGGGGAGGTGGTGATGTGGGATTCCTCAGTGAAGCCCAACTTGTCTATTTGACTACTTTTGCTAACCTGGCTAAGACTTCTGTCTGCCCAAGGAACAAATAGGCGGTGAATGCAGGGAAGTGACATCTGCTGCAGAATGGCTTTGAATTGCTCTCTGAGCTTGGCATTTACATGTGCCCGTTTCATTTAATAGTCTCAATAACCCTGTGAGGAGGTGAGATTATCTTCCCCATTTTACAAAAAGGTTTAGCAAATAATTGCCAAGAAAGATTCTTAGGAGGATTTATACTCCCATATAAAACTAGAAGCTAAATTGCCTCTAATATTTAACTGCAAAAAGGCATAGTGGCTCACCTCTTCCTACTTACTTCCCCACCCCCCATTCATCCGATCATTTATTCAACGCATAAATCTGCAGTGACAATTTACAAGACCCAGCGCTGCATTCTATAAAGGGTAAAATGTTAAGAGTTCTGCCCTCAAATAGGGAAGATAGAAAAGGCACACAAATTATATCATTTCCAACAAGGTTTCATTCATTTAAAACACATGTTAATTCCCACTTTGTGGCAGATGTTGTGCTGGATATTGGAAATACAGAGGTGAATGAATATGATTCTCACATTCATGGACCCAGAGCAGCTTAATGCAATATTGTATCTAAGAATAGTGCTTTTCCAGGACACACCTTATAGCCTATCAAATACTAGTACATTAAAATGCACACACATTCTACATTAAATGTACTTGTCTTCTGTTTAATCTGTTTTTGAAAGTACTTGGAATGGAAGAACTAGAAGCTGAGTGTGGCAAATTGTTCTTAAATCTTCACCCTTCTCTGTATACACACGCTTTACCCAGTGCCCTTGCAGTTCCTCCCCATTCTATCAATGTCACACTTGGCCAAGGAACTTGCTTTGGACAGTAGAATATATTAATAGATAGAACCAACACTGTGCTGAGCTGGACCCTGAAAGCCACTGGGTCTTCCTGTTTGCCTCTCTTGCGGTTCTGTCGTGTCTGTGAAGAGCACATGCCCCAACTAGCACTACCTCATAAGGTGGCGCAAGGCTTAATGAGGTCGTCTGTGTGATGATCCACGAAATGTACCTGTCACGAATGCTCCATAAATGATAGGTAGGCTTTGTCATTGTTACTTATTAGTACCATGTTATTCTGTTTTGGTATACTTCTCTAGAAGGCTGTGCACGATTTTTGAGTTTTGGATAAATTTTGCCTAATTGCTCTTCCACCAGCAGGAAGAGATGATATTTATTTCAACTTAAGGTCAAAAGTGTTGGGAGATGGAGGTTTCTAAGAGCCAGATCACAGAGACTCCAGCTCAGCTCAAGACCTGGAGGGCAAAGCCCTATATGAGGGTCCACACCCTCATAAGGGGCTTCCACTAGGGCTCTCAAGGAGGTTGCCCGCCCTAGCGCGACTCCATAGGCTCCAAGGAGGAGGCTGCTGGCATGCTGCGGCCTGTCTCTTTGCAGAAGGGCCATAACCAGCGCGCCCAGCGTAGTGGCAGCCGGGCTGAGGTCGCAGTGCCACGTCAGCGGGGACAAGGAGGGGCGCGGTCTGGAGTGGCCTCCGCCCTTCCTCCTACGGCAGGACTCAGAAACCTGCCCCGCTCTCCTCCAGGCCCCGCCGCCCGACCTGTGTTCTGGACTCGCAGCTCCGGGGAAGGAGACCAGCGTGGGCAGCCCCTTTGCAGGGCAGCCCCGGGGCGCCGCGAAGCCCCTAAGAGCCTGGCCCAGCACGGGCATCTCTTCACTTCACGACGGGTGGAGTGCGGCGCGCTGCCAGCAGATGGCACCAGAGGACGAGCCTGCGGGAACGGGGTGGGGGCGGGCGGACCCGGGGAGGGATCGCACGCTCCGCCAATGCAGCGCGACGTGAGATGTTTACCCAATCCCCTCTCTGGGCGAGCCTGACCTTTGGGGAACTGCTTCCCCCCGCTGAGTGTCTGGGGGAGAAGAGAGGTTACGCTCAGCGTGAGTTCCCGGGGAGGAGGTTCCCTTGCCATGTGCGCCCTGGAGCACGTTGCCTGAAGTGGCCAACTGAGCTTGGCTTGGCCGACGTGGCGGCCTCACCTTTCTGAGCTAACACGGTCTCAACTGCGCTTTCTCTCCCTCGCTCGTGGTATCCTGGATTATTGTGAAAACGTAGAGGGATCCTCCGGGCAGGGCTAAGGAGTCTGCTTTTATTGATTTAGCTGCAACAATTTTGTTCCCATCCAAAATCGCGTGGTGTTTACTAGGTTCCCTACCACTCCATAAGCCTTAAAGTCTAACTTGTTCCCCTCGACTTCATGATTCTCTTCAAATGTCTGGTCGGCTACTCGTCCTCTCGGCCATCTCTTCCAAGCTGTCGGGTTCCTCCAAGGTAACAGCCACACGCAACAGCAGAACGCACCCCTGGGGCTTCCCCCCTCACTTGGATGTTGGTTCTGTACTTCTTTGGTAGTGCTCTGATGCCTTCACGTACATGCCTATGTTTTGTCTAGATGTTTTTTTTTTTTTTTTACTCCATGTGCACGTGTGTGCATGTGTGAGAGAGAGAATAGGTTGGGAGGATCGGTATGAAATACCCAGTCTACCTTAACCAGAAGGAGAACCCTAAGATTTATCTTTTACTTTTCCAAATTCCAACGTCAATTGAATTTACAACCTTCCCTATCTCATGTGTGAAATTTAGGGTATTTACTTAAAAGAATAAGTAACTCCTAGAATTGGAGTTATGGCATTTGGGAGGCATCTTAGGACATGGAGAATGTCAACCCCTAAACTTGAAAGATGCATTCCCTCTGCTGCCTCTGTTTTGTCTTCAGGTAGGAGAAAGATAACAAATTTCCCTCATGTCCTGTGCCTCAATGTAGTTGTCCTGACACCAAATGCATTAGTCAGGGTTCTCCAGAGAAACTGAACCAATAGAATATATATGTGTTTACATGCATACACACACACACACACACACACACATATAAAAAGAGATGTATTATAATGAATAGCTTCATGTGATTATGGAGGCTGACAAATCCGAAGATCTGCAGGGTGAGTCTGCAAGCTGGAGACCCAGGAAAGCCAATGGTGGAGCCCCAGTCTAAAGATTAGCAGGCTCAAGTTCAAGGAACAGCTGATGTTTCAGTTTGAGTCCAAAGGCAGGAGAAAGTGGATGTCCCAGATTGAAGGCCATCGGGTAGAAAGAATTCTCTTACCTGGTTGGGGGAAGGTCAGCCTTTCTCTTCCCTTCAGAACCAGTTGGATGAAGCCCACCACATTATGAAGACATCTGCTGCGCTCAGTGTACTGATTTAAATGTTAAACCTCATCCCATAACAAAGAAACACCCAAATAATGTTTGACCAAATATCTGGGCACCCCAAGGCCCAGTCAGTTTGACACATAAAGTTAACCATCACACCAGATTTAAACTTATATTTTTCTAAGGGTGATTTGCAGAATATGTGAGAGAGACAAGTTTTATGTAGAGAGAATTGTCAGAATTTGCTGAACTCTGTCATCAAAAGCCAGCAAATATTTGTCAGAATGGATTTTATAGGTTCTTAATAAAAGAGGATGTAACATAATTTTGGCTTAGTTCTTCAAAGCAGTGCACTCTCCAGAGATTCTGTATTCAACACTCAGTCTTGGGGAGCCAGTGGGATTTTAATAGATTTCATGACTCTCACGCAAATGGAGATCAGATACTGGCCCGCAGTAAATGTGTGTGGGAGGCTAGACAGCCCTTGGCACCACTTAGGAAGTATTCTTGGCAAAAAGTCAAAATGGGATAAAATCAACCCTCTACATCTAACCACTAGTTTACAGGAAATACGTGGTCTACAGCTACACGTTAAATGACATCACATGGATGAAACAGAAAAGTTTAGAATATGAAACATTCTGTAGGACAAATATGACCCACTTTATTCAATAAATAAAAATCAGAAAAAAAGAGGAAGGGGGAATACACACATTAATATGTGACTATAGAGACTCATACAACCAAGTATAGTATGTAGACTTTGTTTGGATTCTGATTTGAATAATGCAGATGTAAACACACAAAAATCAACAACAAATTTAGGAGAAGTTAGGAAAAGATAAGCACTGAGTGAAATTATCATTAAACTCTTACAAACATGTTGAGAGTGCTGTAGTTATGTTTTATTAAAAAAAAACTACTTAACTTTTTGATTGTGGTGGTAGTTACTTGGCTTTATGCATTTGCCTGAATTCATAGACCTGAAATTCACCAAATTCACCAAAAAGGGTGAATTTTACTGTACATAAATGCTAAGGTAATAAAACTAGACTTAAAAGAAGAAAAAGAAATGGCTGCAGTAAACAGTTGCCAAAAAAAAAAAAAAAAGAAAGAAAGAAAAGGAAAAAGAAACCTGTAGGACAAAATCTGGGGCCATGAAGCACAATGATCAAGGAATTTCCAACTCCAAGTAGGAGTAACCGGGTGTTTTGATATGAGCTAACCAAAAATCGTACTCCCCTGCCAGAACCGGGCATTCTGGCAATTCCTGCACAACAGAATTTGATCATTGCTACGGGATTGTAACTGTAAAATTTCCCATTCTTCTCTTTTCCAAATAAAAATTTAAGTTGTTAAGTTCTGGCCACACTCCACTATACTATATTGGGTGTGCGGCTGGGGTGGGGGGAAATGGACAGATAAGTCTCTGGACCGTGAGGAGCTGCATTGGATGTGATGGAGAGAAGTACATATTACCCAGAAATTCGGGACTGTCGCGGGAAGTGGGTAAGTGTCCTTCATAGATGGGTGGGACTGCGGCTGACACTACAAGTTCACCCAGTGTCCATTTCCCACTTATTCCGTGGTTATAGGATTTAGGCTGGGCATCTGGGTATCCAGAGTAGACATTACAGTTCACAGCCTGCTTTTCAGCGATGTGAGCCATGGAACCACGTTCTGGACCCTGGGTGTGAGCAGCCGTGCGGTTTCTGGAGGGATGGTGTTCTTAAGAGGAAGAGATGCACTGTCCTTTGTCGTCATTACCCCTGGATGTTGTGCAGGTGTGTTGGTTAGAAGTTCAGCAGCCACCTTGACCATGTTGAGGACTGTGGTGTAGGTGTAACCGCATTGAGGAAACTTAATACTTTGACAGGCTGGAATCCCACAACCACACAGTACTGTGTGTTTGGACTATCATGTGTGACAGAAATAAACTTCTCTCTTGTTTAAGTCACTGATTTTTTTTTTAGGAAATTCAACAGTCATTCTATATTCTTTCTAATAAAGATCTAGAATTTCTCTATGAATAATTTCTCTGAGTCAGATTTATGGTTTGTGCACAACTAAGAGGCCATCACGTATTTGGACGGTCCAACCAGTTGCTAGTTGCCACGGCGGGTACATCAGTCAGGGTTCAGGGCAGGTAAAAGAGATTTAATGGAAGGGATTAAGTGCTGGAAATCTTTAGGATGATAAGAGCAGTGGGATTCAGGTAGCCAGCATGGGAATTATGGAGTTCAAGAACACACCCTCCTAACCGTAATCCAGGAATCAGGAAGCTGAATTAAGAAATTTACCACGACAAATGTCTCTCCACACCACCAGAGTGAAAGAGTAGACACTGCAACACTGCTTCTGGCTGCTGCTACTGCTGCAGCTACTTCTGGATACCCGTGAAGTTCGTGGCTAACCACTGACACTGACTGTGGCCAACACTGCTGTCTCTAGACACTCACTTTTCCATGACCTAGCTTGCCAAAAGATGGTGCAGAAGAAAAATGCCTCCATTTTACTTCTGCCTTCCAAATAACATCTATTTGAAGGAGCCTGATTTGTATTCAGAATCTTAGTTGCAAGATAGTCTGAGATATTTATGTTTTAGCTTTCCAGACTCTGAGCATGACGTCCTGGGGATGGAGACGAAAAAGGCCTCTCTTCATGTCTGCCAGAGAAGGGTTAGCTATTGCTGCACTAGGAGGAAAGGAACTGTGACTTTCTACTGCCATCTGCAATAGAGGCTGATGTCACAGGTGGCATGGAAGAGAAGAAATCAAGATTACCACACAATTTTGGATTTTGGAGGAACAACACATGTTCTTTTCCTTAACTTTAAAGGTGTATTTCCCCATTATCTTGTTAGGCAGAGAACAAGAACCACAATGCCAGTAACAAAGATGTATCATCCTAGATATTTGGAATGGCAAATAACAAATTCTTTGTAAGTGTATAAGTGAGCTAAGCATTTTAGTTGCGAATTGAAATTGTTTCAAATAAAAAAAAAACAATTGGGAGAAAAATCAATATTTATTTGAACTCTAATATGTGTTTTGCATATCCACATAATTCTTTAAAAGTTTACTAATTAAGAAAGAATTTTCATTATGCTTTAAGGAAACAGCCCTCAACGCTCTACATTATTGGTCTATTTTATTGAAGACAGCCTCTTTTCTTTACTAGTATTCCATGGGTTCAATCTGATGATCGTGAAGTGGTGAATCTTGTTGGTTATTTTTTTCTTCATTGCAGTTCGCATTTTTCTCTTCATTTAATAATTTGTATAAGCTCTCATTTTTCTCTTTAATATTGCGAAGAATAGAATCCATAGAGTAGCCAAATTCTATAATGGCACAAATCTTATCTACACGTTTATAAAAATCCCCAAAGGCATGCATAGCAACCAATTTGCCAGATGCATTAAACACTGGGGAGCCAGAGGACCCTTCAGTGAAACAAGTATCATAACTAACTGTGTTCCTGTCCCAAGCCCGTGATTGGAAACTTCTCTTGGTAAACACAGGGCAAACATCACCAGTGGTAGCATGGGGTTCTACCAAAGCATTATGATACTCTATATACCTTTCTAACCGTTCACTTGGAGAAATCACAGCACAACGATCAGTTTGCTTGATCTGGCCTTGTGGATGACCAATTACATAAACCACACCAATAGATGGTTGAGGGGAAATTTGTCCAAACAGGCCTGGAGGAAATGCATTTCCATTTTCTTTTAGTTTTAAAATGGCATAATCTAGAGTTTCATCAGACACTTGAAACCATGGCTCGATGGACAACCAATCGTCACTACTGGGACAGAACTCTTTATAAGTGAAAGTTACCTTTGTACATTCACTAATTGTATCTGGCCACAAACGTGGATCTGTGCCTTTACCCACTATAAGACTTATAACATGTCGACAGGTGAAAATATAACCGTGATTGAAGACAAAGCAAGTAGCATTGCCTGTATTTCCATTATTGTCCCATTTCATGAACCCAACTGACTTACTATGATAATCAAGTTTTTCAGAGATTGCAACTGGAATAGAATCCATATTCACTTTCCCAAAGTACTTTTTATATATGTCGAATTGTTGAGACATTAGCAGATTTTTTCTCTTCTGTTCTTTCTGGAAATACCTTCTCATCGAACGTGCTTCTTCTTTAAAATTTGGATATTGACGCATTATGTCTTTGTCCAATATTTGTAAATCCTTTAACAGATCAGTTTCCTCCTTTTGGATACACAGATTGATAGCATATTGTTTACCCAGACGGGGCCTCTGCCTAACTGTTAAGTTTCTGCCAAAACTATTATTGTAATAACGTCTAACCCTGGAAATTGTCCGGTGAGTTTTACCTTCAATATCATACCCTAGACTTTGAGGTGGAAGAATTTTTTCTCTGCTGTGTTCTACATCTTTAGTCTCTCCATCTTTCTCCGGTTCTTGAACCTTTTTCTTTGACTGTGTCAGACCACAGGGATTGATTTCATCACTGGCATTTTCATTCTGCTTAATTTTTTCACCTTTCTTGCCACATGTTTTTCTACAAATGCCCATTTCTAAGACTTTTCCAGCTACTTCATCCACCACGGACCCTTTTCCATAAATTTTGTTGTGACCTTCAAGTAGGTTCCATTTCAATTCTTCTAGGTCAGACCGAAATCGGCCATCCTTGCATAAAGCTTCTTTGATAGTCTCACCCTTCAAGGCATAGACACAAAGTGTACTTCCTTTTTCATGAAGTTTCTTGATTTTAACAATCTTCTTTATCGTCTTCCCGACAGCAACAACATGAAACAGAATGCATTCGATGTTTGGATTTTCACATGGCCGCAATATCTGACCATCTTCTTTCTGATTACTCTTTCTTTGACCAAGTGTTATATTAAAATGAGAATCTCTAGGCAGGCACTTGAGAGGCATTCCTAAATTTATATATCCTTTTATTTTTTTTTCTTCATAAACGATAATGTCCTTATTAAAATGATTCTCCATCTTTTCATTGAAATGGTCATTAGCTCTCAGAGCTGAGTAGATGTTCTCATTGGGTTCACCATATGCTGTAAACACACTACGGTCAAATTTTCTGGAGGTTTCATATAAAGTAAAGGTGAAACAACATTCTTTATTGGTGTTCAAATTTGGGTTCTGAATTTCAAGGGCTGTTTCACGCTTGTTGACTTCACTTTTAAGCTTACAGGTGCTGCTACACTCTCTTACGTCAGATAAACAAAGATCAACAGGTGTGTCAGCGTATGGCTGCTTCAGAACAGTATCCTTAAAAAAGAAAAGATTAAATATTTCATAATAATCACCTTTGATAATGTTTCATGTTTTTCTGATGATAGAACCAATAGATATTCTGATAAAAATTGGATAAAATAATGGCTAATGAATAATGGAGAAATAAATCAATTACTATTCTATCACCAGAGATAATCACTCTATTAATACATTTTGATTTATTTGCCTCTGTTATTTTATATGCAGATAAACTATTGTTTCTCATACTGTGCTGCACATGAGTTTATTTTTCACTGAGCAATCTGCCAGTGCTTTCATGCGTCACTGAGCAACCTTCAAAAACACAATCTGAGGGGCTATATAACATTTCATTGTATAATACTTTTAATCCATTCTTTTATTGCTAGGTATTTAGATTGTTTTCAGTTTTTTACTGGTGTATATAAAGCAAACATTACTATATATATAACATTTTTGTCTGCACATCTGAATATTTCCCTAGGTCATATTCCCAGAGTGGAAATATTGCGGCTAAGGATATAAACATATTTCACAATATATATACTGCCTAACTGCTGTCCAGAAAAGTTGTATCAACTCACCCTGTCCCTTCTCTCCTTTTGCCTAAAGAGACCAATCATATGGTTGATTCCTCAAAAGGATTTCAGTATTATTATTTTAAGTGTTTGCCAATTGATAGATGAAATGTCATCTAATTTGACTGTTTCTCAAATTTGCATTTATTTACTTACTAGTGAAGCTGGACTTACTTAATACGTCTTGTGGATATTTGAAACATTACATTTCAAAAATTCCCATTAAACATCTAGTTAGTTTTTATTCTGTACATGGTTTCAACAGCACTAAGGAAATATACTAAAATGATTGATAAATCACAGGATTGGATATACACACACACACACATAAATATACACAGTTATATACCTAAACAATCAATTGGTAGTAGCCCAGGGAACAAGATATTGAGAATCTGATGAAAGCAGAAATGAAAAACAAGGACAAAAGTGAAAAATATTACACCACAGAAATCAACATAACTTAGATGGGAATCATTGTGAAATAAGTATTGGATATAGTCCGTGTGACTAGAGGGATAAGTCTGGAGAGGGTAAAATCAGGAGAAATAGCTGGGCTTCGTTCATTTCGTAAGCAGGTGCAATGGAATTGTAGCTGGGCTGCATGAGATTTTAGTACCCTGGCATTTTCTAATGACTGAAATAATATAAAATTTGACTAAGCCTTTGTTTGCTTGAACATGTTAACCATTTTGCTTCCTGCCCAGCAGCCCCTGTTGTCACTGTAAACATTAACTGCTGATGTAGTTTTTTTGTCAAGCAGGATGAAAATCTATAAGTTTGTTTTGCAGAAGGAAGAAATTCCCTTGAGAAACTGCAACTAGCTGCTGATGCCCAGAAATCTGGTAATTTAAGGTGTTATCTGTGAGTAAAAGCAACACAGACTTCCCCCTGCAGTTCACTGAAACTTCCTCTTCCCTTACTACCTAGTGCACTCTCTCTCCCTCCCTAGCCACATAAAAGCTCCATACTTCATCCTTTTGTTAAGAGGGATCTGAGAGATTTTGCTCTTCAGCCTTCTCACTTTGGCCAAATCAAATAAATCTTTCTCTGTCTCCAAGCACCAGTGTCACAGTGTTTGGCTTTGGCTGTGCATCGGGTACACGAGCCTAAATTTGGGGTTCTACAATAATTCTGATGACCTTGGCAGGACCTTGTACCTGAGACTAGATGCCCTGTCTGGGATCTGAACATACAGGGAATGCTTACAGCCACTCTGCCAGGACACCCTCCTGACTTTTCTTCCTGCCTTTGACACAACATTGGCTCTGAGTAGGAAAATGTACAGGACCTTGATCTGTTTTCAAGTTTACATTTCTTGGGTGAGTCACTGTGACACACACAGTCATGATTTTCTATCACTCTATTTACATTTCACTAAATATTAAAAACAGAGACCCTCATTTGAGAGAGTTAAGAAAATTATGAAACTTCACCCTTTTGTTTTGGCATACAGAAATTAAATTTTGTTTTTTGTGCAAACATTTATATTCATTTTATGAGTGTGTCGGCTGTAAAAAACTCAAATTCAATCTCCAAATGCAGCCCCTTGGGGTGCATTCTCAAAAATTAGACTGCTTGAAAGTTACAAACCAGTGACATATAAAAAGATAATTTTCTTTTATAATACAGTCTGGCCACAATACTCCCTAGATTCAAGAAAAAAAATGGCCCACATATAAATCCTTAAACTATATTAGTATTATACAACTAAAACTGTTTTATAATTTTAAAAAATCAGATAAAATTCCCTATATATAGGCATTTATGTTACTACACTAGAACAAGTCTATACAGAGAAGGTGCGATTTAATGATGTAAAGGGCCAAAGATATTAAAGTCTAAGAGATTAGTCAAAAACAAAATGAAGTTTTAATCAGTGCTCTAAATTCTCCTACTGCACCACCAGCACCTCCCCCAGTGCTTGCTACCTTCTCAGTTGATACCTGCTCCATTGGCACCTAAATCCCTGCATCCTCCCCAAGCAGACCCCCTGCAGGACTCACCTTTGCATGGAGGTCAGGGTACAAAAAGGGGACAAGCCCTCCCACCCTCCAGTAAAAAAAAAGTGGAGAAAGTCAAGTTATGGTCTTACCATCTTGTACTTGACTGGGTACCCAATTCGGCCTGAGGACTCCTCAAACAGGACCGTTACCACTTTGCCAACTTCCGGTTAAAGGGCTAAATGCCAATGGACAGCCAACAGATATGGTACAGACACATTCCCCATTTCCCACCTCAGACCAGGTATACAAACAAAAACTCCTTTTACTGGATGACCCTGAACACATGGCCGAATTGTTTTCCTCTATCTTTTTAACATATCATCCCATATGGGCTGGTATTCAAGCATTTAATAAATATTTTACTCATAGCCCAAAACTGCCATATGATTATTTAAAAGACAAGAAAAAAAGCCTTATCAACTCCACCTTAAAAGTAAAAATAACCACCCTAAATCTCTGTCCTTAGGATTGAACCAAACTGAAATACGAATGACAAAGGATTGGCCTGGCTTAAACATTACAATAATTACATCCTTTAAAAAGTTTTAAAAGGAGTCTCACCATTAAAAAGCCTCAATGTAGTTTAAGTTCAACAACAACCCCAGAAAGACCCCTGGGGTTATATCAGACATAAAAAAATTATATACTGATGCCAATCCTGAGACCCCCCCCCAAAATAAAAAAATGGTAAATATGACTTTTATTTGCCAAAGTGCCCCAGATATGTTTTTTAAAAACCACAAAAGATAGATGGGGTCCTTAGACTGCCAATCTCACATTTGGTAAAGCTTGCTTTTAAGGTTTACAAGAGAGAAGACACAAAGAAACAAACAAAAGTAAAATGATAGACAACCTACTGGCAACCGTGTTTGACTGTCAAACCAAGAAAAAGGCAAAAAAAAAAAAAAGGAAACCTCACAAAAAATAAGAAAAAAACACGCTCCTCTGAAAAAAGATCAACATACATATTACAAAAAGGAACCACTGAAGTTAAGGCAAAGGGCAGCTGGCCAGGCCCAGCCAGCTTAGTCCTTCTCTGCCCAGGGGCCTTCCCTCCATGGCCCCCACCTGCCTTCTTCCCTGTCAGGGGTCCCAGAAGCCAGGTGCTCTTCCCTCCACAGCTCCAGGCTCCAGAGGAGGGGCTCACATGGGAAAGGAGGACCTGGCCCTGTTGGGGGCCCCCTCATTGAGCCCTAGAACACTCTGTGGGTGGGACATTCTGGGTTGCAGCATTTCACCTGACCAGGAGCAGAGTGCCTGTAGTTAAAATCAGAAGGAACTGTCAGGTTGGGTAATCTGCACCCACTGCACGCTTTCTAAGATTTTGTGTGTGATCAGGCATGTTTGGGGATATGTTGCCTGTTATGCTTTGTTGGTAAGAATAGAAAAGTCTTGAATCAGTAGAATTTAGAGCAATGTGTCCTGTCAGCAAGATAGCTGGAGAAGCAGAAATGACTTAGGAATAATAAGGAGGAAATGACTATCCAGTTCTGATCATCTTATGCTTATAAGAAGGCCCGGGACACGCGCCGGAGGCTGGGTGGAATTTGAGATGAGATTCTGAGATTTTGGAGTCTCGGAGGTACCCTCTCGCTGGTGGGAGCTTGAGGCGGAGCTGGGATTGGCAGCATCCACGGCACTCCGTTAGTGTACTCCAACCCCTGGCGAGATAGCCAGACAGGCAAATGACACACCAGGAGATGAATGTCCTAGGGGCAAAGAGTTTTAGTGTGATGGGGGCCGTGGCAGTGGCAGAGGTACGGGCTGGATAACAGAGTGGGACCCCCAGGTGTTAAAAGCAATAACAGTGTGGATACGAGTGGTGGCCTCTGGAACAGCACAGAACCTATTTCTTGACTTTCTCTGCCTTTTCTCCAGATTATGACAGATTCAGCACTTGTCCTTCCCCGACCCCTACTTCTAGGCCAGGCCAGGGTAGGGAACGAGAAATGCCATGAAGAAGGGGAGAAAGTGTCCCCCACCCCACCCCTCTGACCACTCTTGTCTGATGAGGAAGACGCAGACATGCTCCTCAGAGTTCCAAGTCTAATGGCAGGGACACAGGCACCGATTAATGAATCAACAACACGAGACCACTGGTCAGTCAGCAAGCACTCTCTCACCTCTGGGCCTTTGTACTCACTGCTTCCTCTGCCTGAGATGTTCTTCCTCAAGGTACTCCCATCCAAGACTCACCACCTCACTCCTTTGAGGTCTGGGCCCAGATGTCACCTTATCAGAGAAGCCTACCAGGACCACCACATCTAAAACAGCCCCCTCCATTCCCTTGCCCCTGTGACCTTTATCACCACACACACACACACGCACACACACACACACAAACATACATTTTTCTTCCCTTCTCCCTCTATAGTACAAGCTCCGAGGGGCCAATGACATTGCTGTGTTCGCTGGTATATCCCTGGTGCCTATGACAGAGCCAGGATCATAGTGAGTTTTCAATAAACATCCATTGAATAAGTGAAAGAAGTAATTGAATACCTGCTATTTACTCACCACTGTCCTGGCCAATGAGGGGCAAAGAAGAAAAAGACAAAGTCCCTGTCCGTGGTAAAAGGCTTGGGTTTTAAGATCAAAACCTGCCTGTCTTTCATTTCTGCTCCCTCCCGGGTCTCCCCAATTCACGCCCCAAATTCTCCATCTGTCTTTTCCTTCACATTCCTCATCTGCTCCATCTCTCCTCTCTGCCCCTCCAGCTCCCAGCTTTAGCCTACTCCAGCCCTTCATCCCCAGCCTGGTTGCCTGGAGAACAGCCTCCACTCCCACCTCCTCTGTCCCTTCAAGCTTCTTCGCAAGGCCCGTGAGGCTCTGGCCTCTGCCCCCATCTCCTGCTGCCCAGCTCCTTCCCCTCTGCTCCAGCCACACTCCCACTCTGGCCCCGGACAGGAAGCCCTGGCCAGTTTCAGGGCTTCTGCTGTCACTGTTCTGTCTGTCAGGCCTTCCCCTGGGGGTCTGCAGGGCCCCTTCACAGGCCTCTCTTGACTTCCCTGGCCAGAGTAACACCCCAGGCACACATCTGCCACTCTATTACCTTTGTATATTCTTGATCACTAGAAGAACTTTCCTAATTTGTGTGATTCCTGGATTGTCTCTTTCCCTCCCTAAAATATTCTAAGCTCCAGGAGAGCTGGGACTTTGTCCTTTCACCAGCTCTGTGCCCAGTCTCTAGTGTAAGGGCTGTTCAGTAAAGTTTGCTAACTGACGGACCAGGCTTCAAATGCATTTTGAGAAAATACTTCCCCTCTGTGAGCCTCAGTTTTCTGTCAAATGGAAAAACATCTCCCTCCCGGTGTTGTGAGGATCCCATGAGGCAACGTGTATAAAGTGCACAACAGACTGTCCTGTCCAGCATATATGAGTCTCAATAAGTTATAATCTTGACCAACCATTTTCCAGTGGGGAGGAGGTCCCTGACCCCAGGAAACCTTAGATCCCAGGGATGACTCCACCTGTGCAGAGCTTTAGCCTGGGGTGGGAGAACCTGGTGCTGGAGGTTTCTCTTTGAGGAGTTGCGGCGTGGACAGGGGCAAGGGCTCCTGGTCTAAAGGTCAAGGTGCGGCGCAGACACTCCAGAGACCCAGAGGTTGATAGGGAGACTGCTAGGAGCAGCTACCTCCCAGTTCTCTGGGCAGTTTTAAAGCTGTTTGGTGCCAAGATGACTAACACAGCCTGCCACCTGCTGACCTCTCCAGTTCTTGCCTTGTCTGTGGCCTTGGAAAGAGGGGTGCACTAGTCCCGTTGCCTCTTCCCTCCCCTACCCTCCCCATTGCCTCGCCTTCACCCACCTGGTCTTCTTCTCCTCCCAGCTTTCACCCCCCCCAAGTAAAAGGGGCACCCACTGAATGAATTCATTCCAGCTCAGGAATATCTGTAAGTACTGCCTTAGTGACGGGGTTTTGCGCAGGAATGGGTGAGCTGTTTAGCTTGGGACAATTATATGGCAAGGAGAGGTTTTCTCAGGGTACCAGGAGAGACTTATTGTCTGGATAGTGAAGCATCTGAAATTACTGCAGTTCTACTGTCACTATGCGGAAAACAGCAAGAGGATGATATGAAAAGCACAGCATAGAGACTGAACACACAAGCAGGTCCCTGAAGAAATTGTATACTGCTGAATTGGAGCTCAGCTGAATTCTGGACTGCCCACTCATGTGGACTAGTGAATCCATTTTATTATTTTACAATTAGAGAATATTTTTACTGGCAATATAAAAACCTCTTACTGATATACAATCTACTGTGATCTTGTACCATACTACCTTATTTGCCTATGATGTTCTTAAATTTTCTTTATATACCATCAAATCCAGCTATGCTGTTCCCGAAATATGTTTTCATGTGTACATGACTTTACTCAGGTCATTGCCTCTTCCTTGAACCAATTGCCTGGTGAAATATTATTCATTCTTTTTTAAAAAAATTAATTTTTGACATACAAAAACCTGTACCTAATTAATGTACACAACTTGATGAGTTTGAAGATAAGTACACATACGTAAAGCCATCATCACAATCTATGCCATAAACCTACCCATCACCTCCAATAGTTTCCTCCTGCCCTCTTATTTATTATTTTTGTGATAAGAAAACTTAACATAAGATCTACTGTCTTAGCAGATGTCTGAATATACAATGCAATATTGTTAACTATAAGCATGATGCTGTACTGCAGATTTCTATAACTTGTACATCTTGTATAACTCAAACTTTGTACTCTTTGACTAATACCTTCCCCCTCCAGCCCCTGGCAACCATCTCTACTTCTATGAGTTTAACTATTTTATATTCATTATTCATTCTTTAAGATCTTTCTCACATGACAGTGCTTTAATTTCTTGAGTCTGAATTAAGCATTCTTCACTCTGTACTCCACAAGCACTTGTTTAGAACTCATTTTGAATATTTTGTGGGTCAAAAACCAGTCTCTGAAGTCTGACCACCTGGGTTCAAGTCTTTGCTCTGAAGTCCATTACTTTTGCAACTTTAGGCAAGTTGGGCTTCACTGTCTTCATTTGTAAAATAAGGATGATAATAATATCTATTGATAGAGTTTTATTAAGTGTTAAATGAGATAATCCAGGTGAAGGGACATACACAACTCCAGCTTACATAGTGTTTTCTTAGTAAATATTAGCTACGTTATTATTTTTTGTCTGTCTACACTTCCCATGATTTTAAGTGTCTATATTGTTTGCTAGTCACCTTGTTGTCTTAAGACATTTTTAGCATTGTTAATTTATACACTTCCATTTTGCTTTTTATAAGCACTTATATGTGTGATCTCCTCCAATATATTATAAACAACATAAGAGAAGGGATTATAACTACCATTCTTTAAGAACTTATCCCTTGCAAGAACCTAATATGGTGCTGCGGTCAGAGCGCTTCTCCAGTGAGCAGTTGTAAAAAAGTACATACCTTTAAAACTTCAGGTCTGGCACTCTGGGCATTTTCTGTAGCTCTGAATGACTCGTTCTTTTCAAGCTTCATGAAATTCATGGTGAGTTGAAAGATAACTAACTTCTACTAGTGGACAAGGTGGAAAAACAAGGATTGAATTTACTCTCCTTCACCCGAAATGACTAAAAAGCAAAAAAGACAAGATATATGAAACAAAAATTTTCAAACCCTGGACACCAGGCAGCACAGGACAGTGATCTCTGCTCCCTGAGAGGGAAATCAAATGAGGTAAGCCCCTATAGCTGTCTGGCTTACTGTGTGGAGAAAGTTTCCAGGGCATATCCTAAGGAGGGGAAACAAGAAAAGCCTGGCAGTTTCCCTAAGTTGAGAAGACGATCTGAGAGTATTGGGAGGCCAAGAGGGCTGGAGCTTGTAAGGCAGAGTACTAGAGACGAGAGAGCTACAGCTACACAGACAGAGAGAGTGTCAGAGATCTGCAGTGGTTACCCCTTGAGTTTTCAGCTAAATAGTGGTCAGTGTATGGGTATGATGGAACTGCTGGAAGCCAGGAAAAGAACCACCCAAAAGGAGAAGAGGCTCCTACAGGTTTGGGAATAGTTCCAGTTCCCAAAAGTCAGACTAGAAAGCTTCATAATTTGTGCAGTGTCAGGTAGAGGACTCAGAATGGTATTGCCTCCATAGTGGGACAAAATGAGCCCTAGACTGAAAGCTGCTCTGGTCCCACCTAATGAAATTTAAAAACAAGCCTTGAAAGTATGAAAGTTTCCAAGTAATATAATTGTGTACTAGAACAAAACTAAAGACTACTGATAGGACTGTAAAAATTTTTAGCACCCAAAAATGTGAAATTAACAAAGCTTGATAGCCAATCAAAAATTGCTAGACATAAAGAGAAGCAGGAAAATATGACCCATAATGAAGAGAGAAATCAGTGAATAGAAAGAGATGTAGAAGTGACACAGATGATAGAACTAATAGTCAGGAACATTAAAACAGTCCTTACCTTAGACTTCTAGCCAAAATGGATTGACAGGAACTGGATTTACCCCCTAGTCTGAAAGCAAAACAAAATGGGCAAAATATATGAAACAAAGGCTTGCAAGAAACTGGATATCATGCAATTAAGGACAGAGACAAACGAGGTGCATCCTATGATGCAATCCAGGTGACTATCGTGAGAAATTCCAGGCCAGGGTGCCATAAGGACATCAAGGCAAAGCCGGTTGGAATTCCAGAGATTTGAGGACACAAAGCTGAGAGACCAAGGTGGCAAGAGTTCACTGGACACAGACAGGGAGCGAGACCTGCACAGAGAGAGAACTCCAGATATATGAAGAGGGGTCCCCTAAGGTATTCAGCTGTGTACTGACCAAAGCAGCAAGTGAGGAAACTTCCCAAGGCCAGGAAAGAACCGTCCCAAAATGATCAGAGGGGGTAACTTCCCTGGAACCCTCTCCCTGCACCCCTCTTAGGGGTCTCAGTTTCCCCGTTTGTAGATTAAGGAGTTTGGCTCAGATCAAACTGGTATTGTTCCTGTGAATTATCCCTTCTGAGCTTTTTAAAAAGGAAGATTCCAGATCCCACCCTTAAAGATTCTCATTCAGGGTGCGGTTATGAATTTGCACTTTCACCGGCCTGCCCCCCTTCCCCCCACCTTCCACCCGCGGTGCTTAAACTTGTTTTGAACAGCTGCCTAGACTATCTCCAAGTGTGTTTTCAGGAGTAAAACTCTCGACCTTTCAAGTTGGGGAGCGGGGGAAGGGAGTTCCCACAATGGGTAGCTGAATATCTCCCCATCCAAAACCCCCTTAACTTTTGGCTGAGGTCGTTCTTTCTAGCGCCGTCGCCAACCATCCCCCTAAGAACCCCACGACCCACCCAGGACCAGAAGACCCACTCACGTTCACGGAAGCGGAGAGTCTGCCCGGATCGTGCCCGCAACCGCCGCGCCGAGGTTCTCAAGTGCTGCGGGGACCGCGCTCACCTCACTGTCGCCGGGGACGTTTCCCGCCTGCCAGCGCCAGCCCGCGCTCGGGGAACTGGCCTGGAGGTGACGCCCCACCCTCTGGCCAATGGACGAAGAGATTCCCGAGGCTGTTTCCTCTGGTTGGACAGTTACTCATCCACTTTGGGAGCAATTGGCGCTCCAGCCACGGAGCGGAGCGGCGGGAGAGGGCGAGTGTGCACCCCACGCGCCCGCCGGTGGGTGCAAAGGGCGGGCTCGGGGCGGGGGTGGGGGGCTGCGCGCCCACCCGCCCCGTTTATCCTCATGACCCGGTCCGGCCTCAGTAGCGATCCTCTCCCCTTATACTCGGGCCAGGGCCAGCTGCCGTGTCCTGGGATGAACCTTGAGCAATCACTTCCCGCCTTCGCTTTCCCGCCCAACAGTGCCCAGTCCCAGGAGGACCGGGAGGAGCTGAGCGCGCGCTTGGCGGGCGCGGGAGGTGCCTGGCGGTTTCGCGCTTTTCTGGGCTCTGATTACTCAGCTAGTGCGGGGGGCGGCAGCTGCAGGGCTAACTGCACGCCTGGGTGTTCCGCACTCGGCCGTAGCTGCCCTTCTGTCGCTGCGGGATGGGCGGCGGCGGCGGCGGTGGGATAATCATCCAGACAGGACCAGGCGACCACTGCAGAGCTCCCCGAGACCCTGCAGAGGCCGGGGCCAAGAACCTGCTGCGGGCGTCTGCTGGGCGCGCTTCCCCAGCCCCCAGCAGATGAAGTGGCCCAAAGCAGGCTGCAGCCCCCTGCCGCGGTGAAGTCCAGCGGGGCTTGGCCTCCGCTGCAAAGGAGCCAACTTCGTAGAGAGGCTGATGTGGGTAGACTCTGCCAGCCTTCAGGACCGCCAGCCCCTGCATTACTACTTGCAGAACTTTACCGTTCTGATGGAGGACTCCAGAGTTGGGAATCCCCAAACTGATGATCAAGGAAGTGCTTTGCGTGGGGCTTGGGAAAACACCTCACTGTTTGGGAGCCTGAAAAGGAGCAGATGCCTTCAGTACTACGTGCTATTTTGGAGAAGTTGCTCAAAGAAGGGAAGTATTTAGTTGACAATAATTTTGTAATTCATAGAAGAACAAATGTTTATGTAAAAGTTGATGGTGTTGGTGGAATAATCATGAGCGCGATTCCTAACAGTGTAAAATATACACAGAGACGCCAAAATCACTGCTTAAATTCCAGGTGCTCTGTGGGGTTGGGAAAGAGTAAATTTCAGAAGTATAATTGTAAAAGTAGCATCCAAAGGTTAAAAGAAGAGAGAAGAAAAATTATGATAGCCTTCTCAAGTCACTGTCATTGCTGAAATCATCTGAAAGTGGTACACGTTGACTGGCACCAATATATTCATCAGTGGAGAATAAATTATTGCTCGAAGGAACTCGCTGATCCTCTTTTCCTTGTAGAATCTGGAGAAGTTAAAAAGCTATGAAAAGCAAGAGATGGTAGAGAATGGTGTCAAAATTGCCTGACATCTCTGGGGACAGAGAATTTGCCCTGGAAAGAAACATACCTCAAGGAGCATCTGCATATGCCTTTAGCTCTAAGTACCCTGTATGCCCTAGTAAGGAGTCTGGACTTTATTATAAATGTGAAGTTTATTTTAAATGGAGGATTTGAGGCAAGAGAGTGTTATACCTTGACTTATATGTTTAAAAATCACTCTGGCAGCTGCATAGGCTACAAAATCTGAGGGGACAGAGGAGATGCAGAAGGGAGGACTCGGCTAAGAGTCTATCCCAGGATGCACAGAGGTCAGAGCCCTGGCCTTAGGCAGTAATGGTGGAAGTGTTAGAAATGATTGGATTCTGCATTTATTTTGAAGGGCGAGCCTGTGGAATTTGCTTATGGATGAGGTGTTCCATAAATGAGAGAAAAATAGGGCTCAATGATGATTCCTGGGCTTTTGACTTGAGCAACTAGAAGGAATTAAAGTCTCCATTAACTGACATAGGAAAGTTTGAGGAAGGAGCTGCAGTGTGTGCAAATGAGCATGTGTGTGTGTGTGTGTGTGTGTATTAATAATTCTACTTTTGACATGTTTACTTGGAGATGCTAATCCACTCCAACCGAAAGATAAGGAGTGAAGTGGAAGGATTTACATTCAATACATGGTGGTGAGTGCCCAGGGAGGCTTAAGAAGGGATTGAACATGGGAGGGAAAGAACATAGATCAAAATAAAGTAAAGAAGGAGAAAGAGAGCAGCTTGGAATTTTGATGGTAACAATGTTGGCCATAACTGAGAAGTATAATTGAGGTACAATGAAAATTAAAAGGGGAACAATGTTCACTGGGAGATATCTCAGAAGAAGATAAAGAAAAATGCTTGCCTTTCCCCCCAGAATCCCTGTTTCTTAGGTGATGTGTGTATTTTTACCTCCCAATGGACTACTCTTGTTGGTTTGTAATGGCACCCAGCACATGCTTTCTGCCAATCCCTGAGTTTCCCTACTCCTTGAGCCTAGCAAATCACTGATGCTTCTATTCCCTCTTCATTTGCTAGTCGCTGGAATAGCAACTGAACCACCTGCTTGGAATAATTAGCCTGATGCCACTTTAGGTGGCAGTCTTCCATTTCCACCTTAAGTGCAAAACTGATCCTCACAAAGAAACTAACTGCCTAGAGCTGGCCGGGTCAGGACCTGTAGGTCTGGAGTAGAGCTCCAGCTTTGCTTTGCCCTTTGTGGCTGTGCTCTGAGAGCTTTGATGTAAACCCACTGCAACTTGGCAGCAATGACAGGACAGGAAGTGATCAGGGAATCTATTGAGCCACCATGGAAGCCTCGCCTTCAGCTGATGTTTATATGGGGCTGTTGAAATTGTCTAACATTCCTGAGGACAGAGTGTTTGCCCTGAAAAGGAACATACCTGAACATTCCCTTGTAAGAAACTTGTTGGCTGCATACAGCAAGGCATCCAGGTTTTATCACAAATGTGACAAGAATACATCTGGCCAAGCAACAAGTGGTTGGGGTCATTTTGCTGTTGTCAAACCCATAAAGAGGATAAGGCCACTCACGTGGTTGAGAGAGGTAGGAATGGATCAAACACTAAGGCCAGGTCTGGCAGAGTTAGGAGATAAAGCCAATGTTTTTGGAGAGTGACTCCTTCATGAACCTTTGAAAGATGCTTCCTCACCCCTAACAGAGTACGCTGATTTCTCCATTTAGAGTTGCAAACAACATGTTCTGGGAAAACAGAGGAAGGTGCCACTGCCTGTATCTGGGGAGTGTATCACAGAGAAAGAGATTTAGATTTGGACTTGATGGATGAAGGATGAGTAAGAGTTTGATAGAGGAGAAGAGGGAAGCTGTCATCAGGTGTACAAAGGCAAGAGTAGCAGGAAGGGATAAGGAGAATTGGCTTGTGAGGGTGGGTTAGGGATGAGGTGTGGGCACCCCATTCCAGAGCTTGCAGTGGGATATGCAGAAGCATAGAAGGGGTGGTCTCCTCCTCTCTTCCCGTGAGTTTACAGTGGGCTCACCTCACCCACTCCTGCTAAGAAGCAGAGAGAGAGCTGGGGTGGGGTCTCTAAGCTTTCAGCCACTGCTTAGAAGCCAGCCCTGAAGTCCTGGCAGCTAAACCTTCCTATATAGACTGCCTAGTCCATCCTATCCCAGGAAGACAATGCAACTCATGGGGAGGGTAACACCCCTCGCCTTGACTCCAGAGGCTCCAAGGAGAAGGCCATCAACAAAATGGGACTTTCTCTCTCTCTTCAAGAAGAGAAATGTCCACTATGCCACGGGTGGTCATAGTCTGGGGCCAAGATGCCGGGGTGGGCTGGGTGGTTTTGCCTCCAACCTGATACAGCAGTACTCAGATATGGATGGGGTGGGGCGATCAATATTTAGTTCAATGCCTATCCCAGTGGGGTGGAGCTTGGTAGTTGGTGTCATTTATTTTCCGCAGTCTCCCCTTGGGGTAGGTGTGACTTTGCCCCATTTCACAGATTAGGAAACAGGCTAGTTTGCGGGAGGCCACAGGACTGGTTGTGGAGAGCAGAGAGGGTGTCAGGTAGGATTTTAACCTTAGAGCCTCACAGTTTCTTCGGATCCAGCAGTTGGGCAAGTTCCTTCCCCTTTTGGGGGATTTCCACTCCCTATTTGTAAATTAAAGAGGTTTACCAGTTTGGGATTCCCCGTACATTAGTGTTCAAACATACCATTTGAGTAGCTTTCTAAAAATGTGGATTCTGGGAATCAACCCCAATGTATTTAAATTCAGTAGTTTAAAGGTGAGGCCTAGTAATCTGCATCTTTTAACAAGCACGGGCATCCACAGAACTGCCTGAGAAAGACCAGCGCTTCGCAAAGTTTATGAGGCATCAGAATCCTCTGGCGAGCTGATCAAAACACACATTCCTGAGCTCCGTCGGCAGAGATCCCCATTGCTCCTGATTAATCCTGAGATGGAATGTGGCCGGGTAATTGGCATTTCTCAAGAGGTGATGCCAACCTGCTGGTCAGCTGCTGGCCTGTGGTTTCGTGACCCTCCCGCGGCGCCCGCGGTACGTCTTGACTCGCAGCTCGGCGGAATGAGACCAGGCAGGCGGCCCCGGCACGCGAGCGGAGCCCCTAAGCGCCGCGCGCGACCCTCGGCCGCGTCTAAATGTTGGGTGTAGCCCCGCGTGCTGCCCGCAGATGGCGCCAGAGGACGGGCCTGCCGGAGCGGGGCGGGGCACCGAGGCGGCGCGCGGGAGCTTCGCCGCCTTTAGGAGGCCGCTTCTGCGGCGTGGATGCAGGGATGCGGGGAGGCGGTGCCGCGCCACGCGCTCCCTGAAGGTGCACCTGTTAGTTGAAGGTCGCTACAGCTCGTATTGGCTCAACGCTTTTTGTCAATTTGCCTTCGTCTCGGTTAGCTAAGGCTGCCTCGCCTGTCTCTGGGCAAACTTGTCTCTCCATCACTCTGGGTACTGGGAGTTTTTACAAAGCGTCATGGGGGCAGAGCCAGCGCTGTACTTTTCGTTTTCTTAGCAGCTGAGCGTTTCGGGACAATGGGGAGCTGCCGGGCGGGAGTAGGGATGAAGAGAGAGTAGGGTGAGAGAGAGCATGTGGGAAGTGTCCACTAAATGCCAGGCATCAGGTTTGTCTCGTGTAATCATCTTTCCGTAGAACTCATTTTTCTGTTTCACAGATTAGGAAACAGTTAATTAAATTGCCCAAGGGCAATCCTTGGATAATTTTAATTCCCATCAGATGCCAAAGCCCCAGGTGTTTCATTGTGCCAAGGCTGCCTTCGCAGCATTTCAGCGCACTCAGGTCCTGTGAGTCACTGCTCCCCACCCACTGAGCCATCCCTCTGGCCAGGCGTTCACCCGTTCATTTCTCAGAGGCCCATCTGCAAGGCATGTGTCTAGTTGCTACTAAAAATACTGAAGAACAGGGACTCTGCAGTAAAGTAAAGGAGATTTTAAAAAAGATATACACAGAATCCTTATGCTCAGCGTGGTTTTGCTTCCCCCCCCCCAACAGGCTATTGATCCCTATTTTGTTCCAGATGATATGGGGGGATCTGACGATACAGAGATTGGTAAAATCTACCCTTGTCTTTCAGAAGTTCATTGCCTCAAGCAGTAGTAATCTCTGAACTTTTAATTTCACACACCTATAATTTTTAACAAACGGATCGTCAACTCTCTATATATGGCGGATAGTATATATACATACATACTATTGTAATTAATATATTAAATGATTAAACACTGTAAAAAATATTTAGATAAAAATCAGTCTAAATGGAGGTTCGAATATTTTCTCTGTTCACCCCAATGGATCCTCTTGGGCGCTTCCTGGAGTGCTTCCTCAGACTGTGTCCCTCCACCCCTGACATGTAGGTGGCTCTCTCCCTTCTTTCTCCAGATCTCTGTCAAATGTTGGGTTTTCAGAGAGGACTGCCCTGACCACTTTCTATAAAACGTCATTCTCTCCCGCTCTGTCATCTTTTGTCCCCTTATCCTGTTTTGTTTTACATATACTACATCTTGCTAAATAGGAAATATGTTTACTTTTCTTTTTTTGTTTACTTTAGTTTCTGTCTCTCTGCCCCAGAATGTAGGCTTCAAGAGGGGCAAGCAGGAGTCCTTAACTTTGGTGACTCTGAGAGGATTTTGGGGATGCCCAGCCCAGTGCATCCTGAAATCCCCCGGGGCTAGGGTGGGAGCGGAGGGAAGATGGGGAACTGTCCACTCATCCCTCTCTTGTTTGCTACCTTCTAGTCCTCAGGGCCAGGAATACTCAGCCCCTATCCAGGTCTTGTAAAAGGCATCCCAGGGGAAAAGCCAGCGTTGCACTTTTTGTTGTCTTAGCAGCTAAGTATTCCTGGGACTTCTTCCTCTTCTCTCCTACTTTTAGTGAGGAATAGCACATTTTCAGTCCGTATCCCCACAGGTAGGAAAGGTAAAGGTCAGGCACACAGAAGCCTTTGGTAAGACTCAGTTATAGTTCAGAGAAAGACTCCACTGTCTGGCTCTCTCCACTTAAGGCATTTATGGGGTTGTAGAAAGTGTTCTGGGCTAGGAGCCAGAAAAATCTATCTCTATACTTGGGTTTGCCTCAGAAGAAAGAAGTGAACCAGATGGCTGAACACCCTGTCCCCACACTATCCGACCATACACAGAAGAGCCAAGGACACTTAGAGCTGACTCTGCATTGACCTTCTTGCCCAAGTTGTGTCCTGATTTGATGATAAGTGAAGAATGTTGAGAGGCTGCCAGTTTCTGTGTAATGCAAGGAGAATGTCCTGAGAAACCTATAGCTGGGTGGAGAGATTATTTACTGTAGGATCTATAATTAATGGGCCCCAGGTACACCAAGGATGGAAACCAGTCACACACCCCTGAAGAGCTAACATGACGAACAAGAAAAAGTTGAGTGTACAGATGCAGCAGCTCCCTGAACTGAGAAACGCATACTCATGCCAGTATCGTCTGCAGCAGCCAAGCAAACACCTTGCTGTGGGTGGGCCTGAAAGCTGCACCTTGGTCACTGAGGCACTTCTGACGAGAATGCATGCGCCCTGGCAGCTCTTTCTTAGTACTACATCATTTTATGAACTTGAAGTTGGGTTAAACCCTATTTTATCCTGTGATGATGTTTGTTAGTCCCTGAAACCCCTATTGCTGGTCATCAGCTTCTTACTAGCTGCCTGACCTTGCTCAGGTAACCTTCTTTCTTTGCACCTCAGTTTCCTCTTGTGTAAAACAGAGAAAATAAATTTTGTCAGCTTAAAATGTGGGGTTGTAGGGCATCTAACCTAATTACTTCCCACAGGTCCTACCCCCAAATACCATCACATTGGAGGTCAGGGTCTCAACATATGAATTTGTTGAAATTGGGGGGCACACAAACATTCAGTGAATAACAAAGCATATCTGAAATAAATAATACACAAGGGTTAAAAGAGTAGAAAAAGATACACTAAATGAATGTCAAACTGAACTCAAAGTAATAACATCAATATCAGGCAAAATAAAACTTAAGGTGAATAGCTGCTAAATACAGAATCCTCCCACAAGACGGGTCATGAATCTTCCTCACAACACAACACAACATTACAACTACAAAATACATATGGCAAAAGCTGACAGACATACAAGAAGAGCGGGAGAATTCACATTTGTTCTTGTGAGTCAAAGGAAGATATTTGTGGATTTAGGAGACTTCAGAAATCATTCTCTTGTGAGGGTCAAAAAAAGATATTTGTGGATTTGGAAGCCTTCATATATTGTATCAGTAGCATATTTACATATGGAAAATACTGGAGAAAGAATTCTAACTGAACAACAAATATACAGGAATGGAGACCTCAGATAGGAGCAGATAATGAGGAAAAGAAACCGTGGTGAACAAAAAAAACCTGGCAAATTTTATTTATACAGTTCAATCTAAGTGGACAATGATAGAGTGTCGGGGAATGTGTAATGAAAGTTTTAAAGAAGGATTCTTAAATGGAAGCGACACACTGCAGGGGAAATTCTATGACACCTGGAGCTAAAACACCCAGGGTGTGAGGAGAGAGTAGAACAGAGAAATGAATCTATTGAAAGATATCATCTTATTGAGGTACAGAAGGAAGCAGAGGGAGAATAGCTTCTACTTTATTTGGTATAACAGTAAAGAAATTTGTGTTCAATTATGAGCACTAGGAAAAATGCTATTGATTGACTAAAAAGGTAATAAGGGAATCTGATGGGTAAGTGCATTAATAAGATCTTAAGATTCCATAGTGGAGGCAATATCCCCCTTTAAAAAATTATCTTTTGAATATACACAGGGTACACCTTTCAAAAGAAAAAAAAGGATATATAGGGAAATAACTAATTTTCACCCCATTCTCTAGACATTCAGTATCCTTCCAGAGATAATCTGTGACTATACAAGCATAACAATTTTCAATATGTTTTCCTGGCAGCTAAGAAGTTCATTGTTCCTTATAACAAGAGTGGCTGATTTGACCTGAAATGAAAAATTTGCCTTAGATATATTTCTCACGAATAGTTGTTAGAAGTCAGAGAATATGCTCAAAAAGGGATCACAAAGGCCCTGCAATACATGAGTTCGGGAGCACAAGGAGATAAAGATTTAGAATAAAATTAGGTGAGATCAGGGGCTAAAGGGGTTAGCAGAAGGGTGTGTGTGTGTTTGTGTGTGTGTCTTGGGGCAGGGACAGGTGGGTAGCCTTTGGGGACTGCCTGCAGGCTGCTAGCGAGGTGTCATGATCTCTATACCCTGGAGTGAGCCCTTGGGAAGACACAATGTTCTGAAAGTTTGGTGCCCTTATGGGCTATAGAATATTTTTATTATCATACCTGGACGTGATTGCTAAATTTTTAAAAATCTCACCCCTGGGCACACAGGTTACTTTTCTCGTGGTGGTATGGTGAGGCTTGGTTTCCAAGAGCTTCCTTTGGACTGTCCCTAATTTTCCCCTTTGAGAACAGGAGCTCCTTCCGGGTGAGGAAGGAAGGAGGAAACCATCTCTCCTAACCTACTCCCTCTTCCCCATTCAAAAGACCCTAAAAAGGCACAGCAAGTTTGCTGTCGGAGATAGTCCATCGGGACCCATGGAATTTTAGTGCTGCCCTACCCTGAGTCGATTCCTTTAGTGAAGGTAAAAGAAAAGATGGGTTGCTGTGTCCGGGGAAGATTCGTATGCAGAGCCCAAGATTTAGGTACTATTTCAGGGGAGTTGGTGTCCGTAGTGAAGTAGAAGTGGCCCAGGTTCGTCTGACTGCAAGGACGACTGCCTGAGGCAGATACGAGAACACTCACAGAACACGAAGGGTGGAACCTTCTCCGGAGAAAGAGTAAAGAGGTGTCGAGGGATTGGGGTGGAGAAACAAACACGTCTGTCTTCTCCACACCTATAATTACGTGAAATGTTAGAAAAGATAAACAAAACAAAAAACCAAAATAAATCTGTAATAGTTTATTACAGTCTTTGGGCCAGAAATAAGAAGTGTCAACAAAACAAAAACAAAACAAATATATCTTTAAGTTTGGGGATGGCAGAAGGAAGAAATGGTGGAAAGTGGGCTGAGATGTACTTTTTTGGTGGCCCATGTAGTCAACCTCCGTCCCCCTCCATCCTCACGTCCCTGTTTGCCCTAAGCAGCATGGTGGCGGCTGTGGCATTTATCCACAGGCTAAGGTGGTGATTATTGGCACTAGGGCTAGAGATGCAGTTCTTGTTCCCAGTAGGTAGCTGATGACCCCAACGAGGGTCCTGGAGCCTCTAGACTTAGAGGCAAATTAGCAGCACTGTCCTTGCGGAGTGTTTCCCTTCCCCAGGGTCCCTGATGGCCAGCTGCGGTTAACAGGCAAACAGATGAACAGGAGTCATCAAGCACACAACAAGAAGCTAACCAAAAATATCAAGTTTTAATGGTATTTTGTAAATCCAAATGGTCTTTATTTTTTATCTGCTTCATCTATTGCTTTCTGAAGGAAGTTTTCTGAATTCTCCCGCTCTTTTTGTATGTCTATCAGCTTTTGCCATATGTATTTTGTAGTTGTAATGTTGTGTTGTGTTGTGAGGAAGATCCATGACCCGTCTTGTGGGAGGATTCTGTATTTAGCAGCTATTCACCTTAAGTTTTATTTTGCCTGATATTGATGTTATTACTTTGAGTTCAGTTTAACATTCATTTAGTGTATCTTTTTCTACTCTTTTAACCGTTGTGTATCATTTATTTCAGATATGCTTTGTTATTCACTGAATGTTTGTGTGCCCCCCAATTTCAACAAATTCATATGTTGAAACCCTAACCTCCAATGTGATGGTATTTGGGGGTAGGACCTTTGGGAAGTAATTAGGTCAGATGAGGTCATGAGGGTGGAGCCCCCATGATGCAATTAGTGTCCTTCTAAGAAAGGGAAGAGAGTCTGAACTCTCTCTCTCTCTCTCCCTCCCCCCCCACCATATGAGGACACAGCAAGATATCAGCTACCAACAAACTGGGAGAAGAATGTTCAGAATGAAACCTACCTTGCCAGAACCTTGATATTGGACCTCCAGTCTCCAGTACAGTGAGAAATAAATTTCTCTTGTTTAAACCACTCAGTCCATCGCATTTGGTTATGGCAGTCACAGCAGACTAACACAGACACGCTTCTTGGACTTTATTTTTAACTCATTATGAGAGACAGATATTTCACTAGGAAAATTAGTTCACTCACTTTTATTATGATTATTGATAGTTTTGGACTTATTTGTGCCATCTTTTAAAAATCCTCCTTCCTCTTTCTCATGCTTTCTTATTGTTTCTTTAATACAGGTACATGATAATAAGGTTTGGGAACCACTGTCTTAATGGGGCCACGTGAGGCTAAAGGAAGCTGGCCTGCACTCATGAAATGGACAGAAGGGGAAACTGCCAGCTGGGCTTTGCTGAGGCAACGTGAGCCCCAAACCCTGGATGAACATCCTCTTCTGGATACAGGACCTGTCTGAGGCACCATTTTGAAACAGGCAAATTTTATTTGCTTCCTCTTTTTTTTCCACCATCTGTATTTGCTCCTGCATTTTGAGTGCCAGAATACAGCTGCTTTCACAGAACCCTAAGTTCCTGAGTTTATTTTTTGCCTAAGACTTTTCTACCCTTCACAATCCAAAATGGTATGTTTCCTCTCTTTCTCAGACCCTGCTTTCATTTAAGTCCATGTAGCCATCAGCCAGGTCTTGGGAGTTGAGCAATCCAATTAGATTCATTCATGCTGAGGTATAACAGATCTACCACAGCCTGCTAAGATGAATTGGAATTTTAAAAAAAAAAGCTCATTAACCTAAAAATTCTTTAATTGCTGGAATTGCATACTTTAAAATCATATCAAATATAAACATTAAATTTTGTGATGGTCCCATTTTCTTTTTATAGAGAAAGATGAGGATGAGTATCACTAGTAGATTTTACTCTCAATACCAATTCTATTAAGATTTCTTTATATGCCTTTTTTAAAAAAAATTTATCCACATCTAGACTATCAGAAAGAATGAAATTTTTGAAGTTTTTTTTTTTTTTTTTTTTTTTGCAATAGCTGCAGTGTCTATAGTGGTCCAAGTTCCAGTGGCAGTGTAACAGAGCAGGGCCAAAAGAGGTCGCTATTATGTCTGGTTTTGTTCCTGAAGTATGTAATTTTTTTTTTTTTGGTAGATCAGGGACTCTGAAATAAGTTTTTATTATATAATGTAAGCTTTTGATTATAAAGTTCTTATAATAGTGCCTGGCACATGTTCTTTCCTTTATCTGGAATTTCCCACCACTTTTTTTGTGGGGCTCACTCCAACTCACTCTCCAGTCTTCATCAAAATTGTTGCTTCTCCCAGGAACCCTCCTGATCCCTGATCTTACCCTTAGACAGCAGTGGTACAAACTCCAAGGGATGAACTCATCACCAGACTCACAGGAAGCCCCTTATCCAGTGCCACGCTTCACTAATGATTAGGAAGAAGAGGGTATGAGAAAGGAGGCACAGCAAATGCCATTTCCATAACAGCAGCCCCAAGTCCATCAGACCTGGTTCTTTGGATTTCCTTTTCTGCATAACAATGATGAAAGTCAGCCTAGGAAAGCCATTTGTTTCAGGCGTCACTTTTATAGCTTGCTAGTCACTAAACTACAAAACTGACTCCATTCTTTAGTGTAGTTGTGTTTCATAAATCCATAAATAGCAGATGTATTTACAAGAAACTATCCATACAGATTAGGTATATTCTACTGACAATTTTATTAAAGTTCCTTATTTATCTTCCACATAGTAGATTCTGCCAATCAAGTTTCATAAAGAGTTCTGATTCCCAGAGATAAGAACTGCCCCTGGTTTTCTAGTTACATGTTTATGGTAACCCCTTCCTTTCCAGCAACACTTATGCATATTGAAAGACTGCACCCTCTTGCCCTCTGCCCAGATTGTAAACTCCTGAAGAGTGTGACTGTGTCTTTTAATATCATATCTCCGTGTGAGAAGAGTTTCTAGCTCATCATAAACACCCACTAAACATTGGTGAGTGAAGAAAGCTACTTTGTGACTTCTGCTTCAATATTAAGAGAGGGCTTGCCCAAGATGGCTACACAGCTTCATTGTTTAAACAAATGAAACTAATTTCTGTGGCTAGCACATCCATGGGTGCCACCCACATGCAGCCACAAAGGAACCAATCTGCATTACAGATCTGTGGGATTTTTCATTCTCTTCTAGCACAGCGAAGTAAAATGGAATATTCCTCTGACACATACTTCATGTAATGCCCCATCACCTGTGCCAGTTTGCCTTTGCTTTGGTATCTTTCCACGGTGTAGGCCATTCCCAGTTCACAAGAAGAGTCCATGGTGACCCATGAGACCGGGACCCCTCCTGGGCCCAGCATACAGTACACTGGCAGCTTCTGTATGCAGCGCTGGGTGTAACACAGGCTCTTCTTATTCTGACCTGGCCTCCCGCTGGCATTTATCAGCCCAGTGTGAGAGATATCCAGTCGGGAAATCTTAAAATTGGGATCATCGCTGTGGAAAATAAAAACAAAAACAAAAAATTTTATCCGTACTCCTGTGATTTCTGGATAGCATCCCATTCTAGAGCTCCCAGGCACTCCTTGTTTCAAGAACCATCATTGAGAAGTTGCTCATTTTGAGTATTGACCATATTTATTCATCCCAATGAGTGAGTTCATCCTCTCGTCACTCCAGATCTGATTTGTGTGCATTACAAAATTGTGTAAGGAAGAACAATGCTAAAGAAAAGCCCCAGGGGTGATGAGTACATGTTTTTTGTATCCCTCAAATTCATCATCTCGGTGGCCTGCCTCACACCAGCTTCCAGCCTTGCTCTCATGGAAGACTTTGAGCTTCAGGACATCTTCATTTATATAGAGGAGTGACTTCAAGTGGTATATCCTCCCTGACTTTGAAAATGCAACTGTTCTTATCCCCTCACCCAAACTTTCTTGACAACCTGGGAAGAAAGCAATATTGGAAGTGACTGAGTTCTCTACTTCTGCTGCTCCCAAATGATTAATAACTCAATGCAATTGCTTAGACGTTCTCAAACTTGAGCTTACACCAGAACCAGCTGGAGCACATCTCACACCACAGATTGTGGTACCCCTCCCAGACCCAGAATTTCTCAGAATTTATATTTTTAATACGTTCTCAGGTGATGCGAATGCTGTTAGTTGAGGACCCAATTTGAGGGGGACTGCTGTTGTCCATTGCCTCTGACTTGTTACCTTGGATTTGGAATATCTGTCTCAGTTTATGACTTCACAATTTTGCAGGACTTCCTGTAATTTTTGAGGAACTTTGGAGAATACACAATATGTGTTCGTGTGTAGATCCATGTCGTCGGTCATCTCCTGTATAGGATAGTGGAAGGTTATCAATTCCCTCGAACTCTCTCTTCACCTTTCACTTATTGAAATTGTCAGAGAAGGGAAAATTCAAAAGAAAATTTTAACAGTGGTCCACGATGGCCGAAGTTGGGCACATGGCTAATAAAATCTAGGCCTGTAAACTAAAGCTGACTTCTTGCCTGGGTAACTGGATTTTGTTAAATATTTCACTGAAAGGTACTGGTTATAAGCCTGTTTATCAGATGCAGAACAAAGACAGGATGGAATCAGTCACCAAACTCTAAGGTGCCTAAACTTTCTCCCTACCCGGGCAGCTGCATGTTTAACTTATGTGTAGTGTCATTGAGTGCCAGTCAGAGTCACAAGAATGTACTTGGTGCTTCATTACCCACTTCTGCCACCTTCTGTGCCACATGTATCCTCCTGTTAGAAAATGTGTACGTACTGTGCCTCATATTGCCTACTTCAGGACACATTCTTGGTCTGTAACAAGTCTGCGCTCCTGGGCTCAAGTCCTCAAGCTTAGCTCAGGATAAATATAACCATGATTTCTCTAAGTTCTAGTGCCTGTTATTTCGCTTTTCAGTTGACAAAATCTAGACAGCTAGAATCTACCGTCCAGGAACTGGCCAAGATACTTTAGTGGACAACAAACATTAGTGAGACATTGCCTTTTCTCAAGGCTACAGATGTCAGCCTATTAGAATAGTAATACTTTCTTCAAAGCCAGAAGCCTACAAAATAGAACAAAGTAACTGGAATTTTTGGTAGCTCTCAGGGCAAATTATGTGGTATTTTATGCTCATGGGCTTGGAAGGAGGAGACTTGTGATCCCGTTCTGGCAAGCCACAGATTTCACAGAAAGATGAGTATCTGTTTCTGAAGGGGAATATCAACAAGAAGTGTGAGAATTTTAGCAGTGAATGCGTGATATCAGAAATTATATTGTTAAAGAGTGAAATATAAAATAATGTAACAAATTTTAAAGAAACGTTCAAAAACTTGAGGGTGGTTTTATAAATGCAGGTTCCCAAATATGGCCAAAACCAAAACTGCAATGAATTTAAAATAGATATTTTAAGAGGGCTGATTTTAAAAGGAAGACTGAAAATAGACAAAGTAAGTATTCAAGGAATTATGAAAAGAATATCATAATGAAGCAGAAAAAAACAAATAGAACAATTAATAAAAATGAAAGCTGAAAATAATGAAATGGAGAATAAGACATAGCAAAAAATATATATAAAGCCAAAAGTCCATTTTTATTTTTTATTTATTTTAAATTTAAAAAAATTATTTATTTATTTATTTATTTATTTTAATAGATTTAGGAAGTACAGGTTGAATTCTGTTATATGTATATGTTGTATAGTGGTGGATTCTAGGCTTTTAGTGTACCCATCACCTGAGTAGTGTACATTGTACCCATAGGTAATTTTTCATCCCTTATCCCCTTCCGCCCTTCCTCCTTGTGGGTCTCCAATGTCCATTATACCACTCTGTGTGCCCTTGTGTAGCCATAGTTTAGCTCTCACTTATAAGTGAGAACATGCAGCATTTATTTTTCTGTTCCTGAGTTACTTCACTTAGGAAAAACTAGGTTTTCTTCTATGATTTTTATTGTTTCAGGTCTTACATTTAATTCTTTAATCCATGTTGTGTTAATTTTTGTATATGGTGAGAGAGAGGGATCCAGTTTCATTTTTCTGCATGTAACTATCCAATTTTCCCAGCAGCATTTATTGCATAGCGTGTCCTTTCCCCAGTGTATGTTTTTGCCTGCTTTTTCAAAGATCAGTTGCTTGCAGGTATATGGTTTTATTTCTGGGTTCTCTATTCTGTTCCACTGATCTACGCATCTACTTCTATGGCAGTACTATCATGTTTTGGTTACTATAGCCTTGTAGTATAATTTGAATTTGGGTAATGTGATGCCTCCGGTTTTGTTCCTTTTGCTTAGGATTGCTTTGGCTATTCAGGCTCCTTTTTGATTCCATATAAATTTTAGGATTGGTTTTTATAATTCTGTGAAAAATGACATTGGCATTTTGATAGGAATTGCATTGAATCTGTATATTGCTTTGGGCAGTATGTTCATTTTAACAATATTGATTGTTCCAATCCATGAGCAATGGTATGTTTTTGCATTTGCTTGTGTTGTATATGATTTATTTTATCAGTGATCTGTAGTTCTCCTTGTAGAGCTCTTTCACCTCCTTAGTTACATTTATTCCTAGGTATTTTATTTTTTTGGTAGTTGTAAATGAGATTGAGTTATTGATTTGGTTCTCAGCTTGGTCGTTCTTGGTGTATAGAAATGCTATTGAATTTTATATGTTGATTTTATATCCTGAGACTTTGCTGAATTTATTTCTCAAGTCTAGGAGTCTTTTGGAGGAGTCCTTAGGGTTTTCTAGCTATAAGATTATATCATCATCAAACAGAGATAATTTGACTTCCTCTTTTTCCAATTTGGATGCCGTTTATTTCTTTCTCTTGCGTGATTGCTCTGGCGAGGACTTCCAGTACCATGTTGAATAGGAGTGGTGAAAATGGACCACTTCTTGTTCCAGGTCTTAAGGGGAATGCTTTCAACTTTTCCCCATTCAGTATGATGTTGGCTGTGGGTTTGTCATATATGGCTTTTATCATTTTGGGGTATGTTCCTCCTATGCTGAGTTTTTTTGAAGGTTTTTTATCCTGAAGAGATGCTGGTTTTTATCAAATGATTTTTCTGCATCTATTGAGATGGTTGTAGGGTTTTTGTTTTTAATTCTGTTTATATGGTGAATCACATGTATTGACTTGTTTATGTTGAAGCATTCTTGCATCCCTGGGATGAAACCCACTTGATTGTGGTGAATTATCTTTCTGATGTGCTGTTGGATTCAGTTTGCTAGTATTTTGTTGCTTTTTTATGTTTCCTGTGTTCTTCCATTGATATCTGCATATCTGGTGTGTCAGTCACTTGTTCTCATTTTTAAAAAATTGCTTTCACAAAGGAGACTGTTTTCCTAAAGATGTATATATGTTGTTGGTTGAGTAGGACACTTTAGCTTTGATTTTGGGTGTCTGCATTAGTGTGATCTTTGTATGATTTCTTGGCAGTACATAGGGTTAATGGGGTCTGCGATATCCTTGGTGGCTTAGGGAACAGTTATTATTTGATGCTGTGTTGAAGTTTTGCTGAGAACTTGAACACCAGCTGAGCCAGTCTTTGGGCCCCTGTGGTAGCAGCAGTAGGCTAAGTATGCCTGATATTAGGCCCAAAGCTGCTTACACTGGCAGTGGTGTCAGTGCGTCCTGAGGGGCCAATTCTTGGGCCTTCAGGTGGCTTGCTCAGAACTTAGTAGTTGAGCAGAGGGCTGGGTGTGGGGCAAGGTTTTCAGGCCCCTGAGCATCTGATGTGCTGTGGGAGGTGGCAATAGCAGTGGTGGAACCACCCACTAGGAGGCAAGTGGTCCATGTTGGTATTACTGGTAGCTGCAATGGGTTGGGCAGGCTAGTCCCCAGTCCCACAGCTGCCTGTAAAAGGGTAGTGGGTATTGTCCTAAGTATTCTTAGGACAGCTTGATCTCCCATGTTCCTTCCTGGCTGGGTGTCAGCTGTAGCCATGTCATCTTGAGCTTGGCCCAAAGAAAGAGCATGTCCCAGTGTTAAACCCTCAAAATGGCACCACGTGTGGGCTTGCAATCAAAGAGGGCAGGGCCCCTCTCAGGCAGACAGCATGGGCAAGAAACTGTGGGGAGTGTGCTCTGCTCACATCTCAGTCTCACAGGAGCCCATAGGTAGTGGGAATTGTCCTACATGTGTGTAAGTGAATTTAGGCTCCCCTGTCTCTCCTCAGCTTGGCAGGGCTGCAGCTGTGTCAGCCCAAACTCAGCCCATGGGTGGGGTGCTGCCCAGCTTTAAACTCCCCAAATGGCTCCTTGGGCCTGACAGCAGAGAGGGTGGGGCCCTTCTCTGGGGTGCGTGGGAGCACCTGGGCTCTTCTATCCCTCCTCAGAGCCGCACTGTGGCTGCAAGTGCACCTGCAATTCCCTGGTATCTAGGCTGTCAGAATGGTGCCCAACTCAAGCTGATCTAGGCTTGGATGCCTGTGGGATTCCACATGGGTTTCATTTCTGGAGCAACGTCTCTGTGCAGTCTCCAAACAGCTCCCTATGTGAGGCCCGAGACCTGCGTGAGTCAAGGGGTTCTCTTGTAGCCAAGATCATAAAAGCTCATCTCGGAGAGTGCAGCTCTGGGGATTTCTCTTTTGCTGTTTCCCTGAGTCCAGGAGCTTTTCCCAGCTCTTAGCCAGGCCCCAGCCGGGCAAGTTGCCCTGAACCCTGTCCTTACCCACTTTTGGTGCTTCCTGTTGCTTTCCTGGTAAATTCTAGCGTTCTCTCCTAGACGATCTGTTTAAAACGTGAGAATCTACTATTCTGGTTCTTCTCTGTGGAAAAGGCACATACTACCTGTGTCTAGTCAGCTATCTTGATTCTATCTAAAATCTAAAGGTTCATTTTTAAATGGTAAAAAAAGGAGAAACAGATAAAACTTCTGGTAAGGCTTTTTAAGGAAAAACAAGAGAAAGAGAAAAAAAAAGAAAACAAAAAGCATAGAGTAGTAGAGATAAGAAAGGAAATAGAGACAGGAATAAAAGAGTTATAAGAGAGGGTTCTATGCTACTCCAAGGCAATAAGGCAATACATTTACTCATAAGAGAAATGCATGCTGTCCCACTTAATATTTGGTAGTTTATTAGAATAAACTATCAAAATTGACCTTCAAAGAAATAAAAAACTTCGACAGACTAATAGAAAAGGTTGGAAATGAAATTAAATGTCTACCATTTAAAAACTGGCCAGAATTAAGTTATTTTACATTTAAATTGTACATAAGCCAAAAATCAACACATAATTTAATATTAGACCATGGTAACAGATGGAAAGTTCCCAATTCCAAATCTGGTAAAGAAATAACAAAAAGAGATTTATTCACAATATTCACTATGAATACAGATGCAAGCACTCTGAATAAAATATTCAGTAGTGTATCAAAAGAATGTGAACAAGTAAAGTTTACTTTAGAAAGTCAAGAATGTCTTAGATCAGAAATTCTTTCAGTATGGTAAATTAAAGGAGGAATAGTTGCATGAGCATATAAATTGCCAAAAAGAGAAGAAAAAGTATGAAATAACATAAAATTTAGTCTCCATTCTAAATATAAGGTGTAAGAAAGTGGGAACAGTAGGAAAATGCTCTAAAATGTATAAAGACAGAGCCAAACACAGTTCCAAATGTAAGCTGTTATAGCCATTTCATTAAAATCAGGAATGAGACAAAGATAGAAATATTACTGTTGTTAGTTGGTATTGTTTTCATAGTTTCTACAGTGTGCAATAAAGCAAAAAAACTAAACAACCAATACAGACATTGGAAAAGAAGAAGCAAATCATCTTTGTTTGTAGATTACAGTATCACACATTTAGAAAATCCAAGAGATTTTGATGAAAAAAATAACCCACGCAAACAGGATTTTAAAGAATAGTGTGGCATATTTAGAAATTAGGAACACAAAAATCAATAGCAAAATAATAATACTCAGTAATAAAAAAGGAAAAATAATTCAATAGTATTAACAAATAGCATAAAATACCTAGGATAAGGATTTTTTTTTGACAGGGTCTTGCTCTGTCACCCAGGCTAAAGTGCTATGGCATGACCTTAGCTCACTGCAGCCTTCAACTCCTGGGTTCAAGTGATCTTCCTACCTCAGCTTCCCGAGTAACTAGGACTATGGGCACCAGCCACCATGCCTGGCTATTTTTTAAAATTTTTGCAGAGATGGAGTCTCACTGTGTTGCCCAGGCTGGTCTCAAACTCCTGGCCTCAAGTAATTCTCCCTCCCCAGCCTCCCAGAGTGCTAGGCCCCCAGCCAGAATAAGTTTAATGGAAAGTAATGTGTATGGCTTACCCAAGGAAAACACTAAAATTTTACCAAGTGACGTAGAATGGGAACTGAGAAAATTGAAATATATACCATGTGCTAGATGAAAAGATTTGGTATCACAGAAATATCAATCCTTCCACAATTGTTTAAAAAAGTGAATCCAATTCCAATCACAATTGCAATAGGAAGTTGGGGGGTGGTTGATGGGAACTGGAAAAATTAGTTTATGTCGATATAGCTCTTAAGTCCATAAGAAATAGAGGAAAATTAAGGAAAAGAATAGTAGGGGGATATTTGCTTTATTAGATATTAAAACTTACCATGAAGCCACTGAAGTAGCATAAGAAAAGTTTAGAAACAAAGAGAAATAGATAAAAAAATATATAAACATGTTATATGACAAAAGAGGCGTTTAAGTTTTAGTAGTGGACTGATTTATTTAATAAATAGTACTAGCCTAATTAGCTAGCCATGTGGAAGAAAGATATAAAAGAATCTTAATTCATGCTATTCAAAAATTTATTCCAGATGAAATGAAGGTTGAAATGCAAGAAGTAAAAATTAACCTGTTGTAAGACAAAATAGGAAAACATTTGTATAATCTTGGAGTAGAAAAAATCTTAATTAAAAAAAAAACCCTCAGAAGTCGTCGTGAAAAAGATAACATATTTAGTTACGTAAAAATTAAAAATTCCTTCATGTCAAAACCTCCATGAATGAAATAAAAATAATTATAAATTGGGCAAAAAATTTGTAACATACACCTTATGTTAGTATCCCTAATACCCAAAATACTCTTACAGAATTTCAAGAATGACACAAAAAATCAGTGTAAAAATAATCAAAGGGTATAAACAGTTTAGAATTAAACCCCATGTGACTGATAAACATGAAAATAATTTCAATCTCACTAGTCAGGGAAATGCAAACAATAAGATGCCATTTTTCACCCGCAGGTTTGGTGTAACTTAGAAGAGAGATGATATGCAGTGCTGGGCAGAATGTGGAGAAACAATTCTTCCATTTACTGTTGATGGAAATAAAATTGTGGCAACCTTTTGGGAAGGGAATCTATCAGTGCCTACCAGACTTAAAAACAAAACAAAGCAAAACAACAAAAACAACCAACAACAACAACAAACCCACTTTGACTTGGCAGTACCTCTTTTGGAAATTATTCATGTCAAGAAAAGGTTCAGGATGTAAAGACATGTGTACACGGATGTTTATTGAAGCATTGTTTATAGTGGCAAAGACCTGTGGGCAATTTGAATCCAACTATAGCAGAATGACTGACTAAATTACAGTACATTCACTCTACGGAGTATCGCACAGTGATTAAAAAGAGTGAGTTAGTGCTGTGTTGATTGAGCCACACGGAAGTCCATGATGTGTTAAAGGCAAATTAAAAGTTGATGAGAGAAGAGGTGGTCAGTGTCCCTGCCTGTGTTAGTGTGAGCAAGGACACTGACTCCTCCACGGGGAAGAAGAGAACAAGGGGAAGGGAGGTGACAGGTTATTGTCCTCTTGAAACTGCTGGATTTTTCTGCTTGTATAACCAGCATATATTACTTTTGGGATTAAAAATTAACAAAGAAAAAATTTTAAATTTTTTTCTGGATAAATTCTCCTTCACCCTTAAAAGATCTTATTCAAAATTGGATTGAATTTTAATACTGAAAGGAACATGGTATGCTATGGAATTAGGATAGGTGAGTGTATTTCAAAGCAAAATTGCATTATTTCACAATCTTTCCATTTTTTTGGTCTTATACATATGTACCAAAGCACTTTTATATTTTTCATATTTTTATATATTGACTCACTTTTAAAAAAATAAACTAGCCTTGTTCAAAGCAATGGAAATATGAAATCATGAGTTTGATGCTATAGTTATATTGCTAAAATACACATAATAGCTACAAAGTTATTGGAAAAAAAAGAAATATTTGACTACCTATAGTTATTTTGTATACCACACTTTGAAGAAGTTGGGCTATGGAATTTAATTAACTAAGCATTAATGCTTGAACCCAAATTGTCAAGAAGCCAGGAGATCAAATGAACATCCCTAGAGAAAGTGTCCAGAAGAAAGACATGGGAGTATAAGGCCCAACCTGGTTCCCAACCTCTGTATCTCTGCCTTCCTCAAGCTAGGGCCACTTCGTTACTTTCTGCACCCTAATCATGACCCAGTTTGCAAACTAGTTTTGACTGGGTGTAGTTTGTTATTATTTGGGGACTCAGCTGCTGGACCCACAATGAAGCTGGGCTGGTCATGAAGCTTCTCACTGACTAGATGTCCAGGGGAAGTTCGTAGGCTCTAGGTCAAAAATAGACCTATGTTTGCATTTCAGCTTAATCACTTACTCCTTAGTGTGGCCTCAGCCAATAATGATGGTAAATAACATCACAATGACGTGTTGTGTACTAAGTCTTTGATGTACAGTATCTCATTTAAACCTATATAATCTTCTGAAGAAGGTACTCTTATTATTCCCATTTTACAGATGATGAAACTGAGGCCCAGAGAAGTACCTTTGGTTATATAGTCAGTAAAATTGGCAGCATCAACTGAACTTGAATTCAGGTCAGACAATGCTTTAACATATGGTCTCCCGCAGCCACATGACTTAATATTTCTCAGTGTAGTTTTCTCATCCCTAAATTGGAGATATTAATACTCACTTCATAAGGTCGTTCTGAGGATGACACCCACTATCTGGGGAAGTGCTTCCACACAGTTGACACACAGTAATTATGAGTCCCTTCCCTGGTTGCTAAGAGGCAATTTTTGCTAGTACGCTTCTGCCCTGGTTTTTGTGCCTAAGTCACTGTTCTGATAACCCAGATACCCACCTTTCCCTCTGGGTTTGCCTCCTTTCAGCCCCTGCAGCTGACCCCTCCTACCTCAGGGGGCCCTTAATCTGCCGGTGTCAGCCTTGTCCTTCTACAACCTTCCTCCTCCTCCTTCATCCTGCCCTTGCCCAGATGAGTCCTGTGCTTTGACAGGAAAGGTGGGGATATGGAGCTCATCTGTGGTACCAAGTACTGAACAAGAGTCTTTAAAATTCTCCACATTTTCTTTTACCTTACAAGCAGCCCTGGTGGGTCTGAACTGGTTGGTTCCTTGAGTCCTTTGGAGCTGCCTGGCCCCACCTGTTCCTGTCTCTGTGCCTACCTGTTTCTGAGGTCAGGTAATAGCTGTCTGATAATTGGGCCAGGAGTCCACCAGCACCTCCATGATGAAAGGGTTTCCATGATTGATGTAGTACACAGAGCCGTACACCTGAAGGAGGAGAGGAAGGGACTAGGAGAGGTTGGGATCCTCAGAGATGGGGACCTGGATGTGATGAGGAAGAGAGAAACGCAGGCCAAGAGAGAGTACTGGGACTAAGGCAGTGATAGTGATCAGATAAGCATTGTCCCTAAGACCATATCAATGGAAGTGAAGTCACCAGCAAGCAGGCAGAAGAACTCACAGGTGTCCTTGTGATAACAAATAGCTGTTGTGCACTAACTGGGCACTTGATATGCTCTTAATACATACATTGTATGGATTTATTTAGTGCTCACACGACTTTAAGAGGTAGGTGCTAGTATTATTCTCATATCACAGATGAAAAGACCAAGCCACAGAAAGGTAAAGAAGCATGCTCAATGCCACCAAACTAGAAAATGGCAGACTTGGAACACATACCCATTCAGTCTGGCTTCAAAACCTAAGCTCTTGGCCAGCATCCCCACTGCCTCTCCAAGTGGGTGACAAAACCTGCAGAAGGGGCCTACGACCACCTCCTAAGGTGAAGCCTACAGTTCTGTCATCCTCAACACCCCTACTCTCATACCCCAACCTCCCGCTATCCCCTCACCCTTAGGGACTCAGGGATGCTCCTGGCCAAGGATTTGTATAGGGTTAGCAGCTTCTGTGAAGTATTCAGGAGAAGCCTTTTCTGGAGTGCTTCAGTCCTTGAGCCCTTCAAGCAGAAACCCTGACAAGGTAAGAAGTAAAGGGAGAATGTTAAGGGACCGTATGAACTTAAAATGCCCTTTATGCATATCATTCAAGTAATACTCATGAGGTAGGTACTGCTAGTACCATCCTCATTCTGAAGATACCAAAGCTCAGAGAGACTAAGTAAGTTTCTCAACTTCTTCCAGAGATGAGTGGCAGGGTCAGATTTTGAAGCCATGTAGGAATGACTCCAAAACCCATGCTCTGCCTACCTGGTGGAATGAATTAGAAGTGACTATTAAGGGTTCTGTGAGATTCCCAAATGCCTGCAGTAGAACTCTGCACCACCCTCACTATAACCCTTTTCCTGTAACTTGATCATCAGGTGCCTGAGAAGCCTTCTCTCATCTAATGGAAAACTTAGAGCAGGGGTTGGCAAAGATTTTCTTTAGTTTCTTAGAGACAAACTAGTAAATATTCTAGGCCTATGGACATTTTGGAATTTTTCTCAGTTTCATTACAAAAATTGATAGACAAGAAAAATTTTTGACATATATCCTTAAACTTCAGTTGAAATGACATTCACAATCCTTGGAAATGTGCCAAGAATTTAACAAGAGTTTGGAGAAGGCCATCAGTATAACTGATAGTGGTTCAAAGCCCAGGCAGGGTTCAAATTTTAATTCTTCCTCCTACTTCCTTGTCAAGTTGCTTAAACAATCAGAACTTTGAAATGTTTTCTCACCAGTAAACTGGAAACTAGAATGCATGCCTTTCAGAGTATGAGATTACATAATGTAATGCATATAAAATGCATAGCATTATACATGGCATAAAGTAAATACAGTATTTAACATAAGTTTTTTTGATTGATTTTGTATGATCAACATGTCATTTATAGATTTAGCAATTATATCCAATGATGTGAAAAATAATAAAAAATGTGAAGAACTTACCAGTTGAATTAATATAAGAAAAAGAACCCATGGATCAGGTATTTGAAACAGTCATTAGCAAATTAGTTAATATAGATGTTCAAAATTTTTTATCCATGGAGGTAAAATAGTTAACAAATATGTGTTAATTGATAGGCAAAGTGAAACATATTTTGTCTTCCCTGGACTCAAAGGCCTATTAAAGTTACACTATCTTCTGTACTTTGACGAAACAATCTTTAAACTGAGGACTGATCTCTGATCTTTTTCTTTTGCCCAAATTCCTTTCTAAGGGGTCGGGTGAGTCAAGCCTACAAATGATAAATCTCACTAACAGGTTTTGTTAACCCAATGTAATGTGGTTTACTTCCTGACCTGATTCCAGTATAGCATCACATGAAAGATAGAAGACCCCCTTATGTTAACTCAAGCATCCTAGCAGATCCTTATCTTAACTCAAGAGATCCTCCCGTCTGAGTACTCAGACCCTTATCTTAACTCAAGCATTTCCTTTCCACTGACTCCCAGTCTTTTAGACAGAGCCTAACTCTTTCAGCCAATTGTCAATTAAAGCAGCAGTCCCCAACCTTTTTGGCGTCTTTTTGGTTTCATGGAAGACAATTTTTCCATGGACCTGGCGGGGAGGGGATGGTTTCAGGATGATTCAAGTGCATTATGTTTATTGTATACTTTATTTCTATTATTATTACATTGTAAAATATAATGAAATAATTATACAACTCACCATAATGCAGAATCAGTGGGAATCCTGAGTGGCTGTAAATACAGATGAAACTTTGCTCTCTTGCCACTCACCTCCTGCTGTGCGTCCCAGTTCCTAACAGGCCACTGACTGGTACCAGTCTGTGGCCCGGGGATTGGAGACCACAGAACTAAAGAATCCCTAAACCCACCTATGACTTGCTAGCTTCTGCTTCGAGATGTCCTGCCTTTTCAGGCCAAACCAATGTATGCCTTCCAAGTATTGATTTATGGCTTTATGTGTAATTTCTGTCTCCCTGATATATAAAAAACCAAACTGTAACTAACCACAGCAAGTCACTTGCTCAAGACTTCTTGGGCATGCCTCTGGGCCTTGGTCCTCAAACTTGGCTCGGAATAAACCTCTTTAAATTATTTTGGAGTTTGGATTTTTCCATCCACAAAAGAAAAGCATCCTGTTGCATGAGCTCAGAATTTCAGAATATTTAAGGAACTTCTAGTAAATAGACCTGGGTCTCTTCCCTGAGTCTACCCTCTGCTTTCTTGTGCTATTCTTGTATCAGTCAGCAAAAACTGGTCTTTTTTTTCCCCCCACCCCCTCCAAGTGCTTTCCTTGCTTTGCATGTCTTCCCCAATTGACCTAAAATTACCTATACCCATGTCTTTCACTATTTCAAAGGATTTCACAATCCTTTCAAAGGATTTTTTCCTTTGAACTTTTGGGTCAAGGTTTTAGAAGTTTTAATTCAAGATCTGCCATGCCATCAGTCCCCCAAAAGAATTGGTGTTTCATTTGCCCTGAGAACACTGTAGCCTGGACTGACACATGAGAAGAATAAATTTTTGCTCCCCCACACTGATCAGCTGTCACATCTGTCTCCAAAATAGCTCTCCTGTCCATTCCCTCCTCCATCCTTTCTGCCATAACCTTAGTTCAGGACCTCCTCCTCCTCATTCAGGTTCCAAGATGTGAATGTTTATAGATGGCACATAACTATATTGAAGATCCCTCTGGTTATATCCAGAGTGAGAGGAATTTGTTGAAAGAATAGTTGACTCCACACACTAAGATATCAGTTAATAACATTTTCAATAACAAAACTCAAAGTAAACAGGGAAAATTTAAGCCAATAAAAAAACTGGTAGCTCCTAAATGTATACTTAAACCAAATAATGTTTATCGACATGAACATGTCCTAGAGATATAAACTAGTTCACAAAATAAACCAGCCACCTAAAGCACTAGTGTTTCTAATATAGAGATTAAAGGAGTAGACAGTTTTCTTAATAAGTTTAAAGTCTTCTGAAGAAAAAGAATAAATTTGTAAATGACAGTTAATAAACATGAGTATCACATAGTAGTCATTGAGAAGACTATATAGAAAAGCAATTACCAATATAATGAATGAATGGGTAGAAAGCAAAATATGTAATAACTTGTACATGATTCCTACCCAAAATACATATGTATATGGACAAGGATTTGAAGAGAATAAATAAACATAAAATTGTTTAGGGGTGTGAAAGGGTGTAGAATTCATATGGGGGAAGAAAGATTTCTCACACAGTGATTAGGATATATAGAAGTAAAAGTTTATTTATTTCTCTGAGAAAGAAAGAGAGAAAGAAAGATATATCGAGGGAGAGAAAGAGAGAGAGAGAAAGAGGGAGTGGCCACGGCACACAAAGAAGGAAGTGAAAATGGGCAGTTGAGGAAAAGTGGCTGGTGTTTTCAAAGGGTAAAAATGGTTTTGGTTTTGGTTTTCCCTTTGCTGATAACAGAAGCAGCTGTGGAGCAGTGATGTTTGCTTTTTCTATTTTTTTTTTTTCCTTTTCTCTGTGAGGCCAGCTTATCTGAATCCTTGAAATCTGTTTCTGGCGAGAGCTGGAGCAGGGAGTTTGCACCCCTGCTGTCCGCTTAGGGCTCTTCAAGGCTGAGAAAACGAAACTTAGAGAGAACAAGTTAGGCCACAGGTGTTTTAATTTAAAAAAAGGGAAGTTATGTAGTTATGCTGTGAGCTTCCTTTTCAAAGGGGCAATTATATGTTGTGAGTTTATTTCTCTTACTTTCTGCTTGATAGTTTATTTTTCTCTGTTGGGTTATTAGTAAGACCCCCTTTCAGGGTGGTAGAAATATGGGTAATTTATTTCTTATTTCAGAATTTTCTTTAATACAATTGGCATATTTTTATTTTTACACAAGTTAGAAAAAGCATGGCAGACACTGGAACAATAGTTAAAAATGAGGATTTGAAAACAGAAAAAATGCTATCTTTCCTTTTATTATTAAGATTTTGTCCAGCTGAATCTCCCTTCTCCTACAAAATCATCAAAATTCTAGATGAGCTACCAGTCAACAACTTAGCAGAGCAGAGCCACTCTCAGAGAGCAGCCCCTTTGCTCACACTGTCAACTCAGCGTAGGAGGCACAAGCACAGACTCAGGAGTCTGAATGTCTGGGGTCACACCACATGTCCATCAGTTACTAGCCACCACAAGACCTCTCCAATGTTAAGTTCCTCATACAAAATGGGAATTATGGTACCTATATATTAGGGACCTTTGGTTGCAAGTAACAGAAACTGGCTCTGGCTTACTCAAGCAAGAAGGGAAAATCAATTATCAAGATATAGCACAACTATCAGAATCCAAGGAAAATCTTGACTCCCAAACCTTGCTAAGGACAGGAATCAGGCATCCCTGTATATCTGAGTACAGAAATTAATGGATGGTTTCCTTAGAACATCATTATAAAGATCATCAATTCCATTCTCTATTTTAGATTTTTGATGGTTACTGAATTTTCTGATGATAACTATAATAAATAAAATAATATCTTGAGCTAGAGAGGACAAAATACATATTTGAAGATGAATTAATCAAATTTCCCCTTGACATAATAGGAGGACTTGTTATTCAAGTTATTCAAGCCAGACCAGGCTAGAGGAAGAGGAAAAAAGTTTCCAGCTTAAATAATTGTGCAAATTAATTCAGCTAATGCCCCAAGAGGAAGAGGATTATGATGAGATTTGAAGGGGTTTCTTGAAACCACAACATGCAAAATGCATTACCAAGTGGGAGCCACCATCTTGCAAAACAAAGAACAGTGCCTTGTCTCTGATGCTGCTGAGGCACTATGTAAATCAGTATAAGCAGTCTGATTGCACACAGTGAGCCTGGACATAAGCAAATGGTGGAATGGGACTTTCTGGCACTTATCCCCCGACAGAAACATCAATTTAGACAACTATCCATGCATAAAAATACCTTCACAAGAGCTAAGGAGACCAGGTGAGAGATTACAACATCTGGATATAGCATGGAAATAAGAAAAGGTGGATTCAAGAGCATAGGAAGGATAATTTTGCATTACCTGTGTTGCCCTCCCCTCAACCCCAGGCAGCACAGTGTGGAAAGAGACACCCTCTGTGTGGGGAAAGTAAAGGGAAGTGAGCACCAAACTTTGCCTTGGACCCTAATACTAAGTCCACTTCAGTAAAACCCAGTGACACCTGTGCCACTATGGCCCCAAACTCCAGGCCTATATCTGCAGAGTGAGCTAGCCTAGATCCCACAGCCAAAGCTCCAGGCTTGCCTGGTGGGCTTGGTCTCTGGGTATACATCAGTGTTAGGCCTAACCCAGTGTGCTAGATACTAGACTAGCCCTGGCACCAGGCCAGCCCCAGCAATTCTAGGCTCCCGACTTCCCCCAGGACTGGGCTAACCCCCAGAGCTCCAGGCTTCAGGCCAGCCCAAGCAACAGGCTGACCCCTGCAGCCCTAGTCACCAGGCTAGCACCCACAGATCCAACCTGCAGGCTGGCCCTTTAGATACAGGCTCCAAGCCTGCCCAGCACCAGGTGAGCTCCTGTGGTCCCAGACTTCAGGCACACCCTAGGTTCCAGACCATCCCAGAAACAGGTTGGCACTCACAACCCCAGGTTTCAGGCCCACTCGAGGACTAGTTTAGCACCCCTAGCCTCAGGCTCCTGGCTAGCATCTGCAGACACAGACTCCAGGCCTGCCCAGTGCCAAACTAGTTCCTGCAGCCCCACCCTGGAGGCCAGCTCCTGTGGCCCCATGCTCCAGCAGACCCAGGGGCCAGGCTCATCACAGTAGACACTAGTATTAAGCTGGTGCCCACAGACCCATCGTCCCTGTAAACCCCTGTAGAGCCAGATTCCAGTACAGTCCCCACAGTCCTAAGACCCAGACTAGCCCTTGTGGACCTGGGCTCCAGGCCAACACCCACACACCCAGCCTCCAGGTCAACCCCTATGGCTCCAGAGACCAGTACAGCACCCATGGACTCAGGCTTTAGACTGGCTCCATGCCTGCTTCAGCCCCAGGCCAGCCCCAGGCCCCAGGCTGGTTTCTGTGGCCCTAAGATTTCATATACTTGGGGCCTAGCTATGCTCTCACAGACCCAGGGTAAGGCCCATCTCAATAGACCCCAGTGCTAAGTTAGCCATCATGGACCAAGGCTCCAGGACCATCCTTCAGCCCCTGTCAACCCAAGACTCAGGCTCATTTCCACAGACTTAGGCTCCAGTCCCACCCCAGCACCAGGCCAGCACCCATGGACTCAGGCTCCAGCCCTGTCCCAGTGAACCCAGGCACTAGGCTCATCACAGAACCTGGTCAATCCCTAAAGACACAAGCTCAATGCCCACTCCAGAGCCGTGTCAGCCCCTGTGGATCCAGGCTTCAGTCTAGCCTCCATTGATACAAGCTCAAGGCCTGCATTCACAGACTCAGGCTCCATGCCCATCTCCACAGATCCAATCAACAGGTCCACCCCAGTGGATCCATGCTTCAGACTCAACCCTGCAGATCCAGGCACCAGGTATAATGCCAACTAACCCAGGTAGTTTGACTGAGGACTCCAGGAGCAAGTCCACCCACAGACCACACCAGATGGCCTGCCAAGAATCTCTGGATAGGGTGATTGGTGAAGAGTTTTTCCAGACAAAGCCAGTATTCAAAGACTGGAATAAGTTTCTACTTCTTCAAATGTGCAGACACCAATACATTACCTAAAGGATCAAGATCAGGGGAAAATGACACCACCAAAGGAACAAAATGAATAACCAATAACTGGCCCTAAAGAAACAGAGATTTATGAACTGCCTAACAATGAATTTAAAATAATTATCTTAAAGAAACTCAGTGAGCTACAAGAGAACACAGATCGATAACTAAACAAAATCAGAAAAATGATACATGAACAAAATTACAAGTTCAACAAAGAGATAGAAACCATAAAGAAGAACCAAACAGAAAGTCTAGAGATAGATTGATTGAATGACACAATGATTGAACTGAAAATTTCCATAGAGGGCTTCAACAGCAGATTTGATCAAGCAGAAGAAAGAATCAATGAGCTCAAAGACAGCCATTTGAAATCACCCAGTCAGAGGAACAAAAAGAAAAAGAAATGAAAAAAGTGAAGAAATGAGAATTATGGGACATCACTAAGAGAACCAATATATGTGTTACATGTTTTCCAGAAAGAGAAGAGAAACAGATAAGAGAAGAAAGCTTATTTAAACATATAGTAGAAGAATACTTTCCAAACCTGAGGAAAGATATAATTATCCAGGTATAGGAAGGTTAAAGTTCTTCAATAAGATTTAATCCAAAAAAGACTACACAAAGATATACTTTAGTTAAACTGTCAAAAATCAAAGTAAGAGAGAACCTTGAAAGCAAAAAGAGAAAAGAAGCAAATAACATATGAGGGAGTTCTAGTAAGGCTCCTAACAGATTTCCCAGCAGAAACCTTACGGGCCGAGAGAGAGTGGGATGATATATTGAATGTACCATTGGGCAAAAATATGGCCAACCAAGAATACTGTTCCCAGGAAAAGCTGTCTTTCACAAATAAAGAAGAGATAAACACTTTCCCAGAGAAACAAAAGCTGAGGGAGTTTATCACCACCAGACCTGTCTTACAGGAAATGCTAAAGAAATCTCTTCAAGCTGAAAGAAAATGACACCAATTAGTAACATGAAAACATCTGAAACTATAAAACTCACTGGTAAAAGTAAGTACACAGTCAAATTCTGAATATTCTTGTAATGGTGATGTTTAAATCACAGATCTTTGTTATGAAAATTAAAATACAAAACTATTAAAAATACTAATAGCTACAATAATTTGTTAAGGGACACACAATATAAAAAGATGTAAACTGTGACATTAAAAACATAAAATGTGAAAAAAATCAGAAAATGTGGGTGGGATAGAGTAAGTTTAGTTTCTTTAATGTGATCAAAGTTAAGTTGTTATCAGCTTAAAATAGCTTGTGAAAACTATACAATATTTTATGTAAGCCTCACAGTAACTACAAAGCAAAAACTTACAGTATATACACACAAGATAAAAAGTAAGGAATCAAAGCATACCACTAGAGAAAATCACTTAATCAAAAGGAAGACAGCAAGAGAGGAAGAAAGAAATAAAGATTTCCAAATCAACCAGAAAACAATTAACAAAATGACAGTAGCAAGTCCTTACCTGTCAATGATTATTAATACCTTGAATGTAATTGGATTAAATTCTCCAATCAAAATAAATAGAATGTTGAGTGGATAAAAAGCAGGACCCAACTATAATATATGCTGCCTAGAAGACACTCACTTAACCTTTAAGGATACACACAGACTAAAAGTGAAGGGATAGAAAAGATATTCCATGGAAACAGAAACCAAAAGAAAGCAGAGATAGCTGTACTTATATTCACATAAAATAGGCTTTAAATAAATTATAAAAATAGACAAAGATCATTTTATAGTGACAAAAGGGTCAATTCATTCAAGAGGATAGAACAATTGTCAATATATATGACTCAACATTGGAGCCTAAATATATAATACAAACATTAATAAATCTGAAGGGAGAGGCAGACTGCAATATAGTAATAGTAAGGGACTTTGGTATTCCATTTTCAGCAATGAAAAGATTATCCAGACAGAAATCAATAAGGAAACATCAGAGTTACACTATATTTAAGACCAAATGGACATGACAGATATATGGAGAACACTCTATCCAACAGCAGCAGAATGCCCATTCTTCTCAAGTGCACATGGAATATTCTCCAAGATAGATCATATGTTAGGCCACAAAACAAGTCTTCATAAATTTTAGAAGATTGAATTCATATCAATTATCATTTTAGACCACAATGGTATAAAACTGGAAATTAATAACAGGAAGAATTTTAGAAAATTTACAAATACATGTAAATGAAATAGCATGCTCCTGAACAACAAATGGGCCCAAGAAAAAAATAAAATGGAAATTCAAAAATGTCTTAAGAATAATGAAAATGAAAACACAACATATCAAAACTTACGAGATGCTGCAAAAGCAGTTCTAAGAGGGAAGTTTATAGCACTAAACATCTACATTGAAAAAGAAGAAAGATCTTAAATAAACAACCTAATATTACACTTCAAGGAACTATGAAAAGAACAAACTAAGCCCAGAGTTAGTAAAATGAAGGAAATAATGAATATCAGAGCAGAATTTAAATGAAATAGAAACTAGGGAAAAAAAAGAAAAAAATCAACAAAGCTAAGAGTTGGTCTTTTGAAAAGATAAACAAAATTGGCACAGCATTAGCCAGACTAATAAAAAAAGAGAGAAAAATCAATACTAAAATCATAAATGCAAGAGGAGATATTACACGTGATATCACAGAAATACAAAGGACCATAAGAGATTATTATGGCCAATTATATGCCAAGAAATTGGATAACCCAGAAGAAATGGATAAATTCCTATGTACATAAAACCTACCAAGACTGAATCCTGAAGAAATTAAAAATCTCAACAGACCAATAATGAGTAAAGAGGTTGAATCACTAATAAAATGTCTCCCATCAAAGAAAAGCCCAGGACCTAATGGCTTGTCTGCTGAATTCCACCAAACACTTAAAGATAAACAAATACCAATCCTTCTCAAACCCTTCCAAAAAATCAAAGAAAAGGGAATACTTCCAAAGTCATTTTACAAGGCCAGCATAACCCTGATACCAAAGGCAGACAGGGACACTACAACAAATGAAAATTATAGGCCAATATCACTGATGAACACAGATGTATCAGCAAAATTCTCACAAATTGATCTCAACGGCACATTAAAAGAATCATTCACCATGATCAAGTAAAATTTATCTTAGCATGCAAATATGGTTCAACATACACAAATCTATAAATGTGAAACACTGCATTAACAGACTGAAGAACAAAAACCATTTGATCACCTCAATATATGCATAAAAATCATTTGACAAAATTCAACATCATTTCATGATAAAAATTCAACAAATTAGGTATAGAAGGAATGTAGCCCAACACATTTAAGGCCATGTATGATAAACCCACAGCTAACATCACACTCAATGGTGAAAAGTTTAAAAATGTTTTCTTCTAAGATTAGGACCAAGACAAGAATGTTCACTTTCACTACTTCTATTCAACATATTACTTGAAGAGCAATTAGGCAAGTAAAAAATAAAATAAAAAGCATCCAAATTGGAAAAGAAGTAGTTAAATTTGTCCCTGTTTACAGATAGCATGATCTTATATATAAAAACTCCCATAGACTCTAGCAAAATCTTTTAAAACTAATAAACAAATTCAGTAATGTTGCAGGTTTCAATCAGTAGTGATTCTATACACTAACAATTAATTATCTGAAAAAGAGAATAATGCTATTTACAGTAGCTACAAAAAACAAATACTTAGGAATAAATTTAAATGAGGAGGTGAAAGACTTGTACAGTGAAAATTATAATACATAAATTAAAGAAATGAAGAAAACACAAGTAAATGGAAAGATAGCCATTTTTCATCGATTAGAAGAATTAGTATTGTTAAAATGTCTGTACTGTCCTAAAAGAGCTACAGAATCAATATAATCCCTATTAAAATTTCAATGACCTTTTTTTTTTTACAGAAATGGACAGACAAATCCTAAAAGTAATATGGAACCACAAAGGACACCAATCTTAAGTAAAAAGAACAAAGTTGGAGGCATCACACTACCTGACTTCAAAATATACAACAAAGCAATAGTAATAAAAACAGCATGGTACTGGCATAAACACAGAAACACGGACCAATGGGACAGAATAGAGAGTCCAGAAATAAATCCATGCATTCAAGATCAATTAGTATTGATGAAGGTGCCAAGAACATAGAATGGGGAAAAGATAGTAGTCTCTTCAATAAATCGTGTTGAGAAAGCTGGATATCCATGTGCAGAAGACTGAAATCAAACTCATCTCAAACCACATACAAAAATCAACACAAAATTGTTTAAAGACCTAAATGTAAGACCTGAAACTGAAAAAAATACTAGAATAAAACATGAGAGTAAAGCTCCATGACATTGGTCTGGGCAATGACTTCTTGATAGAACCCCAAAGCACAGACAATGAAAACAAAAATAGACACATAGTATTACATCAAACTAAAAAGTTTCTGTGCAGCAATGGAAACATTCAACAGAGTGAAGAGGCAAACTATGGAATGGAAGAAAATATTTTCAAACCATACATCTAAGGAGTTAATATCCAAAATAATAAGGAACTTAACTCAATGGCAAGAAACAAATAAGCCAATTAAAAAATGGGCAAAGGGCCTGAATAGACATTTCTCAAAAGAAGACATACAAATGGCCAATGGGCAAATGAAACAATGCCCAACTAGCAAAATGCAAATTAAAACCACAATATCATCTCATACCTGTTAGAATTGCTATTATCAAGAAGATGAAAGATTGTTGGAGAGGATGTGGGGATCTTTGTACACTGTTGGTGGGAATGTAAATTAGTACAGCCATTATGAAAAATAGTACAGAAGTTCCTCAAAAAATTAAAAATAGAACTACCATACGATCCAGAAATCCCACTACTGAGTAGATTTTCAAAAGAGATAAAATCAGTACAGGCATACCTCATTTTATTGCACTTCACTTTATTGTGCTTTGCAGATATTTTGTGTGTGTGTGTGTGTTTGTAACAAATTGAACATTTGTGTCAATCCTGCATCAAGCAAGTCTATCAGCATCATTTTTCCAACAGCATGTGCTCCCTTTGAGTCTCTGGGTCACATTTTGGTAATTCCTGCAATATTTCAGACTTTTTCTTTGTTATTGTATCTGTTATGGTGATCTTTGATCAGTGATCTTTGATGGTACTATTATAGTTGTTTTGGCGCTCCATGAACCACACCTGTATAAGATGGTGAACTTAATTGATAAATATTGTGTGTGTTCCGACTGCTTCACCCACTGGCTCTTGCCCCATCTCTCTCCCTCTCCTTGGGCCTCCCTACTCTCTGAGACACAGCAATTTTGAAATTAGGCCAATTAATAACCCTACAATGACCTCTAAGTGTTCAAGTGAAAGAAAGACTCACAAGTCTCTCATTTTAAATCAAAAGCTAGAAATAATTAAGCTTAGTGATAAAGGCATGTCAAAAGCCAAGAGAGGCCAAAATCCAGGCCTCTCTCACCAGTTAGTCAAGTTGTGAATGCAAAGGAAAAGTTTTTGAAGGAAATTAAAAGTGTTACTCTAGTGAACACATGAATGATAAGAAAGAGAAACAGCCTTATTGCTTATATGTAGAAATTTTTAGTGGTCTGGATAGAAGATCAAACCAGCCACAACATTCCCTTAAGCCAAAGCCTAATACAGAGTAGAGCCTTAACTCCCTTTGCAATTCTATAGAAGTTGATAGAAGTGAGGAATCTGCAGAAGAAAAGTCTGAAGCTAGCAGAGGTTGGTTCATGATGTTTAAGGAAAGAAGCCATCTCTACAATATAAAGTCCAAAGTTAGGCAGCAAGTGCTGATGTAGAAGCTGCAGCAAGTTATACAGAAGATCTAGCTAAGATCATTGATGAAGGTGGCTATATTAAACAACACACTTTCAATGTAGATGAAATAGTCTTATATTAGAAGAGGATGCCGTCTAGGACTTTCATAGCTACAGAAAAGTCAATGATGGGCATCAAAGCTGCAAAAGATAGGCTGACTCTCTTGTTAGGGGCTAATGCAGCTGGTGACTTTAAGTTGAAGCCAATGCTCATTTACCATTCTGAAAATCCTAGGGCCCTTAAGCCTCATGGTAAATCTACTTTGCCTGTGCTCTAGAAATGGAACAACAAAGCTTGGATGACAGCATATCTGTTTACAATGTGGCTTACTGAATATTTTAAGCCCACTGTTGAGCTTACTGTTCAGAAAAAGATTCCTTTCAAAATATTACTGCTCATTGGCAATACACCTAGTCACTCAAGAGCTCTGATGGAAATTTACAAGGAATTGAATGTTGTTTTCTTGCCTGCTAACACACATTCATTCTGCAGCCCATGGATCAAGGAGTAATTTCAACTTTCAAGTATTACTATTTAAGAAATATATTTCATAAAACAATAGCTGCCATAGATAGTGATTCCTATGATGGATTTTGGCAAGTAAGTTGAAAACCTTCCGGAAAGAATTCATCATTCTAGATGCCATTAAGAACATTCATGATTCATGGGAAAAAAGAGGTCAAAATATCAGCATTAATAGGTGTTTGGAAGAAGTTGGTTCCAACTCTCCTGGATAACTTTCAAGGGTTCAAGACTTTGATGGAGGAAGTAACTGCAAATGTGGTGGAAATGCAAGAGAACTAGACTTAGAAGTGGAGCCTGAAGATGTGACTGAATTGCTGCAATCTTATAATGAAACATGAATGGATAAGAAATTTCTTCTTATGGATGAGCAAAGGAAGTGGTTTCTTAAGATGGAATCTACTCCTGGTGCAGATGCTGTGAACATTGTTGAAAGGACAACAAAGGATTTAGAATACCCCACAAGCTTAGTTGAAAAAGCAGTGACAGGGTTTGAGAAGATTGACTCCAATTCTGAATGAAGTTCTACTGTGGGTAAAACGCATGCTACAGAGAAATCTTTTGTGAAAAGAAGTCAATTGATCAGCAAACTTCTTTGTTATATTACTTTAAAAAATTTCCATAGCCACCTTATCCTTCAGCAAACACCACCCTGATCATTCAGCAGCCATCAACACTGAGGTAAGACCCTCCACCAGCAGAAAGGTTATGACTCACTGAAGGCTTAGATGATGATCATTAGAATTTTGTAGCAATAAAATATTTTAAAATTAAAGTATGCCTATCTTTTTAGGCAGAATCCTATTAGACACAATAGACTATAGTATAGTGTAAACATAACTTTTATATGCACTGGAAAACCGAAAAAATTGTGTGACTTGCTTTATTACAGTAGTCACTTTCTTGCAGGTGATCTGGAATTAAACCCACAATATCTCTGAAGTATGCCTGTATGTTGAAGAGATATCTGCCCTTCCATGAACACTGTAGAATTATTCACATTAGCCAATACACAGAATCAACCTAAGTGTCCATCAAAAGATTTATGGACATAAAAATGTGTATATATGCACAATAGAATACTATTCAGTCTTAAAAAAGAAGGAAATCCTTTCATTTGCAACAATATGGATGAAACCGGAGGACATTTTGTTAAGTGAAATAAGCCAGGCACAGAAAGACAAATACCACATGATCTCACTTATATGTGGAACCTAAAAAAGTTAAATTCACAGAAGCAGAGAGTAGAATGGTGGTTACCAGAGGCTGGGGCAGGGACTGGGAAGATGTTGGTCAAAAAATGCAAAATTTCAGTTAGGAGGAGGAGTTCAAGAGTCTATTATACAACGTGGTGATTATATTTAATAATAATGCATTGTATTCTTGAAAATTGCTATGAGAATAAATTTTAAGTGTTCTCACCAAAAAATTAAAAGCACGTGAGATAATGCATATGTTAATTAACTCAGATGAGCCATTCCACAATGTATACGTATTTCAAACCACCATGACGCACACAATAAATTTATACAATTTTTATTTCTCAATTAAAAATAATTGATTGAAAAAAACATACTCACTATGGGGGAAAAAAAAAGAAAACAGCTTTGCTTCATAGTTCCTGTTTTGAAAACCAAAAACTAAGTATTCTTTCCTTCTTCTCATTTCGCTCCTTCTCGAACAAGCATCAGAGTCCTCCCAAACATATGGATGCTTCCAGTTAGCACCACAGTCGTCCCTTGGTATCCTGGAAGGATCGGTTCCAGGACTCCCGCGAATACCGAAATCCACTCACACTCAAGACCTGCCATCGGCCCTGTGGAACCCACAGATGTGAAAAGTTGGCCCTCTGTATATGCAAGTTTTGCATCCCACAAATACTGTGTTTTTGATCTGCACTTGGTTGGGGATGTGGAACTCTCCAATAAGAAGGGAGGACTGCATTTATTGAAAAAAATCCACATATAAGTGGACTTGCACAGTTCAATCCTGTGCTATTCAAGGTCAATTGTATATGTCAAGATATTTAATAATTATTTATATTCATATAGCCTGAAATCCTGCAAGTGATCATGCAGGCTCGGTATAATTGTCTATACTTTATAGACAAAGAAACTGAGATTTAGATTAGTTCCTCTCAAAGTAACACAGGTAGTTAAATGGCAGAGGTAAAGCTATGCTTGAATAAATGACTAAATGATTCTTGATTGAATGTATAAATCAAATGAATACCAAAAAAAGGAATATCAAATATATTGCTATCATATAGAGATACTTTATCCGTTAGTGGTGTTTTTTTCAAGCAATTCTCTGGCTGGCTTAAGCAAAAAAGAATTCATTGTTGTAGAAGAGATCTTAGAACTCAGCATGGGAAGAGAGAGTAGCTGTTGTGGATTGAGTTGTGCTCCCCCCCATTCATATATTGAAGGCTTAACCTGTCTTGTGACTGTATTTGGAGACAGGGCCTTTACGGAGGAAATTAAGGCTTAATGAGGCTTCCACATCAAGGAGGAAACTGACAGATGATACAGTCTCAAATAACTGACGGCAATCAGAAGCAGAAGGGTGATATTTGTCTCCATACCTCACTTAGAGGCCTTTGCAGAGGTTCTAAGGCCTTCGTCTCTAGAGCCAGACAACATAGATCTGAGTACTGGCTCATCTATTTTCATTTTGTGTAATTTTGAGCAAGCTACTTAACTTCTCTGTATCTCAATTTTCTTCTCTATAAAATGTGGATAAGAGTAATTCTTACCTCATAGGGCTGTTGTCAGGATCAAATGAAACAATATGTTAATCAGTTAGAATGTGCCTGGCATATTGTTAATTTCTCAATAAACGTTAGCCGTTACTATTCAAAACCTATAGTCAGCCAACTAAGGAACATCTTTGAATTTCTGTTGGTTCTGCTGTCACTGTCCTTTAATTGAATGTCCATAAACAGATTTATCTAAAAGACTTCCCTGGTAAATAGCAAATTCTCCCTCGTGAGACTTGAAGGGAGAATGGAGATGGCGCTGGGCATCACCCCTACTGGAGAATTTATTATTGAGAAATGTATGATCTCATGGAAAGAGAGTTAAGGGAACTGAGTTTAGAAATGAGCTGACGAAAGCCCTGTCAAAAGTAAGTACATTCACAAATATAGAGAGCCATTTGACTTTACAGTCACTGAAATATAATGAAGACTTCAAGCAAAATAAGTTACCAATTTACATATTATTTCCATTCAAACAATTAAGATTGTTGATGCTTCTAGTAGATCAATCCAGAGACCCAGGTGTCTCTTCCCACCTGCCACCCATTTACTTCTATAGTTCTCTGGAAGTAAGGAAGAATACAACCAGGAACCATACATTAGCTGTTAGGTCCTCTACATGTCTGAAGTATATAGGAGAGTCCAAATGTCATGTAATACATTCTTTCTAAGATGGCAATTCAATTGTACAATCATTATACTATATTTATAAAATGTTTAATAGCTTGAGAAATTATTTATGTAATTACTCAGTGTAGGATAATAATTGTGTGCTCTCAAATACCCACAGTGTGATCTCAATTATGTAAAAAAAGGAATGTTTTGACTAGTGGAAACAGGCCAACATTTTTAAAAAGGATGATGAATTAATTGGTTGTATAACTCCATACAATTGAATGTTATAGCTTTAACCAATTAACCATATAAAATTATAAATATGTAAAAATTCTTTGATAGATTGTGTAAACCACATTTGGTTCAAAAAACAGAATCACTAATAGTCTAAGATTCAATGCCTTACATAGCAAGCACATACTTAGACAGCGTTAAATCCTTCTTGATAATTTTTAGTATGTCATATGAAGTAAATGAAGTAGGTTTGTAAGAAGATATAAATTACCCAAGGGTAGGGAATCACTTTCTGAGGAATCATGGTGCCATTAAAATCACCTAGTGCTTGACCACAGATCCAGACATTGCCACTGGCTAGTTTTGTGGCCTTGGGGAAGACATTCATTCTTTCTCAGCATTGTCTTCCTTATTTGTGTAAAAATGATGCTTGCCTTTCTCATTTCATAAACGATTAAAATTTGTAAAGTTGCTCCATACTGTTCCAGAAAGTGGGTAGCTATTTGATAACTTTTCTTTTCCCTTATGTAGATCAGACTGTTTCACATAGCTTTTTATAAAATACAGATTCCCAGGCACTCTGGGAGACTCTAATTCACTTGATCTGGGGAGTTTTTTATGTTTTTAACAAGCCCAATTGATGTTGCAGTGGATGATGTGAGGAGCACACATCCAGAAACCAGTTTTACATCTATTCCTCTCCAAGGTGAATTCTAATCTCTACTAAAATTTTGTCCAGTTACTGCTTTTTCTTCCCCTGCCATCCTCCACTTTAGATGACCAGAGGACAAGGTATATGAAGCTCACTTCTCATGTGTACAGGGACTTCTCTGAGGCATTCTTGGCTTTTTCACAAATGGTTGAAGATATTAAGTCAGACATTTTGCATTGAAGCCAAATTTTCCAACTGTTTTGTTTGCCGTAATGACACTATTTACATAATGCTGCAACTGGGCCATTTCTGTCAACTGTGTAAAATTGCCTTATTATTATTGCTTTAGAATAGCTAATCAGCTATGAGTGGTGATGTATAAATAAGATTCCAGTGAAAAACTTCTTATAATTGTAGAAGGTGCTTAATACAGAACAAATTTCCAGTCTTCCTCTGGTCCACAAAGCCTCTGACTTTATATCAATGGACAGAACGTCCAGTCTGCTCTATAGGAACCCACCACAACTTCTTGGAGCTTTACACTAAACGGTGACAACTTGAATGAGTGTGGGTGGGTCTGTACAGTGGTGGCTACGGAAGCCTCTCCTTGCCACGCTGAACAACTGCAGAAGGTGGTGTGTATACAGGTCTACAAAGAAACTTCAGGTAAGCAGAATTGTTTTGGGCAGCCAAAGTCTTTCTTTTCCTCAGCCTTTCAGTTAATTAGGATCCTTATTTTAAATAATTTGTATTTTTTAATTCATTTTTTCCCCCTGCAAACCCTTGGAAGGAGCACTCACCAGAGTCCCAATGTTGAGAAGCAATTCCTCAAAAGCATTTTTGTCTCTGGAGCTGGAAAATACTTTAGAAATCATCAAAGCCAATGTGTATCATTTTAAACTTGTAAGATGTCCAAATACTTTCCTTGCACTAGAAATTATCAATATATATGTACCTTTCCCTGACGTCCTCCAGTTTCCCATTTTAATACTGTGAGTAAAGAAAACAATCAGCATTCTCCTGGCCTTCAATCTATGCTTCTAAAGTGTTACTTGTTTATTTGCACAGAAAAATTTTCCTTCTTTGAGTCTGTGTCATGTGGCTAAAATAAAACTTTATCCTTTCCTGTTGCTCTCTGCCAAGTTTCTCTCCATTCATTGACACATTTGGCACCTGGCTCCCAAACATTTCTCTCCATCAAACTTCTGCTACATCCTGGTGATGTCTATGACACCTGAAACTCCCTATGCCTTATTGGTTCCTCATCTATTGACTTGGAATTGAAACCAATAGCAATACATCCCAAACCGATCTACCTCTGAACTCCTAACCTCGAATTGCCTGAATATATTACCCCTGTTTGTCACCATTGGTATTTTTTGAATTCATAAAGTACTTTCATCCGTTGTTTTCTCCACCTTTTCCTACTTACTGGTCCCCAACCTACTTTGCCTCTTTCCCTCTCTCTCCTAGATTCCACAATTTGTCAGTTTAATTTTTCCATTCCTATATTCTCAAATACCTTGCCTCTTATCTTTCTGGCTCCTCCTGCCTGGAAAAATCCAACCCTTCTTTGTTTCAATTTTTCTTCTTTGCTTCTACTCTCAGGGTGCTGAACTTATACACGTGGATGAGTATCACATCCAGATGATGGTTTGTATCTTTACACGATCCTAAGCGATGCCTGCCAATCCCTCTATCCCTAGTCCACTCTTCCGCCCACTGACATCAAAGGCCATCAAACCCTAGCCCTTTCCTACAAAATCCTACTTCTCCTTCACCCCATTCAGCTACAAAAAGTGACTTTTGGAAACGGAAGAAATTCTATTTCTTCCACATAGACATTCAAAGATAACTTGTCAACTTCCTGTTCTTTTTTTCTAACCCTGAGTACGTACACACATAGTAAGTCCTCACTTAACATCTCAATAGGTTCTTGGAAACTGTGACTTTAAGCCAAATGACAAATCAAGAAACCATTTTTACCATAGACTAATTGATATAAACAAGATTTAAGTTCCTGTGGCATATTTCTGGTCACAAAACATCACCAAACTTCTAAATAAAGACTTCAAACAATTCTAATATTAAACATTGAAATAAATGTAAGGTATACAAATGTTTAAGAAAAATTAGTTAAAACAAGTAATATACTTATTTATCCAATTTTTGGTGAATCAGTGAGTGACGGTGGTCATAGTGGTGGTGGGTTAAATCAAGAAATAAATGTTTACAAAGCAAAAATTGTAAGGAGCACCTCCTACCACTGTGCAGTTCCAAAACAATCACAATTATGGCAGACTTGCTGAGTGCTTTGCACCGCGTTTATTGTCATGCATTTGCATGATTATCATAGATTTTTATGAATTTTTATTTTAAAATAATTTGTATTCATTCATTGATTCATTCATTCATTTTCCAACCTGCTTATTCCAGTTCAGGGTCAAGGGTGGCCAGCCTGTCCCAGCAGCTCAGGGTGTAAGGCAGGAACCCACCCTGGACAGGACTCCATTCTGTTGCAGGGCACACTCACACACATACACACACACACATATACTAAATTGGGGACAATTTAGACACCCCATTCACCTAACGTGCACACCTAACGTGTAGGAGGAAACTGAGTACCTGGAGAAAACCCACGTAGAGACGTGGGAAAATGTGTAAACTCCACAAAGACAGTGGCCCCAGTGGGAATTGATTTTTTTTCCTCATTACTTTGTAATGAAATGGTGTTGAGTGAAATGATGTAGTTTGAGGACCTGCTGTATACCTACACATGTACTCCTGCATCCACACCCGTCCTAAAATCTTTCTCTGATATCTCACTGGAAGAGGTTTTCTCCCTGTCCAAAACTACATTTAACACCTACACTTAGAATTATGGTTGATGATGAGATGAATTAACATAAAGCATTTGAAACAGTGGCTGGCATTTTGTAAGAGGTCAATGAATTTTTCTTTCACCTTTCCATATCCTATTATAATATATCCACGTGCTTATTGATTGCCTCCATCTTACATCTTCTCTGTAGTTAGCATGAATATGCCTAACTCTTTCATCTAATAACAGAAATGCCTTCCTTTTATCTCTTGCACCTTTCTTCCCCCGTTGATACTCTCATATTCTCCTTCCGTTCCTGGTCAAGCTCTTTGAAAGAGTTATTTTCACCTCCTCACATTTCATTTAGTCTTCAGCCCCCTTAAACTGGTTTCTTCCCCCATCATTCCATGACACATCTCTTACCAAGTCAGTAATCAACTCCTAACTCCAAAATGCAGTGGCGTTTTTAGTACTCATCTCTTTTAGCTTCTCAGCAGCCTTTGATTCATCTGGTCACTCTCTCCTTAAAAGTTTCTCCTATTTTGACTTCCAAGATCTGTGTCTTGTTTTTCACACTCTTCTTTGGTCACCTTTCCCATCTCCTCTACTGGCCCCTCTTCCTCTCTGATCTTGTTAAACATATATATTCTTCAATATATTTTAATGGATGATTATAACAGAGTGACTATTGGATCAAGTTAAGACATAAAGGTTCTTATGCCTCAGAGCAGGGATGAGTTGGAAATAGATGTCCCCCATTGGTGGAAGTTGAGTCAAAGTCTTGCCATGGAGGGAAGCTGACTGCAATGTAGTACAGGGTGGCAGGGCCTGTGCTATGGCAGTGGAAAGAGGGGAAAATGGCTGCGCATAACCTTTTTTTCAACCTCCTTTTCATGTATCACCTACATGTTACATATCTAAGCTTATGTGCTCAAACAAACCTATTTTTGGGCATTGTCTTTTCTATTTGAAAGCTGTTAGTAGCTAAACTTTTCTCAGAAACTTGACTGTGCCTGGAGGAAAGAGAGTTGATGCTTAGTCTTCAAGGAAAAGTATTCCAAGGACTCCATTTCTACTCATTACTGATTCCATTCATTCCTTCACTGAATAAAAGTTCATTAGTGTTTACACTATTCTTTGTGCTGTGCTTGATGCCTTAGCCACAAGGAAGAATAAGACGTGGTCCCACTTTCCAAGACAATCACTCTCTCTGGAGAAATATGCTATGAAGGGCCTGCAGAATGGGCAGAACTCTGTGCCATTTGGTTAGTGCACCCATCATCCTAGATAGTGACAGAAACATACTGGCTTACTCTAGAGCTGTGGTTTGCCTCAAAATGTCTATGTTGTGTTAATAGATTTCTTCAAGCAAGTTATATATAGTACTATCTTTGAAGTTGCAGTTTTCTTCAATTATGTTCTTATCTTATGGAATATTCACCTTCATTGGATTTAAAGGTATTCATAATTTCCCTCAGAACCTCATATATACATCATCTACAACCACATGGAACACTTCACATACTTTGTGACTTAATGAAATCGTCATGAAAACCTAAAAGTAGATATTATTATACCCATTTTATAGATAAAGTGAGACAGAGGCTCAAGTGATTTGACTTACTTAAAGTGACCCAGAGAGCAAGAAGTGACCCAGGGTTGGAATATCGGTTTGTTTGATTCCAAAGACAATGTTCTTAACTACTGTTTTCACTTTTGCATTGATTCTGGATATATGTATTAATATGTGTATATACATACACACACACACATACATACACACACATATCATAGGTGCTGAATTTTCCTGGATTGTTATAATTGAAAAAAATATTGATGGCTCCCTTGTAAGCTATTGAAATGGCTTAGAAATTCTTGTATTTGTTGGTTTTTGAAAGTGTGGCTACTCTTACACAATGCCTTTAAGTATCATATGAGAGGTCAGGTATATGTAATGTAAAAATATATAATTTTTATATATAGAGAGAGAGAGAAAGAAAGAGAAAGAGAGTCAGATATCCATGTGTACGAGGCTGGAGGAAAGTTCAAAAGTTCATATGTATATCTTATTTATATACTACTTTATTTCAGAAAGACTTTTAGGTAGGTATACACACATGCACACATATACAGATACCCGTTTACCTATCTGTCTTTATATTATTAATTTGGGATTATAGCACATATTTTCTTGACTTCATAACATGGACATTTTTCTGTGTCATTAAACACTCTTCAAAGACATCATTTTAATGGCTGCCTGACAATCCATTACTGGGTTAATTTAATCATTTCTCCATAAGGGATTTTGTATTATACATAAATATGCAGTATCATAATATTACAATAAACTTCCTTGTGTTTACATCTTCACACATATCTATTATTATTTCCTTGGGAGGAGTTTCTGGATGTGGAATTATTGAATAAAAGGGTTTGCTCTATTTTTGAGGTTGTTAAGATACAATCTCAGTTCCTAGATTTTGCCAATTTATACTTGGATGGTATCACTACTAATCAACAATTTTTTTGTTTCTCAGGAAAAAAAGACTACCACAATATAGGCCACAGGGTTTTTTCCAGATGATTACATTCATTCATAATAGCTGAAAATACTACCCATGCTATGGCAACATTAGAGCAAGTGTTTCAATGCCTGGGGCTTTGAGGATCTAAAGCCCGCTACACTAATAATGTGCGATGTCCTAGATGACTTCTCCTTCCTCCTCTTTCTGGACACCTGTTGTATCTCTCCAGGTGTTTTTGTTTGTGTGTTTGTTTCTTCAGATCATCTTCCGGAAGGAAGGAGGTTGAAATGCTACGTAAGATGTTTGTGCTTCATGAATCCCAGAAGCTGCAGATTCTGTATGAATCCTTGGAAAAGAACATCCCTGAATCCTTGAAGGTAAGGGAGCAGGGGAGATCTGAGGAGAGAGGGATGAGATGTGAGGATGATAGATTTGGGGATTAAAACCTTCCTGGACTGATGGAAGTATAAGTCTAAAGTAAGAACCTGTCTGCAGGGATGATCTTAATATCGAAATCCAATCACCTACTTTGTTTCCTTTTGTGACCTCACATCTTTTGAATCCATCCTACAGCTCTCTGTACTGGGTTTCCTTATCCCTTCTTGGTAACTGCAATACCTCTTTATCTCCAGTTTACCAGCCCACCTGAAACTTGGTGATGGGTTCATCTGTTTGAAAGAAACAAGATCATATCATACCCTTATTTTAAAATTTGCAATAGCAGGCCATCTCCAAGGCACAAAATCCACACTCTTTAATTTGGTTACAGGGTTGATCAGAAAATGCCCAGACTTTTCTCTTCCATCTCCCAATATTCTCATGCCACATACCACATGCTACCACCATTGAACCCCTCACAGTTCAGCAGGTATGATATCATCTGCCACACCCTCAAGCATTTCACTCATGCTTTTTCTCCTACCTGAAATAACATGCCCTCATTCTCTCCTTATTTTGCCAGGAAAAGACTTTACTTATCCATCAAGACCCAGCTCAAATTTTGTTTAATACTCCTTATATAAATCTCCCCACCACTTCCTAGACTGGTAGTGCATTTCCTTCTTGGGATCCCACACCACCATGTGCATACATCTATCAGAACACGTGTCCTACTGTGATTGACCGATATACCTCTCTATCATTCTAAATTTAACTTGAAGGCAGTGGGCGCACAATATTCATCTTTGAATTTCCCATAGTTAACACAGATCTGATATATCACAGATGCCAAATAAATGGTATGTTATGAAACAAAAAAAAGTGAGAAAAAATAGCATGAATTTAATAAATGAATGAATGTCAGGGGAGCTGGTTCCTAACAATTCAGCTATTAACTTGGAGTTCTGTGGATTCTTATTGGGCCCCCTCAGAGCATTCCTTTCAATGAATAGTGCAGTGATGCAGCCTGGAAGCACTGGCTCCATCCTGTCAAGTCCTCCTAAAGCTCTTGCTTTATTTCCCCCTCTACATCTAAGACCCTGTCTCAGAGACTTCATCCTCTCCTGTTTTGTTCTGTTGTTCTTCAGGTATGTGGCACCATCTTCAACATTAAAAGTAAAAACCCATTCAACATGGAGGCGCTTGTGGATGCCTGGCCAGATTATCAGATAGTCATTACTCGGCCTCAGAGAGAGGTAGGAGCAATAATTACTGAATACCAGGGCAGTCATTCTCAGGTTGTTCTCTGTGTGGCAATGAGGGATTTGAAGCTGAGAGATGGGGAGAAGGACCTTGGCATCCTTGATGCATACAGGTTCTGGAAGGGCTGCTAGGAGGCTTGTTTGGGAGGGGGGTAGGAAAGTGAGATAGGCTTGAAGTTAGATCCAACAGTCAATAATCCAGGATTTGTAAGTAACATTAGGATCCCACCTGGTCAATCTTTTCCAACAATATTCTAATCATAGGCATACATCTCAACCTAGGCTTCTAGGGCTAGAAGTGGTTAAGAAGTGTTTTCATCAGCAGGGACTACCGAGGGGAAGTGTCAATAGCAGAGGGTAAGAAGGCATGTGGAGGCAGACTGGGCCCTCTATTCCATGTAGTACTTGGGCTCTGGCATGAGATCTGGCATGATGGTCCTTTCCAAAAGCCCACTCTATCTATTCCCATGCACACCAAGAGCCAATCACTGAACCAGCCCCAGAGTACTGGGTCAGAATTAGCTCAGGTGTTGCCTCATCAATGACCCAGAGCCTTGCCAACCCTGTTCCCTCTACTTCTCTCCATACTGTAGACACACTCTTTTAAATCCTTAAAATACACCATTTCTGGTACACTTCCCGTTCCAGACAATGGACTCACTTACCTCCCAGGGGCAGCTGACTTCAGCACACTATCAGAAAGGAACCACTTTTACTGTATTAATAGTGAATTATTCTTCAAGGGATTCCAAGGCCACTTTCTATACCTTTCTCAGAAAAATAGAGGGTATGAAATAATCAAATCTCTAGCACTCTAGACCTATGCAAGAACTTTTTTATAAATTTTAGTGGTGTATGAATATGATTGATATTTGTTATGTCAGGAGATGAAGGATGATTTGGATCATTACACCAACACTTACCACATCTTCACCAAAGCTCCTGACAAGTTAGAGGAGGTCCTGGCATGCCCCCAGGTTGTCAACTGGGAACAAGCCTTCCAGATCCAAGGTAACTAGTCTAAGTTAAAAGGCAAAGGCCCATGGACCATTTGTAACAGATATGGGAGGGATAAAGCATTACGTGTCTTTCTCCTCTCTCCAGGTTGCCAGGAGAGCTTGGACCAAGCAATAAGAAAGGTTGCATCTTCAAAATCTGCACAGGTGGATTACATAAAGACCATGCTTTTTACCTTAGAAACACCAGTGAGACACGAGACTTCAAGGGATGGCAAGATGAAATTGATGGAGTTGTTTAAGATACTTGAAGTGGATGCAGATAACAAGTGAGACATTACCTTTTACTTCCCAAATTCCTCATAGAATCATTGAGATGCCAAAAAGGATATACTTGGAAATGTAGAGTTTGAGACTAAATGGTGATGGGATACACAATTGCGTGGGTAAAAGAAGTGAGTTGTGCTAGCGAATGTTTGCTGAGCACGGGCAAAGCCTTCATTAGATGAGGTCTTTTGCATGTATTATCTCACTTGGATCCCACAAGAGTCCTTCTGAGAAGGTAATGGGCATTGAAAAATGTTTATTGAAACTATTTATTTTTTTACAAAAATACTACCTGCTATAGAAAGCCTGTAAATATATAAAGTGAAAAATAAAAGTCTTTCCATTTGGGTTCCCCACAATCTTCCTGCCAGGTGTAAATATTCTTAACACTGGTATGTATGCTTTTAGTAGTCTGTATAGGTGAGTTGTTTTTCTTTCTTTTTTTTTTTTAACAACATATGCACATACTTTACTGCAACTTATGCAATGAATATCTTTATAAAAAGATTGTTACACAGTTGTATAAATATTTCTGAAAAATAGATTCCTAGAATTGAAATTGTTGGGTCAAAGAATTTGCATTTTAAATGAAAGACATCACCAAATTGGATGGTGAAAATTTCATGAATTTAATATGTGACACCATAACATATGAAGCAACCTAAACATCCATTAATAGGGGAAAAGGTACATTTATTATGATACATCCAAACATTGGGATACTATGCAACCATTAAAAAGAACAAAGCAGCTTTACAGAACTATTAGGGAAGAATTCCAGAATATATTGCTAAGTGAAAAAAAAAATAAGGTGGACAGAACAGTGTATATGTTATGCTATTACTTATGTAAATAAACAAATGTACATAAACATATAAAATTGCATAGAATACAAAGGTACAGAGGAAAGTTACACAAAATATACTGGCATTTGTGGATGCCTCTAGAGAAGACAACTAGGAAATAGGAGATCAAAGAAAGAAGAGAGACCTACTTCCCATTAATAATCCACACATGCTTTATAATTGCATTACTAATTCAAAAAGTAAATAAAATCTAAACTTGCACACATACAATAGATTTAGCTAGGAGAGTCAACAACATTCAAATCCTGCTTTGGCCGGGCTATGTTCCCACAAGAATCTTAAGAGGAACATATGCACAGGGAAAAATGGTAAATGGGGATTAAATAACATTTAATAAAATAAGTCCAGAGATCTGGAATGAAATACCTGCCCTAAGGTGATTCTTTCCTCTAAGCTCAAGTCATACCTTGATAGCATGGCATTCTAGCTTTGATTATCCACAGGAGGGAGGGTAGTGAGGACACCTGGGGTCTTTGAGGAAACAGGATCAGGATCAGGTCAGGCATGGAAGAAAACAGCAACACAGCCTCACCCACGCGTAGAAAATTTAGTGCCTGGTGATCTGCCCACTGGCAAACATGGAGTGACTTTGAAACTGACAGTTTCCCAAAATTCTTCCTCCTTGCAGAGGGGTTTAACTTCTTTGAGATCTTCCTCTCTCCCCTTCCCTCATACCTACAAGAGCATGTTATTGTGATTTTACAGATGAGAAAACTGAGTCTCAGATAATTTTGTCACCAGGCACTGGTTTCTGGAAGACAATTTTTCCACAGACCGGGGTGGGGGATGGTTTTGGGATGATCCAGGTGCATTGCATTTATTACATTTGCAGCTGCTCTGCAACACTAGCGTCACCGCCTCAGCGGCACCTCAGATCATCAGGCATTAGATTCTCATAAGGAGTGTGCAACCTAGCTCCCTCGCATGCGCAGTTTACAGTAGGCTTCGTGCTGTTATGAGAATCTAATGCCACGGCTGTTCTGACAGGAGGCGGAGCTCATGTGGTGATGCCAGCTATGGGGAGCGGCTGTAAATACAGATGAAGCTTTGCTGGCTTGCCTGCTGCTCACCTCTTGCTGTGCGGCCTGGCTCCTAACAGGAAACGGACTGGTACCGGTCCCAGGCCTGGGGGTTGGGGACTATATGCAGTTGTAAAGCATATAGTGTCCCTCCTCCCTCAATTATTTTGGAACATTTTGAAGCAGACATAGAAATAGTAGTTTTTTGTGCATCTGTTTTCTCCTGTAGGCTGTAGGACCCCCAAGGAAAGGGATGGTGTTGTTTATTTTATGCAATTCCAGTATTTGGTAAATATTGGCTGAATAAATGCACAGTTTTTTTTTTCTTGACAGGAAAGGAAAATTTCCAGTCATTTCCTTGAATGCCTCACATGCAGGTCTTGTAAATGAACAGTGGGACTTTGGAAAAAATGAGAGGAGCTTGAAATATATCAAACGCTGCCTCCAGAATTTTCCAGGATTTGGTGTGCTGGGTCCAGAGGGGAAGCTTATCTCTTGGCTTGTGATTGAACAGTCCTGTGAGTTGAGAATGGGTTACACTGTCCCTGAATACCGAGGCCAAGGCATCATATGGCAAATTGCTTATCACTTTGAAAACTGTCTTTATCAGAAAAAAGTCCCGTGTTATTTCCATGTGGCGGATGGTAAAGCAAAAGTCCAACAGATAGCAAAAAGTTTTGGGTTTAAGCCTCATCCCTGTGGCTGGCATCAGTGGAAATGCACCCCCAAGAAATATTGTTGATTGGTACAATTGCCCACTTCAAACCTTCTTATCAGTGGAAAAACATTAATACAAACACAAACATGGTAATCTACATCAGCACAAAGGCATTCAGTTACCTGAGATCTGTATATGACTTAAGCCCACACTTATATAACATTTTTGTCCTCCTCCTCTTCCATATTCTTACAGAAAATTAGAAGCTCGACCCTTTGGTGTCACACTTTTTCTTTATGGTGACAGACATCTTAGAATTAGAATCACCCACCGCCAATCATTAGTTCCAAGATACCCCTTTAAAAATTATACTTTCTTACTTGAAGAAGGCATCTTTCATGAAAAAATCCTGATTTTTTTATGCTTTTGTGTTTAAAAATAAAAAGTCTGCTTTAAAAAGTGTCTCCTCTGATATTGTTCCCTTCCCTCTACAGAGTTTTCCAAAGGACCTTTGAGAAGCCCTCAGCATCCTTGCTTTTGATTCATAGTACCCTTTAAGGAGTTCTGATATCCTATACTAAATTAAATTATGTGGACATCAGCAAAAGTTTGGTTTTTTGACTAGCTTTTTAATAACAAGGTGGTGATAGGTTGGAGTTGTGTGACTTAACTTCCAACTTTCAATATGATTTTTATATCTATGATGTATTAGTTTCCTACTGTTGCTGTAACAAATTACTAAGAATTTAGTGACTTAAAGCAACACAATTTATTATCTCATATTTATGGCAGTCAGAAGTGCAAAACGGGTCTTATGGGGCTAAAACCACGATGTCAGCAGGGCCAGTTCCTTCTGGAGGCTCTAAGGGTGAATCAATGTCCTGTCTTTCCCAGATCCTAGAGGCTGTCCTCACGCCTTGGCCAGTAGTTCTGCATCACATCACCTTTTCTCTCTCTGCTTCCAACATCATAGCACCTTCTTCTCTTCTCTAGTCAAATCTCCCTCTGCTTCCCTCTTATAAGGACACTTGTGGTTATTCTTAGGGCCCACCTGGATAATTTGGGATAATTTCCGTCTCTCAAGATCCTTAACTTAGTCACATCTATAAAGTGTCTTTTGCCATATAACACTGAAAGTTTCCAGGGATTAGGACTTAGATATCTTTGGGGGGCATTATTCAGCCTACAACATATGAGTATCAAGTGTATGTTTCTTCATGAGCAAAGTTACCTCATACTTTCAGAATTTACATGTTATCAGTCCAAGACTGACCAGGAATTTCTATATTCCAAGTCCAAATTCATGGAAGAGAGAACCAACTCTAGCTTGAGACTTTGTCTATCTCAAATCCTATCAACTATGAGTTGAGGGTAAAGATCAGTTATAAAAATTGGTAGTCAGAAGTTGTTTAGAGAAGTTGAGCACTTTTTTATATGTTTGCTGGCCATTATTCTGTCTTCTTTGGAAAAGTTTCTGTTCATGTCCTTTGCCCATTTTTTAATAGGGTTGTTTGATTTTTTCTTGTTGATTTTCCTAAGTTCTGTATAGATTCTGGTCAGGAAAATGCAAATCAAAACCACAATGAGATATCACTTAACTCCAGTGAGATTGGCTCATATCAAAAAATCCCCAAATAACAAATGTTAGCGGGGATGTGGACAGATAGGAACACTCATACACTGCTGGTGGGACTGCAAATTAGTACAACCTCTGTGGAAAAGAATATGGAGATACCTCAAAGAATTAAAAGTAGAATTACCATTTGACCCAGCAATCCCACTACTGGGTATTTATCCAAAAGAAAAAAAGACATTTTATAATAAAGGCATCTGCTCTCGAATGTTCACAGCAGCACAATTCACAATTGCAAAGTTGTGGAAACAACCAAGGTGCCCATCAATACACGAGTGGATCAATAAAATGTGGTATATGTATACCATGGAGTATTACTCAGCAATAAGGAACAACAGTGAATTAACACATCTGGTATTATCCTGGTTGGAGCTAGAACCCATTCTTCGAAGCAAAGTGTCACAGGATTGGAAAAACAAGCACCACTGGTACTCACCATCAAACTGGTACTAACTGATGAACACTTACATCACACAGGGCAATAACATTCATCTGAGGGCGGGCGGGCGGGAGGGGGGTGGAAGGGATGGGAAAAACTCTCACTGAATGGATGTGGGGAGCACAGTTTGGGGGATGACCACGATTGTGGCTCTGACACGGGCAGAACAGGGGCAATGTGTATGGCCAAAGTGTTGTACCCCCATGATATTCTGAAATTAAAAAAATAAATTAAAAAAAAATTGGTAGTCAGAGCACATTCACATAAGGCACTTCGGGGAGAAGGCACCATAGATGTTTAGTTAAATTTAGGTAAAATAGAATCAACATCTTCATCTTCAAAATATCCTTGATATCCTTGGTGCTTGAAGATACGTGCCCGCCTAGGCTGGAAGGGGATGATATAGTCAACCTGTAATGGTAGACAATGGCCTTGACAGCCCTGTGACTCCATGGTCATTCTTTGAAGAGAGAGGGGCTCCCAGGCACTGCCTGTACATTGAGGCAGCACCTTAGGAATGCAGTGCCTCTCAAGACCCCATTCTTCCTACCCTAATTTATATTTCAGGACTTGGTCCTTGTGATCAAACTCTCTGGTAGACATAACACACCTTGACTGTATAACTTAAAGTAGAAAGCTCTGATTCAAGACAGTATTAAAAGAATCATAGAGACACAACAAAATGAGGAAGAAATGGCCACACAACAGTAATAGTACTTAATAGGTTCCAGGCAGCATTCCAAGCGCTTCACACCTTTTAACTAATTTAGTACCCACAACCCTCCTGAGAAGTAAGTAGGCATGGTCATTACCACACTGGGTGTGTTCCCTAACACACTAGGGAACATTTACATCCCTGGTCCTAGGCCACCCCACTAGTAAGTGGCCAATTCAGGAACTGAACTCAATCAGTTAGTATGGCTCCCATACTCTTAACCTCTGGGACGTAATGTGTGACATGCTAAGGCTTAATAAACATTAACAAATGAGCTAAAATATGCAATAATTACAGCATAGCAACACCAGACTCTGGATAACAGCATTCTCTGGTTGACTGTGATCCATCAAGTCATTCTGAACCAGAATCCTCCCAATGGATAAGGAGAAACTCCAAGGAGTCATAGTTTATACTTCTCTAATTAATCAATTCCGATTGATCCCAGAGATAAAATTAGCTCTAGAAATTCTTGCACACATCTCAGGTACTCACCTCAATGTCTCAGGATACTTGCTAGATTTTTGTGGGCAGGATGACTTCACTTAAAAGGATATCAACACCAAATGTTGAACCCAGGGATAGTCTTCATAGTTATTTCTGCTTCTGTGGGATCCTTCTAGTGCTATAATCCCATGGAAAGCTAAAACTAAAAGATGATTCAAACCTTGCTCCTCTAGGGAACACAAGGTAAGAACACTGTGGAAATTGCTTTGTATTTATTGCCTGTGGCCTCTGACCTCTATTTAACATTTATTAAGAGAAGGTGAACAGTTGACAAAAAACCTAATTGTTGCTAAAAACTTACCCAAGTTGGTTAGTTTAAGTTCAAGTAACAATGATCAACTTGAGCTACTTTGAGCAAAACCAAAATATTTTATTTATGAAAGGGTAAATAAAACATATAAAGATATAGATTTTATCCCCAGGGAAAAGTATAGTCCCTGGAAATGGAAAGCTGCCGGGGACTCAGAGACTACTCCTTCTTCCTGCTTGTTTTCTCTGAACAGACAGGTTTAAACACACATACACACACACATGCATATACATCTATATACACATATATATAGTGAGATAATATATATAACATAGTATTTATTATTTTGACCATTGTAGGTATATTAAATATGTTCACAATATTGTGTAACCATTTCTATTGTCTACACCCAAAACTTTTTTTAACATGAACTCTAGATCCATTAAACAATAAGTCCTCCTTCTCTCCTCCTCCCAGCTCCTGATAACCTCTATTTGACTTTCTGTCTTTATGAAGTTGCCTACTCTAGGCACCTCACGCAAGTGGATTCACACAATATGTATTTGTCATTCTGTGTCTGGCTTATTACATTTAGCATAATGTTGTCAAGGTTCATTCCTGTTGTAGCAAATATCAAAATTTCATTCCTTTTTGTAGCTGAAGAATATTCCATTGTACATTTTGTTTAAAATATACTACATTTTGTTTTTCCATTCGTGTGTCGATGGACATTTGGATTGTTTTTTTCCTTTTGGCCATTATGAATAATGCTGCTGTGAACATGGGTGTACAGATACCTATCTGAGCCCCTGCTTTCAGTTCTTTGGGGTATATGTCTAGGAGAGAAACTGCTTGATCATTTAGTAGTTCTATGTTTAACTATTTTAGGAATTGACAGACTGTTTTCCACAGTGGTTGTACTATTTTACTTTCCTACCAGAAAAGTACAAATGTTCCATTTTCGCCACATCCTTATCAATAATTATTTTCCCCTTTAAAAAATAAAATGGTATTTCATTGTGATTTGATTTGCATTTCCCTAATGACTAGTGATGTTGAGCAACTTTTCATGTGCTTATTGGCCATATGTACAGACAGGCTTTTGAATCACAGCTCCTAAGTCCTACATTGCTGCCATTCAAGGGACCAACTCAATGGAGAATTAAATCCCTTAGTCACAACTCCAAATTAGTCAGTTTAGTCTCTAAATGCTCCAGCCAGGTGTTCACTCCTGGCCCAGTTATAGCAAGTCTTATAGCTCAAATATGGTACTGGTTGTAATCCCTGGTATCCTTGTAGGTAGAACAGAAGTTGGCAAGGGAAAAAAGTTATCAGAGAAAAAGAAATTATTTTCATCTGGAAATAAAAAACTAATAAATATTTTCTCCCATTCTGTAGGTTGTCTATTCACTCTAATGGTTATTTCCTTGGCTGTGCAGAAGCTTTTTAATTTGATTAGGTCCCATTTATGTATTTTTGTTGTTGCTGTGATTGCATGCTATACATCCGACAAAGGGATGATAACTAGAATCTATAAAGAACTCAGGAAAATCAGCAAGAAAAAAATCAACTCCATTAAAAAGTGGGCAAAGGACATGAATAGAAACTTTTCAAAAGAAGGTAGACTAATGGCCGAGAAACACATGAAAAAATGATCAACATCTCTAATCCTCAGGGAAATACAAATCAAAATCACAATGAGATATCACTTAACTCCAGTGAGAAGGGATTTTATCAAAAAGTCCCAAAACAACAAATGTTGGCGTGTATGCAGAGAGATGGAAACACTCACACACTGCTGGTGGGACTGCAAATTAGTACAACCTCTATGGAAAGTAATATGGAGATACCTCAAAGAACTAAAAGTAGAACTACCATTTGATCCAGCAATCCCACTACTGGGTGTTTATTCAAAGGAAAAAAAGACATTCTATTGAAAAGACATCTGTACTGGAACGTTTATAGCAGCACAATTCATAATTGCAAAGACGTGAAAACAACCCAAGTGCCCATCAATACATGAGTGGATTAATAAAATGTGGTATATGTATACCATGGAGTACTACTCAGCCATAAAAAAAATGGTGAACTAACACCTCTTGTATTATCTTGGATGGAGCTGGAGCCCATTTTTCTAAGTGAATTATCACAAGAATGGAAAAACAAACGCCACATGTACTCACCATTAAATTGGTACTAATCGATCAACATTTGTGACCACATATGGAAGCAACATTCATCGGGGATTGGGCAGGTGGGAGGGGGGAGGAAGGGATGGGTAAATTCACACCTACTGGGTGCGGTGAGTGCTGGCTGGGGGATGGGCACTCTTGTAGTTTTGACTTGGGTGGTGCAAAGGCAATTTATGTGATGAAAGCACTTGTACTCCTGTAATATTCTGAAAAACAAAAAACAAAAAAAATATAGCTTCAGAAACAAGTAAATGTACACTATATTTTGATGATTTTTAAAAATTTGTATCATTTTTAATTTTTCTTCTGTAAGATTTAACTTGATGGAATTACAAATCATAACTCAGATAATACTTCATATAACTTAGTAAAGATTTTAAATAAGAAAAAACTTATAAAGTTTCTTTTTAAATTTTTAGAAATATTTAACATTTTTCAATAATTTAAATTTTTAATTATTTTGGGTACATAATAGTTGTATATCACTGTAGGGTACATGCGATGTTTTGATACAGGCATACAATGTGAATTAATCAAATCAGGATAATTGGGGTATCCATCACCTCAGGCATTTATCATTTCTTTGTACTAGGAACATTCCAATTCTACTCTTATAGTTACTTTAAAGTTTACCCTAACTTACTGTTGATTGCAGTTACTTTTCTGTGCTATCAAATATTGTTCACTCTACCCAATTATCTAACTATACAAAATTTCTCTTTTATTTATTCTATCTTACTTGGATCAGAATAAAATCACTGAATACAATAACTATACAATATTTGACAAAATTCCTCAATAAACTAAAAAAATAAGCTGAATACCCCCTATGCAGAAAGCAGTGTGTTCAGCTGAACTTGCTTCACTTTTAGTTTTCTGATGGCCATGCACTGATAGAACATTTGGGAATCAGCTTTTCTCCTTACTTGTGTTATAACTTCGGCATGTCTCATTCTGCCAGTGCCAAATTGGCCAATCCCTCTTAGAGAGAAAGAAGAGATGGCACCTGCTCACGTTTATAGTCCCCAATATTTTATGCTTCTTTTCCTTAATCTTTTAGAAACTTTCTCCAAGGCAGGGAGAATCTTGAGGCAGCTTTTTTAGGAGGATTAGAAAATGCATTGTGCTGTTGGTGGCTGGGTGTGGAGAGCAGTGGAAAAGCTTCAGTAAATCGAGAATGTGTATACCAGCACAACTTTTCACGGAAACTTTCCTTACTTATCTGGCATTTCCATGAGGGAGTGGCAAGAAAACATAGCAAAAGCCTGAACAGTGGCCTGTAAAGGGAGATTATGTCATATATAACTCAGGATGTGGTATACCTTAATGATTAAGAGGTGAGGATTGGAGGTACAGAGACTAGGTTCAAATCTTATTCTTTCTCTTCTTTCTATGTGACCCGTGGTAAGACACTTCAACTCTCTGAGCCTTAATTTCCTCATCTGTAGAATGGGGCAATTATGTCAATTTATAAGAATACTGTTATAATCAAATGTGATAAAATACACAAAGTTTCTAACAGAGAGGAGGTGCTCAAAATGGTGGTTTGATGATGATTTTGTTATAGTAGATATTTAGTAACTATAGTACTTCTCCCTATCCTCACGAACTCCCCAAGTTAGTGGCCATGGTGGGTTGATGGAAGCTTGACTGTGTCAGGTTTCAGAAGCACAGGGTCTCCTCAGTGAATTAATTTATACATTCATATTTCAACTCATTCAACAGGCAAGTCTTGAGTACTGCCTAATGTCAGATATAACTGACCTTGGGGATACAAAGATGAACAGTCTCTGGGATTAAACAGCTGACCACTGTTAGGGTGGGAACTCATAGTGCAGGTTGAGAAAGAATTCTGGACTCAAAGATTAGGGTAGGTTTGAAGCAAAAAAGTTTATTTTACTTTCCAAGAGAGGAAAGGGGCATGGCATGAAAGAAAGAAAGAAGAAGTGCTGGCCTCTAGTGCGAGGGGTTTGGGGTGAAGGATAGACTGGTTATTGTTGCAAAACGATAACAGGAGGCAGCTGTGCTTTTTTTTTTCTTTGTCTGCTAGACTGGCTTTATCAGACTTCTTGGAACATGGTCTGGCCGATGCAGAGGAGGGAGGCCTATGCATCCTTTTCTATCTGCTCAGTACTGTTCCAATTCTATTAAACAAACTCTTAAAAGCAACAAGTTAAGCTACAGCTGGTTAAGCAAACAAAGGGGCACTTGTGTGCTATGATTTTTCCATTTTTTTGGTTAGATAGTTTATAAGCAATGCCATCATTTCATCCCCACGTTCCTTTGGTCAGAATTGATACTCTTATCAATGGACTCAGAGACTGGGGTGTTTGGACCATGGTCAGTTCTTTTGTAACTACTTTCAGCTGACTTAGGTTTGTAGAGTTGTCCCTGTCTGAGAGTCCAATTTAGGGTCATTAAAAGGGAGATGCTGAAACTAGACTCTCTTAAAAGCCAGAGTAGAGGTGGGATAGGGATTTCATTACAGGGAAACAGCAAAGGCTTAAATTTGGTTTTGTATGAATGCTATTAAATAGTGGAGAATGTAGGGTGCAAAAATGAGTGTTAAAAGTAGAGCCATTAGGGGTCCTAAGAGAGGTGTTAACCAAGAGAACTAAGGCCACACATGGAGTTTGAAACTCTACCAACTAAATCTACTAGAATACCCTGTTAATAAAGGGTATTGGCTTCTTTTTCTTTTTTTTTAATTGGCTTTACTGGAACTTTTTTATAAGGAATCTCAGGTTAGACTCGAAAGCCTCTTGAGTCAAGCCAAGGATTTATCTGTGTTGTTAGATACCTGAAGGAATTGGGTAAATTTTTCTTTTCTAGAGGTCCCAAAGTAACTTGGGGTTTCTGGACCTTTTAGAAAGTGACATTCTTTACTCACTACAGATCAGGAAATATTATTGATGAGGTATCTGGCCAGTTTTTTTCCAAAGAGTTTTTTTTTATCAGCCTTATAAAGTCAATATTAATTCTTTTTTTTCTTTTTCTTTTTTTTTAATTTATTTTTTTAATTTCAGAATATCATGGGGGTACAACACTTTGGCCATACATATTGCCCCTGTTCTGCCCGTGTCAGAGCCACAATCGTGGTCATCCCCCAAACGGTGCTCCCCACATCCATTCAGTGAGAGTTTTTCCCATCCCTTCCACCCCCCTCCCGCCCGCCCGCCCTCTGATGAATGTTATTGCCCTGTGTGATGTAAGTGTTCATCAGTTAGTACCAGTTTGATGGTGAGTACCAGTGGTGCTTGTTTTTCCAATCCTGTGACACTTTGCTTCGAAGAATGGGTTCTAGCTCCAACCAGGATAATACCAGATGTGTTAATTCACTATTGTTCCTTATTGCTGAGTAATACTCCATGGTATACATATACCACATTTTATTGATCCACTCGTGTATTGATGGGCACCTGGGTTGTTTCCACAACTTTGCAATTGTGAATTGTGCTGCTATGAACATTCGAGAGCAGATGTCTTTATTATAAAATGTCTTTTTTTCTTTTGGATAAATACCCAGTAGTGGGATTGCTGGGTCAAATGGTAATTCTACTTTTAATTCTTTGAGATATCTCCATATTCTTTTCCATAGAGGTTGTACTAATTTGCAGTCCCACCAGCAGTGTATGAGTGTTCCTACCTGTCCACATCCCCGCCAACATTTGTTATTTGGGGATTTTTTGATATGAGCCAATCTCACTGGAGTTAAGTGATATCTCATTGTGGTTTTGATTTGCATTTCCCTGATGATTAGAGAAGTTGAGCACTTTTTTATATGTTTGCTGGCCATCATTCTGTCTTCTTTGGAAAAGTTTTTGTTCATGTCCTTTGCCCATTTTTTAATAGGGTTGTTTGATTTTTTCTTGTTGATTTTCCTAAGTTCTGTATAGATTCTGGTTATCAGCCCTTTATCAGAGGTGTAGCAGGCAAATATTTTCTCCCATTCTGTAGGTTGTCTGTTCACTCTAGTGATAGTTTCCTTGGCTGTGCAGAAGCTTTTTAATTTGATCAGGTCCCATGTATTTATTTTGGTTGCTGCTGTGATTGCTTTGGGGGTCTTCTTCATAAATTCTTTGCCTAGGCCAATGTCCATAAGAGTTTTTCCAATGTTTTCTTCGAGAATTCTTATGGTTTCATGTCTTAGGTTTAGATCTGTTATCCATTGTGAATTGATTTTTGTGAGCGGTGAGAGGTGTGGGTCCACTTTCAGTCTTCTACATATGGCCATCCAGTTTTCCCAGCACCATTTGTTGATAGGGAATCTTTTCCCCAGTGTACGTTTTTCTGGAATTTGTCACAGATCAGGTGACTGTATGAGGTTGGTTTTATATTTGGGTTCTCAGTCCTGTTCCATTGGTCTACGTGTCTGTTCTTGTGCCAATACCATGCAGTTTTGGTTACTATAGCCTTGTAGTATAGTTTGAAGTCTGGTAGACAGATGCCTCCCGATTTGTTCTTTTTGCTTAAGATTGCTTTGGCTAGACGGGGTCTTCTCTGGTTCCACACGAAGTATAGAATAATTTTTTCTAGATCGGCAAAAAATGATGTTGGTATTTTGATAGGGATTGCATTGATTCTGTAAATTAATTTAGGTAGCAAAGCCATTTTTACTATGTTGACTCTGCCTATCCAAGAGCATGGTAGGGCTTTCCATCTATTTACATCCTCTGCAATTTCTTTTCTCAGTGTTTCATAATTCTCTCTATATAGGTCTTTGACCTCCTTAGTTAGATATGTTCCTAAATATTTAATTTTCTTTGTTGCTATTGCGAAAGGTATTGCATCTTTAATTTGTTTCTCGGCTTGATTGTTATTAGCATATATGAAGGCTATGGATTTGTGTGTATTAATTTTGTATCCTGAGAATTTGCTGAATTCATTTATCAATTCCAGTAATCTCTTGGTTGAATCTTTGGGGTTTTCTATATATAATATCATATCGTCTGCGAATAGTGAAAGTTTGACCTCGTCTGCCCCCATCTGGACGCCCCTGATTCCTCTGTCTTGTCTAATTGCTGTGGCCAGGACTTCCAGCACTATGTTGAAAAGAAGTGGAGATAGTGGGCACCCTTGTCTGGTGCCAGTTTTAAGGGGGAATGCCTTCAATTTTTCCCCATTCAGTATGATATTGGCTGTGGGTTTATCGTATATGGCTTTAATAGTTTCTAGGAATGAGCCATCTATGCCTATATTGTTAAGAGTTCTTATCATAAAAGGGTGCTGGATTTTGTCAAAAGCCTTTTCTGCATCTATTGAAAGGATCATATAATCTTTGTTCTTGCTTTTATTTATATGGTGAATTACATTTATAGATTTTCGTATGTTGAACCATCCCTGCATCTCGGGAATAAAGCCCACCTGATCGTGATGGATTATTTTTTTGATGTAAAATTGAATTCGGTTTGCAAGGATTTTATTGAGAATTTTTGCATCTATATTCATAAGGGATATTGGTCTGTAGTTTTCTTTTTTTGTTGTGTCCTTTCCTGGCTTTGGTATCAAGGTGATATTGGCTTCGTAGAATGAGTTTGGGAGGATTCCATCCTTCTGGATATTTTCAAATAATTTCTGCAGTATAGGCACCAGTTCTTCTTTGTAGGCTTGGTAGAATTCAGGTGTGAACCCATCTGGTCCGGGACTTTTTTTTGTGGGTAGATTTTTAATTACTGCTTCGATTTCGGTGCTTGATATTGGTCTGTTTAGAAATTCTGTTTCTTCCTGGTTGAGCCTAGGGAGGTAGTGTGTTTCTAAGAATTTGTCCATTTCCTCCACGTTTTCATGTTTGTGGGCATAGAGATTTTTGTAGTATTCAAAGATGATGTTTTGTATTTCCATGGTATCAGTTGTGACTTCTCCTTTTTCATTTCTAATTGAGCTTATTAGAGTCCTTTCCTTTCTGCTTCTGGTCAACCTGGCAAGTGGCCTGTCTATTTTGTTTATCTTTTCAAAGAACAAACTTTTCGTTTCATTGATCTTCTGTATTGTTCTTTTGTTCTTGATTCATTAATTCTGCTTGATTTTGGTTATTTCTTTTCTTCTGCTGGCTTTAGGATTGCTTTGCTCTTCCTTTTCCATTTCCTTAAGATGATTCGTTAGTTTACTGATTTGTGACTTTTCTGTCTTTTGGATGTGGGAATTTAGGGCGATAAGTTTTCCTCTCAGGAATGCTTTTGCTGTGTCCCACAGATTTTGATAACTTGTGTCCCCATTATCGTTTAGTTTGAAGAATCTTTTGATTTCAATTTGAATCTCCTCCTTGACCCAATAGTCTTTCAGCAATAGATTGTTTAGTTTCCAAGTTTTTGGAGGAAGATGTGAGTTTCTGTTGGAATTGATTTCTAATTTTATTCCGCTGTGGTCTGAAAAGATACATGGTATGATTTCTATTTTTTTGAATTTGTTCAGATCTGTTTTGTGGCCTAGGATGTGGTCAATTTTAGAGAAAGTTCCATGAGCTGATGAGAAGAATGTATATTCAGTGTTATTTGGGTGGAGTGTTCTGTAGATATCTGTTAGGCCCAAATGTTCTAGAGTCCTGTTTAGGTCTTTTATTTCTCTATTTGTTTTTTGTTTGGAGGATCTGTCCAGTTCCGTCAGTGGGGTGTTGAAGTCCCCTGCTATTATGGCATTGCTGCTTATTATGTTGTCTAGATCTGGCAGTATTTGCTTTATGTACCTGGGCGCTCCTGTGTTGGGTGCATAAATGTTTAGGATTGTTAAATCCTCTTGTGAGATTTTTCCCTTCACCACTATATAGTGTCCATTTTTGTCCTTCTTTACTTTTATTGCTTTAAAGTTTATGTCATCTGAAATGAGGATGGTACTCCGGATTTCTTTTGGTTTCCATTAGCCTGGAAAATTGTATTCCATCCTTTCACCTTGAGTCTGAATGCGTCTTTGTGTGTAAGGTGTGTTTCCTGAAGACAACAGATACTTGGTTTGTATTTTTTAATCCATTCAGCCAGCCTATGTCTCTTCGATGGGCAGTTCAAGCCATTTACATTTATTGAGAAAATTGATATTTGGGGTAAATTTCTGATTATTCTGTTGGGTGGTATCTTTTGTTTTACCTCTTGCATCATTGTGGAATCTGGTTTCTGGGGTTTTAGCTTTTGTGTAGTTTTACATAGGTGGGTGTCTGTTGCTCTGTTTAGTGTATAATGCAGGTCTAAGCATTTCTTGCAAGGCCGGTCTGGATTTCACAAATTCTATCAGTGATTGCTTATCTGGAAACGTCTTTATTTCTCTCTCATATAAGAAGCTTAGTTTGGCAGGATACAGAATTCTGGGTTGACCTTTGTTTTGTTTTAGGAGATTGATGATGTCTCCCCATTCCCTTCTGGCTTGTAAGGTTTCAGCTGAGAAATCTGCAGTTAATCTGATCGGTTTCCCTTTGTAGGTTACCTGTTCTTTTCGTCTTACAGCTCTGAGGAGTGCCTCTTTTGTGTTTACTTTGGTCAGTCTAATAATTATGTGGTGTGGTGAATGCCTTTTCACGTTGACTCTCCCAGGAGTCCTGTGTGCTTCTTGTACTTGGATATCGAGATTTCTGGCTAAGCCACGGAAATTTTCCTCTATTATTCCTTCAAATAAATTTTCCAGCCCATGCGAATTTTCTTCTTCTCCCTCAGGGATACCTATGATCCTTATGTATGGCCTCTTTACATAATCCCACATTTCTTGTATGCTTTTTTCCTGCCTCTTGTTTTTGTGTTCTTTCTCTTCGGCTGATTTATTTAGCACATAGGAGCTATCTTCTAGCTCCGAAATTCTTTCCTCTGCATGGTCCAGCCTATTCTTAAGGCTTTCCACTGTGTTTTGTAGATCCTTGAATGCTCCTTTCATTTCTTGGATTTCTATTTGATTTTTCCATAATATTTCTATTTCTTTGGAGAATTTTTCGTTCATTTCTTGCATTTTTCTTGTGGTTTCTTTGTGCTGGGATTCAATTTCCTCTTGAATTTCATTGAGCTTTCTTATAATCCATAAACAAAATTCCTCTTCTGTCATTCTACCCATTTCATTTGGGTTGGTATCTATTGCTGAGGAACTGATAATTTCTTTTGGGGGTGACTTTTCACTCTGATTTTTCATGTTCCCTGAGTTCTTTCACTGGTTTTTTCTCATCTGGCCTCTTGGTTGAGAGCTGGGGGTGTTAGAGCTAGTTTATGGCCCTGTCACCAGGCCCACAATTATTGTTCCTTGGCAAAGCCAGGGAGAGAAGTAGTGGCCTGTATTGCCTTAGGTGTATTTTAGCAAGTTTGGTGGATCTTGAGTTAACTCTGACCTGTGGTCTTCTCCTCTTCCCAGTGGAGTGTGGTGAGAATGACCTCCTAGCTTGGGCTCTGAGCTAATGAACTGTACTTGAGGATATGAGTCCTCCACTCCCTATTAGCTAGGTATTCTGTTATGTCCGTCGCAGACTCTGATCCCCCAGTTGGGGTATGCGAAAGCCCCGTGCTTTGGGAGGGGCCTTGTAGCTCCTAGGGGTTACTTTGACCCTGCTCCTCCTGAGGTGCAGGTAGAAACACAATTTTTTTTGGCTGCCGTGTGAGAGCTGAGGTGGGAAAATTCTACACAGCTCAGAGGTTGCTCATCTAGCCACGTGTGTCTGCCTTTCTGATGTGTGTCTCCACGTGATACTGGTTGATAGGGGGATCTCCAATTGTGCACCCCTTTTCCACCACTAGACCCCAAGGCGAGGCAGGTGGCCGTCTCTATCCCTAGCAGTCTCTACCGGGGGGATGTTCCCACGGGGAGGGGGAGTAGTGGCCGCTAGAAGCGCTCTTGGATGGTGCTAAATTCCCTATTGAAGTGGGCAGGGTTATGGGGAGCTGCTCTGGTTCAGCCTGTGGCTCTTGAGGTATTTGGGTGTCATGGGAACCAGCAGTTACACCAAATGAGTCCCTATAGCCAGCAACCTTCAAAATGAGCGATCTCTGGGGTACAGGAGGGCTGGGACCTGAAGGGCGGGCACTAGGACCAGCACGGAGCGGACTTGTCGGAGGCCAGAGCCGGGGTAGCGGAACCAGATGGACGAGCTGCAAACTGTTTCCAATACCCAAAGGTCCCGCCGCTACAGTTCCGGGATCTCGTCCCACCTGGAACCCACGGATGCCGCTGTCCCTGGCCACCACAGGCAAAGCCTGTCTCGCCCCAGCAGAAGAGCCCCGGGCCGGGGCGGGGCGGAGCTAGAGACGCGGCTCAAGGCCCCGCGCGGGCGGCTGTAAAGATGGCGGCCGCTGCCAGCCTGGCGCACAGCCAGGCTCCGATCGCGCCAGGAGCGCAGTTTTTCTCCGCCGGCCACAGCGGCGGCAGTTGCTAGCAGCCTCTAAGGGCGTGTCCCGCTCTCGGTTAAACTCCTGGGCCCAGTCCCGCTGACTTCTAGTGGCGCGGTGCCGGCCTGCGGGTTCCCGCACACTGTCCCGGGAAGCTGTATCTCGGTCCACGCCCAGTTGTTCCCCAGCCCTCGGCAGTCTCTGTATATTGCAGCTGCGAGTTGTGTCTGGCTCTGGCTACTTCCTCCTCTCCACAGGGCTCGCCGTCACCAGCAACCGCTCTGTCCCAACTCTGGGCTTGTCCCTGACTGCGTGGATGGGGAGGCGCGTAACCGCTTGGGGGGCAGGTCGCACTGCGCCGACCTGGCGAGCGAGTCCTTCCCGCGCTCTGGGCTCTATCGTGCTCCGTGTGCCCTCCGATCTTTGTGAAAATGTTGTACCTGTTTTCTTGGGCTGGGCGTTCGGCGTTGTTTCTCTGTAATTCACAATGCTGTTTTCGGAGTGAGCGGTCCGTGCTCGCAGGCAGCCGCTGGCGTTCTTCACCTCCTTCCCTGGGAGCGGTGCAGTGGGAGGACTCTATCAGACCACCATTTTTTCCCAGTCCCTCAAGATTAATTCTTTAACACAGTCTGGGCACCTCTGAAAATATACTACTGTAGTCAAAGTCTTGGTAAAATAACCAGTGTCTTTCATTGTGTCCTATTATAGAAGAAAACAGATTCTTATTGAACTTATGCAAATAATAATATTGCCATAAATTAAGCATATTTACAAATAGCTTTTAAATTCTGGAGAAATCAAGTAGAGAGAAAAAGAAATGTTTTAAATTTTGTTTGTGTATATATATTTTGTTGTAAGTTATAAATAGCTCAAAAGAAGGAAACAATTTTTTGGCTTCTGGAAACAAAACACAAAAAGAATCAGTAATGTTTTAAACAAAAGGCAAACCTTAACCTTTTTAAAGTTTTTTTAAATAGTTAATCAAAAAGCTGATAAAGACAACACTGGGCCTATCTTGATAAAGCATAAAATCTTTGTTTCTTTTGGGCCAGTTACCAAAAAAGTAAAGAAAAACTTCTGTACTATAATTTTTTTTAATGGGAAAGTCATCTAGACACCTTAGAAGTCAATCCTGATGAAAATGGTACTTGAATTAATTAGAGACAGGAAGAGTGTCCAAGGTCATGAGTATATAGTATATTATAGAAAAATGTGGATAAGAAAAACTAGTATCTTGAGTAGGGGAGCAAATGACTCTTAGCAACAGCATGAAAAGTTTTTTGAATACATTGAATAATTTAGACACATCAAGAAAATCTCAGTATAAAATTAAATTATAATGGAAAAAAACTTTTTTTAAAACCTTTAAGATAAAATATTTGAACATTAGGCCATAACAACAGACTGAGAATTGGAGTGGGGGAAAATTATAGGAGCCGACAAAAAAGGTTCAATGGCAGAGTTATTAGTCAAGCCTTTTTAAGAGGAGAAAAAGCTAAAATTAGCAAGACATAGTAAAAGTTGAACTTTTCGGATATAAATCTGAGAAGTTTTAAAAGAAGCAGATATGGAATTAGAATCATATCTTAACAAAATTTTGTAATTTTACTAAGAGTAAATCAATACTTTAAGAGGACCTTGTTGTTTTAACCAAAAATTTTTAAATTATAGTCAGCTGGATCACATATAAAATTTTTTTAACACATTTTTTTATGAACTTTATCCTGACTTGTGTAAACATAGAACATTTACAACATACTTAAGTTTTTCTTTGGTCTTAAATTTTCCTTTTTTTAAATAACCAGTTATTTTATTTTAGGACAAAATTTTATTATATGATTCCTTTTTATAAAATGTTATTTTTCCTTTTTGTTTAACCTTTTTTACCAAAAACATATTTTTATGTCATATAACTTTTTTTATTAAAAAATATTTTTTGTATAGGATTGTTTTTCTTTTTTCTAGTAGTTATAATCACACACACCAATTACAATGTCAACTCTTAGATAAACCTAGGAAGTTAAAGTAACTTTGAACTGTTATCAGTTTCTAATTTTATTAGCACTTCTAAATATATTTAGTTTCTGTATCATCTAAAATAAGATGTCAAAGTGTATAAATTTAAAGTTATGTTTAACAATTAATGTTTTAGTATTTTATCTTATAAGTGATTTACATATTTTATGATTATCTTTTTTAACTTAACGTAACATGAATTTAAGGTTTTAAGTTACTGAAAAGAATTTTGAAATCATAACATAATTATCATTTTAAATTATTTTTTGTTAATCATTTTGTAGCCTGTGACTATTAGATATCCACCATAGTAAGAACATTAAAGTTACACACATAAGTATTTTTGTTGATAATTCAGAAGACTTAACAGTTTTATTAAACCAACAATATTAATTAGTTTTATTTATCAAGAATTACATAAATACAGATTACTTTGTTTTTAGTTGGTTTATAGTTTTATAACCTTTGTGTCAAATCCTGACATCATAAAATATAAAAATGACTAGTAAACCCAGGCAAAATGTATGTTGACAATTTGAAGACATTTTTACTTTTATTTTACCAATAATACTTTCTAATAACTTAGTTTATTTATTGAAAATTTATTAAATTCATGTGAATTTGGAAAACATTTAGACTTATTTATGTAATTTATGAGTGTGCCTTTGTAAGTCAATTTGATACCATGTACAAACAACATATAACATATGTTTACTCACACAAATACATCTAAACAGGTATACATGTATGTGCAGAAGGGTCTTAACAGATTTTACCTCCAAATTCTAGCCATGAGATGAAAATAAACTCACCAGTTTATAAAAGATGATTGGACCCAAATTGTTTTGACAAAGTTGGAACTTGTTCACATGGCCAAATTTTAGTTGTCCCAGTAGGTAATGTAATGAAAACTACGGACCAAAATTTTAGGTAAAGCAGCTTCCATGGCAGTTTGAGTTGTTTTTTTTTTTTAAAGCCTCTTTTACCCTTTTTTTCCTTCAGTTTCAAATGAATTTTTAATGTTTACATTGTTGTGAGAACTGGCTGTTCCAAGTAACCTTGAATTATTGATATCATAGACAGTGAGATTTATCTCAATACCAGTAACTTAGCAACTACAGTTTTAAAGAAGGAAGAAAAGAAAATAGAGTTTAACAGACTCTATATTTTAACTTTATAGTGGTAGATTGACCATTTGAATTTTGAACCTTTTTTGATGTAATTTGTCCATCAGTTTAAACATGTGTACAAGAACCAAACATAATATGTATGAAGACCAGCTGGAGTCCTAGAAAACCTGGCATGTCTTTGAACTTTCTCATAGATAGTACATCTATATGGCACACACACACATACACACATGCATAACATATACCAAATGGCATTTGAGTTCTTTTCTATTTTTTGATAAAATATTTGATTTGAGCACTTACTTTTTTAAAGCCAATTAATTGGAGCTCTTTTACATATTTTGGTAGTGAAATATGATATACACATGACATTTATACATACACAAACATAAAGATATAGACAGAAGCAGATATTTCTAGGTGAAACAAGATGTAAAATTTATATTTTGAAAGCATAGAGCTAGGACTTTAGGTCATTTGTTCATATTAAGGGAAGAAAAAAAAAGGTTGTATGTAAAGTCCCAGTTAAGCCTTTTACCAAGATCCTGAGAGAGAAAGCCTGAAATGTTAAAAGGAGTTGGGTGCCTATATTATAAGATCTCTTTTTCAAGTAAGGGGTAGGGCAATTGGGCAGTACTAGAAAAGAATGAGAAATGACCTGATGTCCCAGTGAGCAGAGGAACTGTGGAATATACAGGGGGGGTTGTATTTTTCCTTTGACTCCAACAATGGAGATAAGGGAGGGAAGTGGAGGTCCCAAAAATTCAGGAAAAGCAGAATAAGTGGTTACAGTGTTGATCAAAAAATTGACCTGTTCACCTGCAACAGAGAGAGTTACCCTAGGCTTGGCCATCTCGATGTTGTGAAGTGGAGCTGGTTCGGAAGCCAGGGTCTGTCAGTCAGACTGAAGCAGTCCCAGAAGATCTGTGGGTATGGAGGAGGCCAGCTTAGGGGGCCCACTGGTTCTGGAAGGCAAGTGCAGTCCCCTGTCTCAAGGAGAGGACACTCCCTCTTCCAGTGCCCTTCTCTTTGTAGAGAGGGCACAGTCCTGGTGGAGCCTGCTTCCTGGGGCCTTCCTTACTCTAGTGACCCAGTCGGTTGTGGTTGAAACAGGGCTTAGTTCCCAGAGAAGGATGTAGTCCTGGTATCTTTTTGTCTGAGCCTCCCAGGTAACTCTGTCTCTGACAAGTTCCTCTTATAGTGGTGGCCACCATTTGAAAAACTTCCTTGTGCTCTCGGGCCCACTGTCAGTCCCACTCTCTCTTTCTCTCTCTCCTTTCCTTATCTTGGTTGTTAAAGACCTTGAAAATGAGGTTCAAAAGTTCCACTTGTGGAGTTTGAGGCCCCTATTCAAGTTTTCAGTTTACGCCAAGTATCAGTGGCTGACTGGCAGGTGAAGTGCATTGCTAAGATGGTTTGTCCCACCTTTGCATCAGGATCTAAATTAGCAAGGAGGTGAATGGCCTCAGATAGTCATGAAAGAAAAAGGGCTTGATTTTCATCCTGGCTCTGAGTAATTTCTAATGCCTTCTGAAAACCTCCTGAAGGGGTAGCTGGTGTACAGGTGGGGAGGGATTTGGGGATGGCTGGCCAGAATGAGTGCAGCCAGGTGAGAGTGGTGGAGACAGAGAAGAAGAAGGAGGGGGAGAAGTAGGGAGAAGTGCAGATAGTGGAGTTAAAGGGTTAGACAGTGGCACCAAAGGAGGTGGCAATATGCAAGGGGAACAGAGGGATCTGAAAAAGAAACATCATCCAGGTTAGAGGAGGATGGTGGGAGAGAGGTAGAGGTAAGAATTAACATGCAGCAGGTGCAGTGTAGATCAGGATGTCTATCAAGTTTAAAGAAAGCCTGAACATAGGGAACTTCAGACCACTTCTCAAGCCAGCAGCAATAAAGATCCAGTTGCAGAATGGTATCATGATTAAGAGATCCTTTCTTGGACCAAATCTCCTGGTCCTCTAATTTATATTGTGGACTAAACCTTTGGGTCGGAGGTCAGTAAGTCCCAAAGTTTTCAAATTCTTAAGAGGAAATCCAAATGGGAAGTCATTAGGTGGGGTCGATTGAACATTGCCCATGATGACAACTAGAAGAAAGAAAGGGCAAGGACTTTTCAGGGATGGTCATATGTCAAAAGAAGAGAGTCTGAGAGGGGCATCCTTGACTCAGATGACCTTGAGATCTGATCAGACATCAGGCATCCCCGAGACCTGAGTCAGAGGGAGACCTAGAGATCTGGCCAGAAAGTGGGTGTCCCTGACTTCTGACCCAGATAGGACCCCATAGATCTTCCACAAAGCCAGGCATCCCTGGGTCTGGGTGGAGACCGAGAGAGGTGGTTAGGAAGCATCTTTCCAAGACACCCCCCGAAAATGGTAGACCTGGTACTGGGTTTCCTATTCTAGACCAAACCAGAAAGCTACAACTCTTAGCCTAGAGCAGGGGTGGGGAACCTGCAGGCTTAAGGCCACATGTGGCCTTCTAGGTCCTTAAGTGTAGCCCTTTGACTGAAATTTTACAGAACAAATCCTTTTATTTTTATTAATGCATTTTTGTTCATCTTTTATATTTTTATTTTATTTTTAAAATGTATGTAATTAAAATACCAGAGAATAAAATAAGTTTCAATGAAATAATCCTCCCATATTGACCAGCACAATTAGGAAGTTAGTAACCCATAAGGGCTAAATTGACATGGTTTAGTTCTAACTTCCCCAGCCTGACTACTGGCGCCACAACTGCATGAGGCTGGTTGGCAAGAGTTTATGGGGGTCAAGCATGCCAGTCTGTTATCAGCTTTTGAAAATGGTACACTGTGTTTCTGTTTGAAGTGGAATTTGTGAATAGTTGCACAGCTCAACAGTATTTTTTAATTCTGTCTGCTTAACAGCCCATCATGTCAAAGAAGACCAAGAGAATGCTGAAGAAAGTAAGCAGATTTTTAAAATGAGGATTGGGAATTGCAACATTTCTCATTTCTGCTAAAGATAAGATGATTTGCTTGCTTTGTGATACCACAATATCAATATAAAGAAATTCAATGCTCATCAGCATTATAACACTCATGAGGACCACAAATATTTTAAATTAGAGGGAGAGGCATGAAAGGTTGTATTGCAGAAATTAAAAGATGAAAAGCAAAAGCAAAGGCAATTCTTTCAAGCAGCAATAAGACCTGGAAATAATGCCACTGGAGCAACTTATAAAGTAGCTTATATACTTGGGAAAAGAGGGAGGCCATTCAGTGATGTAGAAATTGTGAAAAAATGCATTGTTGAAGTTTTAGGATGCTTAAACCCTGATAACATTTCAAAGTGCAAACAACTACCTCTTTCAAGAATCGTAACTAATTGGCAGCATGAATTAGGTTTCAACTTAACAGAACAACTTTATTCAATACTTCAAAATGAAAATATATATTGATATTATTCAATCACTTTGGATGAATCAACTGATAATACTGACTTGATGCAGGTTTTATACTTCATTTTGGTCATAACAGGAGATTTTCTTTGCTATGTAGAGTTACTTGCTTTGGGTGCTCTTGTGAACAGAACATGGGGAATAGATATAGTCAACTACTTTCAAGACAAATGTTGTGAAGTTGGACTGAATTTGGTAAATTTAGTGAGGGTATGTACAGATGGTTCACCTTCCATGACAGGAAAACATGAAGAGTTTATTGCACAGATTTAAAAAAAGTATTAACAGGTCCAGATGTTAAAAAAAAGTGTTAACAGATCATTTCTTTTCATTGTGTCTTACATCAGCAAAGTCTCTGTGCTAAAGCTACTATTTTAACTGACACTTTGCAACAAGTTATAAGTATTGTTAACTATATTCCTGCAAATTCAACACAGGATCATCAGTTTTGTAACATGCTAAATTTGAATGATGAGGTATTCCTTCTAAAGTGTGTTGGCTATCACATGGACAAGTGTTAGCCACAATTTTATTTCTGTGAGAACAGATAGTTAAATTTTATGAAGAACAGAATCAGCAATGTGAATTATTGAAAGAAGATTTTTGTAGGAATGCAGCATTTCTGTGTGATATCATGTCAAATCAAAACCACCTGAATATTTCTTTGCAAGGTAAAACTAAGTCTATATATGATATGTGGCAAAAAAATCCAAGCATTATCTTTTTTCAAAACACTTCTTTGTCAAAAGGAAATTTCAGATGAACATTTTCCCCAGTTAGTAAAGGTCACTGATGAGCAGGATGATATGTGCGAATCATTTGAAGAATATGCGGCTGTTATGGAACTATTAATTGGAGAATACAATGAAAGTTTCAGTGACTGAGAATCATGATATCACACTCAAATTAGCATTTCAGCCTCACCTAGTTGATATCACCAAGTCACCTAAAGAACTACAGATGGAATTGATTGAGCTCTCAGTAGATGACATTGTAAAGTCATTGTTTGATACTAAGAAAGATCCACTTGAAATATGGAAAAATGCAGTAGAATACCCACGCCTTTGGCAACATGCCTGGAAAATGCTTTCTTGCTTTTCAACCACTTCTTGCTGCAAATCTACATTTTCCTACCTAACCCAAATCAAGATGCCCTTAAGGTCACAAATGACTGATACCCATCTAGAGGATTAACTGAAACTGCGGACATCCATGCTGCAACCAAATATACGAATGTTTTCCAGTAAAAAGCAGACACAACAAAGTCATTAAAAGGTTAGTTAACTTTAAAATTAACAAACAGTTTTCATTTTTTGAAATTATTAACTACATAGTAGTAAAATTTTTTCAAAATAACGTACATTTTTAAGTATATCTAATTGAAGTTTCTTGAATGCATACTAATTTGATTACAGCTAAATTAATGTGGACTTCCAACACAAAAATGTCCCTTTTCTTTCAGGTCAAAGAACTCCCTTTAGCATTTCTTGGCAAGACAGGTCTGGTGGTGATGTATTCTCTGAGCTTTTGTTTGTTTGGAAAAGTCTTTATTTGTACTTCATATTAGAAGGATAGTTTTTCTGGGTATAGTATTCTTGGTTAAAAGTTTTTTCCTTCAGCGTTTTGAATATGTCATCCCATTTCCTTCTATCCTAGAAGGTTTCCTTTGAGAAATTTGCTGCCAGACATATCGAAACTCTTTTATATGTTATTGTCTTGTCTTCTCTTGTTGCTTTTAGGAATATTTTTGCCCTTAACCTTTGAAAGTTTGATTATTACATGACTTGTGGTAGTGCTATTTGGGTTGAATCTGCTTGGTGTTTTTTTTACCTTCTTTTTGCTGGATATTCATATCTTTCCCTAGGTTTGGAAAATTCTCTTTTATTACTTCTTTGAATAAACTTCTACCCTGACTTCTTTTTCTACATCCTCTTTAAGGCCAATGACTTAAATTTTCCCTTTTGGAGTTATTTTCTACATCTTGTAAGTGTACTTCTTTCTTCTCAGTCTTTTTTCTCCACTGTCTCAAATAGACTGTCTTCAAGCTCACAATTTATTTCTTCTACTTGATTGATACTGCTCTCAAGGCATTCTGATGCATTTTTCAGTTTTCCAATTGATTTCTTTCACCTCTAGTATTTTGGTGTGATTTTTAAATTATTATTTCAAACTATGTTAATATTCTATGATAGAATTCCAAATTCCTTCTCTGTGTTTTCTTGAATTTTATTGAGCTTCCTAAAAACAGCTGTTTTGAATTTCCTGTCTGAGAGGTCACATATCTCCATCACTGCAGCATTGATTACTGGTGCTTCATTTGGACTTTTTGGGAAGATCATATTTTCCTGAATGTTCTTGGTGCTTTTGGACATTTGTCAATGTCTGGGCATTGAAGAGTTACATATTTATTACAATCTTTACCTTCTGGTATTGCTTGTGCCCATCTTTTTTCAGAGGGCTTTCCAAAAATTCAAAGGGGACTGAGTGTTAAGTTACCTAAACCTATGGTCACTGCAGCCATTTCAGCACCAGAGGACACCCTAAGCATATGTATGCTATGACTCTTGCTGTCTCCAAGATACCCAGCATTGATGGAGTTGGGGGAAATAAAGGAGAAATTATTGGGTTCTTAGGCAAAGGTCCTCACTCTCTTCCATCCTTTTCCCCCAAGCAGAAGGAGTCACTCTCTGTCCTTGGCTTCCTGGAGTTGGTGATGTGGGCAATCCCATACCTACTGCAGCTGGCACTGTGCTGGGTCATTCCAAAAGGCTACAACCTCCCAGACCAGCACAGTACTCATTCTTGTCCAATGTTGCTGATGTATATTCAAGGCCTGAGGCCAGTCTAGTCAGGAGGTGGTGAAGCTTTCTGGGACTCAGGTCTGTCCCAGAAGAGCAGCCAATTCCCTCTGGCCCTAGAGGTCTAGAAATGCCATCTGCGAGCACAGGCCTGGGAATGGGGTCTTCAGAATTCTGGACAGTTGTCTATTTTGCTGTGGCTGAGCTGGTACCTGGTTATAAAACAAAGTCCTTTTTATTCTTCCCTCCTCTTCCCCCAAACAAAAGAAGTCTCCTGGGCATTGGGATGCATTGATGCAGACACTCATATGACTGTTACAGCTGGTATCTTACTGGGTTCCTTTTCCCAAGGTGATAGATTCCCCTCTGTTCCAGGGCTGGTCCAAATGCTCCCTCTGTAGGCAATGAATGAAAGAATTCTACCTGGGGCTGTGTTCTACTGTGATGGAACTGCACTGAGTTTCAATGCAAAGTCCCACATTAACATTGCTGTCCTTTCCCCACGCATACAGATTCTCTCTTCTGGCTATGATGTCTGGAGGTGGGGAAGAGGTGGTGTAAATAAAACAAGACTGTCCTTTCTACCCTCTTCATTGTGTCTTTCTTGTTATTATGCTAAAAACAAGTACTATGATCCCTCATCTAATATTTTCATAGTTATTACATTGCTTTCTTGCATGGATAGTTCTTCAATTTGATATTCCTGCAGTGGGGATGATCACTGGAGTGTTCTATTTGGCCATCTTTCTCTTCCTTTTCCTGAAATTAATTTTTGCCCATTTTTTAAATTGTGATTTTGTTCTCATTACTGACTTTTGATAGTTTTTTTATAGTCTAGATGCAAGCCTTTATCAGATACATGCTTTTTCAATATCTTATTTGAGGTTTTGGATTCTTTTTAAAATTCTCTTAACAGTGTGTTTTGAAAAGCTGAAATTTTTCATTTTAATGAAGTCCAAATTATCAATATTTCTTCTGTGGATTATGTTTTTGGTTTCTAATCTAAAAAATCTTTTCCTAACTTCACAATTTTTGTTTTCTTCTTTTCATGAAGTTCTATGGTTTTAGGTTTTACATTTAGATCTATGCCTTTTTTGTTGTTTGTATGAATTTAAGGGGTACAAGTGCAGTTTTGTTACATAGATATATTGTGTAGTTGTGAAGTCTGGGCTTTTAGTGGTAACTGTCACCCAAATAATGTACATTGTACCCATTAAGTATTAATAATTTCTCATCCCTCAATCCCTCCCCCCCTTCAGAGTCTCCAATGTCTATCATTCTATGCTGTATGTCCATATGTACATATTATTTAGCTCCCACTTATAAGTGACAATATATGATATTTGAGTTTCTATTTCTGACTTGTTTTGCCTAAGATAATGGCCTCCAGCTCCATCCATGTTGATGCAAAATACATGATTTCATTCTTTCTTATGGCTGAATAGTATTTCATTATGTGTGTGTATGTATATGTACATACATATATCACATTTTTTTATCCATTCATCCATTCATGGACACATAGGTTGATTCCAAATCTTTCCTATTGTGAATACTGCTGTGATAAACATATGAGTGCAGGTATCTTTTTGGTATAATTATTTCTTCTCCTTTGGGTAGATACCCAGTATTAGGATTGCTGGTTCGAATAGTAGATCTATTTTTAATTCTTTGAGAAATCTTCATACTGTTTTCCACAGAGGTAATACTAATTTACATTCTCATCAACAGTGTGTAAGTGTCTCTTTTAGTCCATATCCTTGCCAATATTTATTATTTTTTGACTTTTTAATAATAGCCAAAATTCTGACCAGTGTAAGATGATATCTTACTGTGGTTTTAATTTGCATTTCTCTGATGATTAGTGATGTTGAGCATTTTTTCACTTGTTTGTTAGCTATTTGTATGTTTTCTATTGAAAAATGTCCATTCATGTCCATTATCCAATTTTTAATGGGATTATTTGTGGATTTTTTGTTGATGTTGAGTTGTTTGAGTTTCTTATCAATTGTGAATATTAGTCCCCTCTCAGATGCATAGTTTGCAAATATTTTCTCCACTCTGCAAGTTGTCTGTCCACTCTACTGATTATTTCTTTTTCTGTGCAGAAGCTTTGTAGCTTGATTATGTCCCATTAGTTCATTTTTTGTTTTTCCTTGTGCTTTTGAGGTATTCGTTATGAATTCTTTGTCTATACTAGACTGATATTTAGAAGAGTTTCTCTGGGTTATATTAGTATTCTTATAGTTTCAGGCCTAACATCTAAGTCTTTAATTTGGCTTGAGTTGATTTTTGCATATGGTGAGAGATGTGGATCTACTTTCATTCTTCTGCCTAAGGCAATCCAATTTTCCCAACAGCATGTATTGAAAATGGTGTCCTTACCCAGAGTATGTTTTTGTTGACTTTGTCAAAGATCAGTTGACTCTAGATATGTGGATTTACTTCTGGATTCTCTATTCTGTTCCACTGATCTATGCACTAATTTTTATATAGTACCATGGCATTTTGGTTACCATAACCTTGTAGTATATTATGAGTTTAGGTAATGTGATGCCTTCAGATTTTTTCTTTTTTTTTGCATAGGATTGCTTTGGCTATTCAGGGTCTTTTTTGCTTCCTATGAATTTTAGCATTTTTTTTTCTAATTCTGTGAAAAAATAATATTGCTATTTTCATAGGGATTGCATAAATCTGTAGATTACTTTGGGAAGTATGATCATTTTAATGATATTAATTCTTCTGATCTATGAACATGGGATATTTTTCCATTTGTTTGTGCTATCTATTAATTCTTTCATCAGTGTTTTATAATTTTCCTTATAGAGATCTTTTACCTCCTTGGTTAAATATATTCCTAGATTTTTGGGGTTTTTTTTAGCTATTGCAAATGGAATTGCCTTCTTGACTTGTTTTTCAACTTGATTGTTATTGGTGTGTGGAAATGCTACTGACTTTTGCACATTGATTTTGTATCCTGAAACTTCACTGAATCCATGTATTAATTTTAAAAGTTCTTTTGTGGAGTCTTTAGGATATTCTAGGTATAAGATTATAGCATCAGTGAACAGGGACAACTTGACATCTTTTCCAATTTAGATGACTTTTATTTCTTTCTCTTGTCTGGTTGTTCTGGGTAGGACTTCTAGCACTATGTTGAATAGGGGAGGTGAAAGTTGGCATGCTGTTCTTTTTCCAGGTCTCAGAGAGTATGATTTCAGCTTTTCCTCATTCAGTATGATGTTAGCTGTGGGTTTGTCATATATGGCCTTTATTATATTGAGGCATGTTTTTTCTATAACTACTTGGGTGAGGGTTTTTATCATGAGAGGATGCTGGATATTTCTACATCTATTGAGATGATCAATGGTTTTTGTCCTTAACTCTGTTTATGGGATGAATCACATTTATTGATTTGCATATGTTGAACCATCCTGCAACCCTGGGATGAAACCCATTTGATCATGGTGAATTATCCTTTTGATGTGCTGTTGGATCTAGTTTGCTAGTATTTGTAGAGGATTTTTACATTTATGTTCATGAGGGATATTGGTCTGTAGTTTTCTTTTTTTATTGTATTCTTTCCTTTGTATCTGGGAGATACTTGCTTCATATAGTAAGATAGGGAGGATTCCCTCCTCCTTGATCTTTTCAAACAATTTCAGGATTAGCACCAATTTTTCGTATGTCTGGTAGAATTCAGCTATGAATCTATCTGGTTCTGCGGGGTCTTTTTGTTTTGTTTTTAGCCAGGAGATTTTTATTACTGATTCAATCACACTATTCATTATTGGTCTTTTCAGGGTTTCTATTTTTTTCTGGTTCAGACTTGAAAGGTTTTATGTTTCCAGGGATTTATCTATTTCCTCTAGGTTTTCTAGTTTGTGGGTGTAGCAATGTTGATAATATTCTTGGATGATCTTTTGTATTTCTGTGAGAGTGGTAATATCTCCTTTTTCATTTCTGATTGAGCTTATTTGAATTATTTCTCTTCTTTTCTTGATTAATCCAGTTAGTGATCTATCAATTTTGCTTACCTTTTCAAAGAACCAACTTTTTTGTTTTATTGATCCTTTGAATTTTTTTTCTTTGTTTCAATATCAGTTAGTTCTGCTCTGATCTTTGTTATTTCTTTTCTTTTGATAGCTTTGGGTTTGGTTACTTTTAGTTTTTCTAATTCCTTGAGGGATGATATTAGGTTGTTAACTTGTGATCTCATATTTTTGATGTGGTTTTTTAACACTGTAAACTTCCCACTTAGCAATTCTTTTACCGTATCCATGAGATTTTGGTAAGTTGTGTCAATATTATCATTCATTTTGAAAAAAAAATACTTAACTTTTATTTTGCCTGTTCATTTACCGAAAGATTATTGAGGAACACACTCTTTAATTTCTATGTATTTGTATAGTTTTGAGAGTTCCTCTTGGAATGTATTTCTAGTTTTATTCAACTATGGTCTGACAAGCTACTTAATATGATTTCTATTTTGTAAAATTTATTGAGACTTGCTTTATGGCCTAACGTGTCTATCTTGGAAAGCATTCCATGTGCTTATGAGAAGAATGTATATTCTGCAGTTTTGGTGTTAAATGTTCCATAAATGTCATTAGGTCCATTTGTTCTAGAGTCCAGTTTAAATTCAGTGTTTTATTGTTGATTTTCTGCCTTAATAATCTGTCTAATGCTGTTAGTTGTGGATTAAGTCCCAGGATTTTATTGTATTGTTGTCTATCTCTTTTTTTAGGTCCAGTAGTATTTGTTTTATAAATCTGTGAAGTCTATAATATGTGCATATGTAGTTATGGTTGTCATATCTTCTTGTTGAATTGATCCCTTTATCATTATATATAATGGCCTTCTTTATCTTTTTTTCCTGTTTTTGATTTAAAGTTGATTTTATCTGACATAAGAATACCTACTCTTTCTTGCTTTTGGTTTCCATTTGTGTGGAATATTTTTTCCACTCCTTTACCTTAGACTATAAAGGTCTTTACAAGTTAAGTGGGTCTCATGATGGCATTAGATTTTTGGATTGTGTTTTATTATTCATTCCACCAATGGTATGTTTTAAGTGGGGCATTTAGTCCATTCACATTCAATGTTAATATTGATATATGAGATACTGTTCCAGTCATCATGTTGATTGTTACTTAGTTGTTTTGTATTCTCAATCGTGTTACTGTTTTATAAGCCCCATGAATTTTATACTTTTATACTGGCATGTATCAACCTTTTATTTCTATGTTTAGAATTTTTTTTAGCATTTATTGTAAGATTGACCTGGTGGTGACAAATTCTCTTAGCATTTGCTTGTCTGGGATTTTATTTCTCTTTCATTTATGAAACATAGCTTTGCAGAATACAAAATTCTTGGCTGGTAGTTATTCTGTTTAAGAAGGCTAATAATAGGACCCCAATCCCTTCTGGCATGTAAGGTTTCTGCTGAGAAGTCTGCTGTTAGTCTGATGGGATTTCCTCTACATGTTATTTTATCCTTTTGTCTCACTGATCTTAGGAGTTTTTCCTTCATGCTGACTCTAGATAATCTGATGAGTATGTTCCTTGGTGAAGTGCTTTTTGCAGTGAATCTCCTAAGAGTTTGTTGAATCTGGATGTCCAAATCTCTGGTAAGACCAAGGAAATTTTCCTCAGTTATTCCCTCAAATAAGTTTTCCAAACTTTTTACTTCTTCTTGTTCTTCCTCAGTAATACTTATGATTCTTATGTTAGTAAATTTTACATAATCCCATATTTCTTGGAGATTTTGTTCATTTCTTTTTATTCCTTTTTCCTTCTTTTTGGGTTAATTCAAAAGCCTTGTCTTCGAGTTCTAAAATTATTTCTTCTGCTTGATGTAGTCTATTGTTAAAAATCTCCACTGTATTTTATACTTCCTTAAGTGAGTCTTTTATTTCAAGAAGTTCTGTTATTGTTTTTAATTATCTATCTATTTAGTGAATTTTTCATTCATGGCTTAAATTATTTTCTTGGTTTCTTTGTATTGGTTTTCAATTTTCTCTTGGATCTCATTTGCCTTACAATCCATATTTTGAATTCTTTATATGTAATTTCAAATTTATATTTTTGGGGGGTTTTCTTGCTAGAGAGCTAATGTGATCCTTTAGGGGTGTCAAAACTGTTTGTTTTTTCACATTTCCAGAGTTCTTATGCTGGTTCCTTCTCATCTGAAGATGATGTTACCTCTTGGTTTTGAATTTACTTTTGTTTGGATGGGACTTTTTCTTTTTTGGTTTCTCATTCATTTTATTTTTCCCCCTTGCGGGTGTGAGTATACTCTATGTTGTGTTTGTCTGTTTGACTTTGATTTCGGGTGCTTTCAGTGGGCCAAGGCTGTATATGAGTTCCTTGGTTATGTATAGCCTTTGTGCAGTGTCTTTCCCAGATACTGATTGTAGTAAGATGTACTGGGCATATGAATAGGCTTGCTACCTTCTGGAGTACTAGAATTGCTGAGGTTTCAGGAAGCTTTTCTTGAGCTCCAGCACCATTCTGTTCTGACAGCAGGTATTAAATTGGGTTGTGTATTTCAACTTCCAGGGCCAGTAGGTGGCACTTAAAGGTTAGAGCCAGTTGTAGCAGAAGCTGGTGGGTAGATTTTTTAACTTTATTTACCATGAGGGGTTCTCTGTTGTCACAGGTAATAGACTAGTCTGTGGTAGGAAAGCAATCTGCCTCCCTATCATGCTCCTTGACAAAGGCTCATGACTCTCAGTACAGCAAGCCTTATCATCTGTCTCCAGGCCACAATGTCACTGAAAGCTGCAGAAAATGGCTTTCCCATAGCTCTTTGCCTGAGTGATTTTGAAGTAGAACCTCCCCCCTTGCCCCAAAACAGATAACTTTGTGTCTCACCTCTTCTCTTTCACAGGGAACGTTCCTGCTCTGTGTAGGGAGGCAGAGGTGTGCTGTCTTTCAGCACATGCAGATCAGTATGCACTGTGGTGTTGTTGGTCAGTAGGACCTCAGACCCCTATGAGAGTGTTCAGGTGCAAGCAGTGGTGAACTAAACTAGCTGATCCCTAGTTCGCTGGTCCCTGGATGACATAATTGAGTCTTGGGGGAATCAGACTGAATTGGTCTGGTAATTTATCTTCAGGCCTCTGTGGGTTCAGATGCTGGCTGTAATAGGGAAGGGTAGGCTGATCTCCTTGTCTGGCAGAATGCTCAAGCAGAGCAAGTGTGGGTGCACTGGGAGCCCGCCACCAGGCAGTGCAGGCCCCTCTTGGCAGAGTTAGCAGAGGCAGACAATTGTGTGGTGCTTGCACTTCTCTCCCTTAATATTGGCAGTGGTCTCTGTCCTTCAGAGGCACAAAAATCCTCAGATTCCCTGCTCCCTCTTGGCCTTGCAGCAACTGAAGTGGTGGAGGCAGCTTAAATCACTGGGAGCTGTGCTCTCAGAATGGCTTCAGGCTGCAGCTGGATTGTTCAAATGTGGTAGGGGCATTTGTGCCATAGACTTGTCTCCAGAGAAGGGGGATTCTTCTCAGTAAACGCAGACAGTTGGGTATGCAAAGTTCTCACCCCACCTTACCTCAGCAGCTGCAGTAGTTTCTGTGTTTGGGGGGCACAAAAATGCCCACCTCCCCTCCGTTCTGCCAAGGTGGCGCTGTGGCTGTGGCAGCAGTGGCGTAGGTGGCAGCCTCTGAGTAGGACAAAGACCTCTGAGGACTGTGCTCTCTGAATGGCCCTGGACCCAAAAGCCTGTGGGATTCTCTGCAGCTGCTCAGGGCTCGAAAGATTGTGGGGTTTCACCTAAGATCAAACAATGCTTCTGCATACCCTCTATGTAGCTCCTTGCCTTGGTGTGGGGGCCCTCAAGGGCCTAGGTTGTTGTCCTGTAGCTAGGATTTTAAAAGTCCCTGTTAGGATTGTAGAAACCCAGCAATCTCTCACTCACGCTTTCCCCACATCAGGGTGCTTCTCCCATCTTCCCGTCAATCCTGGCTGAGCAGGGTGTCTGGCTTCACTCTCTTCTGCTTTCCTGATTCCTGTTGCTACTCTGTTAAATTTCAGTATTCTCTCTTAGACTATTTGAGGTGTGAATATCTACTCACTAATTTTTTTCCTTTTTAAAAAATTAATTAATTTTTTAATTTATTTCAAAATATTAAGGGGGTGCAAGTGTTTTAGGTTACATGGATCATTTTTGTAATGCTTGAGTCCTGGCTATAGGTGTGCCCATCACCCAAATAGTGTTCATAGTACCCATTAGGTTGGTTTATTCCCTACCCTTCCCCCTACCCCCGCTGCTTTCCACTGAGTTTTACTTCCCTCTGCGCACATGCATGCTCATTGGTTAATAGAAGACTTAGATATAAGGCATTAAACCATAAGAATTTTAGAGAAAAATGTAAGAAAAACTCTTCTAGATACTGGCCTAAGCAAAGAATTTATGAAAAAGACCCCAGTGGCAATCATGGCAACTGGTTCTGATAAGTGAGAGACCTCCAGTGCCCCACACTCCCCCTGGGGACATTGAAATCCAAGCTGCGAGAGGGCCTTTCCACCCCCACAGGCCTTCAGACTGAAAGGGGAGCAGCCTGGAAACTTCGCAGTGGCATTACTCTGGGGAGGGAGCACAGTGGAGTAACACGGGTGCCTGGCCCTGTGTTCTGCAGCTGGTACCATTCAGGGATCCCAGCCCCAGAGTGCTGGGTCTGTCTGGAGGCTGGATTCACTGCTCTTGAAAACCAACACAAAGAAACTAAAAAAATAATAAACGGGATGTTTTATGTCTTACAAAATTATGGGAAAAAAGTCACTTTGCTATGTTCGTATTCCAGGGTCAAAAGCTGTGGGATCATTGATTGTATGGCCCTTCTTAGCCTCTGCTTAGTGGAATACCCAATACACCATTCAAAATCTTATTCATTTATTAGGAAGGTTTAGCCCTTTTATACTCAATGACATTATTATTATTAGTGACTTTTAGTCATTTTGCTGTTGGTTTTCTATTTGTTCTTTTTCCTTTGTCCCTCTTTTCCTGCCCTTTTTTGGAGTAGTTGATACATTCTATCTCTTGTACTGGTTTTTAAGTTATTCTTCTTCATATCTGTTTTTAATAGTTAATCTAATAATTACAATATGCATTTTAAACTTATCACATTTTACCTTGAATTAATGTCAAATCACACATAAAAACCAAACAACAATACAATTTAATTTCTCCCTTTTGGTATTGTTAAATAATTTACTTCTACATATGCTATATCTGTACAATATATAGTTATTGTATTTGAATTAAATAGTCACTTGTCTTCAAGGAACTTAAGGAAATAAAAAAGTTTTTAAAACTATTTAATATTTTCAATGCTCTTGCTTCCTAATTGTAGTTCTAAAAATTCCTTTTGGCCTACAGTCTTTCCTCTTGCAGAAAAAGTCTAAGTATTTACATTTTGCCTCCATTTTGAAAGGATATTTTGTTTGATATGGAATTTTAGGTCAAGAGGTTTTTTTTTCAGCATTTAAAAAATGTCATTCTATTGTTTTCTGGACCTTATTATATATCTTCTAAAATTCAACCATTATTTGTGTTATTTTTCCCTCTGTAATGCATCTTTTTTCTGCTGGTGGCTTTTAAAATTTTCTCTTTATATTCAGTTTTCAGTAGTTTAATTATGATGTCTCTGGGTGTGGTTTTAGTTCTGTTTATCCTGCTTGGAGTTCACAGAGCTTATTCTAAAAGGGTAGGATCCTGAGGGGAGGGGCCCAGATGGCAGATTGGAAGTAGCCTGCACCTGCCACTTTTAGGGAGAGGAGAGAAAGGGGCAGGTAGTTATTCCCATTCAGATTGATCATCTAAGAGAGAGCATTGGGAATCAACAAAGAGGCAACAAGAGGCTCCTAAAGTGAAGGGGGGAAGTGGGGCAACCCACATGGTAGGATTGGATGTACATGGGGAAGGCCCCTGCACTGGGGAAGGGAAAGAGGACAGCTCCATAGTTTCCATGCAGACATTGCAATTGGAGCTTCAAGAGGGCCTGTCCACCACAGCAGCCACCAGAGTGACACAGGGAGCTGACTGGACACTGTGCAGCAGCACTACTCTGGAGAGAAGGCACAGGAGATCCTGCTGGCTTACAAACCCTGGACACTATGGCTGGTGCCATTTTGAGGTCCCAGCCCTAGAGTGCTGCATCTATCCAGGGGTCAGATCCATTGCTGCTGACTCTCCATCACCCCTGCTGGGCCAGGAAGGGAGCAAGGAGGCTGCACACTCTCATGTACCCCATGGCTGGGTGCCATGGGGCCCCACTACCACTGAGGGACTTGGGCAGAGCAGGCATCCACATATGCAGTGCCTGCTGCTGCCACCTGAGCCACCCTGCCCAGCCACAGTGGCCATGGCACATGGAGAGAGAAAGCGCCCATGGCCCCTGGTGCCTAGAGCTGCCATCTGGGTAGCACTGCCACTGACAGACCTGGGCAGGGCAAGTGCTTATGTCATTGTAAGCCCCCCTCCCATGCTGCCACCAAAAAATCCTGGGTGTAGCAAACACCTACATCCCCTCATTCCTACTGCCTGCTTCTGCCACTGGACCTGGGTGGGGTAAGAGCTTATGCCACAATGCACTGACAAATGCCACTGCCACCAGACCTGGGCAGGGCACATGTTGACAGTGCACATGTCAACTGCCTGCCACATGCCCACCACATGCCTACTGCCCATTACAACCACAGAGGAACAGGAAGATGCAGGAGAGCAGCAGTGTTAAAGACTCACAGTGTATCTTCCCCAATCCTGCCTGGTTTCTGGAGAGGGACCTGAGTGTACCAGGTAGGGATCTCTCTTTCTCTCTCTCTCTCTTTCTTCACTGAGTGACAGAGTTGCAGTAGAGGAGAACAGGTATACCGCAAAGCTCTTTGTCTTGAGCTGAGAGAAGAGGTTTCAGATGAGAAGGAACCAGCATAAAAACTCTGGCAACATGAAAAAACAGGCTATTTTGGCACCCCAAAAGGATGACAATAGTTCTCCTCCATCAGATTCCAACCAAAAGGAAATTGCTAAAATGTTACCTGTGGAATTCAGAATATGAATGGCAAGTAAGATCATTGGGATTGATGAGCAAGTTGAAAACCAACCAAAGAAACCGAAAATAAATTCAAGATGTGAATGAAAAATTCACTAAAGAGATAGATGATATAAGAAAAAAATATGACAGATCTAGAAATGAAAGAGTCATTTACAGAAATTCAAAATGTAAGTTGTAACTACAGACTAGACCAAGCAGAAGAATTTCAGAGCTTGAAGACAGGACTCTCTAATTAACCCAGTCAAAAGTGTAGAAAAAAGAATGAAGAAGAATGAACAATCTTTATGAGAAATATGGGGACTATGTAAAGCAAATGAATATAAGAATCATAGGTGTTCCTGAGGGAGAGGAAGAATAAGCAAAAAGCATGGAAAACCTATTTGAGGGAATAATTGAGGAAAACTTCCCTGGTGTCAGTAGTGATACAAGAAGGTCATCCAACACCTGAAAGACTCATGGCATATAAGACATCACCAAGGCACGTAGTCATCAGTCTGGCCAAAGTCAAAATGGAGGAGAAAGTCCTGCAGGCTGTAAGATGAAAGCATCAAGTAACTTACAAGGGAAAACCCATCAGACTCAGGGCAGACTTCTCAGCAAATACCCTTTTAAGCCAGTTTTGTCTTCTTAAACAAAATAACTGTCAGCCAAGAATTTTGAATCCTACAAAATTAAGTTTTGTAAATGAAGGAGAAATAAAGTCTTTCCTAGATAAGCAAATACTGAGGGAATTTGTCACCTCCAGACCTGCCCCACAGGAAATACTTAAAAGTGCACTGTACATGGAATAGAACAATTGATACCCATCAGTATAAAAACACTCAAAAGTTAAAACCCACAGCTTTTATACACAGGAAGAAAACAAAGCAACTAGGTAAAATCAACATTATGACCAGAACAGCATCTCAAATATCAGTACTAACATTAAAATGCTACAGCCAAATTCAACCAGAGCTGAAAAGAGGAACTGGCACTTATCATACTGAAACTGTTCCATAACTTCAAGAAGGAGGGAATTCTCCCTAATTTATTCTATGAAGCCAGTGTCACCCTGATACTAAAGCCAGGAAAAGACACAATAACAACAACAAAAGAAAACTATAAACCAATGTTCCTCATAAACATAGATACAAAAATCCTTAACAAAATGCTAGCAAACTGAGTAACAGCACATCAAGATAATTCACCATGATCAAGTGGGTTTCATCCCAGGGATGCAAGGATGGTTCAACATATGCAAATCAATAAATGTGATTCACCACATAAACAGAATTAAAAACAAAAGCCATATGATCATCTCAATAGATGCAGACAAAGCATCTGATAAAATACAGCACTCTTCATGATCAAAACCCTCAATAAACTAAGCACAGAAACCACATACCTCGAAGTAATAAAAGCCATATATGACAAACCCACGGGCAACATTATACTGAATGGGGAAAAAGTGAAAGCATTCCCCTTAAAAACTAGAACAAGATAAGATAGATGCCCACTGTCACCCCTTCTATTCAGTATAGTACTGGATGTCCTAGCCAGAAAATCAGGCAAAAGAAAGGAATAAAGGGCATCCAAATCAGTAAAGTAGAAGACAAACTACCCCTGTTTGCTGACTATATAATCTTATGTGTAGAAAACCCTAAAGACGCTACCAAAAGATTCCTAGAGTTGATAAATAAATTCAGTAAAGTCTCAGGTTACAAAATTAATGCACACAAATCAGTAGCATTTCTATATACTAACAATAGTCAAGCTGAGAATCAAATCAAGAATCAATACCATTTAAATAGCTGCAAACAAAATAAAATACCTAGGAATATACTTAAGCAAAGAGGTGAAAGATGTCTGCAAGGAGATCAATGAAACACTGATGAAAGAAATCATAGATGACACAAATCAATGGCAAATCATCCCATGCTCATGAATTGGAAGAATCAATATTGTTAAAATGTCCACACTGCCCAAAGTGATTTACGGATTCATCACAATTCCCATCAACATATCAATGTCATTGTCCACAGATCAAGAAAAAATAATCCTAAACTTCATGTGGAAGCAAAAAAGAGCCTGAATAGTCAAAGCAATCATAAGCAAAAAGAACAAATCTGGAGGCATCACATTACCTAACTTCAAATTATACTGCAAGGCTATAGTAGCCAAAACAGCATGGTACTGGCATAAAGGTAGACACATAAACCAATGGAACAGAATAGAGAGAACCCAGAAATAAAGCTATATAGCTACAACCAACGTATTTTTGTCAAAGCAGGAAAAAACATACACTGGAGAAATTATGCCCTATTTAATAAATGGTGCTGGGAAAACTGGATAGCCATATGCAAAAGAATGAAATTGGATCTCTATCTCTTACCATATAAAAAATTAACTGAAGATGGATTAAATATTTAGATATAAGACTTGAAACCATAAAAATTCTAGAATAAAATGAAAGGAAAACCCTTCTGGACATTGGCCTAGGCAAAGAATTTATAAGTAAGACATCAAAAGCTAATACAGCAATAACAAAAATAAATAAATGAGACCTAATAAACTAAAATCGTTCTGCACAGCAAAGAAAATAATCCACAGAGTAAATAGACAACCTGAAGAATGGGAGAATATATTCACAAACTCTACATTTGACAAAGGGTTAATAACCAGAATCTACAAGAAATACCAACAAATCCACAAGAAAAAAACAAATAATCCCAAGTCAAATTGAGCCAAAGACATGAATCAATTTTCTCAAAAGAAGATAGATAAATGGACAACAAACATATTTAAAAAATGCTCAAAATCACTAATCATTAGGGAAATGCAAATTAAAACCACAATGAGATACCATCTTACTCCTGTTGGCATGGCCATCATTTCAAAGTTAAAAAAAAAATAGTTATTGGCATGGATGTGGTGAAAAGGGAACGCTTGCACAGTATTGGTGGGAATGTAGGCTAGTACAACCTCTATGGGAAACAGTGTGGAGATTCTTCAAAGAACGAAAAGTAGCCCTACCATTCAATTTAGCAACTCCACTACTGGGTATCTACCCAAAGGAAATGGAGTCATTTTCTTAAAAAAAAAGAAAGAAAGAAAGAAAAACCACCTGCTCATGAATATTTCTCACAGCAAAATTCACAATTGCAAAGATATTTAATCAACCTAAATGTCCATCAAGTGACGAGTAGATAAAGAAAATATTGTGTACACACACACACACACACACCATGGAGTACATTCCTAAAAAAGAATGAAATAATGTCATTTGCAGCAACTTGTGTGGAATTGGAGACCAATATCCTAAGTGAAGTATTTCAGGAATGGAAAAACAAATACCATATGTTTTCACTTATAAGTGGGAGCTAAATGGGGGATATATATGGTCATAAAGTGTCATAATGGAAATTAAAACTAAGACATGGGGAGGTAGGGAGGGGGTTGAGGAATAAAAATCTATCTACTGGTTACAATGTACACTATTCTGGTGACAGGTATGCTGAAAGCCCTGACTTCAGCATTGTACAATTCATTCACATAACAAAAAACACTTGTACCTCTAAATCTACTGAAGTAAAAGAATTCTAAAAAAAATAAAATAACGTAAAATAAAAGGGGAAGATCATAAACTCTTTAGTCTCTCTAAATAGGTACTTTTCTTTACCAGTGGTTAAGGAAACATCAAATTTTAGTCAGCGAAAGTTGCTGACTAAAGGCAAAACCTCTGGGAGCCTAAAGCAGTCAGCCTTCTGGACTAAGAGCTTCAGAATGTACACCGCCAACCCGGCAACATACAGAGCTACATCCCTGAACATAGTACAGGGAAGGAGGGGCTTGATCTCATGCCCGGTTGCCCAAAGTTTGCACAGCTTGGCACATGCTTTCTATTAAAAACTTTAGCTCAGGAGTCTCAAAGCATATCCTTTAAGATCACCATACTCAAAGAGTATATTTTGTTTTCTGGAATAATCTGCTGCCTCTTTTCTTATCTTTGGATCTCTGCAGAGACTGAATGAGAAGACAGCTTTACAGGTGAGAACAAAGGAGAATTGTTGCTCTGGCACCCCTTATTTCCTTTTACTTCCCCACTACAGTGAAATGAATGAAAATACTCCATTGGATGTCGGTAAGAATTTCTTAGCTCATTCATGCTGAGAATTATACTAGGGGAAAATGAAGCTCGTCCATTTGAAAAACTCAGGCATCTACTGGGAAATATACAGGGAAATATTCTAGAGCTGTGAGAAATTCTTGACTGGATAAAGCCAGGTTTTGTTTTGAATTGATCAATAAAAATGGAGGGACTTGGGAGCTTGCCATTTGTTGGTGGGTGACAGAAAGTGTAATAGGCCCCGGAAAGGAGTATGCTGGCTCAGGTGACATTGATTTAACCCAGTGTATACACATACTATTCACACATTACCTCATATAATCCTCTGGTAACATTCTAAGGTAGTCAGCCTTTTCCTTGGATAACGATATCCAGGGAAATTAGGTGCCCTGCATAAAGTCACAAAGGGAGTGGGTATATTTTAGTACAAGGGCTAGAATTCAGAGGGGATGAATTGTTTGTTTATTTATTTATTTTGGTTTGGTACTTCATGTCTCTTTCTTTTTTTTGAATTGTTAATTTAAAACCATAAAATATAAATGCAATTTTAAAAAATCTCACCTGTAATGCTTCCATAATATTATTTGGTGTTTCCTTCCAAATTTTCTCTTCATATATGTAGTATGTGTAAATGTACACACAAAAGACTACTACTTATCTAATTAAAGTTTATGTACTTTTTCTACCTTTTTCACATTTATTTTAATACTCTCCCATATGTCAACATATATATCATAGCATTCATGTTAGTGGGTTTTAGAATAGTAAAATAATGATAGATCACTATTTGTGTAAATTATCTTATAGAGAGACACTGAGATTGTGTCCAGTACTTACCCATGAGTTAATATTGCTTTAAAAATTTTTTCTTTTTTTTTATTTCCGAATATTATGGGGGTACAACACTTTGGCTATATATATTGCCCATGCACTGCCCGTGTCAAAGCTACAATCATGGACATCCCCCAAACTGTGCTCGCCGCATCCATTCAGTGAGAGTTTTTCCCATCCCTTCCACCCCCCTCCTGCTGCTTTAAAAATTTTTTCATAGAGCATTTTTCTTCCTCAAAATTGTTTTCTTTGGATAAATTCCAATTACTGGAATCACTGTGTCATAGATTTCAAAGTGCCTTTTATAGGACTTTGCCCGTTGATTGTCAATGCTGGAAATCCATCAGAGTATACTAGCTCCCTTGGGTGTCCTCGGTTTATAGTTAACTACACTTTTTGAGCATCATGTCTGTGCTTTCAAGGTATTTGTGTACATGTGCACAACATTGGGTTGTACCCAATGTACCTGGAAATACAGTGTACCTGAAATACGTTAATGTTACATCCACAGTAATCTAGCATTAAACTCTTCTTATTTTCATGTAATCTTCTTCTGAGATGCCTTAGCTAAAATGTCAAATTAGCTTTCAGAAATGTTATACTTATGTTTTGAGATTTTTTGAGACTTAGCATAGGAGGCTCTTTTTTGGTCTGGGACTTTTTTTTAAAGCAGCAATTGGTACAAATTCTTATGCCCAGCATATATCTGGCCTTCAATAGGAACTTTGTATTAGTCCAATTGGGCTGCTATAAGAAAATACCATAAATTGGGTGGTGTATGAACAACAGAAATTTATTTCTGACTTCTGGAAGCAGGCAAGTCCAAGATCAAGGTGCCAGCAGATTTGATGTGTGGTAAAGGCTTGGTTCCTGATTCATAGATGGTACCTTCTTGTTGTGTTCTTATGTGGTGGAAGGGGTGCCCTCATGATCAAATCCCAAAAGGCCCCACCTCTTAGTAGCATCACCTTAGGGGTTAGAATTTCAATATATGAAAGTTAGCAGTGAAGAAGCTAGCCAGAGTTAGTTTCCTAGTATTGATAAACTAAGTACATTGACATCAGAAATGGATCACAGATAATTTAAACAAATGATCAGGAAAGTAGCAAGTAGCAGGGAGGTAAATGAATTTGGACAACAGTAACTTTCTCATGACATAGACAGGATTTTGCAAATTCCAAAGTTGAGTCTAATCACTGTTTGAATCTAACAAGAAGAACTTTCTCCACAGTTCCTAACACAAAGAGTTAGCCAGTGCTTCCCAGGAGCACAGCAACTAACCTATCTTCTGATACCATCCTGTCATCATTGGCCAGTTAGAGTACAACCTCCTTTAAGAACCCTGTAAGCCGCCCCTTAGAAGTAAAATCTCCCTCTTGTGAAATCTCATAGAACTTAGGCAGAACACTCAATGTGGTCATTTGCTACAGCATGTTGTCCACCATTTTTAGTCAGCATGTTATGATCCAATCCTTTTGATAATTTTGATTGGATATAGTAAGTCTAAATATAGAAATGCAACTATATATTACTTAGTAATATACACTATACACATTAGATCCTTAGATTTAGGAATGGGGCTAGGTTGAAGAAGTTTTAAATTTCACTTGATAATAAAAATGAAAAGAATAGTGACGTAATTTAGACCACATGAAAATGTTCCACATCAATAAAGCTGCTTCAATATGTCATGAAATCTACAGCAGTGTTTTGCACATATATAAAATAATTAAGTTATTTCTAAGTGGTATTTTTAGTTATGGATATGCTTTATTTTCCTTATTAGATTATGGGTTCTTAGATAGTAGGAAACATGTCTATGATAGTTTATGCAAAGCTCAAAGTTGCTCAGAGAGTTATTTAGGGTAAGTGTATCAGTCAGGATCCAAACAGAGAAGCAGAAGTAAGAGATTTGTCATAGGGATTCAATCTTATGCAATTATGTGTGCTAGTTAAGCGGTTTCTGTAAGGATGTTACTTCCAATGTGATACTAAAGGTTAAAGTACACAGGGAAGGCTGTTAGGAAGGGAAAATAAATTTTAAGTGGAAGAGAGAAAGAATAAGCTGAAACCCACAGCACAAGCTGGAGCTTGCAGGGACAGACTGAAACCTTATGAGTTCTTGTTGGCTCTGTCCTTGATAATATGGGTGTCCTCCCAGGTTCCTCCATTTACAGAGCTGAACACACACACTTGGCCCAGATGACAAAGAAGCTGACAGTGGATTCTGGGGACAGTGGAGCACTTCCGAGCCTAGCCACTGCATTGTGTTAAGAAATGAGTTACAAAAATGGCTGTTGCTTCAATTCTGCCTTCCCAATCTCCCATAAAATTCTCTCCTGTGGCCCATCCTAACTGGAAATGTGCAGGGAAGGAAATCCCAGGACATGTTGTTCTGCATAGGCAAGGTGACACCTTGCAAAGCCACTACAGTAAGTTCTCAATCAAGATTTCTTGAGTGGATGAATGGATGAATGAACGGGTAATGAGTGAATAGGTTGATACTCAGGTTTTCAGACTAGCCCCCAAAGTCACTTTAACATATTGAAGCTGTACCAAAGTATTCATAAATAAAAAACAACTCCAAACTTAGATAAGGAGAAATTTTATTTAAGGAAGAATTGCAAGAGGAGGAACAGGTATTGCAATAGGGAGAACCCTCAGATCACAAGATCCACAAACATCTAAAAGGCCAGGAAGGCAAAGGTCTGTTTTTTTTATAGGTAAGAATAAACAAGGTTTATGTAATGTCTTTCTCCACGGTAAGGAGAGTTTTTCTGTATGCCAGTGATGGCTTAGGCTGAGGGTGGGTCAAAGGTCAGAGTGGGGAGGAGAGAAGCTTAACTAAAGTTTGGTCAAGTTAGTCACTAAGCAGTTTGTTCTGATGGGTCAGTGAGGATGAACAGTTTAGTTAACCATTTATGAGGGAGGAATAAACAGGGCTAGGGAGAACCTAGTGTGGGGAAGTGGGATGAATATTTTACATGAGTTCAGCTTATTCTTGGTGGGGGCTATTAAGGAGGGGTTGTAGGCTGACTCAGCCTGGGGGAAGGAAAGAATATTGGCCAAAGTTTGGCTAACAAGTATTTTCTTCTCATTTATCAGTGGAGATGAGCAGTTCAGTTAATCGTTTATGAGGCAAAGAATGGGACTTTGTAGGGTCAGTATTTGGCTTTGTCATAGGTAAACAAGGAGGACATCTGTGAATCCTCTCTACGTCACATGAGGAAGTATGGGTCCTTGCAGTAAGCCATTTCCGGAAAACAAAGGCAGGGGGTAAGAAGGGATTTCTTCCAACAAAAACTATTGTTGTTTCTCAGAATCATAAATCTTGGGTGAAGGTCAACACTGTCAATTCCTCAGAGAATTGGATCTATTGAAAAATATTTTGACCTTAACCTTTTGGCCTGCCTTGAGAATTAGCTCTGTGAATCTTCTTTCCATACTGATTTGAAGGATATTGTTGAGGATTTTGCCTACCGTATCAATGATTCCTGAATATGGCTGACTATGTCTGTTGGAAATAATGTGGAGCAAATGGAACTCTCATACACCACAACTGGTATGTAAAATAGTGCTGCCGTTTTGGAAAACAGTTAGGCAGTTTCTTGTAAAGGCAAACATACACTTTCCATATCACCTTGGAAATGTACTCCAAGAAAAATAAAAACATCTATCCACACAAAGATTTGTACATAAATGTTTATAGCAACTATATTCATAATCATGAAAAACTAGAAACAACCCAAATGTCCTTCAACGGGTTAATGGATAAACAAGCTCTGATACATCCATGCAATAGAATACCATTCAGAAATAAAGAGGAATGCACTATTGAAAAACACAACTGCTTAGATTTGCTGAAAGAAAGAAACCTGTCTCAAAAAGTTACATACGAAATAATTCGATTTATTTAACATTCTGTCAAAGGACAACCATAGGGCCAGAAATCATATTAGTGATTGCTCGGGGCTGGGAGTCAGAAAATGGGATTGATTGCAAAGGGACACAAATGAACTCTTTGGGAGGGTTGGAAATGGTCTATATCACAATTATGGTGTCAGTTACACAAATTTATATTTATCAAAACTCATAAAATCATCTACTTAAAATTGAGGAATTTTAATGGATGTAAAGTATGATGCAACAAAATAGTAATAACACAAAGAATCTGGACAGGTTTATTAAAATAGAGATTTCTAGACTTCATATTTTCTCAAGGTCTTCTAAATAAAAAATAATAGGAGCAAGGTTAAAGAAAAAAAAAATATATAAATATATACACACATACACACATATATGCGTTTTTAATTCTGAGATTATTCTAGCATATAATGAAGTTCAGGAATATTACACTACCTAATGTTTAGGGGGTGCTAGTAGAAATAAAAGATATGCTTTATTTAAACAATAATGCTAGCAGTCCCTAAAATGGCTGATATATATTAAATACTACTCAAGCTAGGCACTCTACTAAAGACTTGAAACTTAGCTCATTTACCATGTGCCAGTTACATGATTACCCCCATTTAATCCTTTTCACTTTGTTTCAAATCTATACCAAATTGTTGTATATAAGAAAAGTCACCCAATGGACTTTTTTGGATGGCAGAGCGGGTCGACTCTTGATTCTGCTAATTACAATAACAAAAAGAGTAATAACAGTCATAATCATCAGTTGAGGGCTTACTATGTCCCAGACACTCTTCCAAGCACTTTATGTGTGTTGATTGATTTAATTTTCTCAACTGTCCTATGGGATAGGTACTACAGTCATTGTCATTTACATATGAGGAAACTAAGGCACTGCAGAAATAAGGATTAATAACTTGCCCAGTGTCATACAGCTTTTAAGTGGCAGAGTCAGGTTTGTCACGGATGGAAACCTAATCTCAAAAGATGCTTGTACATGCTTAGAGAATAGATTTGTTAATCTCAGTTCATCCTTAATTATTGGAATTCTGAGTAGTATAAAAATGAAAACAAAAATTTCAGAAATATTTTTAAAAGTTGAAAAAATGGTATTAATGATAACTTCAGAAAGAGACACCTGTACTTTCTACCAGTCTAATTCTTTCTTGGTATTAGTGAAAACTTAGTAAATGGAGAACCAATGAAACAGCAGGAATGGAGCCCAGGCCACTAATTAGAACTGTCTATTGTATCTGCATGTCTTCCAGCTCTTCTCGTTACTTGATGTTTCTTGATCCTCTCTGTAGGCTAACGTATCTGCCAAGATGTTCTGTTTGCAGAATCCACAGATGCTTCATATGCTAGAGAAATCCTTGAGGAAGAGCCTCCCTGAGTCCTTAAAGGTGAGAGTGGAACAACGTTAGAGAAAAAAGGACTAGCAACTGCCTATGAAAGAGCTGAGAAAAAGAACAAGCGTTCACTGAGCACTTACTTTGTGCCAGACACTCACTTGTGTAGCATCTCATTTAGTAATGTCACCTTGAGCCAAGGCAGGTATATTATCTGTGTAACTGTTGAGGAAATGGACGCTCAGTTACATACCTTGACCAAGATAACAGCAATAGTGAGTTGCAGTGCTACGATTTGAAACCAGTATGTTCTTTGCTGGGTGATGACTCAAAAACATTTCTTCATACTTTTCCAAGTATTGTGTTGTATAACACTAGAAGTTTTCCCAAAGTTGCAACATTGACTGAAACTAACACATTAATGTTTAATTTGTTATTTCTAAATAATTATTTACCTGATAAGTGGTTAACCACATGATTCTTCTGTGAAATTATTAACAATTCAATTATTATTTTATCAAACCACAAAGGATTATGTATTATTTTGGATGAGACAGAAATTTTGTTTTAGAAATGGATCAGTGATCTTGTACCATGGAAGATTTTTTTTCCAGAATAGTATATGTTGCTAAAGGACTAGAATGTTGCCAGGGATAAAGTGTGCCTTCGTATTATGATAAAGATGTCAAATTACTAAGAAGACATAAAAAAAATGCTGAAATTTATACATCTATCAACAGAGGCTGAAAATACAAAAACTGAAAAAACTGAAAGAAATAATAGATAAACCCACAAATAAAATTAAAGACTTTATCACTCTTCTCTCAGTACTTTTTAGAATAGGCAAAAAAGATACGAGTACATAGAACTGAACAACACTATAAACCAACTTAAACTAGCTGACATTTACAGACTGCTTCCCTCAACAGCACCAAAATACATATTCTTTTTAAGCACTCACAGAGCATTTACCAATATAGAACATATTTTTCAGAAATTTTAATGAATTGACATCATACAAAGTATGTTCTTAAACAATAATGAAATTAAACTTAATATTAAAAAATAAAGTATAAAACTGCTTCTTCCAAAAAAACAAACACAGATTCTTCCAGATTAAAGAGATGCAAGAGACATGACAAGAAAACGCAACCCTGGATCTAAAAAACAAATAAATAAAAAGACAATTATTTGTGACCAACTGCAGAAATTTGAATATAGACTGAATATTGGACAGTATAGTGAGATTGTGGTTTTCTTAAATGTTATAATAATATTGTTCTTAACCTTGGGAATTTTATATCAAACCATTTATGGATGAAGAGTTGGGTCTACAACTTATTTGCAGATGATTCAGAGAAATGCACATAAACATGTAAAATATGTAAAACAAATATATACATATATGTGTATGTGTGAAACAGGGAGAGGAAATGAATGTGGCAAAATATTAAAAATAGGTAAATCAATTGGAAGGTCCAGGTGCTCATTATATTTTTTAAAATTTTTCTCCAGGTTTGAAATTTTTTAAAACAAAAAGTTAATGAAAAAAAAAGTATTTGAAAATTCCCCAAATTTCTAGAAATTATAGAAACATACTCCTAAATAAACCTTGCTTCAAAGTTACCAGGAAAATTAGAAAATCTTTAATTGAATGAAAATTAAAGTACAGCATATCAAAATTTGTGGGATGTAACTAAAGCAGTAGGAAATATATAGCACTAAATGCTTGTACTAGAAAAGAAGAATGGTCTCAAATTAATGTTTTAAGTTTTCACCCTAAAAACTAGAAAAAGAAGAGCAAATTAACACCAAAGCAAGCAGAATAAAGTCAGTTTTATATATATATTTTTTATTTCAGAATATTATGGGGGTACAACACTTTGGCTATATATATTGCCCATGCACTGCCCATGTCAGAGCTACAATCGTGGGCATCCCCCAAACTGTGCCCCCCACACCCATTCACTGAGAGTTTTCCCATCCCCTCCACCCCTCTGCCCCCTGCCCGCCCACTGATGAATATTATTGCCATATGTGATGTAAGTGTTGATCAGTCAGTACCAGTTTGATGGTGAGTACCAGCGGTGCTTGTTTTTCCATTCTTGTGACACTTCGCTTCGAAGAATGGGCTCTAGCTCCAACCAGGATAATACCAGATGTGTTAATTCACCATTGTTTTTTATTGCTGAGTAATACTCCATGGGATACGTATACTACATTTTATTAATCTACTCGTGTATTGATGGGCACCTGGGTTGCTTCCACATCTTTGTAATTGTGAATTGTGCTGCTATAAATATTCATGTGCAGAAGCTTTATTATAGAATGTCTTTTTTTCCTTTGGGTAAATACCCAGTAGTGGGATTGCTGGATCAAATGGCAGTTCTACTTTTAATTCTTTGAGGTATCTCTGTATTACTTTCCATAGAGGTTGTACTAATTTGCAGTCCCACCAGCAGTGTAGGAGTGTTCCTATCTGTCCGAATCCCCACCAACATTTGTTGTTTTGGGACTTTTTGATATGAGCCAATCTCACTGGAGTTAAGTGATATCTCATTGTGGTTTTGATTTGCATTTCCCGAATGATTAGAGAAGTTGAGCACTTTTTTATATGGTTGCTGGCCATTATTCTGTCTTCTTTTGAAAAGTTTCTGTTCATGCCCTTTGCCCATTTTTTAATGGGGTTGTTTGATTTTTTCTTGTTGATTTTCCTAAGTTCTGTATAGATTCTGGTTATCAGCCCTTCATCAGATGTGTAGCATGCAAATATTTTCTCCCATTCTGTAGGTTGTCTGTTCACTCTAGTGATAGTTTCCTTGGCTGTGCAGAAGCTTTTTAATTTGATCAGGTCCCATTTATTTATTTTTGTTGTTGTTGTGATTGCATTGGAGGTCTTCTTCATAAATTCTTTGCCTAGGCCAATGTCCATAAGAGTTTTTCCAACGTTTTCTTTGAGAATTCTTATGGTTTCACATCTTAGGTTTACATCTGTTATCCATTGTGAGTTGATTTTTGTGAGAGGTGAGAGGTGTGGGTCTAGTTTCAGTCTTCTACATATGGCCATCCAGTTTTCCCAGCACCATTTATTGAATAGGGAATATTTCCCCTAGTGTATGTTTTTGTGGAATTTGTCAAAGATCAGATGACCGTACGAGGTTGGTTTAATATTTGGGTTCTCAGTCCTGTTCCATTGGTCTATGTCTCTGTTCTTGTGCCAATACCATGGTGTTTTGGTTACTATAGCCTTGTAGTATACTTTGAAGTCTGGTAGATGCCTCCCAATTTGTTCTTTTTGCTTAGGATTGCTTTGGCTAGACGGGGTCTTCTCTGGTTCTACACGAAGCTTAGAATTATTTTTTGTTGATCAACAAAAAATGATGTTGGTATATTGATAGGGACAGAATTGATTCTGTAAATCACTTTAGGTAGCAAAGACATTTTTATAATGCTGATTCTACCTATCCAAGAGCATGGTAGGGTTTTCCATCTGTTTACGTCCTCTGCAATTTCTTTTCTCAGTGTTTCATAGTTCTCTCTATATAGGTCTTTCACCTCCTTAGTTAGATATGTTACTAAATATTTAATTTTCTTTGGTGCTATAGTGAAATGTATTGCATCTTTAATTTGTTTCTCGGCTTGATTGTTATTAGCATATACGAAGGCTATGGATTTGTGTACATTGATTTTGTATCCTGAGACTTTGCTGAATTCATTTATCAATTCCAGTAATCTCTTGGTTGAATCTTTGGGGTTTTCTATATATAATATCATATCTTCTGCAAATAGTGAAAGTTTGACCACTTCTGCCCCCATTTGGACACCCTGATTCCTCTCTCTTGTCTGATTGCTCTGGCCTGGAGTTCTAACACTATGTTGAATAGAAGTGGAGATAGTGGGCACCCTTGTCTGGTTCCAGTTTTAAGGGGGAATGCTTTCAATTTTTCCCCATTCAATATGATATAGGCTGTGGGTTTATTGTTTATGGCTTTAATAATTTTAAGGTACGAGCCATCTATGCCTATAGTGTAAAGAGTTCTTATCATAGAAGGATGCTGTATTTTGTCAAAAGCCTTTTCTGCATCTATTGAAAGGATCATATAATCTTTATTCTTGCTTTTACTTATGTGGTGAATTAGATTTATAGATTTACATATGTTGAACCACCCCTGCATCTCGGGGATAAACCCTACCTGACCATGAGGAATTATTTTTTTAATGTACATTTGAATTCAGTTTGCAAGTATTTTGTTGAGAATTTTTGCATCTATATTCATAAGGGATATTGGTCTGTAGTTTTCTTTTCTTGTGTCCTTTCCTGGCTTTGGTATCAAGGTGATATTGGCTTCATAGAATGACTTTGGGAGGATTCCATCCTTCTGGATGTTTTCAAATAATTTCTGCAGTATAGGCACCAGTTCTTCTTTGTAGGCTTGGTGGAATTCAGGTGTGAACCCATCTGGTCCAGGACCTTTTTTTGTTGGAAGATTTTTATTACTGCTTCAATTTTGGTGCTTGATATTTGTCTGTTTAGAAATTCTGTTTCTTCCTGGTTGAGCCTAGGGACGTAGTATCTTTCTAAGAATTTGTCCATTTCCTCCATGTTTTCCCGTTTTTGGGCATAGAGATTTTTGTAGTATTCGAAGATGATGTTTTATATTTTCATGATCTCAGTTGTGACCTCTCCTTTTTCATTTCTAATTGAGCTTATTAGAGTCCTTTCCTTTCTGCTTCTGGTCAACCTGGCAAGTGGCCTGTCTATTTTGTTTATCTTTTCAAAGAACCAACTTTTCATTTTATCAATCTTCTGTATTGTTCTTTTGTTCTCAATTTCATTTAATTCTGCTCTGATTTTGGTTATTTCTTTTCTTCTGCTGGCTTTAGGATTGCTTTGCTCTTCCTTTTCCATTTCCTTAAGATGATTCATTAGTTTACTGATTTGTGACCTTTCTGTCTTTTGGATGTGGGAATCTAAGGTGATAAGTTTTCCTCTCAGGACTACTTTTGCTGTATCCCACAGATTTTGATAACTTGTGTCCCCATTATCGTTTAGTTCAAAGAATCTTTTGATTTCCATTTGAATCTCCTCCTTGACCCAATAGTCTTTCAGCAACAGATTGTTTAGTTTCCAAGTTTTTGGAGGAAGATGTGAGTTTCTGTTGGAATTGATTTCTAATTTTATTCCGCTGTGGTCTGAAAAGATACATGGTATGATTTCTATTTTTTTGAATTTGTTTAGATCTGTTTTGTGGCCTAGGATGTGGTCAATTTTAGAGAAAGTTCCATGAGCTGATGAGAAGAATGTATATTCAGTGTTATTTGGGTGGAGTGTTCTGTAGATATCTGTTAGGCCCAAATGTTCTAGAGTCCTGTTTAGGTCTTTTATTTCTCTATTTATTTTTTGTTTGGAGGATCTGTCCAGTTCCGTCAGTGGGGTGTTGAAGTCCCCTGCTATTATGGCATTGCTGTTTATTATGTTGTCTAGATCTGGCAGTATTTGCTTTATGTACCTGGGTGCTCCTGTGTTGGGTGCATAAATGTTTAGGATTGTTAAATCCTCTTGTGAGATTTTTCCCTTCACCACTATATAGTGTCCATTTTTGTCCTTCTTTACTCTTGTTGCTTTAAAGTTTATGTCATCTGAAATGAGGATGGCTACTCCGGATTTCTTTTGGTTTCCATTAGCCTGGAAAATTGTATTCCATCCTTTCACCTTGAGTCTGAATGCGTCTTTGTGTGTAAGGTGTGTTTCCTGAAGACAACAGATACTCGGTTTGTATTTTTTAATCCATTCAGCCAGCCTATGTCTCTTCAATGGGCAGTTCAAGCCATTTACATTTATTGAGAGAATTGATATTTGGGGTAAATTTCTGATCATTCTATTGGGTGGTGTCTTTTGTTTTACCTCTTGTGTCATTGTGGAATCTGGTTTCTGAGGTTTTAGCTTTTGCAGTTTTACATAGGTGGGTGTCTGTTGCTCTGTTTAGTGTATAATGCAGGTCTAAGCACTTCTTGCAAGGCCGGTCTGGATTTCGCAAATTCTATCAGTGATTGCTTGCCTGGAAAAGTCTTTATTTCTCCCTCATATGAGAAGCTTACTCTGGCAGGATACAGAATTCTGGGTTGGCCTTTGTTTTGTTTTAGGAGACTGATGATGGCTCCCCATTCCCTTCTGGCTGTAAAGTTTCAGCTGAGAAATCTGCAGTTAATCTGATAGGTTTCCTTTTATAGGTTTCCTGCTCTTTTTGCCTTACATCTCTGAGGAGTGCCTCTTTTGTGTTTACTTTGGTCAGTCTAATAATTATGTGGCGTGGTGAATGCCTTTTCATGTTGAGTCTCCCAGGAGTTCTGTGTGCTTCTTGTACTTGGATATCAAGATTTCTGGCTAGGTCATGGAAATTTTCCTCTATTATTCCTTCAGATAGATTTTCCAGCTCATGCGAATTTTCTTCCTCTCCCTCAGGGATGCCTATGATCCTTATGTTTGGCATCTTTATGTAATCCCACATTTCTTGTGTGCTTTGTTGATGCCTCTTGCTTTAGTGTTCTTTCTCTTCGACTGATTTATTTAGCACATAGGAGTTGTCTTCTAGCTCTGAAATTCTTTCCTCTGCATGGTCCAGCCTATTCTTAAGGCTTTCCACTGTGTTTTGTTGATCCGTGAATGCTTCTTTCATTTCTAGAATTTCTATTTGATTTTTCCATAATACTTCTATTTCTTTGGAAAATTTTTCATTCATTTCTTGCATTTTTCTTGTGGTTTCTTTGTGCTGGGATTCAATTTCCTCTTGAATTTCACTGAGCTTTCTTATAATCCATAAACAAAATTCCTCTTCTGTAATTCCACCCATTTCATTTGAGTTGGTATCTGTTGCTGAGGAACTGATGATTTCTTTTGGGGGAAATTTTCACTCTTATTTTTCATGTTTCCTGAGTTCTTTCACTGGTTTTTTCTCATCTGGCCTCTTGGTCGAGAGGCCGAGAGGGGTGGGTGTTAGGGCTAGTTTATGGCCCTGTCTCCAAGCCCTCAAGGTTTGTTCCTTGGCAGAGCCAGGGAGAGGAGTAGTGTTCCATATGGCTGTAGGTGTATTTTAGCAAGTTTGGTGGATCTTGGGTTACCTCTGACCTGTTGTCTTCTCCTCTTCCCGGTGGAGTGTAGTGAGATTGTCCTCCCAGCTTGAGCTCCAAGCTGGTGGATTGTACTTGAGGGTATGAATCCACAGCTCCCTAATAGCTAGGTATTCTGTTATGTCTGTGGCAGACTCTGATCCCCCAGTTGGGGTATGCAAAAGCCACGAGCTTTGGGAGGGGCCTTGTGGCTCCTAAGGGTTACTTTGACCCTGCTTCTCCTGAGGTACAGGTGGAAACACAATTTCTTTTGGCTGCAGTGTGAGAGCTGAATTGGAAAAATTCTATACAGCTCACGGGTTACTTACCTGGCCCCGTGTGTTTGTCCCTCTGATGTGCATCTCTATGTGACACTGGCTGATAGGGGGATCTCCAATTGTGCACCCCTTTTCCACCAGTAGACCCCAAGGTTAGGCAGGTGGGCATCTCTATCCCCTGAAGTCTCTGACAGGGGGATGTTCCCACTGGGGGGAATAGTGGCCACTGGAGGTGCTCTTGGATGGAGCAAAATTCCCTAATGAAGTGGGTAGGGTTACAGGGAGCTTCTCTGGTTCAGCCTGTGGCTTTTGAGGCATTCAGTTGCCATGAGAACCAGTATTTATACAAAATGAGTCACTATAACCAGCAACCTTCAAAATGACTGATCTCTGGGGTACAGGAGGGCTGGGACCTGAAAAGCAGGCACTAGGACCAGCATGTAGCGGACTTGTTGGAGGCCAGAGCCAGGGTAGCAGGACAAGATGGACGGGCTGCAAATTGTTTCCAATACACAAAGGTCCCGCCACTGTAGTTCCAGGATCTTTTCCCACCTGGAACCCATGGATGCAGCTGTTCTGGCCACCAAGGGCAAAGGCTGTCGTTCCCCAGTGGAAGAGCCCCCAGGCCAGGGTGTGATGGAGCTAGAGACCCGGCTCACAGCAGGGCTCAGATTGCTCCTGGGAACGCAGCTTTTCTCAACCGGCCTGTGTGCCATGGAGGCAATTGCCAGCAGCCCCTAAGGGCATGTTCTGCTCTCCGTTAGACTCCTAGGCCCGGTCCTGCTGACTTCCAGTAGTGCAGTGCCAGTCTGCAGATTCCCGTACACTGTCCTGGGAAGTTGTATCTCCACCCAGTCCCTATCCAGCCCTGAGTGGTCCCTGTATATTGCAGCTGAGAGTTCCATTTGGTTCTCACAATTGCTTCCTCCCCACAGAGCCTGCTGTCTCCAGCAAAAGCTTTGCCCCAACTCTGGGCTTTTCCCTGATTGAGTGGATGGGAAGTCTGTGGGGAAGGTGCGTAACCTCTTGGGGGTCAGGTCGCGCTGTGCTGACCTGGCGAGCGTGTCCTTCCCTCGCTCCAGGCTCTATTGCACTCCCTGTGCTCTCCGATCTTTGTGAATGATTCTGTCACCTGTTTTCTTGGGCTGACCATCCCATGGTGTTTCTCTGTAATTCACAACGCTGTTTTTGGAGTGAGTGGTCTGCACATGCAGGCAGCCGATGGCATTTTTCACCTCTTTCCCTGGGAGCAGTGAGGTGGGAGGACTCTATCAGACCGCCATTTTTTCCTCCTCAGGCAGTTATATTTTTTAAAAAGTAGAAATCAATGAATGTGAGTGAAGAAAAAGAATGAAGAAAACAGAGTCTAAAATCTGGTTCTTTGAAAAGACCAATAGTGTTGATAAACCTCTAATCAAACTGACCAAGAAATAAAGATAGAAGGCACAGATTACCCATATCAAGAATGAAATGAAGGATATTACTACAAACCCAATAGCATTATAAACATAATTAAGAGATGCTATTATCAACACAGTACATATAAATTTCACAATTTGTTCTATGAAAAGCACAAATTACCAAAGATCATTGAAGAAGAATATATAACCTAAGTTGTCTTATATCTATTAGTTAAAATGATTTTTTTGCAACAAAACAACTCCATGAACAGATGGTTTCACTGACAATTTCTACCACACATGTAAGGAAGAAATAATACCAATTCCACATAAAATTTTTAAAAATAGGACAGAGGAAGGAACACTTCCAAGCTCATTTTATGAGGCAAGAATTAGCCTTATGCCAAAACCAGAAATAGATCTTACAAGAAAACTACAGAACAATATCCATCATGAACATAGATGGAAAAACCTCAACAAAATTCTATCAAGTAAAATCCAGCAATGTATAAAAAGAATAATACATCACAACCAAGAGGGATTTGTCCTGAGAAAGAAAGGTAGGTTCAACATTCAAAAATTAATCAATGTAATTCACCGCATTGAAAAGACTAAAGAGGAAAAAAGAACATATGATCCTTTCTTAATAGGTACAAAAAAAGTGTTTGACAAAATTTAATATTCCTAATAAACCTCTCAGCAAATGTCTTAGTTTTGCTTTGTTAGAACACCACAGACTGGGTAATTTATAATGAACAGAAATGTATTTAGCTCATGGTTCTGGAGGCTGGGAAGTCCAATATCAAGAAGCTGGTATTTGGCGAGGGCCTTCAGGCTCCATTGTCTCATGGCAGAAGGGCAGAAGAGGGGAAGGGCAAGTGAGCAATAATAACATTAGCCCACTCATGGGGGTTCTGTCCTTATGACCCAATCACCTCTTACTAGACCCTACTTCCTGATATTGTTGCATTGGGGATTAAGTTTCCAACACATTAACTTTTGGGAAAAACATTTAAACTATAGCATCAAGTTAGAAATAGAAGGGCATTTCTTCAATCTGATAAAAAGCATATAGGAAAAATCTATACCTAATATGATATTAAATAATGAAAGACTGAGTATTCCCCCTAAGATTGGTAACAAGGCAAAGTTATCTACTTTCACCACTCTTATTCAATATGGTACTAGATGTCCTAACCAGTACAAGAGACAACAAAAATAAATAAGGTAAACATGTACTGGAAATAAAGATGGAAAATAACATGTATTTACAGATGACATGATAGTGTAATTTAGAAAAACCCTAAGGAATCTACAAAAAAAAATCTAGCTATAATAAGTAAGTTTACCAAGCTCACAGGATTCATGGTCCATATGCAAATTACAAAAACAATTGTACTTATATATACTAGCAATGAACAATTGGAATTCAAAACTAAAAAATCAGTACCATATACAACAGCACCTCCCCACAAATGACCTCATATATAGACCCCTGTCAGCTTACACTTTCTTTTGTTGATGAATTATATATCTGGACTCCTCAGGGCAACACGAGGGTAATGTATTTAGTATAGTTATTACACTGATCATGTTGATGGGAAATCTGGTAGGAATGGCATATCACTAAGCCACAGGAGCTTAGTGAAACCCTAAGGCTCAGATCCCTCTTACTGAAGTAGGGAGAGCAGTTCTCAAGGGGGCAGAGTCTGGAGTCAAACTTCTTTGACCCATAAATTCACTGCATAACATTGTAAAAGTTAAACAACTTGGTCTCAGTGTTCTTGCATGTTTAATGAGTAATATACCATAAAGTCAACACTTTTGGTAGAGATTCCCATTCAACACTCATTAAAGTCTCAGATAGTTTTGTGTATTGTGACCCAAATGAGAGCCCATTTATATCTCCAAATAGTGGACACTGAATAGTTTTATCTGACATGCCAACTCTAATTCATTCAATTTGTAGTGCCTGCCTGGATCAGCATGTTCTGGTTTAGTGATGCTACCAAGGGCATAGGACGGTGGAGTGATTCCACTTATTTTTTGTGTAGTGTATACAAATGCCACTTATCCTAAATTTCAATATTTTTTAAAAAAGTAACTTCTTTATTTTTCCTAAAGTGCATTTAATTTTTATATTGAGCCCCACAGATGGAAGAAAATTTAATAATTTCATATAAACTCCATAAAGTCAAAGTTTGCCTCTTTCTCTTTATCCTCAGTTTGACATATACATATTTCAAGACAAGAGTTTGGAAGCACAGGTTGAAGTGTGGTCCTTTGTCATTGAAATGTTCATCATTCCATTGGTCCTGGGTCTTTGGCATTTTTCCACCCTATCTACTGAGGCATAATGTTCCCAGCTGGTTCCCAACTGCACTTAGGTCCCAATGACCACCTTACTATGCACTGCTGTATTTCCTCTCCCCACAACGACAAGGCCTCTTCCACTTGGGAGGCTCTCTCTTTCTCAGCTTCTTCAATGTTCTTCTTGGGAGCACTGATGTTTGAACAAATGCTTGGAGAAAAGGTTAAATAGATTGTGCAGTATGTAATATTCCTGAACTTTGGTCACCAAAGGTTGTGCTCTTAAAACTATGCTCTGACTCTACTTATTAAATAGGCAGGAGCTCATTTAACCTTCCCAGAAAGTAATTTGGTTATATATGTAAGGGGAAAATATATTTAAATAGTAGTTGACATTTGACCCAAAAATTCTCCTTCTAAAATTGTAATAACAAGCATATTTGCAAAGATTTATGAAAAGAGTATTCATTGAAAAATTAACTTAATCTAAACAATCAGAGAAAACTGAAATGACCAACAATAGGAAGTAGGAATATTGAATATATTGAATATATGTCCTTCCATATAATGGACATTATAAAGTCATTAGGTATAATAATGTAGATTTGTGTTTATTAACATGGAAATGTGCCCATAGTACAATGTATGTGTGAAAAATAGATATTAAACTAATATATATTAGATTATATTATTGTTTATAAAATAGTGTACATATATAAATAAATGGAAGACAATGGAAAAATATAACACTAAATTCTACAATGTGAGAGTGGGTGATTTTTAATTTATTTATTTTATTTATCTTTTAACTCATGGTTTGATCCCTGAATTTATTTCCATTTGGGGTAATAAAATAGAACCTGAAGATTGTTTAAACTAGATATCCTACCAGTTATTTACCATAATTTCATAGAAATAAGCCTTGTCCTGGTTAAACACAAGACACTTTACTATTCCTTTGAAATGTGCTGACCCTCCCACTTTGTTGAATGCTGTAGGTTTATGGAACCATCTTCCATATGAACAAGGGAAACCCATTCAATCTAAAGGCGCTGGTGGACAAGTGGCCTGATTTTAATACCGTGGTTGTCCGCCCTCAGGAGCAGGTAAGTTGCTGGATGTGGAATAAATATACCTCTATGTTTATATTTGCTATGTGCTTACCATATACCTGGCAATATTGTAGAACCCAGGAAAACAGAAATTAATCATAGTGGTGATCAACAAGGCCCTGTCCTCAAGAATCTCACAGCCTGAGGAAACCACAGATAAACAGATAAATTTCAACATGGTGTGTAAATGTGCAGGAACATACAAAAACATTTATATTTTTGTTTTAAGAAATTGTTCTTGTTTAAAGAATATTTATGCTCTTTATTTAAGATTATGCTTTAAGATACAGAAGTAGCACTGGCAGAGGGATGATTAAAGCTAGAGGTGTCAGGGGTTATGAGGAGAGGACCAGAGAACCTTCCTGGTAGACATTTCACCAAAACAGGATTTTGAAGGTAAATAGTTTTTTACAGGCTGACAAGAGCTGGGGGTAAAATCTAAGGTGAGAAACTAACACCTAAAAATATGTGAAGGTAAATACAAAGACTGTTAGGGAATTATAAAGAATAAGTTACAATGTCTATATTTGGGAATATATTTTCAATATCAGACTTTTAAAAAATAACTCAAACAAAGTCATTAATACATTTCAAATATTATTATGTTTGACACACATTAAAAATGTGAAGTAAAAATCCAGCATGCAAAAATATAAATGTTAATCATATGGTATCATCTTGATATAAATGATTAAGAAATAAAATGTAAGTGTATATTGCTTTTTAAGCAGAAAAGAAAGGACAACAATTACTTTCATGCATACATATGAAATAAAAAACTCACTAGTAGAAGTAAATACAAACCCCGAATACTTCAATACTGTATGGTGGTGTATAAATCATACATATCTCTAGTATGAGCATTAAAAGGCAAAATAGTTAAAAATAACTAAAGCTGCAATAAGTTGTTAAGGAATCCACAATACAAAAAATGTAAATTGTAACATCAAAAACACAAATTGTGGGGGGAATGGTAAAGTCTAGAGTCTTTATAGATGACAGAAGTTAAGTTGCTTTCAGCTAAAATAGCCTATTGTGACTACAAGATGTTTTATGAAAGCCTCATGGTAACCACAAAACAAAACACTACAGCAGATATACAAATGATAAAGAGAAAGGAATCAGAATCAAAGCTTAGCACTGCAGAAAATCACCAAATTACAAAATCAGACAACAATAGAGGATAAAAGAAACAAAAGATCTACAAAATAACCAGAAAACAAGTGACAAAATGGCAGTAGTAAGTCCTTACCTGTCAATAATAACCTTGAATGTAAATGAATTCAATTCCCCAATCAAAAGAAACAGAATGGTTGATAAGTGGATAAAAAAAATCAAGATCTAACTATATTCTGCCTACAAAAGACTGACTTTAGCTTTTAGGACACACATTGGCAGAAAGTGAAAGGATGGAAGAAGATATTTTATGTAAATGTTAACTAAAAGAGAGCAGAGGGGCTACACTTACATCTGATAAAATAGGCTTCAAGTTTAAAACTGTCATAATGGATAAAGGAGGTCATTATTTAAGATGAAATAATGAAAGTGAATAATGAAATAATGAAATTGATGAAATTTCAATTCATCAAGAAGACATAACAATTCTAAATATGTGGGCTTCCAACACTGAAGTACCTAAATACATAAAGCAAATACTAATGAAAGTGAAGGGATAAATAGATAGCAATACAATAATAGTAGGGGACTTCATTATCCCACTTTCAAAAATGGATAGATAAACGAGACAGAAAATTAATGAGGAAATACTGGACTTGAATTTTACTTTAGACCAAATGGACTTAACAGACATATTTAGAGCTTTTCATCCAACAGCAGCAGAATACATATTTTTCTCTAGCACTCATGGAAAATTCTACAGGGCCACATGTTAGGCCACAAAATAAGTCTTAACAAATTTAAGAATATTAAATCATATCTAGTATCATTTCAGACCACAAAGGTGTGAAATTAGAAATCAATAACAGGAGGAATCTTGGAACATTCACAAATATGTGAAAATTAAACAATGTGCTCTTGAACAATCTATAGGTTGAAGAAGGAATGAAAAAGAAAATTTAAAAATATCTTAAGAAAAATAACAATGGACACAAAACACTCTAACACCTATAGGATGCAGCAAAAGCAGTTCTAAGAGGGAATTTTTTAGCAGTAAATATCTATATTAAAAGAGAAGAAAGAGCCCAAAAAAATAGTCTAACATCATGGCTTAAGGAACTAGAAAAAGAACAAACTAAACCCAAAGTTAGCAGAACAAGGGAAATAATAAAGGTCAGAACAGAAATAAATTAAATAGAAAATATAAAAACCATAGAAATTATCATTCAAACTGAGTTGGTTTTTTGAAAAATATAAATAAATCAACAAATCCTTACCTAGTCTACAAAGAAAATAAAGAAAACTCAAATAAATTAAATAAAAAACAAAACTGAAGACATTACAACTGACATCTCAGACACAAAAATGGTCATGTGGGACTATTACAAATAATTATATGCCAACAAATTTAAAGACCTAGAGAAAATGAATAAATTCCTAGGAAAATACAACCTACCAAGATTGAATCAGGTAGAAATAGAAATCCTGAACAGACCTATAATAAATTAAAAGATTAAAGAAGTAATCAAAAAGAGAAGAAAGATCTCAAATAAATAATCTAACATCATGCCTCAAGGAACTAGAAAGAGAACAAAGAAAAGCCCAGGTCAGGTGACATCATGGCTGAAGTCTACCAAACATTCAAGAAGAATTAATAACTCTTCCAAAAAACAGAGCTAAAGGAAATACTCACAAACACATTTTGTGGGGCCAGCCTCACTTCAATACCTAAGGCATACAAAGGCATTACAAGAAAATGATACTACAGGCCAAGTTCTCTGATGAACATTGATGCAAAAATCTTCAATAAAACTTTAGCAAACTGAATTTAACAATGCATCAAAAAAGATTATTCATTATGACCAAGTGGGATTTATCCTTGGCATGCAAGGCTGTTATAACATATGCAAATCAATCAATGTGATGCATCACATTGACAGAATGAAAGATAAAAACCACATGATCATCTCAATTGATGCAGAAAAAGCATTTGACAAAGTCCAATATTTTTTCTTTTCTTCCTTCCTTCCTTCCTCCCTTTTTTTTGAGACAAAGTCTCACTTTGTTGCCTGGGCCAGCCAACATCGTTTTTTGACAAAAACTCTCAATGGTTTAAAAATAGAATGAAAGTTTCTCAACACAATAAAGGCCATTCATGTAAAACACACAGATAACATTATAATCAATGGAGAAATACTGAAAGCTTTTCCACTAAGACATGGTACAAGGCAAGGATGCCCACTCTCACCACTTATATTCAACATAGTACTGAAAGTACTAGCAAGAGCAATCAAACAAGAAAAAGAAATAAAAGTCATACAAATGAGAATGGAAGACATAAAAATTATCTCTATTTGTAGATGACTAAGGGAAAAACACAGGTTCCCCATCACATAACAGAAACACTGTGGTAGCCTGGAGTGCTCAGCAAAATTGTTACAAACTAAACTAGGCAGGTACCAAGATAGATTCTGGGCCCTGGGAAAGTGCCCAGCACTTTCCTGGGTGGCCTCAGCACTTTCTTGCTCTGAAATAGCCTGCTCAAACCTGCCCTGATTGCCTTAAAGCTGCTTTGACTGTCCTATAGTGCACTTTAGTTAATTGTAATACTAAAATACCCACCTAGTGGAAAATTGTAATATCATTAACATAACATGGGTTGCATGACAGTGTATGATAGTGGTACTGTGCCTGTGTGATATGTTTCACTGTGAACAAGCAAAGGTAAAATGTAAAAACTTTGTGTTACTCATTGGGAAGGGATTTTGGGCAGGGTGGGCAGATGTGGATTTTGCATGCAAGACAGCTCCTGGGAAGAAATTCCTGTTCTGCCCAGGGCCAAGAGCCCCAGTAAGTTACCTGTAATAAACTCATCTAACTCATCAAGCTGGTCTTGTTTGAGTCATTCTTTGGTCTCTGGGTTCTCTCTCAGTTTGGGGGGCAGTTTTTCTGTACTGTCCCGGGATTTTCATGAAATAGTGACTTGATCCTATATGTAGAAAACCCCAAAGTTTTTTTGCACAAAAAACTGTTAGAACTGATAAACAAATTCAGTAAAGTTGCAGGATACAAAATTAACATACAAAATCAGTAGCATTTTTATAAATAATCTAGCTGAAAAGAAATCAAGAAAACAGTCCAATTTATGGTAGCATCAAAAGATAACATACTTAGAAATAAATTTAAACAAGAAGATAAAACATCTGAACACTGAAAACTATAAAAAATTGATGAGAAATTTAAGAGGACACAAATAAATGGAGAGATATTCTATGTTTATAGATTAGAAGAATTAATATTGTTAAAATGTCTAAGCTATCTCAAGTAATCTACATATTCAATGCTATACCTATCAAAATCCCAATGGCATTCTTCACAGAAATAGAAAAAACATCCAAAAATTTGTATGAAACCACAAAAAATTCAGAATAGCCAAAAATGTACTGAGTAATAATAATAAAGTGGTATCACACATCCTGATTTAAAATTATATTACAAAGCTATAGTATTCAAAAGAGCATAGTACTACATAAAAGCAAATACATAGACTAGTGGAACAGAACAGAGCCCAGAAATAAATCCAGGCATATGTAGTCAACTACTTTCTGACAAGGGCACCAAGAGGACACAATGGGGAAATGATAATCTCTTCAATAAATGATACTAGGAGAACTAAATTTCCAAATGCAAAGAAATAAAATTGGACCTTTATCTTACAGCATATATTAAAATCAACTCAGAATGGTTAAAATGCTTAAATGTAACAACTGAAATGATAAAACTCCTAGAAGAGAATGTAGGGGAAAAGCTCTTGGACATTTGCCTTAGCAATGATTTTTTTGGATGTCACACTAAAAGCCTAGGCTACAAAGCAAAAATAAATAAATGGGACTATATAAAATTTAAAAGCTTCTGCACAGCAAAGGAAATAATCATCAAAATGAAACAATAGCCCATGGATTGGGAACAATATGTGCAAACTATATATCTGATAAGGGGTTAATATCCAAAATTTATAAACAACTCATACAACTCAATAATAGAAAAACAACCCAATTTAAAAATGGGCAAAGGACCTGAACAGACATTTCTCCAAAGAAGATATAAAAATGGCCAAAAGGTATATGAAAAGTTGTTCAACATTATTATTCACCAGGGAAATGCAAATCAAAACTCCTATGAGATACTACTTCATACCTGTTAAGGTAGCTATTATCAAAAAGCCAAAAGATAAACATTAGCGAGAGTATGGAGAAAAGGGAACCCTTGTACACTGTTGGAGGAAATGTAGATTAGTGCATACAGTATGAAAAACAGTATGGAGATTTCTAAAGAAATTAAAAATCAAACTATCATATAACCCAGCAATCACTCTTCTGTGTATGTATGCAAAGGAAGGGAAATCACCATCTTGTAAAGATATCTGTACTCCCATACTCGTTGCAGGATTATTCACAATAATGATGATACAGAGACAACCTAAGTGCTCAACAGATGAATGGATAAAGAAACTGAGATATATGTACACAATGGAATATTTTTACTCAACCTTTAAAAAGGACACTCTGCCATTTGCCACAACATAGATGAACCTGGAGGGCACTATTCTAAGTGAAATAAGCCAGACACAGAAAGAAAAATTTACATGATTTCACTTACATGTGAATCTTTTTAAAAAATAGTCAAATATATAGAGATAGAGAATAAAATAGTGCTTACCAAGGGTGGAGAAAGGGGGGAAATAGGGAGATGTAGGTCAGAAGTACAAAGTAGCATATACGTAGGGTAAATAAGTTGAGAGATCTAGTGTACAACATGAGGACTATATGTCATAAAATTGTACTGTATTTGGGATTCCTGCTAAATGAATAGATTTTAGCTGCTCTTGTCACAAAAACAAAACAAAACAAAAAAGGGTAACTAAGTGAGATGATGGCTGTGTTAATTTACTTCACAATATTAAACATTTTACTATCTATACCTATCCCATAACATCATGTTGTATACCTTAAATATACACAATAAAATTTATTTTTAAAACACTAAATAGAACATAAAAATAAAGAAATCTAAATTAATTATTAAAATCTAAAAACAGAAAAATATTTGCTTTTGTAATATGATCTTAAAAACACTGATTATCACTTCTATTATTGCTGAGTTATGAGGGCATATCTGTGAAAAATTTTCCAGCTAGTCTACCCTAGCTGGATAGTTGCCTTTTGATCTTTCCTTCGTCTTCAAATAATCCCACTTTACATTTCTTAACTTTGAGAAGATCTTTTTGAACAAATTTCATCTTTTTTAATTTATTTTTTATGTATGTATTTATTTATTTATTCTGTTTTATTTATTTATTTATTTTTATTTCAGAGTATTACAGGGGTACAGATGTTTAGGTTGCATGTATTGCCTTTGCTCTGCCCGAGTCAGAGCTATAAGTGTGCCCATTCCCCAAATAGTGTGCACTGCACCCCTTAGGAGTGGATTTACCCATCCCCTCCTCCCCCCTCCCACCTGCCTGACACCTGATAAATGTTACCTCCATATGTGTGCATAAGTGCTGATCAATTAGTATCAATTCGATGGTGAGTACATGTGGTGCTTGTTTTTCCATTCTTGTGATACTTTGCTTCGAAGAACGGGCTCCAGTTCAATCCAGGATAATACAAGAGGTCTTAGTTCACAGTTGTTTTTTGTGGCTGAGTAGTACTCCATGGTGTACATATGCCACATTTTATTAATCCACTCATGTGTTGATGGGCACTTGGGTTGTTTCCACATCTTTGCAATTGTAAATTGTGCCGCTATAAACATTTAGGTGCAGATGCCTTTTGTACAGAATGTCTTTTTTTCCTTTGGGAAAATACCCAATAGTTAGATTACTGGATCAAATGGTAGTTCTACTTTTAGTTCTTTGAGGTATCTCCATACTACTTTCCATATAGGTTGTACTAGTTTGCAGTCCCACCAGCAGTGTATAGGTGTTCCTATCTCTCTGCATCCATGCCAACGTTTGTTGTTTTGGGACTTTTTGATAAAAGCCATTCTCACTGGAGTTAAGTGGTATCTCTTTGTTTTTTTGATTTGCATTTCCTTGATGATTAGAGATGTTGAGCAATTTTTCATATGTTTGTTGGCCATTAGTCTATCTTCTTTGAAAAGGTTCTATTCATGTCCTTTGCCCACTTTTTAATGCGATTATTTGATTTTTTCTTGCTGATTTTCCTGAGTTCTATATAGATTCTAGTTATTAGTCCTTTGTTGGATGCATAGCATGCAAAAATATTCTCCCATTCTGTAGGTTGTGTATTCACCCTAGTAATAGTTTCTTTGGCTGTGCAGAAGTTTCTTAATTTGATCAGGTCCCACTGGTTTATTTTTGTTGTTGCTGTGCTTTCTCTTGGGGTCTTCATCATAAATTCTTTGCCTAGGATGATGTCCATAAGAGTTTTTCTGACATTTTCTTCTAGAATTCTTATGGTTTCATGCCTTAGGTTTAAGTCTGTTATCCATCATGAGTTGATTTGTGTGAGAGGTGAGAGGTGAGGATCCTGTTTCAGTCTTCTACATATGGCTATCCAATTTTCTCAGCACCATTTATTTAATAGGTATTCCTTTTCCAAGTGTGTGTTTTTGTCTACTTTGTCAAAACTCAGTTGGCTATATGAGCATGGTTTTACGTCTGTGTTCTCAGTCTTGTTCCATTGGTCTATGTCTCTATTCTTGTGCCAGTACCATGCTGTTTTGGTTTGTATACCCTTATAATATAGATTGAAGTCTGGTCGATTGATGCCTCCCAATTTGTTCTTTTTGCTTAAGGTTGCTTTGGCTAGACGGGGTCTTCTCTGGTTCCACACGAAGCATAGAATTATTTTTTCTACATCTATGAACAATGCTGTTGGTATTTTGGTAGGGATTGCATTGACCCACCCACAGATCACTTTGGGTAGTACAGACATTTTAATAATGTTGATTCTGCTGATCCATGAATATGGTATAGTTTTCCATTGTTTGCATCCTCTGCTATTTCCTTCTTCAGTGTTTCTTACTTCTCCCTGTAGAGGTCCTTCACCTCCTTAGTTAAATATATTCCAAAGTATTTTATTTTCTTTGTTGCTGTTGTGAAAGGCATTGAGCCTTTGATTTGGTTCTCAGTTTGGCTGTTGTTGGTGTATATGAATGCTACTGATTCGTGTATGTTGATTTTGTAATCTGAGACTTTGCTTAGCTTATTTATCAATTCCAGTAATCTCATGGCAGAATCCTTGAGGTTTTCTAGATATAAAATCATATCAGCTGCAAAGAGTGATAGTTTAACCTCTTCTGGTCCCATTTGGATGCCTCTGATTTCCTTCTCTTTTCTGATTGCTCTGGCTAGGACTTCCAGCACTATGTTGAATAGAAGCTGTGATAGAAGGCATCCTTGTCTGGTGCCAGCTCTAAGTGGATATGCTTTCAATTTTTCCCCATTCAGTATGATGTTGGCTGTGGGTTTGTCATATATGGCTTTTATCATTTTGAGGTAAGTCCCATCTATGCCTATTTTGTTATATGTTCTTATCATAAAAGGGTGCTGAATTTTGTCAAATGCTTTTTATGTGTCTATTGAGAGGATAATATGGTCTTTATTTTTACTTTATTTATGGGATGGATTACGTTTATAGATTTGCATATGGTGAGCCATCCCTGCATCTCTGGGATGAAGCCCACTTGGTCATGATGGATTATTTTTTTGATCAGCTGCCAAATTCAATTTGCTAGTATTTTACTGAGAATTTTTGCATCTATATTCATAAGGGATATTGGTCTGTGGTTTTCTTTTCTTGTTGGTCCTTACTGGGCTTTGGTATCAGGGTGATGTTGGCTTCATAAAATGTATTGGGGAGGATTCCTTCCTTCTTGATGTTGTGGAATAAGTTCTGCAGGATAGACACCAGATCTTCTTTGTAGGTCTGGTAGGATTCTGGTGTGAAACCATCTGGTCCAGGACTTTTTTTTTTAGGAAGGTTTTTTATTACTGCTTCAATTTCAGTACCTGATATTGCTCTGTTCAGGAATTTTACATCCTCTGGAGTGAGTCTAGCGAGGCTGTGTGTTTCTGAGAATTTGTCCATTTCCTCCACATTTTCAAGTTTGTGTGCATAGAAATTTTTATATTATTCTGAGATGATATTTTGTATTTCTGTGGTATCAGTTGTAATTTCTCCTTTATTATTCCTAATTGAGCTTATTAGAGTCCTTTCTTTTCTGCTTCTGGTTAATCTAGTGAGAGCTGTGTCAGTTTTGTTTATCTTTTCAAAGAACCAACTTTTTGTTTTATTAATGTTCTGTATGGATCTTTTTTTATCAATTTCATTTAGTTCTGCTCTGATCTTGGTTATTTCTTTTCTTCTGCTGGGTTTGGGATTGGTTTGCTCCTCCTTTTCCAGGTCTTTGAGACAATTTATTAGATTGTTGATTTGTGATCTTTCCATCTTTTGGATGTAGGTATTTATGGCTATGAATTTTCCTCTCAGGACTGCTTTAGGTGTATCCCATGGATTTTGGTAACTTGTGTCCCCATTATCAGTAAGTTCAAAGAATCTTTTGATTTCCATCTTAATTTCCTCCTTGAGCTGACTATCATTCATCAGTAGGTTGTTTAGTTTCCATGACTTTGTGTAGAAATGAGTGTTTCTGTTGGAGTTGATTTCTAATTTTATTCCACTGTGGTCTAAGAAGATGCATGGTATAATTTCTATTTTTTAAAATTTGTTGAGACATGGTTTGTGCCCTAGGATGTGATCAATCTTAGAGAATGTCCCATGCACTGATGAGAAGAAAGTGTGTTTGGTGGTTTTGGGGTACAATGTTCTGCAAATGTCTGTTAGGCCCATGTGTTCTAGAGTTCTATTTAAGTTCCTTGTTTATTTATTTATTTTCTGTTTGGAGAATCTGTCCAGTTCTATCAATGGGGTGCTGAAGTCTCCAGCTAAAATGGTGCTGCTGTCTATTGTTTTTTTTTTAGATCAAGTAGGATTTGCTTTATGAATCTGGGTGCTCCTGTGTCAGGGGCATAAATATTTAAAATTGTTATGTCTTCTTGTTGAATTGTTCCCTTTGCCATTATATAGTGACCATCTTTGTCTCTCATTACTTTTGTTAATTTGAAGATTAAGTTATCTGATATGAGAACTGCTACTCCCACTTTATTTTAGTTTCCATTAGTGTGGAAATTTGTTTTCCATCCTTTCACCTTACGTCTGGATACGTCCTTGTGGGTTAGATGCATTTCCTGAAGATAGCAGATACCTGGCTTGTGTATATTTATCCATTCAGCCAGTCTATGTCTCTTCAGTGGGCAGTTCAAGCCATTCATGTTTATTGAGAGAGTTGATAAGTGGGGTGGATTTCTGTTCATCCTGTTAGGTTGAACTTTGTTGTTTTGTTTTATCTCTTGAGCCATTGTGGTATCTGGCCTTCGATCTTTGGCTGTTGGGTAATTTTACATTGGTAAGTGTTTATTGTGATGCTCCATGGATAATGCAATTCTGAGAGCTTTCTGCAGGGCAGGTCTTGTCTTGACGAATTCCCTCAGTGTTTGCTTATCTGGGAAAGACTTTATTTCCCCTTCATACATGAAACTTAGTTTTGCAGGATACAAAATTCTAGGCTGGGCATTATTCTGTTTGAGAAGACTGACAATGGGACCCCAATCCCTTCTGGCTTGGAGGGTCTCAGTTGAGAAGTTTTCTGTTAGTCTGATGGGTTTTCCTTTGTAAGTTACCTGTTGCTTTCACCTCATGGCTTGTAAGAGCGCCTCTTTTGTATTTATTTGGGCTAGTCTGATGACAGTGTGTAATGGTGTATTCCTCTTTGTGTTGAGTCTTCCAGGAGTCCTATGAGCTTCCTGTACCTGGATATCTAGATTTCTGGCAAGGCCAGAGAGATTTTCCTCAATTGTTCCCTTGAATAGATTATCCAACCCTTGTGTATTTTCTTCTTGAACTTCAGGGATGCCTATGATTCTTATGTTAGGCCTTTTTACATAATCTGACATTTCTTGTAGTCTTTGCTCATTCCTCTTGCTTCTCTGCTCTATCTCTGTGACTGACTTGTTTAATTGGAAGGTGTTTTCTTCAAGCTCTTCTGCCTGATCTAACCTGTTCTTGAGGATTTCCACAGTGTTTTGTAATTCCTTGAAAGAATTTTTCATTTCCAGAAGTTCTGTTTGATTTTCCTTTAATACTTCAATTTCTTTAGTGAATTTTTCATTCATTTCTTGTATTGTTTTTGTGGTTTCTTTGTGTTGGGTTTCTATTTTGTCATGTATTTCATTAAGTTTCCCTACAATCCATGCTGGAAATTCTTCACCTGTCATTTCTATATTCTGATTTTGATTGGTATCCATTGCTAGGGAGCTAGTGTTCCCTTTTGGGGGTGACCTTTAGCTCCGATTCTTCATATTTCCAGAGTTCTTTCACTGGTTTCTTCTCATCTGGGACAGGTGTTGCTTCTTACTTTTTGATTTTATCTGTTTAGATATTGACATGCTCTGTTTAATCTCTGAGCCAGTAGGTGGGGCTTGTGGGTGAGAACTGACCACACCCTGTATGATGAGTCAGTAGATGCAGTAAAGGATCATGCAATTTGACCTCCCTGTCAGTAGGTGGCACTTGCTAGAAGGAACAAGCTGCAATGTTGTTTTTAGGTCCTGTGATCAGCTCTAGTTCCTCAGGAGGGAGGACTCTGATGCTCCTGGTGGTGGGTGGGGCCTGGGACTTCCAGGTGAGTCCGTTATTCACCACCTCAGCAGGGCCGGGTGGGGGAATGAGGCTGGGCAGGGTTAGGTTGGGTGAGCCTACCCTCAGGCTCTTCAAATGTGGGTAAGGGATATGCAGGGGTTAAAGGTCAGTTCTCCATCTCTGGGCTGAGTTGCCTGGGAGGAAGTGGCCCCGCTCACCCAGAAAGTCTGCTCTCTGTCCCCAGAAAACTCTGCCAGGGACTCTACCCCCAGGGGGATATTGTCCGCTCAAGAAGCTCTTGGATCAAGCTAACCTCCCTTTTAAAGCGAGTGGTGGTGGGGGCAGCTGCTCCAATTCAGCCTGTGGCACCAGAGGCATTTGGTTGCTATGGGAGCCAGTACTTATGCAAATTGAGTCTCCTGGATTCATCAAACTCCAATCTGGTGTTTCTCTGAGGGAGGGGCTGATTCATCAAACTTCAATGTGAGGGTTCTTGGGGAGGGGCTAGTTCAGCAAACTCTAGTATGGTGGTTCTACAAGGGGGGGGCACACTTACAGATCCCTACTCTCCTGTGCACCTCCACAGCTTCCCAATGGACACAGAGTCTCGCTCTCCAACCCGATCCTGAAACCGCGACCTCTCCCCCACGCCTCCTTGCCATCTGCAGGCGGCCTTGCCAAGTGCTGCTCTGCCAGCTCGGGGCAGAGATGTGCGCCCTGGGCTGAAAGGGCACCACTCAGCACAGAGCTCTCCAGTGGCTGCTATGATGGTGGGGAAGGGGGCCACAGTCTTTCTGCACTGCTCTTGGGCTGGGGGGCGAAATCTGGTCCACCCTCCTCCTCTCCACAGTTACTCTGTTAGCAGCAGGCTCACCAGGTGTGCACTCCCTGCTGCCCCAGGCAGGCTGAGTCACACCGCATGGATTTGGCCAGGTGTGCACTTTCCATAGCCTGCGACTGGCCCAGTCACTCAGCACCAGGACCGGCCCAGTTACTCAGCTCAGGTTCAGTGGGAGGGCACTCCCCACTGTCTGAGGCAGGCTTACGCACTCAGGCAATGCATTTTGGCTGTTGCTATGGGGTACATGTGGCCATAGGGTACCAGCAGCTTGAGCCAAAATTACCTTCTGGGGTGCCAGGATTGTAGAAGGTGCAGAGGATGGGTCATCCAGATGCAGGGATGCCAGTTCTCAGGTTCCTCGTGGCACTCCCCCCTGTATGAGAGCCCTGCATCCTGCTGCAGGCCCAGGGCACCCCACTGAGGGTAAGGGGAAAAAAATCCCTTACCCTTTCCCTGGTCTCCGGCACTCCTTTGATTTGGTTCCTGCTGCCTTTTCTCTTCTACCCTCCTGTCCCCCAGCTGTTCAGTTCCTGCTGGTGGTGTCTTGGACTCCGCTGGTGTCAGACCCTGTGGTGCACTCCCGACCAGCAACCCTCCTCTACTCCACTCAGTCCAACCCTCAACTCCTCCACCAGGAAGGTCCGACAAGCCCTGACTGTAGTCAGCCACCTTCCAAATTTTGTCTTTTGATTTTGCTGGGGATGCAAACTCTCTTTTAACAATAGTGCATTGTGGTTTGCATTTTAAAGACATCACATGTCTTCATTTTGTATAGCTTCATCATGTGTAGATGGAAATTTTAATATTGTCATGTTCATAATACATTTGTTCTGAAATTCTTTGAAATAGAGTAAGATTTACTTTTGTAACAGAAGCTTGTCTTTGACAATAATACTTTTCTTTCTCCTGAAGACTACAGAATTATGGAAGAAAGCTTTTTAAACTGGTACATGTTTAATTAACTTGAAATTGTAATACAACATATAAATATCTTGTTCTTCAAGGTTTTTTCTTCTTTTAACATAAATTGAGTAATTGAGTCCATGACTTGGTTGAATGATGCACATAATTCAGGAATAATTATAATACATCAAAAATCAATATTTAAGTTTGTAAAATAACATAGTATAATGAAATACTAAACACAAGTATTGCAATCACTTGGTACAAGCAATTTGATTTATTCCATATTGTCCAACCAAACAGGAGATGACAGATGACTTTGATCACTACACCAACACCTACCTACTCTATTCTAAAGACCTCAAGAACTGTCAAAAATGCCTTGGCAAATTGGATGTCATCAACTGGAAACAATATTTGCAGATCCAAAGTAAGGGGATTGGAATGTGTGCTGGCTGCTGGGACCACCTCGGTCTACTTTGTAGAGTCACTTTTCATCAGGAGTACATTCCCCTGCAACCTTTCCTTCCTTTTACCAAACTCCAGACTCTCAGCTTGTTGTTCCTTTCTTGTATCAGCTGCCACCACCTCTTCAGTGGAGAGAATTCAAATATTGTAAACTATGGGGTTGATACAAGGAACTGTGAGTAATGGAATTTCTTGTTAGCTGAGGATTCATGATACATTTTGCAGACATATTCAGGACTTTTTAGGACGATTGGGTGTGAGACCAGAGCTTCTTTCCTGGCCCTCATTCCTGGAATAACGACAGCTCATTGTGCTGTAGAGCACCTCCAAGGTCACCAAAGACAACAGTAGCTGCAGTTATGAGCACAGCCTTTGAAGTCAGACTCCCCAGGGTGGCATTCCTTCACTGCCCGTTACTTGCTCTGTGTTCTTGTGCAAGTGCTTAGCTATTACTCAGTTTCCTCATATATAAAAATGAGGATAGGAAAAGACCCTAAAGGATAGGTTCAATGTAAGGATTAAATGAGATATTAGATCAATTCCTGGGCATGTGGTATATGCACAATCAAGGTTGGCTACTATTTGCAAATACCACTTCTCTTTTGACTTCACAGTATTACAGTGAGGATTTCTAGTATTATCTCTATTTTGCCTAAGAAAACATGCTCAGGGAGTGACTTGGCCTTGGTCACACAGTTCGTGGCAACACCTGAAGCAAGATTGTCTGACTCTAAATCCTACATACTTCTATTGGGCAACTTCTTGTAGCTTCTAAATGGGCAATTACTTCTCTCTCCTTACTTTACTCCCATCTAGGTTCACAGTCCAGCCTGGATGGGGTGATACAAAGTCTTGCAGCTGCTAAATTCGTTGGGGTCAAGAGAACACAGCGCCTTCTCTATATGATGCCTAAGACAGCAAGGAAACTGGTTCCTTTCCTACTGGAGAAAAAGGACTTATGTCCTGAATCTGGAAGACCCAAAGCCATGTGAGTTGGGTGAAAGATATTCTTACTACTCACATCTTTTTCTACTGAAATAGCCTCCCCCATTCTCTCCCTACGTTCACTCTTGCCTCCCTAAAATCCATTTCCACGGTGATACTGTTAGTATGCAATGTGGATTATGTCATTCTCCTCTTTATAAGCCACCCAAGTTTCTCAGCTCAACTTGAATAAAAACCAAACTCCTTCCTGGGTCTTGAAGGCCGTATACGGCCTGCACCCATCACCTCTTAAACTTCATCTTATCTCTCCTGCTTACTCCCACCACCAGCTCTGGCCTTCTTTCTGCTACTTGATTTTCATACACTCAAACATACCTCTGGGCTATTTCATTTGCTTTCTATCTGCCTAAACCCTTCTTCCCTCTGATCTTCACATGTTTTTTCTCTGTTTGCCATTCATACTCTCCAATACCATTTCCTCTGACAGTTCTTTTCAGAGCACACTATATAAAACCACCTTCTCCTATAATTCTTCATTATAAACCCAATTTTTATTTTCTTTATTGCACTTATCATTACCCAAAATCAGCTTATTTGTGTATTTCTCCCCCTGCTTGTTGTTTGAATCCTCCCTCACAATATTTCACATCCCACGAGAGCAGGGATCCACTCTGTATTGTTCACCGATAGATCCTCAATAGCTAGAACAGTACCTGGCATCTAGTAGGTGCTTAATAAATATGCATTTAATGAATTCACTTCACAGAGCAGAAGTTTTCCAATAAAAAGAATTTAAACAAATTATATATTTTCCCCCACTCATTTTTACTCTACTATTGCATAGAATTGAAAAGTGATGATGAGGATTTGATGTAGAGATGCTCAATCCCATGGTCTTCTGTGTTCTAATATGCCTGAAAGAGCTTTATTCACATTTTAAAACACATTCAACCTAAAATGCGCATCCACATCTAGAATCTCATTGGATCCTCTTGTCCACCCTATGAGATAGACAGGGCAGGAGACATTCTGCCCATTTCCTGGCAGAAAGCAGGCTCTGACAATGAAGTAGCTTGATCACCAAGTGCCTGGTCAAAGGCTTGAATCTAGATCTTCCAGTTCCACATCGAGGGCTCTTTCCAGGATGCCTCCTGCAGCCCCTTTACACCACTGCAGGAGCCTTCAGACCTCAGCCTCCACAAGGGTGGCCATCTGCATCTGCACTGCTATTTGTTCAATGTAGTGGCTAATGACCCTCTGACACCAAAATTCTAAGATTCTGTGATTTTTAAGCTCTGGCTTTACAGCCTGGTAGCATGTGCTTTGGGGCCCTCATTTATTTTCTGTTTACCCATCTTTCTCACCTATAAAATGGGGGTGATATCATCAGCCTCATCTTACCTGGAGAGTCACAGCAATATTGAGAAGAACAATACTTAATTTTTATGAAGATTTTATTGTTTGTGTGGCACTGCCCTAGGTACTTGCCATATAATAGTTATTATAATATTCATATCTGTTCTTTTGATAGAGATGCTATTAATAATATTCTCATTTTATTTGAGAAGAAATAGAGGCAGAAAGATATTAAGTGACTTGCCTGAGATGACACAGCTAGTCAGATTATGAACCCGGGCAGTCTGGCTGCTGGGACCACACCCTTACTTGTGCTCCTGTTTTCCTCTCAAGACAATCTGGGTGAAAACAAATATAATACTTCACAGTATGTGTGATATTATGGGCTGTTTCTTTTCCCTTTTTATCAACAGTAACCAAGAGATCTTTAAACTCTCATCTCTGGAAATCCCCCATGCTGCCTTGGTGAATAAATTCTGGCATTTTGGCGGTAATGAGAGGAGCCAGAGATTCATTGAGCGCTGTATCCGGACCTTACCCACCAGCTGTCTGCTGGGGCCTGAAGGGACCCCGGTGTCCTGGGTTCTAATGGACCAGACTGGAGAGATACGGATGGGCGGCACCCTGCCTGAGTACCGGGGCCGAGGCCTCGTCTCCTATGTCCTCTATTCCCAGGTTCAGGTTCTGGAAAACCTTGGCTTCCCACTATATAACCATACAGACAAAGCCAATGAATTCATACAGAAAATGAGTCACACTCTGCATCATATCCTCATGCCCTGTGACTGGAACCAGTGGAACTGTGTGCCTCTGTGAAACCAGCCCTGAATATAGAAGATAATGCTGGGTGGGCTGTGCAAGTGGCTGGAGGAATAGATGGCAGACAGAAAGGAAGAACAAATTGTAATTAGCAGGAAGGGAGTGGGTGCTGTTTGGACTCTGGGAAAGAAGTGTGAATGGCCAACAGGACCCCCACGGTCCCTGCACTCAAGCTGCCCTTCCAGTCCAGCAGACTTGGTATGGTCAGAACTTTCTGTAGTGTGGCCCCTGGCTCTGCTCAATTTCCTACACACTAGATCTCAGGCACACTTTTTATTCAGCTGCGTGCTGCCCTAGTGCTTCTCCCGGAACTCCTATCTCACATATGGATTATTGCCCGTGGTAAAGTCTTGCCAGTTTTGCCAGGATGTGGCATTGTTTTGTGGGTAGTATAACTTTTCCCTCCCTTTTTCTATGACTTCTCTATTTAGTGGCCAAAGTGTGTCCTATCTCTTTAGTAGGTATTTTGAAGTGATTCTTTCATGGGTAGCCCTTTGATCTCTATTTAATAACCACATTAACATATGACTCACAAATATGTGATATTGGGTGTAGATGACACCTGGGAGAGTTATTAAGGGAAAAAAGAACTGATGGTAGCATTTTTCCTCACTGCCACCCCCAGAAAGTGAGAACAGCATTATCTTCCTATAGTCAGGTTAATTTCTAACCCCACAATCAGCCCACCAGAAAGAAAATTTTATGGTTGCTTGTAGAAGTTAAGATACAAGGTCCATCAGTTAGAGGGTGTAGAGGGAATAGTAGGAAAAGATAGAAAGATAGACCAATAGTGGCAAATATTCAATTATACAAATTAAGCACGCTTACACAGCCTCTGCTTAACGTCACTGACGTTTCTTTTTTTATTGATATATCATAGTCATGCATATTTTTTGGGTACATGTGACTTTGTGATACGTACATACAATGTGTAATGATCAAATCAGGGTAATTAGAGTATCCATCCTCTAAAACATTTATCTTTTCTTTGTGTTGGGAATGTCATAATTTTTCTCTTTTAGCAATTTTGAAATATACAGTAAATTATTGTTAACTATAATACTGATGTTTCTTTCCTTCTTCCTTTCTTCTTTTCTTTTAAAAAATATTTTATTGAGGAAAATTCTAGGGACTGGAGGTAATGACATCAAAATGAGATGAGATGGTCCTGCTTATCCACATGAAGTTCTCATGCCCTCTGTCGAGGCTGGCAGCACCAAACAGATGTATCCAGCTCTCAACAACTTCCTCGTTTCCACAGCAGCAATAAATAGTAACTGATTGCTTACTGTGTGTCAGGCACTGTTCTAGGCATTTTGGACAAACACTGGAGAAAACATAGATCCCTTGTGGGGCTTACACTCTAATAGTAATTGCCTATTCATATAAACATAAAACACATCAATAATATTATATAAACACTGAAGGGGGGGCAGTGGAGTGTATGGACTAGTGTGGAGCTGGACTCGACAGATGAAAGTCCCAGATCTGAGTTTAATCAGCTAAAAAGTTGGGCAAATTATTTAACCTCTCAATGCCCATAGCTTCCTCATCTATACAATGAAGTATTACTTATTGAGAGGATCAAATTAGTGAGAATATATAGGGGAAAAAAAGAACATCTGGCACATGTGGAATACTCCCAAAAGTTAGTTATAATTTTTGTTATTAAACACTAGCACAAGTACAATATGAACCGAAGATTGTTATTACATAGTGTATCTGTGAGGGGGACAAGAAAAGGCTAGCAAGTTCAGACTAAGCTGTAAGATTTCTAGATTATAATTTTCAAATTAGATTCAGAATAATCTTGCACCAACTTGGCATCTACTACCTGTATATGTTCTGTGACCCTTGAGTCAGAAATGCCAGTGGCACCAAAAGGAAGTATACATTTCTATTGCCTGGCGTCCCAGTAGGGACACCCGCTAAAATTCCTCCACTGGATTATCCAGCAAGCAGACACTAACTATACCTTTCCATGTTTTTTTGAAATATGCTGCATATAGAATATAGAAGTTGTTTTTAATAAGGCAAAGAATACTTTCAGCTATTATATATAATAACAAAAAGCACAGACTTCTGAATTCTAAGCAATGCATGACAAGGACATTCACCAGGGTTATTTAAAATTCTATATGAAATATCATTTTATCAGGGTGACACTTCCCTTGCTGTCCTCTGTGGCTCCACATTCAGGGGTACATCCTCCATCTCCACCAATCACCACCAGCAACCTCTCAACTTCTTACCTTCAGCCATCTTTAAGCCATCCAGAGGTCACTGGAACTGAGGCCTACATTCACAGATCTTACAATCTTGGTATTATTATCACATATTAGAGCTGGCTAGAGGACTCAAAGTGAGAGAGGATGAGTGTTCTAGCCTGCTCTTAAATCTTAGTAATCTTAGAGAACTAAGCTGGGGGCTGAGTGTCCCTTCCTTCTTCGTTCCCTCCCTTTCTTCCTTTATTTATGGTACCTGCTTAAGTACCAGAAAAGACTGTGTTCCTTGAACTTTATCTAGAACTAATATTCAACTGGGTCCAGATATCTACAGATATTGCTGTGGGAAAGCACAACAAGACAACAGACTCAGAAATTGATGTCTTCTTATAACTGAATTGCAAGAAGGAAGAGGGGAAGAGCTCACCAGGCCAAGTTTGTGTATTATCACAGCTCACTTGTTGAACACATCAAAACAACAGACATTCATTTGTATACGCCTACAAGCTAAGACCCCCATCCCCCTCCAGGACTTCCCTAAAGTCAGTGAGGGAGGAAGGACACTGTGTCACTAAAGTGGTTATAGGACATCTAATAACACTCAGATAGAGGAAACGACCCCTCATGATACCAGGTAGGAAGACAAGATTTCATGACATTCATGAAACTAAAAGACTGCCTCCTACTGTGCAACAGTAAAGGGAAGATGGACTATGTATTCATAAATTACTTAACTTTAAAAAGGCTATTAAAGCAATGTTGATAATATACAATTGAAAAGAAGTCATAGTTTTTTCTTCCTCAGTTTTACTGAATCTTTTTCTTTCTGTAACTATGAACATGTAGCACTACTTATTATAGAGAATTTGATTTTCTTATGCTATTCTCTCTGTAGATATATGGTCTATATACATTTATTCTCCTATATTATTCATTAGGCTATAACTGTGGCTTTGTGGGGATGGTCTTGTTCACTGTTACTGTGGGAAACATTAGAGGGACGTAGACATAGGGAGGGAGGAAGGGAAGTGTCCTTCTGCTATATGTTATAGTTTAGTAGTTTTTCCAGTGCAAACCACAAACCCTGGGGTTAGCTGCCTTCATTTCCATGCGGTTCTTCAAAGATTCACTAAACTTCTTCACTTAGTCTGCTTGTGGATTTTGTTATTCCATTTACAAGGTATTTATACATCTGATTGTATTTTAGACTTACCACATACATAAATATCTTTCTATCTATAGGCCCATCTATCTAGATTGATCTATCTATCTATCTGTCATCATCTCTAAGCTTTTCTATCTATAGACCTTAAACTTGACAGCATCCTAAGCTATGTACATTTAAATTAAAAGACCTTGATAATTGAAGAAATCTTGCATCCTTTTTCAGGATTATACAATGTGAATATGGACTGTGTATTTGTTCATATACTTAATAGACCCTGAATTTTCTGGATTTAATTGTGGCATTGTAATTATTTAAGAGAATGTCCTTGTACTTAGAAGACATAGACTACAATGCTTAAGAAAAAAAGAGAGTAATATTGATTACTTACTTTTAGAAGGTTTGGCAAAAATGTAAAAAATAATTATACATGTGATTATATAAAAATAAAATGTGTCCAATTTTTAGTAATTGAAAAATCTAAGTGGAGAGTGAACAAGCTGTCATTGTATAATTTTTGTAACTTTTCTCTAGGCTTGCAATTTTCTTTTAATGCATATGGCTCGTAAGAAATATATCCATAACCAATAAAGAATAAACACAACCTAATACTCTAGCAGTGCCGTTCTTTCTTCTCTCCAGCGGCATCACATTTATCCTTATTTAGAGTCCACATATGAAAGAATTTAAGAACCTTGTCACAGCAATAGCAAGAAAACTTAATACGTTGCTATCCAGAAGCAATACGTATCCAAAAATAAAAGTGTACAATAACTTTTAAAATCCGTATAGCAAAAATAGTTTAAATTTATGGTAAAAATGTACAAAACCCTATCTATAATGTCAAATTGTATCAAACATACATTTATATTGTCTGTAAACTAGATTAAAATTGTAAACATTGAATACTGGATGAGGCTCCAATTTCATTCTTCGGCATGTGACAATCCAGTTTCCCCAACACCACATCTTGAAGAGATTATTCTTTCTTCATTGTGAATTCTTGGCATCCTTGTCAAAGATCAATTGACCATGTATGTGTGAGTTTGTTTCTAGGGTTTCTTTTCTGTTCCATTTGGCTATATATCTGTCTTTATGCTAGTACCACACTGTTTGAATTATTTTAGCTTTATAATATGTTTTTTAAATCAGGAAGTATGAGGTCCCCAGCTTTGTTCTACTAGCTCAAGATTATTTTGGCTGTTCAGAGTGCTTTGTGATTCTATATGAATTTTAGGACATTTTTTTTCTATTTCTGTAAAAAATACCATTGGGAGTTTGATATGAATTGCATATCAAATGCAATGACACAGTAATGTCATTTTTATCCTTTAATTTAGTTGAAAAAAGAAATAACTCAGACCACAACCTGACCCTTACACCTAAAAACAATCGGTTTAAATTATATAGTCAAGTTAGTTAGTTATGCATAATGGAACAGACTTTAATTCTTTTGGAAGATGCATATCTCAAGTAAGAAAATACAACCTTAATTCTGTTCTGGCTAGAATTTAAAAAGCTGGAAAAAGCATTGCTCCCACCCTAACAATGAAAGAAGGCTAGATAAACTGCAAAATCATCCATGCTCTGGAATTGGTTAGGGATCTAAGGACACAGGACAACCAAATAGCCTGAATTCCAAAAAGGGCAGACCCTTCTGAGGTAAGAAAGGGTAGATTAACTTTCTTCCCTGTGGCAGATACAGGAAGAAGAGTGGTTTCCATACAAGCAGACAAATAAAAATCAGTTAAAATTTTATTGAATTGCTGAAGGCTGAATGTGAGCTATCATGACAATAGAAAATCTCTGGGAGCTGCAGACACAAGAGGAGTTCCAGCTACTCACAGACCATTTCCAGGGGCTTCTCCAGGTGCTAACAGTAAAGACTGGGGACAAACTGAAAACCAGAAAGTGCCTCCCTTGGTTTTGCAAGCAATGTCACTGTGGGAAAAACATGAAACCCAACCTCTGCCTGGACTCTCTTCTCCTATAAAGTAAAACCCTTAAGCTGCCGGTGGAGGAGCAACAAACCCTGCCACTGTCAAGGCACACGTAAAGACGTGGTTGCTGGGGAAGGGTCAAATAAATTAAAGTCCTCTACTGGAGAAGGGCAGGACATTGTCCTGAGCTCAGGATTCTGTTCCAACATTAGGCAGTGTATGCTACCGCTGGGAGGGTGGTACTGTTTTAGTCCATTCGTCATTCTATAAAGGAATCCCTGAGGCTGGGTAATTTATAAAGAAGAGAGGTTTATTTGGCTCATGGTTCTGCAGGCTGCACTAGAAGCATGGTGCCGGCAGCTGGGTCGGGGGAGGGCCTCAGGCTGCTTCCACTCAGGCAGAAGGCAAAGAGGAGCTGGTGTGTAGAGATCACATGGTGAAAGAGAGGGAGAGAGAGTGGAGGGAGGTGTCAGGCTGTTTTCAACAATCAGTTCTCATGGCAACTAATAGAGGCAGAACTCATTAGCACAAGGACTGAACTAAGCCATTCATGAGGGGCCGGTCTCCATGATCCAAACACCTCCTACCTGGCCCCTCCTCCACCACTGGGAATCAAATTTCAACATGAGATTTGGAGGGGACAAAAAAACTACATGTAAACCATAGCATTTCATCCCTGGCCCCCGGAAATCTCATGTCCTTCTCACATTGGGAAATACAATCAATCATTCCATCCCAATAGTCCCCAAAACTCCTAACTTGTTTTGGCACCAACTCCAAAGTCCAAAGTCCAAAGTCTCATCTGGAAGTCAAGGCAAATTCTTTCCAGCTACCAGCCCGTGAAAGCAAAAACAAGTTATTTATGTGCAAGATACAATGGTTGTACAGGCTTTGGGTAAACAAGTAAAGAACACTCTGTTATGTAATATCAGCCACAGAGACAAGGCTGAGATTGGCTGTCACGGACATGAGAAATAGGGATGCTGAGAAAGCTTAATGCAACCAGGACAAGAGAGAACGTGCCCTGCTCTTACACCAGCAGCCTGAAAAGCATCGAGTAATCTTCTCTTTCAGATATTAAATAGTGGTCTTTCCTTCTACAAGTCTTCAGACATAATAGATTTAGGGACATCTTTTCCTGACTTTCACAATCTACAAATCTTTTGCTCTTCAGCATAAGAGGGAAACATTTTTGAACATTTTGAAGTTAACCTGGTGTGGATTTCTTATCTCTTTTAACTTCCACCTAGATTACTAGCTCATAAAATAGGAATATTTTTCTTACACTTCACAATCAGCTCCTGATAAGATGCAGATGATTTGATTTAATTCCTTTTATCTGTTATCAAGGCATGTGTTAGTATTTGACTATTTGACTGTATATTTATTTATTTTTTTTAGAGAGAAGGTCTTACTATGTTGCCCAGCCTAGTCTCAAACTCCTGGGTTCATGTGATCCTTCAGCCTCAGCCTCCTAAGTAGCTCGTACTACAGGCATGTGTCACCATGCCCAGCTTGTCTGGCTATATTTCTATGATATTTTATCATGTAAAATCTCTGGGTAGCAGAAACTCCAGATGGAGGCAAGCTTCATTAAGACTGTAGTGGAGGTATGTATGTACTGGTATATAGGATAAACTAGTCTGAAAAGTCCAAATGAGTTTTTGAGATTTAATGAATTAAGGAATTTAATAAGAGTCCTTTTTATGGGGAAGGGGGTACACACATTTCTGCAGTAGAGCAACATGGAAACTTTTAAAGAAATTTTTCTCTCCATTGTCTCATGTGTATGAGCCTTATGGAAAGGGTCTAGACCTAGAACCTTAGGAAAAAACTCATTCTACTAAATCTTTTATGCACACATCTGAATATGCATAATGCACTGTACTAGATAATTATTTATTTAATATAACATTTCTATGTGCTTACCACATATCAGGAACTTGATTAAGTACTTATCGCCCAAGCAATTATAACTATGCATATCTAAATTAAGAAAAGACAATTTCAATTCTGCTTATATTTAGGATTTATCAAACTGGAAAAAGCATAGCTCCCACCCTAATGATGAGAACAAGGCTGGACAAACTACAAAATCATATACGTTCTGAAATTCATTAGGGATCTGAGGGCACAGGCACGGAAGTAGCCATAATTGCAGTTAAGGACAGACCCTTCTTAGGTAAGAAAGGACACATAGACTGTCTCAGCTGTGGAAGAGCACTTAATTTTTTCAAAACCCTACAAAGTAAGTACTATTATTTAATTACCTTTATTGATACATAAATGGAGGCAAGGAAAAATTAAGTAAGTTGCTCAAGGCCATACAATAGGTAAGAGGTACAGTTAAGATCCAAACCCTCTTAGTTTGGGACCATTGTCCTCACTGACACCCACTCTGCTGTGCCCCCCCAACCCCCATCATCATGGCCAACCCTTCAGCCAGAACCCCAGAGAAAACCACTTACAATGCTATGACTCATGCTGATGCTCCTGAACCTTTCCCCTTGTGTCTGATCCCCAAGTGTGTGAGAAGGCTAACATCTGTCATCACATATAACACTGAAAAATAATAACCACAGAGTCAAAGAAGATCAGGAAAAATCTTTGGTTACCTCATACAACACACACTTTTGACAGCTGGGGCATCAACCCAGAATGGTTAAGAGACTAGTCCAAGATAGAAGGGCAGCAGACACCCTTGAATCCTGGTCTTTTGCCTGCTGAGTGAATGCCAGAGCTGAAGGAGACAGAGCAGGGGAGAGAGCGGGGAGTCAGGTTTCTGGGCTTGGGGTAAAAAGAGGGCTTCACTCTTTCCTTGCAGCAGCCTTTGTGAATTATGAATTCTGTTTGGGTCAGAGGCTCCACTGTATTAATAATAACAGAACAATCTCAGAGGACTTTAGCCTTGGAGAAGGAGTAATTAATGATTACAAGAACTTCAACCCAAGTAGAAAAGGTTAATAATTAATTTTCTAGGACAGGCAGGACTCCTAGAGAGGACAGAGAAAAATAAGTGCAAACTTTCACTGGGCTGCTGCAGCGAGTGAAGGAACACACACAAGCTTTTTGCTTCTCTATCTCCACGCTAGCCTCTTCTGTCCTGCACCTTTAGAGTGTCTCTTCTTCGCTCCGCAATGAAGCTTTTGACTAATTTAGGAATAAGGTGATGAGGACAAGGACCTGGAGAGTGTTAAATTCCCCTTCTTAGTTGTTTCACACAGTACTGTTGAAACTCAAATTGTCTTGCAATAAACACTCCTTTCTTTCCTAAGGATGGTAGAGCAAGTGTAATGTGGAGTAGTGGAGACTTTGGAGTGAAGAGCTCTGGGCTTAATGCCTATCTAAATCAACCACGCTGAGCCTCAGCTTCCTTCTGCATAAAAGTGAGACTAAGAAGCGCCCACATGGAATCACTGTTGGGATGTTTCACTGAAGCCTCAAAATGATCAGGCAAGAGGGCACAGCTTATCCCAAAAAAGGACGATCCTAACAGCATCCCTCCATGCAAGTAATTTGCTCTTTTGCATATGCAGAAGAGGAAAGATTGGATTCTGCAAATCAGACTTCATCCACATCTTTCTCATCGCCTTGCTTCTATTGTGGGTACTTGAAAATGGGAAGGGCAGGAAGAGGGGATTGCCTACATAATCTGACCCTCCTTGCAGTATCCGGTCTGTTGGTTTCACACTGCTTTGGTTCGTACAATAATGGCAGGACCTGTGGGGGCAAAGAGCAGCGTGGTGTTTCAGAAAGAGAAGCTCAGGGTGCACAGTGCCAGCCTCCCAACTTTGCAACGCCAACTCCTTCAACATGGCACCATGAGGGGAAGGGTTGGATTACACTGGAGCTGACAACCAGAATTTTTTGCCAACTTAGTACAAGGTCCGTATTACGAGCCTCGGCTCAGCAATATCTGGAGGAGACACGCCAAAACTCACTCTGCAAGACCCTGCTGTACTGACTGTGTCAGGAGGAAATTTCATCTCCTGGAGGCTGTTGTTCATCATTTGTTCCTAGGGACATCAGCGGAGTTTGGTGTGAAAACAACTTTCCAGGTGAGGACTCATCTCAAAGTAGCAGATATGTAGGATGAACAAGTCTAGAGATCTAATGCAAACATGGGAAGTATGGGTTATAAAATTGGACTGTGTATGGGATTCATGGTAAATAAGTAGATTTCAGCTGCTCTTGCCATAAAAAAATGGCTAACTATGTAAGATGATGGAGATATTAATTTGCTTCACTGTGGTAGCCTTTTTCAATCTATACCTATCCTATAACATCATGTTATATACCTTCGAGATACACAATAAATTTGTTTTTTAAAAAATATAATCATTGCTTTGTTAAAACTCCTCTACTTAGGTAAGTCAAATCAAAATGCCTATATTGGGTTACACTCAGAATATGTCAGCAAATATGTCCAGGGACAAGAAGTAACTTCAACTTAAAAATGTATATCTGGCACTTACTCTCTATAAAGGGAAGTTTGTCAAAGACCGTGAAAAAAACTCTTAGAGATTTCTGCTCCGATCTAATAAACGTATAAGGAGAGATTTGGGTGCTTTCTGGAAGCAAGGGGGTGATTAGAACACTTAATGTATGGAGACACTGGAAACCTGACTGTATTTAATCCTTCTGGTCACATTATAAGTTAGGCATTTTTTTCCTTGAAATACTGATAAGGTTGTTGCACTTAAAGTCAGAGAAGAAATAAGTACGTTAATAACAACAAGAATAGAGACCAGATATATTGTTTATTTAAATCATATACTTCTTTTTTTACTTTAAAGAATTTAAGTATAGTGTTCACTTTGGCAGCACATATACTAAAATTGGACTGATACAGATAAGATTAGCATGGCCCCCTCTCACAAAAATCAATTCACAATGGATAACAGATCTAAACCTAAGACATGAAACCATAAGAATTCTCGAAGAAAATGTTGGAAAAACTCTTATGGACATTGGCCTAGGCAAAGAATTTATGAAGAAGACCCCCAAAGCAATCACAGCAGCAACCAAAATAAATACATGGGACCTGATCAAATTGAAAAGCTTCTGCACAGCCAAGGAAACTATCACTAGAGTGAACAGACAACCTACAGAATGGGAGAAAATATTTGCATGCTACACTTCTGATAAAGGGCTTATAACCAGAATCTATACAGAACTTAGGAAAATCAACAAGAAAAAATCAAACAACCCTATTAAAAAATGGGCAAAGGACATGAACAAAAACTTTTCCAAAGAAGACAGAATGATGGCCAGCAAACATATAAAAAAGTGCTCAACTTCTCTAATCATCAGGGAAATGCAAATCAAACCACAATGAGATATCATTTAACTCCAGTGAGATTGGCTCATATCAAAAAATCCCCAAATAACAAATGTTGGCGGGATGTGGACAGGTAGGAACACTCATACACTGCTGGTGGGACTGCAAATTAGTACAACCTCTATGGAAAAGAATATGGAGATATCTCAAAGAATTAAAAGTAGAATTACCATTTGACCCAGCAATCCCACTACTGGGTATTTATCCAAAAGAAAAAAAGACATTTTATAATAAAGACATCTGCTCTCGAATGTTCATAGCAGCACAATTCACAATTGCAAAGTTGTGGAAACAACCCAGGTGCCCATCAATACACGAGTGGATCAATAAAATGTGGTATATGTATACCATGGAGTATTACTCAGCAATAAGGAACAATAGTGAATTAACACATCTGGTATTATCCTGGTTGGAGCTAGAACCCATTCTTCGAAGCAAAGTGTCACAGGATTGGAAAAACAAGCACCACTGGTACTCACCATCAAACTGGTACTAACTGATGAACACTTACATCACACAGGGCAATAACATTCATCAGAGGGCGGGCGGGCAGGAGGGGGGTGGAAGGGATGGGAAAAACTCTCACTGAATGGATGTGGGGAGCACAGTTTGGGAGACGACCACGATGGTGGCTCTGACACGGGCAGAACAGGGGCAATGTGTATGGCCAAAATGTTGTACCCCCATGATATTCTGAAATTAAAAAAAAAAAAAAAATTAATTAAGAAACAATAAAAAAAAAAAAAAGATTAGCATGGCCCCTGCACAAGGGTGACACACCAATTAGTGAAGTGTTCCCTATTTTTTTAAAAAGAAAATGAAGGTTTCTACTATAATACCACTACCATAGTGCTTTTTAAAAATTTGCCTGTGCTTTCTTTTAAATTTATACTTTACATGTTGTATATGAAATGTCTTATGTTCTATATTTTCTCATTTTATTTTAACAGTCTCCCACATGTCTAAATGTATTATATATAATGTTTATATGTATTATGTTAATGCCTTAGAGTTGCATCACTCTGCTTAATCATATTTTACATTACCTTCTTCTATTGCTAGACACTGGGATTTTCTTCAGTACTTGCTTATGTTTATGTGGCTTTATAAAGTTCTGTTTAGACTTGTTTTCTTCTTTTGAATTGTTTTCTTTGCATTAATTTCCACTTCTGGAATAACTTGGTCAAAGTTTCTGAAGTTCATGCACAAGGATGCTGCCCATTGCCCACTGCTACCAGCTACAATTGTGTCATATTTTCTAGAAAATATCAGTCTGCATAGTTTTCAGTCTACTCTATTTGTTGGGTGACATGCTTGGCTGTTAGTTTGTGCATACATCCTTGGAGAGTGGTTCCAAATTGTACCCTTTAGAAAATATAGTAATATTACACCCCCTACATTTGGCATCAAACTTTACATTGCATCTTACACTCACGTAACTTGCCTGTGAGTTTCTTCTAGATAAAAGATAAGATGAGCTTTCAGGAATGTTATATTTTTACCATCCTAGGACCCTCAGATACAAGATATGAGTGTCTCTGCCCTGTTCTGGAGTTGTCTTCAAGACATAACTTAATACAAAATAGCTAGAAATCATTGTCATATACAGTCTATATTATGCACTCAACACATATATATTGATTGAATGAGTGTATTAATATCTCTGTGCATTTGTAAAGTGGAGTGGTAGACAAACAAGTTAATACAACCATTTCATACAGTCAATCATTCATCACCCATTTATTGAGGGCCTACTATGTGCCAAATAGTAGGGCCTACTATGTGCCAAATAATGACAAGCATTAATGATAGGAGAATAAATAAGATGGCCTTCCTTCCACAGAGGAATTCAAAGTCTGTAAAACAAAACTAATTCAATTTTAAGACATCATGTTGTGCATCATAAATATACACAATATTTATTTGTAAATTAAAAAAAGAAAAAACTTTAACCCAACATGACAAGTTCTGTAATTGAGATATGCATAAACCCTTACGAAAGCACAGAAAAGGGGGTGATTTATTCAGTCTGAAGTAAGAGACAGCAGAAGGGGTCACTAGGGATGACAAATCCTTAAGCTGGACTTTGAGGGATGAGTGGAAGCTGAACTTAGAAGGCAGAGCAGAAGTAGGAAATTTCAAACAGGGAATAAAATGCAGAAAGCCCAGAGGTGCTAAAGCAGACACTGTGTTGAAGAAATGTCCCATGGTCTTACGTGTTGGACAATAGGAACAGAAGAGGCTAGGAAGGTAGACCAGAATCAGATGGTAAAAGAAGGTTCCATTTACATTTCCTAAATTAATGTTAAGCTCAGCAGCTGTGGTCAGGGCATACTACAGCCTTCATGCTCTGGCCAGGTCTGTCCTCTTCTCACACCACAAAGGAGATGCAAGGGAAAGTTAAGCACCTCTTGTTTTCTTCATATGATCAACAAAGTCCTAGGAAGAGGACAGGGGACACACATCTGAAAAAATCAGGAACACCAGTTCACACATTGCCCAACATCTTAAAGCACCAGGATCCAAAAATGTAGTTACATCTTTGGAAGCAGGACATGTTTTTCCATAGAAACAAACTAATACAGGTTTCATTTCTGCAAGTTCAAATCTTTCTTGACCATCCCAAAGAACCAGTGGTCATGAGGTGTTATGCTGAAAAGGAGATGACCCTGAGATCCAGGAAGTCAAAGTTAATAGAGAACAACACAGTAGAAACCAGTGCCTCAGAGCTAAACAATTAAATGTGTTGATAACCTCTAGACAAAGACTGCCTGGAACACACCTATAATCGGACAAAGTTGGTTTTATTGCCTTTTGCAATGAGAGAGATAGCACCCCTTGGGAGAATGCAGTGCATCTCAGCAAGAGTGTGGTAGGAGGAACTCGATTTAGGTGACTTTGGGAAGGATTCAAGGAAGCACAGTTTTGCTCTGGCTTGGACACTGTCAGAAAGTTGAGCAATTCTATTTGACATTTTTATCCTTGAAGCAAGTGGGAAGGAGCAGCAGTAGGGAATTAATAGCCACTAGGGAGAAGGATGCCTGGCCATTTTTGTGGATAAGACGCTTTTTGTTTTTGTCTGTGCTCAAACATGATCATGGAGTGGCCTTGGATTTTTTGTTTGTTTTGTTTTGTCTCATTCCGTTGTGGCCACAGTGTGACATTGCCTAATAGGGCTCTTCTGTGAAAGTGCTATTTTTTAAGGTCTGCTTTTATTTTTCTTTCTCAAATTCATAGAAGACACAAAATGGAATAGGAAACTATTTTAGATAAATGATCTGGGGAGCAGAAAGCAGCAGAAGGGCAGGTAAGCACAGACAACAATGCCTTCCTTCTAACTTCTACCATCAAACATTTATAACCACTTGAGTCTATCAAGAAGTCATCTTGACCAGTGGTCCCCAAACTTTTTGATACCAGGGACTGGTTTCACGGAAGCAATTTTTCTACGGATTGGGTGGGGAGGGTGCGGAGCTCTGTGGCCCAGTCCCTAACAGTCCACGGACAGGTACCGGTCCACGGCCCAGGGGCTGGGGACTGCAGATCTTGAATGTCTAAAAATAAAAATTAGCACCATTTGTTGAAAATACTGTTATTCTATCCCCACTGGACATCTTTGTGAAGAATCAATTGACCACAAATATTCAGTCTATTCCTGGGCTTTCTATTCTATTCTTTTCATCTATTTGTCTATCCTTATGCTAATACCACTCTATTTTGATCACAGTACCTTTCTAGTAAGCCTTAAAATCATCTAAATTTTATAATCAGCTTGTCACATGGGATGTTTGGTACTGATTTGAATCCATAGTTCAAGTTGGGGAGAAGTGACATTTCACAATAATGAATCTTCTGATTTCCTCCCCTCCTGTGCGTATCATTATGGATAGTTTCAATTGCTATGTCTATAACTTCATTGATTGCTTTTTTCCTGTAATGTCTGCTCTACTGTTAATTGCATCTCATGTATTTTTCTTTATTTTAGATGTTGTATTCTTCATTTCTGTAAGCTCCCTCTTATTCTCTTCTTATTTTCCATTTTTCTCCTCCTCATCATGTGTTTTTGTATATTAAACATAGGAGCAAAATTATTATAGCTGTTTAATATCCTTGTCTGCTAGTTCAAACATTTCTAGGTCTATTTATTTATTTATTTTTAAGTAAGAAGAATTTTTTTTTGCAAGAATTATTGCAAGAGGATGAGGGAAAAGACTATTGTAATAGGGGGAGGGTCCCTGTTGCAGTAGGGAAGATGCTCTGACGATAGTTTTGCAGGCATCTGCTTTGGGCCTATTTTTAGCAAATCTTTTCCCTCTGGTTATGGATCATATTTTCTGGCTTTCTTATATGCCCAACTTTTTTACTGGATGCTGGACAATGTGAATTACACATTGTTAGTTGATAGACATTGTTGTACTTACTTTTAGCATTCTATTTTGTTCTGATACACAGTTAAGTTACTGGAATCAGTCGGATCATTGCAAGGCTTGCTTTTAATGAGTGTTGGGGTGGATCTAGAAAAGACAAGCCTTGATTTAACCCTCTGGCTAAACCCAAACATCTTTCCAAAAGACCTGTGTTATGAGATCTTTCCGGTCCAGCCTAAGGTAACACAAACTGTTCTCTGTCTTATGTACTCCTTTCTAGTGATTCTTCCCCTGGGCTAAGGTATAAGGTAGTTTCTTTTGATGCATGTTCAGATCAGCAATGAGCCAAAGACTCTACAGGACTGCTCTTCTCCTAAGATCTCTAGGAAAAAAAATTCTCTCTCTCACTGTCTCGCTCTCCTTTATCTCTCTCTGGAGCTCCACCTTGGCCTCTCCAAACTTCAACCTTTCTATGTTCAATTCAGTGATAGGCCCTGGGTGCTGGTTGAGTCCCATGTCCCTGAGCTGCAACCTGGAAGCTGCTTCAAACAATAAGCTAATGCAATTCTAGGGCTCACATTTTTTGTCTTCCTTTTCTCAGGGATCATAATTCTGCATGGCCTGCTGTCCAGCCTATGAAAATTATCTCTGTTTCAGGTGGGAAGTAAACACAAGTTCTATTATCCTTTCTTGGCTGGAAGCAATCGTCTTTTCCCTACTGTTCCAAAATCACAAGGTTACCTAGTTCTAGCCTGGATGGTGACATCTCAGACAGGGCCAGATGTAATGCAATGCCCTCTCAGAGCACTTCCTCAGTGCCTCACTTAGAAGTCACTTTGCTGTCTTCCAAATATCAGTTCCAAAACAGAACACAGAGACACAGCCTCTTTTCTTCCTCTTTCCATGTAGTTGGGATGTTATAGAACGTTTAGGTAATACCAGTTTGATATAGTGAGTTAAATATATAAAAATGCTATTTGTATCTTACCTAGTAATTTCTACAGTATGTATCACAGGTCCAAGATTGAGGCTTAGAGATGGAATCAGGCTCCAAAACAGTGTGAGTCTCCGTGACAGGGTGAGAGTACCAGCTTTGAATATAACTCCATAATAATTTTAAAAAGGTTAACTGAGTATATTTATACCACGTGACTACACTAAAATGGCTGCATCAAAACGTCATGTAATATACAGTACATTAGCTCGGGGGCAGAAAGAGGACAAGGGAAAGGAGTGGTAGTAATAATAAAATAAATAGAAAATGTTCAGTGCCTACTCTATAACCAACACTAGGAAGCCCATTGCATGTATTCACTCATTTAATCCTCACAAAAATGCCAGGAGATAGATAGTGCCATTATCCCATCTACCTTTGAGGAAAACTAGGCACAGAGAAACTGTGTAACTTTCTCAAGGTCACACAGCTTGTTACTTGGAAGAGTCAGGTGCATCACTGATAACAACTAAAATTCAAAAGACAATACATGTATTTTAAAATGTGCCTGTTAATCTAAACTAGAACTACTGGCTGGAGTTCATAGAAATTTGAGACGGGGAACTGAAAAATTAGAAAAAAAATCTCGTGTATTTTTCCAGTCTCGTTTTTCCTTGAGTTGGTGAGGACTTCACTGAAGAGTCACTGAAGAAAAACCTGGCCGTTAATACAGAACTGGCTACTCTTGTTTCTGAATCTCCTCCAGCTTTTCTCACTCCTGATATTGCCTGGTTCTCTCTCTAGGCTGAGGTATCCTCCACGATGTTACTACTGCAAGGTGCCAAGATGCTGCAGGCGCTGGAGGAAGCCTTGAGGAAGAGCCTCCCTGCGTCCATAAAGGTGACCATGGAAAATTCTGAGGGGAGTAAAGAAGAGAAACTTGCTGTGAAGGAGAGAAAGAGACCAACATTTATGGAGCACCTAGGTTCAGCCAGGCACTATGTCATGTTTCTTTCATTTAATTTGCATTACCTCACAAGATATTTGCTATCATGCCCATGTCGTTGATGAGGAAATGGGTTAAGTGGTTTGCTCACTGTCTCACAAAGAGTGAGTTGCAAGGCTATGATATGACCATGGGTATGCCTGAGTCCAAACACTGCCTTTTGCTCTGTGCTGACTCAAAAATTATTTCACTGCTACTTTCCAAGAAACATTCCATAGAAACACTTGACATTTGCCCAGAGTTCTCCACCAAAGTTGGATGTGACTACATATTACTTAATTTGTTTACTCTAAAAGAACATTTGCCATGTGAGAAGTTAACCATCATGAGTCTTCTTTGAAGTTAGGAATAAGTGGATTTCTATTTTGATTTGAATTTCTCAATAACTCTGAATTTAATGCACATCAGGCTATTTGGGGGCTGGCTCCCAGTATCTCTCTTAACCTAGTACAATTAATTAGAAATCTTAGAATTAAATAAAATATATACATATAAATTCTTGCATCCAAAACTATGTAAGGGCAGCTCTAATGATAGATTCAGGTCCTCTCTTATTATTTTTCTTTAGCAACCAAAGAGATATCATCTACTCCAGTGGAACCTAATTATAACTTAGTGTATATGTGCGTGTGTCTCTTTGTGTGTACCTATTTAAGGTCAATCATTTGTAGATTTGTATTGTGTTATATGACATTCCTAAAAAATGCACACGTTTTAGCTAAATACAACTTCTTCATTCCCTAGCAGATTTTGTTATTCCTTTCTTTCACTATGAAGGAGAAAATATTAGCACTCTTTTATTTGTAGATCATATGGTTTTATTTTAATTAATTAGAAATAAATTAATGAGACAACTGGCCCTGGTCTTTACTAAAAAAATAAAATGGCTTCAAATCAACTAATATAAAACTGAAGTCACCAATCTCAGTAGAACCTACCAACATTAGTCAATGTCACCTAATATTTAGCTGCCCTCACATGACTACCCTTAAGAGACAGACAACTCCCAGAGAGACGGTGAATTTTTTCTTGGAGGTTCATCAGTTGAACACTCTCTGAACACTTGCTTTAGATATTTTCATGATGAATGACTACTTTTAAAAATTCTCCAGTCTAAGAGGTTTTCTTCAATGTTCTTTGATACAGAATTTTGTAACTTAAATTTCTCTTTATTCCTTGTGTTAAGTGGACCCCAGACATTTTGCAAAAACTCTTGGTGTTTCCCAATGGTCCTTTCTTGAAGCACGTCTGTGGTGAGATAAGATGGTCCTCTTGGCTCCTCAACTTTCGTGAGAAAAACAGCATTCGTCTTCTTTGGCTGCATATTAAAGATATACAATTTCCCCTAATAGAAATCTAGGATATATGTCTGCCTCATGCTTCTAATGGAGGTATAAGCTAGAACACACGATTGCTTACTTACTGGAAGCCTAGATGAGAAAATGTCCATCTATTCATCTAAGTATTAGATATCAAATACATTTTATCTCAGGCGTCCATTCCAGTTGATGCAACCTATAGTAGCTGCCTCACTCTGTTGTGATCACTATATTTTGAATTCAGCAGAACAAAGAAAGAATTTTAATTTATTAGGCCACGGCAATAAGAAAGAATAACATTTCCACCTATTTTCAGATTTTGCAAAGGATAATATTGTAGTATAAATACATTTTAACAGGCCCCAGACACAAATGTGTTAAATGGCAACCTCTATAGTTTGCCCAGAATGTACTGAATTTCTTATCCAACCTCTACTCATGGCTGAAACACAATAAATTCAGATAAACTCAGTCAATTTAGACAGATTTTATTTTCCTTATCTTTCTCCCTGATCTGACACCAATAGTTCATGTGGTGGGGGGGGGCGTTGAGGGCAGCAGGAGGGAAAGGTATAGTCCTTCATCATTGTCTACTCATAATGGAAAACATTAAAGTGAACACCATCCTTTTGAACTTTGCTTATTGGCATATTTTCATGCTGGTGTCTGCTGAAGCTTCATGTTTACAGCTATCATGAGGTCCATGATAACGTCCACTACTGCATTCCCCAACCCCCAAACCATAAGGTCACTGAGTTCATAGGTTTGCTGTCATCCATTCTCAGCCTTTCCTCTCTCTTTTACTGCTCTCTCTCAATAGCTTGTCCCACATGGCAAGGGTGGGGGTCCAAGACTGAACCCAGGATAGGGGATCCCAAGCTCACTCTCTTGCACAGTAGGCTATAGACTCTCCTGGCTGTTGGGAATACCTTTGACCTCTTTCTCCAGAGGGTCATATAGAAATATATATTAAACAGTTTTAAACATATATATAACATTTGAAGCAGCATTTACCATTCTGGATAGATATTTTAAGAAAAGATCAGGTACCCATGCAAAGATTCCTATGCAAGCATGTCCAAAGAATAATTATATGTTTAAGTGAAAAGTTGAAAACAGCTGTAATGGCCATCAATTGGCCAATGAATAAATGAATCATGATGCATTCATATAATATAATTCTATTCAGCAATTAAAATAACTGAAAGTTGAGTTTTATATTTATGAACATAGAAATAAGTCTACAATATGATCAGTGGGGAAAAATAGCAAGTATCAGTAATTTTATTTTTGTAAAATTATATGTTTCTATGTGCATGAATAGATGTCTGGAAAAAGATAACACTAAATCCTACAATAAACAATAGTGTTCTTAGTGTTCTTAAAATCATTAAATTTGTTCGTTTGAATTTTACTATATGCATGTATGATTTATACCTGATGGGGAGAAAAAGCTCTTCCCATTCGAGGTAAGGAAAAAGATAGTTCACGGAGATCATTTGACCTAGATTCTCTATGACTACTTTCCATAGTAGAATGTCATGATTTCATAGAAACAATCCTTGTTCTCATCAAACAGGGCACTTTGTCACCCTTTCCTAATAAAATTACCCTCTCTCACTTTTTTCATCTTGAATCCTGCAGGTTTATGGGACCATCTTCCACATAAGCCAGGGAAATCCATTCAAGCTAAAGGCCCTGGTGGACAAGTGGCCTGATTTTAATACAGTGGTTGTCCGCCCTCAGGAGCAGGTAAGATGCCAGGTGTGGAGTGAATATTCTTTTATGTTCATATTTGCTTTAGACTTACCCTGTGCTTGGCAATAAGGTAGAGCCAGGGCATACAGAAGTAAATCACGGTGATGGTCAACCAGTCCCTGTCCTAAAGAAGCTTATAGTCTGGTGGAAAAGCTAGACAAACAGATGAATTACAACTCTGTGTGAAGTATGCAAGGACAGAAGATGTATAAGATACAGAAATAACCCAAGTGAAACCTGATTAAACTATGGAAGTAGAAGGTGGAGTTTACCAGATAAACATATTTCTTGGTGGAGATTTCATCTGAACTGGATTTTGTAGGTAAATATATTTTTGTCAGAATGACAAGGAAAAGTGGACATTCTAACCAGAGAAAATAGTGAGGGGAAAAATATGAAGGGTATGAACCAGGACAACGAGTTACAGTGACTATAAATAGGAAATTATAATGGTAGAATTGCCATATACATTTTGAGGAAAGACTTAAAAGTTAGTGAAACTAAATATTTAATATTTTCAAGGTAGAAATTTATAAGCTTATTTTGAAACATTATACCTTTAGTACAAAGTTATTTAAATATCACCAATTTAAACAACATAGCTTTGTTATTTTTGTGGTGAGAACACTTAGTATCTATTCTTTTAGCAATTTTCAAGAATACAATACATTGTTATTAACTATCGTCACCATGTTGTACAATATTTCTCTTGAGCTCCTCCTATCTAACTGAAACTTTGTGGGCGTTACCAACATCCCTCAATCCCCTCCTCTCCCACCAGCCCAGCACCTGGTCACCACCATTCTTTTCTCTACTTCTGAGAGTTCAACTTGTTTTACACTCCACATACAAGTGAGATCACGTGGCATTTGTCTTTCTGTGTCTGGCTTAGTTTACTTGCATACTGTCCTCCAAGTTCTTAGTATAGGCATATGTTGATTTACTTAATTTAGCCATTTGACAATGTATACATAGTTCAATACAACATGTTGTACATGGTAAATATGTATATATATTTCCTATTATTCATCAATTAAAAATAAAGTAATGAACAATATAGAAAATGAAGAAATTTACATTAACAATAAAAACTAAACTGAAATAAAATGTCTTTTAAATGTGATCTTAAGCAACAAAAGGGGTCAGTGGTATCATTGCTAACTTGTAAGTGCATTTTTGTGCAACATTTTACAACTATTTTTTTTAAATTTCTCATTCTATACTAGTTGTGGTAATATTTTCCTTTACCTCCATTCTCCAAATAGCTTCATCTATTTTTAATAATTTAAGGAGATCTTTGTGAATAAATGCCATGTTTTTCTCTGGAATTATAATATATTTAACCACAGCATTTTTTAAAGAAAGGATTTCTAATTCTTTTTCATCTTCTATTGTTTCATTACACATGGATGAGATTTTAATCCAGAGCTTCCTATATCAAACTTAGTACTGTCATGTTCATAATTTGCGTGTTCTGCTAGTATTTGAACTGTAGTAAAATTAGTTCTTGCAATAAAAGCTTTCCCTTGCTAATTGCTTTTCTCTTCTTCCTACTGAGGATGATAGAAGAAAAGAAGAATGCTTTGTAAATAATTCTGCCTTTGATTTGAAATTTTAGTGCAATATATGGATAGAGAACAGTGTTGTTCTGGAAATTTCCATCATAAACTGAATGCATGTATCTTTATCTCATGATTTAAATGATTCAGAAATAACTTTAATATACCAATAAAAATACTAATATTTTATTACTCAAAAATATCACAGTATAATGGAATTCTAAAAAACAGCATTGCAATCATGAAAATAAAGGATGTGTTTCATTTCCCTTTTCCCAATGATAACAGGATATGATAGATGACCTTGATCACTATACCAATACTTACCAAATCTACTCCAAAGATCCCCAAAACTGCCAGGAATTCCTTGGTTCATCAGAAGTCATCAATTGGAACCAGCATTTACAAATTCAAAGTAAGTAAGAGAAATGGGTTGTGTGCTGACTCACTTCTGTGTCCTGAGCAAGTCTTCATATGACTCATCTCCTTCCTCCAAGCTCTAGACCCTCAGACTACTGTTGTTTATTTGACACAGCAGTAACTATACCTGTAAAGGTAGGGAAAACCCAAGCCTTAAAGCTTGCAAGGAATGGGCTTCATGTAGGAAACCATAGTATAATTCTTTGGTACCAAGGTTTATGACATATTTTGTAGCTACATCTAGAACACTTAGGGTGATTGGATGCCAGATCAGAGCCTCCCTTCTGGCCTTCTATTCCTGGACTAAGAATGATAGCTCATTTTGCCATAGAACAGCTCCCAGGTCACCAAGGATGACTGTCATGGTTACAAGCATGCCTGCTGGAGTCAGACTCCATAGGATGATATCCGCCTATGACTTGCTGTGTGATCTTTTCCAAGTGACTTACTCTCTGTGAGATCATGTTCTTTATATATAAAAATGATTATAAGAAAGGGGTCTAAAACACAGGGCACTGAGTATATTAAATGAAATTTTGGATAGGAAGAGCTTAGCATAATACTTGGATGGGTCAGTTTACTTTGGCTGCACAGTAAACCTCATAATTCTGTGAATGAACCATTTGTGCTGGGCTTTGCAAGTCCGTCCTTCTGCTGGTCTCATCTGGGTTTACTCATGGAGCTGCGATCAGTTTATGGGTAGAGTATGGCTGGTTTCTCTACCATGGCCTCACTCACAGGTCTGAATGATGGTTCTGGCTGTCAGTAGTGCCTACTGGTGACTATGGTGACAGCATGAGAGGAGCATATGTTTCCAGCAGGCTAACTAAGGCCTATTTTTGTAGTGTTGGTCTTAAAGTAACCAGGAGCAAAAAGAAATGAAAGCCCCAAGGTATAAGAACTTTCAAGCCTTTCTTCACATTAAATTTGCTCTTTCCCTTGGTGAAAGCAAGTCACATGGCCAAGGTCAGATGCAGTGCAGGAAGGGACTGTCCCAAGGACTGGATACCAAGGGATATGGACAATTTGTTGGTCATTAATCCAACAATCTATCACTGACAGCACAACTCAGTAGATGTTGGCTACCATTTCTTAAAAACTCATCTCCTTTGATTATCAAATCTACATGATTATGTAGCCCAGAAAACTTGGTTCCAGTATTGGTATTGCCATTACAGACATGACCATGACTGATTCATCTCTGGGCGTATTTTCACTTCAGTAAACTGGAAATAATCAGACAAATCTTGACTGTGTGACCCAGGTCACACAGCAGTAGCACCAACCCAGAAGCAAGGTTTTATGACTCTAAATTCCAGAGACTTCCTACTCCACTGGAGAGCTTCTCCCCTGAATGTATCCAAACCATTACATCTCTCCTTACGATCCCACCTAGGTTCAACACCCGGCCTGAATGAGGTGATAGAAAATCTTGCAGCCACTAAATCTTTCAAAGTCAAACAAACACAACGCATTCTCTATATAATGCCAGAGACAGCCAAGAAGCTGACTCCTTCTCTGATGGATACAAAGGATTTATCACCCAGTGTTGGCAAGCCCAAGCCCATGTGAGTTGGATAAAAGTCACTCTACACTACTCACACCTCCCACTACCGAAGTAGCCCCCCAGCTTCTCTCCCTGCTTTCACCCTGGCCTTCTTACAACCAATGTTCTACAAAGCAGTACAAAATCATCTTTTTAAAATATGTAACTCAGACCACATTTCCTTCCCACTTAAAAGACTCCACAATTTCCCTTCTCATCTGGAACAAAGCAGGTCTCTGGCTACCACTTGGATCTTTCTTGCCTTTCCTGCTTACTTCCTCCAACAACACTGGCCTTCATTCTGTTCCTCCCCCATCACAAGTTCATCCACACTCCAAGACCTTGCATTTGCTATTTCTTCTGTCCACTCTGTCTCTCAAGGTAATAAGAGGTAAGAAAAATATCAGCCTTTGAACTCACGGATGTTATTTTCTTTTTGGATACTCCATAGCAACAAGGAGATGTTTAAACCTTCATCCCTGGATGTTACCCATGCTGCCTTGGTGAATAAATTTTGGTCTTTTGGAGGCAATGAGAGAAGCCAGAAATTCATTGAGCGCTGTATCCAGACCTTCCCCAGCACCTGTCTGCTGGGGCCCGAGGGGACACCTGTATCCTGGAACCTAATGGACCAGAGTGGAGAGACGCGGATGGCAGGCACCATGCCAGAATACCGGTTCCAGGGCCTCGTCTCCTATGTTGTCTATTCCCAGGTCGAGAAAATGAACAAACTCGGCTTTCCTGTCTATTCTCACGTAGACAAGAACAACGAAGCTATGCAAAAAATGAGTCACACTCTGCAACATATCCCCATCCCCGGAGGCTGGAACCAGTGGAACTGTGTGCCTCTGTGAACCCAGCCCTGAACATAGGCAGTGTTGGGAGGGCCTTGTGTATAACTGGAGGAGTGGATGGTGGATGAAAAGAAAGAATAAATTGTAATCAGTGGAAAAGGAGTGGGCACTATCCGGGCTCTGGGGAAGCAGTGTGATGGCCAACAGGACAGGATTTTTTTACGTGCTATTGGATTTGGTTTCGTTTGCTTGTATTTTGTTGAGGATTTTTACTAACTTATCTGTGTTTACTAGGGATATTGGTCTGTAGTTTTCTGTTTTGTTGTGTCCTTGCCTTACTTTGATATCAGGGTGATACCGGCTTGTAGAATGACTTAGGAAGGATTCTTTCCTCCTCGAATTTTTGGATCAGTTTTGGTAGGATTGGAACCAGTTCTTTGTATGTCTACTAGAATTTGTTAGTGAATCCATCTTGTCCTGATTTTTTTTGTTTGTTTGTTTAGAGATTTTTTTTATTACTTATTCAATCGCATTACTTGTTATTGGTCTCTTAAGGATTTCTTTTTTTTAATCAAAACTTTATAATTTTATTTCTTCTGACTAAAAAAGTATGATATTTATTAACAGGAAAATGCTAAGGAAAGCAAATTTTTACAATTTAGGCATGAAGATGAGCTTTGACATCTGTTTGAAATAACCATATCTCCATGAAAAGTCTATTACATCACATAATCAAAACCTCCATCAACATATCTGAATAATTGGTGGGAATAAAGTATTTTTTAACTGACCCAACCCAAATCAAATTGTTATTGTCTTAGACTTAAATATTTACCTAGTACAGAGTATGATTGCATTCATAGACTTTCCTTTCCATTAAAGCAGTTTGTAGTTATCTGGAAGCATTGACTCTTGAGTAGTAATTAAAATATAATTTTTTTGAGGAATTTAGATGACTCTGTATGTGTGTGTGAGAGAGAGAGAGACAGACAGACAGACAGACAGAAACAGAGAGAGACAAAGAGATAGAATGAGAATTTCTTCCTGGATCAATCTTAGAGGGTTGTGTGTTTCCAGGAATTTATACATTTCTGTATTCAGACTCCCTAATGGTGGGCACACAAGGGGCAGCCCTGACCAGAGTCTGGGAACTGTTCTCTGGCTGCTGTAGTCATGTTCCAGGGAGGAGCAGAGCCACCTCTGCTGTGCCAAAGAGCCTGCAAAGGGATAGAGGGGCAGCCTGGACACCACAGCTTAGCAGGCAATAGTGATGTCGATGGAAAAGAAGTCAAACTCTGTAAAATAATTTAAAGAGGTTTATTCTGAGCCAAATTTGAGGACCATGGCCTGGAGCCACGCCCAAGAAGCCTTGAGTAAGTGGACTGCTGTGGCTGGGATCCAGTTGGTTTTATACATTTCAGGGAGACAGGAAAGACATGTAAAGTCATAAATCAATACATGGAAGGCATACATTGGTTTGGCCCGAAAAGGTGGGACATCTCAAAGCGGGGCCTTGCAGGTTATAGGTGGGTTTAAAGACTCTTTGATTTGTAATTGGTTAAAGAAATGAAGCTTTGTCTAAAGACTTAGAATGTTTTAAGTTAAAATAAGGAAGTCTGTTAATCAGGGACAAGCCAATGGACATATTCCCAGACTCAGTGGTTTGTTGCGTAAATTGAGGACCTGCAGGTTTGTCTTGGATAGCCTTAGGCCTGTTAATGAGTTACAAAGGATATCTCCAAAAAGGGAGGGGACATGATTAAGCATGTTTGACTTCCCTTCTCACGGCCAGCAACTCAGTTTTAGGGTGTCTCCTTGGCCAAGAGGGGGTCTATTCAGCTTGAGGAGGGAAGCATTAAGATTTTATTTTAGTTCACAGTGGGATTCACTTGGCTCACAAACCCTTATCACAGCAGGTCTCCCACACATGGCTCACAGCTAGCAGCAAGCCAAAACAGCCAGCTGAGTCACAAGCAGTCTGTACTCAGATTGTAAAATTGCCCCAGGTCATAAAACTCCCTGCCTGGGACAGAAACTGTGTCTCTCAGGACACATCCCGCTTGGTCTGAGGGAGCAGTGCCCAACTCCTATGCCCACAGCAACAGCCCACTTCAGAGTCACTTCTCAGTTCTGGACATGGTGGCTCTTCCTCCCTAGAGATTAGATCACAAATCTCAGGTCAAAGCCTCTCCCAATCTGTGACCACCGCCTGTGCTGACTGACAGATTTCCAAGAGGTCTCCCGTGAGTTAGGATCAGGAATGTCCTCCTTCTATCAGTGTCAGGGACTGGGAGTGAATGCAAAGCACTTCCTGATGCTATTCCTTCCCACAGACTCTCCACCACTTACCAAGTCAGATCCAGAATTTGGGAGGATCAAGGAGGTCTCCTGTGGCCTAGACAGTTTGGCTCCCCAGTGGGAATGTGCATTGCAGAGACAGCCTCTCCCCTCTCATGCTCTGAAGACTCACAGATTTCTGCCTGACCCACAGCATAGGCTACTGCCCGCAGCTTCTTTCAAAGTATCTGATTTCTTTCACTTTTTTGTTGAATTCTTATGTTTCTTCTTGGATACACGTCCACAGTGTGAATCTGTACACGCTATTTTGCTATTTCCAAGTAGGTGAGGCATGCTAACAAAGCCTCTAATCCACCATCTTGGGGGGAAAAAGACTACATTCTTGAAAGATGCCTCTAGATAAAAGGTTAGATTTGCCTCTAGAAATGTTAATCCTTCCACTATTTTGAGACTCTCAAGGACATAGGACAAATGCCTGGAGACATTTTTGTTTTTCACAACTGAGAGATGAGGTGTTGCCACTGGCATCTACTAAATGGAGGGCAAGGATGTTACTAAATGTCCTACAGTGCATAGGATAGCCTCCCACAACAAAAGATTATCTGGGCCAAAATATAAATAGTGCCAAATTTGAGAAACACTGCTCTAAAATGACCAGGAAAGAAAAAGAGAGGACAGAAATCACTAGTACCAGAACGAGGGAGGAGACACTACTACACCAATTTCACAGATAATAAAAGGATAATAAGAATATATCATGAACAACTTTTTCCATAAATTGGACAGCTTAGATGAAATGGATAAATCCTTTTAAAGACCCAAATAACCAAAAGCTACAGAAAAAATCTGAGAGAAGATATTAACTAAATAAACTGGATTTTTAATTTAAATAATTTCCACAGACAAATTTGATTTTAAGTAAATATTTCCCTTGGGAGATGTAGGTCAAAGGACACAAATTTACAGATATGTAGAATAAATATGTCTAAAAGTCTAATGTATAACATGAAAACTATAGTTAATAATATTATATATTTGGGACAGTTGTGAACAGAATAAATTTTTAGAGTCTCTTAACACACACACACACACACAAACACACACAAAGGGTAACTAAGTGAGATGATAGAAATGTTAATTTGCTTGACTACAGTAACCTCTTCACTACATATACCAAAAAGTCAAGTTGTACACCTTAAATATATACCATAAAAAGAGTATATTAATGGCTATCATTAATTAGGTTGAATTTCACAGCAAAAAAATAAATAGACATTTCCTAATCACAGATGATATCACTGTGACATCAACAAATATTTGTGAAGAAATAATATTAAAAATTAATAATATTAATTCTGAACAAACTTTTTAAAAAAATAAATGCTTCCCCAATTCATATTTTGTGGCCATAATTATTATTACACCAAAACCAGACAAAGAAAAGAAAAATATGGACCAATAATCCTCAAAAACCTAGATGCAAAAATTCTTCACAAAATAATAGAAATATGATCCACCCCTTCTTAGATGTTTCACACAGTGGAGTTTAGACTCAAAATATCTTTGCAATGAACCTTCCTTTCTTTTCTGATGATGGTAGAGCAAGTGTAATGTGGAGTAGTGGAGACTTTGGAGTGAAAAGGCTCTGGGTTTAATGCCTATCTAATCCAGCTACGCTGAGCCTCAGTTTCCTTCTCTATAAAACTGAGACTAAGAAGCGCCCACATTGAATCATTCTTGGGATGTTTCACTGAAGCCTCAAAATGATCAGGCGAGAGGGCACAGCTTATCCCAAAAAAGGACGATCCTAACAGCATCCCTCCATGCAAGTAATTTGCTCTTTTGCATATGCAGAAGAGGAAAGATTGGATTCTGCAAATCAGACATAATCTGACCCTCCTTGCAGTATCCGGTCTGTTGGTTTCACACTGCTTTGGTTCGTACAATAATGGCAGGACCTGTGGGGGCAAAGAGCAGCGTGGTGTTTCAGAAAGAGAAGCTCAGGGTGCACAGTGCCAGCCTCCCAACTTTGCAACGCCAACTCCTTCAACATGGCACCATGAGGGGAAGGGTTGGATTACACTGGAGCTGACAACCAGAATTTTTTGCCAACATAGTACAAGGTCCGTATTACGAGCCTCGGCTCAGCAATATCTGGAGGAGACACGCCAAAACTCACTCTGCAAGACCCTGCTGTACTGACTGTCAGGAGGAAATTTCATCTCCAGGAGGCTGCTGTCCATCATTTGTTCCTAGGGACATCAGCGGAGTTGGGTGTGAAAACAACTTTCCAGGTGAGGACTCATCTCAAAGTAGCAGATATGTAGGATGAACAAGTCTAGAAGTGTAATGCAGGTTGGTGGCGGTGACATCTAGGTCTGATGCTTGCCTCCTTAACTGACATTTGCCTTTAGGCACATTGCTTGACTTCTCTGTGCCTCAGTTTCCTCATGTAACATCGGGGTAGTGAGAGCTTCTACCTCTTGCAGTGGTTGTCAGAATGAGGGGACTGTAGGTTTAGCAGGTAGAGCTGTGCCTGGCACACAGATAAGCTATGTGAATGCTAGCTATTATTATTACAGATCAGACCACACATTTGCAGTGGAGTGAATCCTGGGCACATCTATTCTGCTTATTTGGCATTGATACTTTGAAAGACTTGACACAATGTTTGGATGAACTGAACACATTCACTTCCCTCATACCAGTCATTGGTGTACCTTCCTTTCACTCTGGGGAAGAGAAAGGTGAGCTTTTTTCTACATGTTGATCATATGGCTTTATTTTCATTTTAAAGAGACAACCGTCTCTGTCTTTTAATTACTATGGCCTCCACTGGTTAGAGGGAGATCATGTAACTTTACCAGAGAATAATTTGAAAATATATCTAAGAAATCCTTAAACATGTAAATAACATTTAACCCAGTAATCTCCCTTCTAAAAACTGTGCCTCAGTAAATATCAGACACATATGCAAAGATTTTATAAAAATATATTTATACAAAAATATATCTTTGAAGAGTCATTTGTTATTATACAATTAAAAGTTAGAAACACCAACTGTCCATCAAGAAAAGATAGAAAAATGAATTATGGGGCACTTTTACGCTTTTCTCCTGCTAAGTACAGCTAACATATTTGGATGTTTTTTATATATATGTATAGGTATATGTGTATGTGTGTATACACACACACACACACACACACACATAAAAACATAAAAAGACTGAAGTGTGGAAAGAAGAAGGTAAACCAGTAAGGGGTCTTTGGATGGAAGGGAGAGCACAGCAGTGAGTTCCCTGGTTTTCTTTTTGCTTTAAGTATCTCACACTAGGTGCTAGGATAAAGCTAGGTGCTATATCAACCATCACAGACAAAAAAACCCCAAGAAAAATCTACCTTCTTTAGCCAATGGACCAGGAACAGAGAAGCCTAGTAAGACTGAAAACTTTAAACAGTATCTGTCTACTACAGAAAAACACCAGAGAAACTGCAGCTCTATCCCCACCAGCAAAGGCCAAGTGGGGAACTCGGATCCCCACCCCACTCTCTGCCATAATGAGGACTCAGGATTTCACTACTTACCACCCAGGAGTAAAGAAGCCAAACACACTCACGATGGCATCAGCGGAGGCTATGTGGGAAGCAGTAGCAAGGTACCCAGTCTCTCCAAGGTACAGTGCCACTGGAGGCCCAAGGGGACCCGAACTCCCACCCCCACAGTATTAGAGAGCCCCAATCCCCCTCAGGTGTCAGTGGTGGCTGAGTGGGGAATCTGGACTTCTACACTCTGCTTGCAGCACTGAGACAGCATCCCTCCCTTTTTTCCCTGCCAGAAGAGTGCCAGAGAAAGCCAGCTAAAACAAAATTTAAATAAGATCCAAAGTCTCCTGACACATAATATCCAACATGTCCAGGATTCAATTTAAAAAATAACTTGTCATTTAAGAACCAGGAAAATCTTAACTTAAATGAGAACAAATAATCAGCAGATATCAAAAGAGAGATAACACAAATCTTAGAATTATCTGACAGGGATTTTGAAGCAACCATTACAAAAATGCTACTACAATGGGCAATTACAGAAACACTTGCAATGAATGAAAAAATATGTATCTGAAATCTTTCACTTTTGTAAAATTTGTTCATGAATAGAAGGAAATCTATTAAAAGCTATTATTAAATTCTATAATGGGAGAGTTCATAATTTTTATTCATAAATTATATTAGTCTGGATATTTTACTATATGAATATTTTTAAGAGATATTTTTAAGCAGGGCAAAAAAAGTAGAACCTAAAAATCAGTTGACAGTAATGTTTATTAGGTACCTTCCAATAATAAAAATTCCATGATTTCATGGAAATAAGCCTTGTCCTGGTCAAACACAAGGCATTTTACCATCCCTTTGAAATGTGCTGATCCTCCTACTTTGTTGAAATGCTATAGGTTTACGGAACTGTCTTCCACATGAATCAGGGGAACCTGCTCAATCTAAAGGCCCTGGTGGACAAGTGGCCTGATTTTGAAACAGTGGTTGTCCGCCCTCAGGAACAGGAAAGGTGCCAGAGGTGGAATGAATATGTCTCTACATTCATATTTGCTGTGTGCTTACCATGTGCCTGGCAATATGGTGAACCCTAGGGATACACAAATGAATTGCAGTGATGGTCAACAAATCGCTTTCCTCAAGAAGCTCACAGCCTAAAGGAGAATATATCTAAGTCCACAGATAAATTACAGCATGGCATGAAATGTGCAGGAGCGGAAGTGCAAAAAAGATGCGATAATATTAGAGGGAGAAAGCTGATTGAAAATATATGTGGTACACTTCCATACTCATTCATGGTTTCATTTTGTTTTCAAGATAGTCCCCCAACCAGCATTCTGCTGATGCTGAAGACCAAACACACTTTCTTATTTCTTGCAAGCAGTTCACGGGAATGGGAGGCAACCAATGGAAGGTTGTGCTAATTTAAGATCATGTTGATGGTGTAGACAAAGAGGCTGATCTTTTGTTGCAGACATTAAAAGAGTATTTCTAGACTTCTATATTGTGATAAATCAGATCCTATTTCTATTTTCAACTATTAGCCTAGGGGAAAAAAACATTTCTTATCTCTAAAAACACACCAATCTTGAAACCATACCAACTCATTCATACTAGATCACAACTTCTCACCATGTACTGTCTTCCCATTGAGATGCTCCACTGGATTGTAACCAACTGTCATCAATAAAGTCAATAAAACAGGGTAGAGGTTGCAGGGAGAGGATCAGAGTTGCTTCCTAGTGGAAATTTTACTAAAAATAGATGTTGAAGATAAATAAGATTTTTTTATAGGGTAAGGCAGGAAAATTGCTATTTTTTAAGCAGAGAAAATAGCAATGGCAAAGCATAAGGTCTGAAACAGCAGAGCCAATTAGGGAAAATTAAGGAGCAAAATGGCATGGTTGGAATTGTTTACATTTTGTGTAATCATTTTTTTAAATAGTGAAATTAAATAGTGAACACATTTCAAAAATAAAAATGTATAATTATATTTTAAAATAGCATATAAAATAAAATTTATAAATATAGAAATATTAAACACATTATCATTTTTGTATAACTTATTTAGAAGTTAAATTAGTAAAAATGTTATTCAAAAATTACCAAATTAAATAATAAATTTAAAATGAAGACATTTTAATTAATAATAGAATCCTGAATGAGAAATAATAATATTTGAGCTAGTTTTTAAAATCTGATCTCATAAATAAAGCTTGATAAGTAGCAACATTGTTGATTAGGAAGTGTCTTTTTGTTTGATATTTTCCAGGTATTAGAGGGAAAAAAGTTTTCTGATTCTGTACTGATTGTAGGAATTTTTTCTCTTATCTGTTCCTTCATATCCAAATAATCCTATCTTGGGTTTGATAAATTTACTAGGTATATTTGAATGAATAAACTTGTTTATTTGTTTGATGAAACTGCAGTTTGTTTAAGAATGGTAAGACTTTCTTTAAAAAAAGGAAGCACACCTAGTTCATAATCCTTTTCCTTGGTTTCACCATCTCTAATCCTGTTAACTGTATTGATTTTATATTAATAATAATAATGACATGTTTATAGCCCACACGTTCTAAAAATATTTTCACTAGAGCAATACTTACTTTTTTACTCTTCTACTTGAGTTTTATGGAGGTATAGGAAAATGATTTTAAGTGAACTATCTTTCTTTGTTCAATTTGAAATTTTAAAACAATAGCTGAGTTAGCAATAGTTATGTTCAAAAAATTTTTAATTATTAATTGAATAAGGGAATCCTTGACTTTACCTCACAATGGAAATAATTTCTAATTTAAGGCAATCCACCAACAGAAAATACTAATGTTAGTATTTTAAAATATAATAATAAAATGGAATACTGAAAACCAGTATGACAATCACTAAATACAAACATTTTTGTGATTCTTCTTTTCCTAACCCAAACAGGAGATGACAGATGACCTTGATCATTATACCAATACTTACCAAATTTATTCTAAGAACCCCAAGAAATGTCAGGAATTCCTTGGCTCACCAGAAGTCATCAACTAGAGGCAACATTTGCAGATTCAAAGTAAGAGGATGGGGATGAGGGCTGGCTGCTGGGATCTCCTGTGTCTACATCTGCAGTGTCACGTTTCATTTTGAACAAGTACCCCTACATGCCACGTGCCTTTCCTCCAAGCTCTGGACACTCAGCCTGTTAGGTCTGAAGAAGAACAAACAGATGGCAAGGAAGTGGCTAAGGGCGGAGAGTGAGAACCGAATTGTAGCTAGAAACCAAATTGCAGCTAGGAACTGTTCCCTGGTGGGAACATACACAGTAAGGAGCTCCTAGTGGCCTTTAACTGACCTGGGGCTCATTACCATCTAATTAGCATAGCATTGGTGGAGTTTTCATGAAGGATTCTGAGAAGACCCATGCGTAGTAAGGAAACTGTTATATAACCTAACCTGTTATGTAACCTGTCAATCACCCCAAAGCTGGGAAATGGCAACCAATCCTGCCAAGAAGAAAGGTGGGACAAACTACTGAGCATATAAAAGACAGTGTGTGCTCAGACTTTGGGGTCTTCTCCACTTGCAGAGGATGACCCACCTCTCCCTCTGAGATGTACTTTCACTTTGCATTAACTGTTGTGTGTGAGATTGCTTCACATTTGTGATCTTTCTGTCATCAGCTTGACTCAGTACCAGTACTCATTCTTGACACTGGGAACCAGGGGACCAGGGAACATCCACACAGACCTAATAAGCCTGCTGCCCATTCCTTGTCTCAGCTGCTATCACCCCCATAGTGAATTAGAACTTGAAGACTGCAGTGTATGAAGTTCAGGAGTACTCAGGAAATCATGAGTAATATAATTTTTTAGCAGCTGAGGACTCATGATTTATTTTCTGGTGTGCCCAGGATCTATCACAGTGCATGGATGTGGGAGTGGACCTTACCCTTTGTCTTATCTCTGCTTTATCATACTGTCAAATATGTGAAAAAGTATTTTAGTGGTTAAGAATATGCTCTCTGGAGTCAGATTACCTAAGATTGAAACCTTGCTGGGCCTGTTATTAGCTGTGTAATCTAGGGCAAGTAACAAACTCTCTGTGGGTCAATTTCCTTATGTATAAAAATGATTATAACAGTACTCAAAACATAGAGCCTTTAAGGATTAAATGAGATCTTGGCTGGGAAACACTATCCTGGTTTTATCAGTTACATTTTCAAACCATCCCAAAGTTGCAACTTAAAACAACAGTCATTTATTAGCTCACAGTTGTGTGGGTCAGCAATTTGGACTAGGCTCAGCTAGGTGGTTCTTCTGCTAGTCTCACCTAGATTCACCCATGTGGCCACAGTCAGCTGGAGGGTTGTCTATGAGCTGGTAGGACTAGGTTAATCATGACCCCAAGTCTGGCTGTTGACGCTAGCTTTGTTTGTGCTAGCTATTGACTGCAGTGATGGAAGTAGATTGTGCAACATGTAGAAGTCACAGGGTTCTCAGGAGCAGAAAGAAAAGGCCAGCCCTAGTGCATACCTTTCAAACTTCTTATTGAATCACATTTGCTCTTGTTCCATTGGCCAAAGCAAATTACAAGGCTAAGGCCACAGTCAGTTCAAGAGGGAAAATCAGGAAAGGGAGGTAGAAACAAACTGAGACCATTATAGCAACAATCTGCTGCACTGAGTACACAGAAATTGTTCAATACATTTTAGTTACTGTGTTTATATATCATCTACTTAGACAGTCATAACTGTACTGTGATGTACTCAGGACTTGTGGTATTATCCCAATTTTAAATTTAAAAAAACCATGGGCATGATGTAGCCCTTATCATATAAAGCCAATATGATGACTGAGCACAAGGTTTGATGACTCTAAACCCACAAACCTTCCAACTCCATTGGGCAACTTTTCCCAAATATTAAAATGAAAAATGATATCTCATAGGATTCCTCATTTTCTCCATCTAGGTTCACAATCCCACCTGGATAAGATGATAGAAAATCTTGTAGTCATTAATTTTGGCAAGGTCAAGCAAACACAAAACATTCTCTATATGACATTTAAAATAGCAAAAAAATTGATCCCTTCGATGCTAGATGCAAAGAACTTACCCAGTAATAACAAATTCCAGTCCATGTAAGTTTGATAGAAGCCACTCTGCACTATTCACACCTCTCACTACTGAAGTAGCCTCCTGTACTAGTTTTCAAGGGTTACCACAGAAAAAATTCCCACAAACTGGATAGCTGAAAACAACAGAAATTTATTCTCACAGTTTTGAGTCTAGAAGTCCAAAATCGAGGTGTTGGAAGGGTGATAGTCCCTCTGAAATCTGTAGGGTGTAATTCTTCCTTGCCTCTTCCAGCTTTGATGCCTCTAGGCATTCCTTGGCTTGTGGCTGCATTACTCTAGTCTCTAACCCCACCCTCACGTGGTCTTCTCCTTTTTTGTCTAATTGGATTTAATTGAATTTAGTCTTCCCATTGGATTTAAGACCCACCAGATAACCCAGAATGATTTCATGTTGAGATCCTTAACTTAAGGATCCTTACATCTGCAAGACCCTTTTCCTAAGTAAGGTCACATACACGGGTTCCTAGTGGACATATCTTTTGGGGGGCCACCAGTTAACCCGCTGTATCTCCCAACTTCTCTCCCTGCTTTTGCTCTGGCCTCCCTACAATCTATTTTCTGTAAAGTGGTCACAGTAATCTTTTCAAATTTTAATTTAGACCATGTCCCTCTTCTGCTTAAAAGATTCCGGTGCTTCCCATCTCACCTTGAAATAATTCTGAACTCCTTCACAGTCCAATAATGGCCAGCATGCATCTACCTTTGGGAATCATCTCATCCCTTGCTTCCCCCTCTCCAACAACCCTGGCCTCTGGCTGCTCGGACCCTTTAAATTTGCTCTTTCCCCTGACTATAATATCTTCCCCCAAACCCCACCTAATTTTTACACACACGACTTCTTTTGTTACTCAGGACTGCCCAAATGTTACCTCGCCAGAGAGTCCTGGCTAAACCACCCCACCCGAAGTCACTTCCTGGTTATTCTCTACACATAGCCCAGTTTTATTTTCTTCATAGCACTTATGATTATTTGAAAAAAGCTAATTTATTTAGCTTATTTATTTGACATTTGAATCCTCCCCAACAATATCACAAACCCCACAAGAGCAGGGACCTTTTCTATGTTGTTCACTGATAGATCATCAACAGCTAGAACGATGCCTGGCACATGGTGGGTGCTTAATAATGCATCTAATGTATCCACTTCACAAAACAAGGGGTTTCCAATAAAGAGAATTTAAACAAATTTTTATTTTCCCCCAGTTATTTTTAGTCTAATATTGAAGAGAAGTGAAAGCTGATGGCAGGGATTGGATCTCTGTGTGTTGATATGCCTGGAAGAGCTTTATTCGCACTATAAAGCATATTCAACCTAAAAAGTGCCTCCACATCTAGAATCTCACTGGAGCCTCTTGTCCACCCTATGAGATAGACAAGGCAGGAGACATTCTCCCCATTTCCTGACAGAAAACAGGCTCTGATGATGAAGGAGCTTGATCACCATGGGTTTGGTCAAGGGCATAACTGGGGCCTGAGCCTAGATCTTCTAGTTCCACATCCTGGGCTCTTTGCAGGATGCCTTCTGAAACCCCTTTGCACCATGGCAGGAGCCTTCAGACCTCAGTCCTCTGCGATGGTGATCATCTGCACTCCACCTTGCTGCCCCTCTCTGGACCTCAGCTTTCCCGTTTGTTCACCACGATGGCCAAGGACCCCTCTGACACCAACATCCTAAGATTCCATGATCTTAAGCTCTGGCTTTACTGCCTGCTAGCATGTGCTTTGGGGCACTCATTTATTTTTTCTGAAACGTTATCCTTCTGTGTAACATGTGGATAACACCTGAGCTGTCAAATTTGGAGGATTATGGCCAAAGCCAAATAAAACTGTAGCTAACTTTTATGGAGTGCCTACTATCTGCCAGTTACTGGTTCTAAGTGCCTACGTCCATTGGCTCATTAGAACCTCACAATCACTCTATGAGGGAGGTGTGACCCTCATATTGTCATTAGGTGAGAAAGGGGAGGAGGTGAGAGGTCAAACAATCAGCCGAGGGTCACACAGGGGTGCTGCTATGAGCCCGGGGGTCTGGATGCAGAGCACTCCCCGCTAGATATGCTCCTATTTGCCTCTCAGGACATGCTGGGGGGAAACAAATATAATCCTTCACAGTATGTGTGACATTAAGGATTGTTCTTTTCCCTTGTTTCCAGTAGCAATCAAGAGATGTTTAAATGCTCATCCCTGGATGTTGCCCATGCTGCCTTGGTGAATAAATTCTGGCATTTGGAGGCAATGAGAGAAGCCAGAGATTCACCGAGCACTGTACCCAGGCCTTCCCCAGCTTCTGTTCGCTGGGGCTGAAGGGACCCGTGTGCTGGGCTCTGATGGACCAGACTGGAGAGATGCGGATGGCAGCCACCATGCCGGAGTACCAAAACCAGGGTCTCATCACTCATACCGTCCATACCCAGATGCAGGGTCTGGAAAAACTCGGCTTCCCCCTGTATAAGACCATGTGGATAAGACCAACCATATCACGCAAAAAATTAAAAGCCTGCTTAGTATCCCCATGCCCTGTGATTGGAACAAGCGGAACTATGTGCCTCTGTGAAGCTGGCCCAGAAAATAAGACAGTGTTGGGTGGGTTGTGCATGTAGCTGGAGGAGTAGACGGTGGATGGATAGAAAGAATAAAGTATAATGGAGTGGATGCTGAGCTCTGGGAAGCAGTGATGACTGGTGAACAAGATAGCCAAGGCCCCTGCCCTCAAATAGCTCCTGGACTTCCCTTAGTTTCCTCAGTATGAAGCAGGCCAGGCACTCCAGCTCCCACATTTCTAGGATCCTTGCGATATTTTCTCATCAGTTGCATGCTTTTCTGTTCTATGAGCTTTTCCTCTGGCTTTCTATGGCTTTTCTTTTATTGGCTAGAGAGTGGCCAGTCTTCTGAATTGGCCTTTGCAAGATCATCCTTTCCCAGGTCATTTCCTAAGCCTTGTATTATGATCATGTGAAATATAATACACATACACACACATGTACACATGCACACTATATATAAAAATATATATACACACACATATATACACACACATATATATGCACATATATATGTGATGTAATAGGGAGAATTATTAAGAAAAAGACTAACTGGTATTAATATCTTCTTTTGCAGCTCATACCCCAGGGAAAAGATAACAGCATTACTTCTAAAGGCTGAGCTTTCTTAATCCCCCTCCCTGAGTCCCCTTATAATAAAGAGATTCTTTGGTTGTAAAAGCTTATTCTAAATGGCCCGTGAAGGGAGGTGAGTGTAGAGAGAGGAGAAAGTGAGAGGACCCAAACCGAGGGAGGCGGATATTTATTATTAGGGCAGGGAAGACTTTGTACAGGGTAGACACTGAGGTCCCACCTGACAGCAGCATACTGCTTTGGGATACCTGAACCCTCTGCAGTGCAAGTGAGGGTCATGTGGGGGTCTGGTTGACAGAAGGGGGCCCCAGAGAAGTCATCTCTGAGTGTCCCTAGGAAGACTGTCCCAACAGTGCTGGAGGAATAACACCTACTGCGAGGAGAGAAAGAAAGAGAACGTTTGCAGGTTGAGGCTTGGGACCCTCACAGATCAATTCCTTAACACATCAAAATAATAGTTGTATTTTTTATACTTGAGTACCAGCTAAAACACCACCCCAGGACTGCCCTGAAGTCAGCAAGGGAAGAGGGCTTTGTGACACTGAACACTGAAGTGAAGAAACCTCATGATGCCCAGAGAAAAAGAGACCTCATGATGCCACATGATACCAGGAAAACAGAGAGAGAGAGAGAGAGAGAAGACTAGATCTCATGATGCTCAGGTTAAGAGAGGTTGCCTTTTGATATGCAGCAGGGAAGAGGAATGTTGATTTTGCACTTACCAGTTAGCTGACTTCAAATAAAGTTACACGTAAGCAGTGTTGATAATAAGCATTTAAAGGCTCCTGTGATAGAGATTAGCCTATCAGTTCTCATAGTCTAAACTACAAATCCTGAGGTTATTTGCCCTGTGGCTCCAAGCAGTTCTTTAAGGATTCCTTCAGATCTTCACTCAGTCTGATGTGAATGACAGAATATTTACTTCCCCCTCTAGACTAAAGCTGCCACAGGATGACAAAAACACAGGGATTCCCCTCTATTCTTTTAAATTCACTTTTAAAAATTCGCTTTGATAGAAATTTTCTTATTCTATGTTTAAGTCTGTGATAAGTCTGCAATTTTTAGCAATTCCTTTTTGGAACCTTATAAATTATGTATAGATCCATTCATAAACTTAAACTAGATACTTTAAAATGTTCCAAACTATATTTATAGATTTTATTTTCCTTTTAAAGATTTCCACTCTCCGTCAACAAATAGAATGATCCTAAATAGTAAATAATTCTTATAAATCTAATAATTAAAATTTATCAATACAATAAATTCAGTGGATCTAAAGTTACAAATCTTCTAAACTTTTAAATAAATTTAGTGATAATCTGACTTAAAATTATGACTCTAAATCAATTACCTAATCATGTATTTCTAGTTACACTTAAAAGACTCTCACTCTAATAGGTCAAATTCTGTCACAAGCTTACAATTTGTAAGATATCAAATATGTTGACCTTCCTTTTTAAGCTAAAATATTACTACTGTGCATCAGAGTCTCCTAAACATTTGTATATTTAAGTCAAGTTTTTACAAGGGTAGAAAGATGCATGCTCACTAAAGAAGGTCTTATCATCTTGGAATATTGAAGCTATTGACTACCAGATAGTCAATAGAATGACAAGATCTGTTTGTCACCATGATGGAACACAATGAACCTGACATAATCGGGGATATTCTAAAAAACACTGGCCTACACTTTTCTAAAAATGTCAATGTCATGAATGAAAAAGAAAATCTAAAGAACTATTTCAGATTGAAAAAGACTAAAGAGATATGGCAATTAAATGCAATGTATGATCATGCATTGGAAGCTGTCAAAAAAAATTGCTATAAAGGACATTATTGGGATAATTAGCAAAGTTTGAACAGGAACTGTATATTAGTCAATTACAGCGTATTAATGTCAATTTTTTAAGTTTAATAATTTTTTGTGGTTATATAAGAGAGTATCATTGTACTTATAAGACATATGCAATATTTAGGGATAAAAAGCCATGACATCTGAAAATGTGCCAAATGTTATTGTGAATCTAGGCGAAGAGTACATGGGTTTTCATTTGATAATTTTTGAACTTCAATAGGTTTGAAATTTTTTCAACATAAAATTTTTTAAAAAGAGCTATTTAGCATTAAAAATTTTCTGATTTTTCTTTAGTAAAATAAATGAGCCAATAATACTCATCAATTTCTTTTAGACTCATTCATGCTAATTTTCTCTATGTAACTTTCTGCATAGCATTGCACATTTCTACAGTCTACAATCATTATTTTTCTTTTTGAGCTCGAATTATTACAAATTTGGCTAGTGGTTTCCCTTTCAGGTCTCATTAAGTTTTGAATATTTTCTTGATTTCTAATATTAAAAACTTTCTAGAACTAAAAAAAAAAAAAAAAAATTAGTTCAGTCTTATCAAGAACCCAGAAGTGGAGTCAGCCATTTTCCCAATAAATCTTTTAGTGTAAAAACAATGTTATAGATCAGAATCTCTATGGCTGTACAGATCATCTATAGAATCTGAAGAAATATCACATATATACTACCCAATTGTTATAAGGATTAAATTAGGTTATCTATATAAAGTACTAAGCACTGTATCTGGTGCTTAGTAAATACTCAATAATTTTTTCTTCTTCTTCTTCCTCCTCCTCCTCCTCCTCTTCTTATTTCACTAAAATGAAAGCATTCAGGGAACCCTTGAAAGCAAGTGTTTCTATTAAAGAAAAAGTATAAAAATGCTCTGATAGGTCAAATAAGATGAGAATTAATGATTGACCATTAGATTTTATGAAAGTGGAAGTTTCTGGTAATCTTGATGATGCTCCTTGATAAAGTGATGGGGACAAAAGCCTGATTGGGGTGGTTTTAAGAGACAACTGAAAAATAGGAAATGGCGACACCAAGTACAGACAAATAGGAGCAAAGAAATGAAGTGACAGACAACTAGCAAAGGAAATGGGATCAAGAGACGTATTTTTTTAAGACGGGATAAATCATGCTCTTGTATGCTGGAGAGAATGACCCAATAGAACACAAAAAACAGATAATTATGGAAAAAGGGGGAAATGGCTGGAGTGACATTCTTGTAAAGGCAAGTAGAGGCGGCCTTAGCAGGCATGTGGAGGGACTGGCTTTAGCTAAAAGTAAGTATATGAGTAAATAAATAGATAATAAATAAAGCTCATTTATATTGATTGGTTGGGTGGCAGGAGATGTGGGACAGATGGAGGTTAGGTTGACATCAGGCGGAAATTCATGGAAGTTGTTTTAATTAGGAAATGAGTGGGAAATGGGCGACTCACAGACATAATCTCCAGATGCACTGGAGGGTCTTCTAGAGGGCATAGCCCTAATGTTACTTAGCCTGGAACAATGACCCAATCGTGTTGCAGGTGTCCAGTGGGAACACCACTACTATTTCTGTGCTCAGAAACTAGAGGTTGAACCCCCAAACCCTCTGGAGGATACCATTAGATGCTGCCACTAGGATCGCTGCCATTGCTTCATTGCCACCAGTCGGATGAGCCAAAGTCCAAGAAGAGCATATGTGACTGGTAGAGTCAATGTCTTGTGCCGGTGCCCTTGGTGCAAATGATGCTAGGAGATCTTATAGCCAGCATTTTCGACTACTTCAATGTTGGGAGAACAGCTTTGCCTTGGAAGGTGAGAAGATTCTCCAAATATAAAAAGAGATTTCAAATTTTTGGTATCCCAAAAAGAATGATAAATGCTAAGAGATAGTATCCCCTTCTTCCCCCCTTCAACAAATACCACCAACCCCCTACTGGATTATTTTTGAAACAAATTCTAAGTATATTATTTTACCTCTAAATACTTCATTATATATCTCTAAAAGATGATTTTTAAAAATATACTCAATATAATTAACACATAAATTAATAATTTCTTGCTGTTACAGACTACACAGTGTTCAATTTCATCATCAATGTCTCTTTATAGCTGATTCATTTGAATCAAAATTCAAACAAGGTTTCCCACCCCCTATTTTTTTTTACTGCCATTCAATTTATTTGTTGAAGAAATTGGGTTGTTTGTCCTGCAGATTTTCCCTCATTCAGGATTTGTTTAATCTGTTTCTCTGAAGCCTGTATGTTGTTTAACCTGTTTTTCTGCAGTCTGTATTTTCTGGAAAGTTGCAGTTAGATCTACAAGCTCGATTGGGTTCAGGTTTAATTTTGTAGCAAGAACATTTCATAATTGTGGTTGTGAACTTCCTGCTGCATCACATCAGGAGGCACATTACGTCTGATTATCTCTTTTTTCATGACGGTCAGATTGATTGGTGGGTCCAGATATTGTCAGACTTTTCTAACCATTATAAAGTTCCCTATCAGATATTCACCCACTGGATTTAGCAGGCTTTAATGACATTTCCCTACGTACATTAAGAGTTACAAATGGTGACTTTTTTTTTAGATTAATAGATTTTATTTTCTAGAGCAATCGTGGGTGGAGCCTAAGAATTCCCAGGTAATTCTGATGATGATGTTTTGGGAACAAAACTTTGAAAATCGACACCCCAAATCAAAGTCTGAAGCTATGCTCAGCAGCACCTCCAAGGAAGCTGGGCCATCCATGAGGTTTCCTTCCAAACCATTCCCAAGAGCAGCACTGCCCAAAACAGTGATGTTCTAATTTATCATTCCTTCTGTATTTATTAGCTAGAATTCTTCTATAAAGAACTTTCCCACTTGATTTCTTTGGTGAGATAGAGTTAGTACAGGCAAAGCAGAATAAATGTTTAATTATTTTCCTTGTTTACCAGTTTTCAGAACAGTGAGTGGGTTTTCAAAGATCTTTGTATGTTTTGGTATCATTATGAACCCTTGGGTTTCATTATAGTTGAAATGTCTGTACCCAATTCAATTATTATTCTTGGTCTGAGGGAATCCCTTCAAGTTGATTTCTGAGGCCTTTTGACACGACCCTAGCAATCTTTGACAGTGTCTTCCCCTGAGGTTCAAAAATATCTTCTAGGCTTATCTTGTTCATTTTCTTTCTCAGACCTGGAATCAACCATTTCTCCAAAGGCAATGGCTCCTCTCATTGGGAAATTATTATTTAGAGATCTTAACCTGTGTTGGTCATTGTTTCTATGCCTTTTCCCAGCTTGGACATGAAAAATATGTGTGATCTGAAAAATATATTTGTGCTTTACATTTCCTAAGGAGAAAAATTTTTGTTATGAGTTCATATTTTCAATTCAAGTTTCAGATTACATGACTAATACTTAATTTCTTTGTTTTTTTATTCACAATTCTTCCCTCTTATAATGAAAATCTTGGTTCCCATTAACATTAGTACAATTATTTAAATTATTAACATAATTATTTAATTGCCTAATCATGTGTATATATGCACACATATAATATTTCAGAAGGATATTAATATTAATGCTAATGATGTTATTACTGAAAATATTATTTTAGTTTTCCTTGAATTTATTTTTATCTTTAGGCTATATCACACTAGGAACATAATAAATTTCTGTGCTTTTAAGTCAACTGCAATAATTTATTTCTGTATGTTGCAGCCATCAACTTAAAACACAATTTGTTTTTATTTTATTTTGCTTTTGATTTTAAGGGATTGATTTTTTATTTTATTTTATTTCATATTTAAGAAAAACGTTTATGTGATTTCAAAGTCAAATCTACTAGACAAGGTACAAATACATCTAAGCTTCATTCCTATCTTCTTTATCTTTGCCCTTCTTCCCCATTGTAAGATTTTTTGTTAGTTTTTGGCTTATACTTCCACTTTTTAATATTATGCTAAATGAAGCAAAATATACACACTGTTCTGCACTTGATATTTTTCCTAAAACATGTATCCCTGAAATATATCTTTTTTTTTTTTTTTTTTGAGACAGGGTCTTGCTGTGTCTCCCAGGCTGGAGTGCAATGGTGCAATCATAGCTCACTGCAACTTTGAAAGCCTAGGCTCAAGTGATCCCCCCACCTCAGTCTCCCAAGTAGCTGGGACTACAGGCATGTGCCACCATACTGGGCTAATTTTTTTTATTTTTTATAGATACGGAGTCTGGCTATGTTACCCAGGCTGATCTTGAACTCCTCCTGGCCTCAAGCAATCCTCCCTCCTCAGCCTCCCAAAGTGCTGGGATTACAGGTGTGAGCCACCATGCTTGGCCTGCTGAAATATGTCTTAACAGCAAACATATTCCTCATTTCCTTTTCCTTTTCTATTCCATCATAAGTATGTGCCATAATTTATTCAACCAGTCACTTACTGTATGAGTCAGCCTTCTCCAAAGAAACAAAATCAATAGTAGATATATAGATGACATAAATATAGGTATGGATATAGATAGATTTGTAATCAGGAATTGGCTCACATGACTATGGAGGCTGAAAAGTTCCAAGATCTGCAGTCAGCAAGCTGGAGACAGACTAAGGAGAGCTGATGCTGTGAGTTCCAGCCCGAGGTCAGGAGAAGACCAATGTTCTAGCTCAAGCAGTCAGGCAGGAGAACTTTCCCTCCTACTCAGCCTTTTTGTTTTGTTCAAATAGGAAAGTCTTCAACTGACTGGTTGTGCCTGTGCACATTAGGGAGAACATTCCTTTCTGCTCAGTCTACTGATCCAAATGTTAATCTCATCCAGAAGCACCCCCATGGCCATGCCCAGAATGTTTGATCAAATATCTGGGCACCCAGTCATCCAGTCAAGTTGACTAACCATCACTGGCCTAGAGCAGTTTGAGGTTGCAGTGAGCTGTGATGATGCCACTGCACTCTGGCCTGGACAACAGCACAAAAATTAACCATGACAGCTATTGATGAACATTTTGGTTGTTTCCTGGGTCTCCAACTCTACTCTATAGGCCCTATGCTTTCAGCTTGTTCATTCTTTGTATTTTCTATATTTTATGTCTTTATTCATGTTTGTTCCCTTGCCCCAAACATTTTTTGTTACTCCTCAGCATCTTATTCTTTCCCATTTGTCAAGATTTACCTAAGAGCTGCCACTTTAAGAAACTTCCTAGATTTAGATATCCCCAGCTGAGTGTAGAAATCACTAGTTCTTGAATGGAAACTTCCACTATCCTCTGGCCTCCTCCTGAAGAGCATCCCACTGACTCCATTTGTTTTATGATCATGACCTTTTCAGGGAAGACCGAGGTAAGGAAAGTAACCACCTATAAAAAATCAGAAGAATTTGAGGTGTAGCATTACCTAACAGGAAAAAAGTATGCTGCTTCCAAAGGTGAAAATTGTTGTTCTTGGAGGGAACTTTAGCTTTTAGTCTCTAATATTACCCAGGTTGAAGTTTTCTGGGAGTTTACATTGAAGAGACTGGTATCACAAGGGCATATGGAGATGTAACCACAAAAGAAAACGTGTGGGAATAAAAGAGCTTTTCAACATTCCTGGTTTCTTTTGTGACTTTTGACAAAGTTGTCACCCCTATGAAAATGCTTTCTGTGTGGTTTTCTCCGAGTGAAAATAAAATACAAGGTTCCCCTGGTTAGGAGACAGGCATTTCATTCCCCCACTGTGTGTTGGTTTCACCCTCCAAGTGGCAACTGAAATGTGTGTGTTAAGCTATTATGGAATGTATAAATGACCCAAACACAAGGAGATCCTAGAGTGGCTGTTTGGCGACAATGAGTAACTGGCTGCATTTGGCTTTTCCATACTATATAAAGTATGCGGTTTTGCTCTTCTTTGATTAGACTATCTTCTAGTGTGTTATGTCCAGCATTTGTGCAACTAGGGCTGTTTCTCCCTTCAACTCCTGCTTATACCAGCCACATATTAAGTATTTTCTTTACAATTGGGTGCTCAAAAAATGGAGTTAACTTAATTCTTGGGAAGTGGCAGGAAAATGACACATTCATTCATTAAGCAAAATCCCTGTGAAGGGCACTTGGGCCATATAAACCGAGAGCCATAATGATGTTCATACTTTGCTTGAAACCCAGAGATTTCAGGTCTCAGAACCCAGTATACGAAATTATTGAAAGGAAAAAATTCTTCACTTTACAAAAAATTTAGAGCAGCATTAATTTGTAACAGAAATGGGTCTAAAATAACAACATCTAAGATTAGAAAATGGCTAAGAAAATGACAGTCTCTTGTAATGGAATCTTGCACATCTGTTTCATATATCTACAGACACATTGTGAAGTGACTGTGGCACGGGTATGAGAAGGCAGAAGAACGCAGAACGTGTGCCTATCTTATAACTTCAGCAACATGAAATAAGCAGTGAAAAAAGGTCAGTTTTCCTGGGTGGTTGCCCAGTTCTGAGCCAGGGACTTTGGGATGCTCACGGAATGACGGCACTGGGACTTGCCACATACTCCCCAGATCCAGAAAACCCAGACTCTACGCACTGAGTAAACAGTTGTAACTTTCCTTTGGTTTGCACACTCACCTCATATATCAGGTTTTGTGTCACTAATTTTGTAGTAACAAATGACTACAAAAGCTCAGAGGCTTATAAGAGCAACCATTTATTTTTCTTGCTCACAGGTGTGTGGGTTGACTCTGCTTCAGACTGTGGGTTGAGTTTGTACCTATTCCACAATCTCCTCATTCTGACATGTACCCACATTCTTCATATGGTAGATGTTGGAAGTGCAAGAGTGGTAAGTGGTCCCTGCTTGGAACTGGCATGCTGTCACTTCTGCTCATATTTCTAGTGGCCAAAGCAAATGCCCAACATCAACAAGGTTAGGGAATGTAGTCTTCCTGCTCTAGTGGGAGGCACAGAAAAGACACATGGCAGAGGGCATGAATGTATAATTCCATTACACAGAAGAAATGAGAAAATAGGAAATAAAATCCCAATCTACTACACCAGTTTGAGACTTAAAACTTCCTTACCTTCTGGAGTACCATAGTCTTGATATTCACTATCACCTACTTACTGTCAACAGTTCTACATACGGGTCAATTATGTATGTTTCCAGAATGAAAGAATAAACAAACAAATGAACCTATGAACTTGTCACTCTAAAGGTTTTATACAAGAAAATCAATGTGCCTAGCACTGTCCAGAGTGACCTCCTCTGCCCCACCTTTCCTGCTGTCCCTCTAAGCAGCTATGACCCCAATATACTTGCCATCTCAGAGGATGCATCTATTGACTGACAGTTCCATTGGTTCCAGATGCAGGGCATGTGCATATAGTGTGCACATAGTTCACGTACAAAAGTGTCTTTATCATGATTTGATTCATTTTTTCCATACGGAGGTATATGGGCAGGTTTAAATTGTCTATATTATGAGTATGTGTATAAATGATATGGGCCATCAGTTCCTTCCCCTGGTACCTAGATACGGTGCCTGCCTTCCTTGTCTCTCCTGTTAGACCATCAAGACCCAGGACATAGGCCTACCCTTCGGGCCCACCAGACAAGCATTAGGAAAGTGCTGGCTACAGCACTGGATGAATTTCAGGCTCCTCTCTGTCCCACCGAATTTCCAAATCTGTTTCACCAACTCAGCGTGGCTTACATACAAGGAAGATTCTTTAAACATTTCTTCATTGCTGTAGGGAACAAGGAAAGGCAAAGTGAACCAAATGGCACTGAGTTGTTTTCAGTGGGCAGTTATTCTATGCCATTTGAGCTTTAAAAAACCCTTTGATCTCTACAAAAGAAAAGGAAAAATAATTAGTCAGGTGTGGTGGTGCACACCTATGGTCCCAGCTACTTAGGAGGCTGAGGCAGGAGGATCACTTGAACCTAGGAGTTCGATGTTACAGTGAGCTATGATCACACCACTGCAATCAAGCCTGGATGATAGGGCAAGACCCTGTCTGTAAAAAATTTAAAAAAATTTTAAAACCCTCTGAAAAGAAGGTTCCATCATCCATGATGACCCTGGAGGCCATTATGCTAAATGAAATAAGCCAGGCACAGAAAGACAAATACCACATGATCTCACTTATATGTGAAATCTAAAAAAGTTAAATTCATGGTTCTGACACTTCACTCAGAAGAATGGGCTCCAGCTCCATCCAGGATAATACAAGAGGTATTGGATCATCATTTTTTATGGCTGAGTAAGTACTCCATGGTATACATATGACACATTTTATTAATCCACTCATGTATGGATGGGCTCTTGGGTTGTTTCCACATCTTTGCAATTGTAAATTGTGCTGCTATAAACATTTGAGTGCAGATGTCTTTTTTATAGAATGTCTTTTTTTCCTTTGGGTAAATACCCAGCAGTGGGATTGCTGGATCAAATGGTAGTTCTAGTTGTAGTTCTTTGAGGTATCTCCATACTACTTTCCACAGAGGTTGTACTAGTTTGCACTCCCACCAGAAGGACACAAACAGATAGAAAACCATACCATACTCATGGATCAGCAGAATCAACATTGTTAAAATATCTATACTACCCAAAGTGATCTACAGATACAATACAATCCCTATTAAAATACCACATCATTTTTCACAGATATAGAAAAATAATTCTACACTTTGTATGGAACCAGAGAAGACCCCATATAGCCAAAGCAACCTTATGCGAAAAGAACAAATTGGGAGGCATCGATTTCACAGACTTTAAGCTATACTACAAAGGTGTACTAACCAAAACAGCATGGTACTGGCGCAAGAACAGAGACATAGACCAATGAAACAGAACAGAGAACCCAGATATAAAACCATCCTCATATTGCCATCTGATCTTTGACAAAGTAGACAAAAACATACACTGGGGAAAAGAATCCCTATTCAATAAATGGTGCTGGGAAAATTGGATAGCCACATGTAGAAGACTGAAATGGGATCCTCACCTTTCACCTCTTACAAAAATCAACTCACCATGGATAACAGACTTAAAGCTAAGACATGAAGCCATAAGAATTCTCGAAGAAAATGTTGGAAAAACTCTTATGGACATCAGCCTAGGCAAAGAATTTATGAAGAAGACCCCCAAAGCAATCACAGCAACAACAAAAATAAATAAATGGGATCTGATCAAATTAAAAAGTTTCTGCACAGCCAAGAAAACAATCATTAGAGCAAATAGACAACCTACAGAATGGGAGAAAATATTTACATGCTATACATCTGATAAAGGGTTGATAACTAGAATCTATAAAGAACTCAGGCAAATCAGCAAGAAAAAATAAAACAACCCCATTAAAAAGTGGGAAAAGGACATGAACAGAAACTTTTCAAAAGAAGATAGACTAACAAAGATATGAAAAAATGCTCAACATCTCTAATCATCACGGAAATCCAAATCAAAACCACAAAAAGGTATCACTTAACTCCAGTGAGAATGGCTTTTATCAAAAAGTCCCAAAACAACAAATGTTGGTGTGGATATGGAGAGATAAGAAGACACCAGCTTCTTAGGTATGTTGGCCACAATCTCATAGAAAAAGCCAACTTCTATTAGGTGCTATACAATAGACAAGGCACAGACATCAATGACACAAACAGGCAGCTATGACATGTTCTTGCAGGATCCTCTCCTACTGAGATATACTGGTGAGTAGCCAGCACTCCCTGGACCCAGTCCCCTGCCTCTGAGACATACCATTCTCTCAAAGGCTCCCAGCTATTTCTAAAAGAGTCTCTGATGCCCTTTATAAGATTAATGGTGTGTCAAGTGGTGAAACTTTTAATCCAACAATTTGATAGACACGTATTTTTATAGTTCCAAGGAACAGGCTTTTTGCTAGGTGCTGTGTAGGTTATAGGAAAGAGCCTGAATCCTTCCCTGCAGCTGCTGAAAGGCCAGGAAAGGCCATGTCTCATTAACTCATAATTAATTCAGAAGGGAAAATGTGGTTACTGTCATATGAGACCTTTAGGTAGATGCTGAGGTAGATTTGAAAAGAGAAAACGTACTTATAGGTTTTCAAAACTACTCTAGAAGTTCACAGAAGGCCTGGCCTGTTCAATATGCCTATTACTATTTGAGGACTTCCATTCTAGTTATTTTTATTTGTTTATAAAACATATTCTTTGAAGAGTTATGTTATATAGGAAAAAATTATATCCATTATCCCACTGTGATTAATATTTTGACATATTTCCTTTTACTCTGTGTGGTGATTGATTTTATGTGTCACTTTGACAGGGTTTAGGATGCCCAAATAGCTGGTAAAATATTATTTCTGGGTGTTTCCAGAAAAGAGTAGCATTTAAACCAGTGGACTGAGTAAAGAAGATCCCCTCCAACCAATATGGATGGGCATGACTTAATCCACTGACGGCTTGGAAAGAACAAAAGTGTGGTGGAAGAGTGAATTCCCTCTCTCTCCTTGAGCTGGGACCTCTATCTTCTCCTGCCTTCAGACAGCTCCTGATTCTCCTCTCAGACCTTTAGACTCCAGGATTTATTCTGCAGCCCCTCGCCCAGTTCCCCGGCCTTTGACCTTGGACTGGGAGTGACACCACTGACTCCCCTAGTTCTCAGGCCTTTGTACTCTAACTGAATTACACTATTGACTTTCCTGGTTCTACAGCTTGCAGATGGCATATCATGGAACTTCTCAGCCTCCATAATTGAGCAACACAATTTCTATAATAAATCTCCTCTTATATATCTATATATATTCTATTGGTTCTGTTTCTCTGGAGAACCCTAACTAATACAGTCTATAACTAGGCATTTTTTACACATTGAGACCATATTGTATTATGTTTCTTGCTTTTTTCTTAATATTATGTCCACTTTTCATGCTAGTCAATTCTCTTGGATTATATCTTTTTCTGTAAACTATGGTATAATATTAATCATAGAATTCCTGTGAATTACTTAAACATTTGCCTAGTAATAAATATTTACATGGTTGACCATTTTAAGTGTTGACAGTCATCTTTGAGTATGAATAATTGTATGAATTTTGGGTTATCCCCCTAGAACCAATTCCTTAAAAGGGACTTATAAATATATTCTAGGATTTTTAATAATCATTACCAAATTGACCTCCAAATAGGTAGTACCAATTTATACTCTTAAAAGAGTATGAAAGTCACCATCTCACCCTATCTTAAGCTGGTAAGATTTAAAAGCCATCAAGAACTTCTTCCACGAATTATATAGAATCAACAGGAGATGAAGACACAACACAAAATATCTATTACCCTTTTTTTCTAAGCATTCACTAGGATTTCCACATCACAAGGACGTCTTTGCCCAGAGAATGGAAGTCATACTCCTCTGGCCAGAAACTACTGTTAACTTTATGTTTAAAATATCACTCTATCTGACATACTTTCTGACAGTTAAACTCATGAAGCTTAAGTTTCAAAGTTGCTTCCCTGCTACAACTTCCCTCTTCTCAGGTTGCAATGAAGTTTCCATGGTAAATTTGGAGATACAGATAAGAAAAAGAAAGTCAGGATACATGTGTCCATGGTTGTTTCTTTATATCTCCTCCAATATCCACGCTGCTTATATAGCAGTTTTTTTTTTTTACCTCTGGCCCTCCCAGCTCTTCAAGACTCCCCTAAATAAACCCTGCTGCAGAGAATTCTAAATTATCTCTCTAATGTGTATATATACATTTTCTATACGGAAAATGAGAAATGTGACATCAGCAAGATGGTGAAGTAGGAGTATTCCAGCTTCACCCTCCTCCAAACAGAAATCCAAATAGCAACTAACTACATGCAAGAGTAACACCCTGAGCATCCCAGAACTCTTGACTGAGACTGAGACAACCCCGTGGACTGCAAAGTCAAAAAAGGCCTCAATCAAACAACATTTATGCACAACCACAAGAATCAAGAATAATCAGGAAAACACGACATCACCAAAGTGACGAAATAAGACGCCAGTGACTGACCCTGAAGATATGGAGATGAATAAACTACCTAACAAAGAATTGAAAATAGCTGTTTTAAGGATGCTCAGCAAACTTCAAGAAAATACAGAAAAACAATTTATAAATTTATCAGAGAAATTTAGCAGAGAGATTAAAAGAATAAAAAAATCAAACAAATTCTGGAAGTAAAAAGTACAATGAACAAAATAAAAAATGCAATAAAGAGAATCAGTAGCACTCTCCCCACCCCCGCCGTGTGTGTGTGTGTGTGTGTGTGTGTGTGTGTGTGTGTTTTCATCTCTCTCTCTCCCTCCCCTCTTTTTCATTCAAGGTATGGGAGCTTTCTTTTTCCAGACTTTCTGTTATGTGCATTTTACCACAATTAAAGTTTTTTTAAATGTCAGAATAAGGCAGCTGAAATAAACAATACATTGTGCAATAGATCTATTTACCTACCCCCAAAAGAGAAAAAAAAAAAAAAGCATTGAACTAGGGTTCCCAATCCTACCTGGCCCTGCCACTAACAATAATAATGGCTAACATTAATGGTACGCTTACCCTTTGCCAGATCATTTTAAATGTATTGCCTCATTTAATGCTTACAGCAGGAAGTACTATTATGTTTCCCCATTTTACAGATCAGGAAACTGAGGCAAAAGGAAGTTAAGTAAGCTGCCCAAGGGCTCACAGCTAATAACTGAGTGGCAAAGCCAGGATTCAAACTCTGCAGGCTGACTCCAGGGCTGCACTTGTAACCATCGTGCTACCTGCAGGACAGCTGGGAGCCCAGGTTCTGCAAGGCAATGTCGCCACTTCCTCCACCCAGCCACCCCCAAATCCAGTGATTCCACATCTTAGACCTAAAGGAATTAAGTTCAGCCACAACCATAATACAGTCATTTTTAAAAACATCATAGCCTCTTCAACAAATAATACATGTGTTGTTTCCTTTCCTCAGTCTTTCTCCTCCACACTCCTTTTCCCCACCTTTAATCATCCTAGATATGTGGATCATGAGAGAGCAGTAGAAAGAGTACCAGGTCTGGAGTTGCACAAATCTGGATGGAGCTCCAACTCTGTGACTTACTAGTAAGTCACTTATTGTCTCTAAGCCTCAGTTTTATCAAGTCTAAAATGAGGATAATAGGACCTGCCTCGACAGGTAGTTTTAAAAATTAAATCAGATAATATCTTAAATGTCTAGCATAGTAGTTGACTTATAATAGGGGTTGGTTAAATTGACATTATTATTATAGTAGCAATAATAATTATTATTACTTAAGTAGTTGAATATTCCTCAATCACCTGAAGCTCTGTCAGGTGAAAATAAAAGGTAGAATTTTTCACTACTGCTCCAAAACTGAGATTGGAACACGGGATCATCAGGCAGATTAATTTCTACTAAGCAGAAAGCAAACCTTTCTACTAGTCAGAGTGATCAAGGGCAGATTGGGTCACCTTTGAAGGTAGCAAGTTCCCTATAACTCAAGCTGTTCAAGCTGACACCACTTGGTGAACATGCTGTACACAGACTTCAACCCTGGCAGCCCTTGGAGTCTATGAATTTATTTCAAGATTTATCCACAGCCATACAATGATCTGATGCCCTCTCCCAGTGTTCTGACCCTCCCTATTCTTTGGGATGCTGCAGGTGTTTGTACAATCTTCCATGTAAACCAGAGGATGAAGCTCCAGATGCTGGGGGACAGGTGGCCTAATTTTAAAAAAGCCATCATCTAGCCACAGGAACAGGTAGGAGTGACTGTTCTCTTTTAGGGCCTGAGCTCATTCCCTTGTGATATTTATGTCAAAACTGAGAGGAATGGGTTTTCTGTTTGCATAGATTCCCCAGTGTTTGAAGTCCATCCTTTTTCCTTTTCTGTTCCCAACCCATCTTGGAGATGACACATGACTTGGATCACTACACCATCACTTACCTGGATAAGAACCCAGGGGATTTACAAAAGGTTTTTGGCTTGCCAGGGACCATCAAGTGGAAACAACATTTGCAGATTCAAGGTGAGGGCATATTTGGGGTTATTTGTGAGAAACTGATGGGTGTGATGGGAGCACAATGCTTGGTAACCAAGGTGGAGTGAAATTCTGCTTATAGTCTGACTTGTGAATAACTCCTCTGCTGGAACACTATGCTATTCACTCTTAGTCTAAGTCCTATCTATCCTTCAAGTTTTAGCTGAAAGCTCACTTTCCAGTCCCTTAGAAGCAGCCTGAAGAGAGGATAGACTTGGCCCAAATGCTGTGGCAGATCCCAAATGGGCAGCCGCTGGAGGCGGCCAGCTAACTACTCCTCATAACATTTTTCTGTTGCAGAAAGACATGCACAATCCACCAAAACTTATACCACTCTAAATTCTTTGAATGTGAATATTTTTTTCTTCCTTTGAATCGTTTCTTTTGAATGGATTCCCAGACATGGAAACACTGAGTTAAAAAGGGAGCATGAACAAAATCATGGTGCTTGTGCACAAATAGCCAGACTGCCCTTCACAGAGACTTTGACCAATGAAAGAGTGTATCACTTTTCCTGTTCCTTTTCCATCGTTCAATTAACCCCACATACGGAGCCCCAGGCTGTACGGTAAATATGCATGGTATATGCAGCTGGTGCAGGCATGAGTTAAAAGTAGACACTGACGCCCCCACTTACAAATACTTCTGGCATGCTGCACAAGGAAGAGGAGACTTATGCCCTGTGCATATTGTGCCAAAGGCAGAAATAGTTATCTGGTCTCACAAAACAGCTGGCAAAGTGATGATGTCCCTATGTTCCACTTAAACCTCTGAAAAAGTTTCTCAGGCAGGCAATGTGTTGTCTGCACTGCCCTCTGCTGGCCAGTGATGCCGGCACTGTGAGCAGCTCGCGGCCTCCAGAACGAAATCAACTGCTCGCCACTAAGACAGACTTATTTTATCAGCACTATTGGCTTTTGAAACAGGCAGAAAGTGTGGTCATGGGTAACAACTTAGTCAAAAGCCTGCACCATAAACCGAGAAGGTTGAATGCCCCCCTCCACTTTTCCCCCTTATTCTTGCTGGAAATATATGGTTATATATATTGGAAATATATGGTTATACCCATATATTTCCTTAATCCAGTAGTTACCGCCCTCTCTACTAGATAAACCTTAACCTGGCAACTTTAAAGATTAACAGCTATGACCCCTTCCCTGGATAGTAGTTTAATCTTTGTAGGCAGCACATTGTATCTACCGGGAGTACCTGTATTATCACAAATTTTTCTGGCCCTTAGTGAAAGAGTAGTTTTTCTTAAATTGCTGGTCTCACGGAAAAAGGCCCATTGGCCATAAAACATATTGAATTCATGTAATACACTTCAGGGGGAGGCAAGGACAAGACGGAAAGTTCCATTCAGGAGTGGGAATATCCCAGAACTCAAATATGAGGAGGAGGCAGTTTTCGAGACCACAAGTCTTCTGTTTGGCTTCAGTAGGGAACTTCTAGCTGTGGTATGGGAAGGCAGTGGGATAGTGCAACAAGCTTCCTAAAGGAGTAGCTTCTGAAATAGGGTTTGAAATTGGGTGTGTGGTTATCTGCTGCTGCATAATAAACCGCCAGAAAACTTGGTGGTCTGAAACAACAATCCTTTCTCCTTCACTATTCTGTGGTTCTATGGGACTCAGCAGGACACCACTTGTGTTCCATAGTGTGTTGGCTGGGAGCTCAGCTGGGCCTGAAAGTCCTAAATGGCTCATTTTCACATCTAGCACCTATGTGAGGATAGCATGAAGCTTGAGGTAAGCCAGGACACTGGCAGAACTGAGCTCCTCTTTCTCTTCAAATAGTCTTATGATCTCTCCCTCTCCATGTGGCCTCTCCAGCGGAATAGCCGATTGCCTCGGGTTCCCAGAAGTGCAAGCTCCCAGGCCTTCTACATGTAGAAACAGCTTCATGTCTGCCATATTGAATAGGTTAAAGTAAGTCACAGGCCCAGTGTAAATTTACTGTGTGACAGGACTTCCTAGGAGCATGAATCCTGGGAGGGGTGGTTAATTGGGGACTGTCTTTGGAGACTAGTTACAATACAGGTAATAAAAAGATGCTGGGATGTAGGAGAAGGATGAGCAGGGTGTAATGCATGAATAAAAGCACAAAGCCAATAAAATATAAAAAAATGAACTGGTTTAAAGTGTAGGGTTTATGACTCCTAATTCCAAAATGGCAGCATAGAAGCAAGCTGGCTTCACTCTCCCCAACAGAAAACCAAAAATATACAGCATTGAGATTCTCATCAACAATATCCCAAAACTCAAATATGAGGAGGAGGCAGTTTTCAAGGCTACAAAGAAGTGAAAAATCTCCAAGCAGACAGTAAGAGAATTGGACTTCCATATCCATGATGCCCCTCCTCCCAATCTGCCCAGCACCAAGTATGTGGAAAATTTCCCCCAGAACCACTGTTCCTATGCTGAAAAAGTGAGATCAAGCTGGACAACCAGTTACCCCACAATCTTGGGTTCCCTGGCAGGAGATCTGTCCCTGCCTCAACCCCTGGGAAGTATGAGGAGTGCCTGAAGGGAGAAATATCCTTGAGGACAGCCAGAGACAAAGGGAGAAGGCAGGACTCCCATGCCCAGCCCTGAAAACTCTGCTCTGTAACTCAGCCAAAGGAGACACCAAATCAGAGTGGCTGCTCAGCAGTACTATGCTATAGTAGGTTTGTTCCACAGGTCCCCCTGAGCACAAACCCCTGCACAGACTTCCCGTACTACCTAGATATCCCCTTTGGGACCACCTGCATTCCAGACAGGAGGCACTCTATTTAGTGGAACTGAGGCAAACCTGGCCTTAAGGCACCATCTAGTGCCAAAAAGAAGGCAACAACCTAGAGGGGAAAAAAAGAAAGAAAATAATAGGTAAAGTAAAAGAATCTAAGCAAACATGTCCAATAACAGCCAAAACAAGCCAGACAGAAAAGGCTGAAATAAATAACTAATCCTTTAGTGCAAAGACATAGATGTACATCCATAACAAACAGCAGCAAAAAGGGAACCATGGCCTCCCCAAATGAAGGAACCAGTGACCGACTCTAACAAGATGATGAAATGTGAACACTCTGACCAAGAATTCAAAATAACAGTTTTAACCAAACTCAGTAATCTCCAAGATAACATAGAAAATCAATTCAGAAATTTATCTGACAAATTTGACCAAGAAATTGAAATAATGGGAAAAAAAAACCTAACAGAAATCTTGGAACTGAGAAATATACTCGCTGAACTGAAAAACGAATCAGAGGCTCTCAACAGCAAAATAGATCAAGCAGAGGAAAGAATCAATGAGCTCAAAGACAGGCTCTTTGGAAATACACAGTCAGGGTATTTTCAAAGAAAAAAAAAAGAATGAAAAGGAATGAAGATCACCTACAAGACATAGAAAATTACTTCAAAAGACCAAATCTAAGAATTATTGGTGTTGAGCAAGAGCAAGGGATAGAAAGCTTATTCAAAGAAACAATAACAGAAAATTCTCCAAAACTGGAGAAAGAGATAAATATCCAGGTACAGGAAGGTCAGAGAACTCCAAATAGATTTAACCCAAATAATACTACCCCGTGGCATATAATAACAAAACTCTCAAAGGTCAAAGACAAAGAGAAGATCCTAAAAGAGGCAAGAGAAAAGAAGCAAATAACATGGACAAGAAGCTACAATTAATTTGGTAACAGACTTCCCAATGGAAACCAGGCCAGGAGGGACGAAGGGCTAAAAGAAAACAGCTGTCATCCAAGAATACTGTGTCCAGCAAAGCTATCCTTCAAATATGAAAAGAGATAAAGTCTTTCCCAGACAAACTAAAGCTGAGCAAATTCACCACCACCAGACCTGTCTTACAAGAAATGCTAGCGGGAGTTGTTCAATTGGAAAGAAAAAAAAAAAAACACTAACATGCAGAAAGAAAACACTTGAAGGTATAAAACTCACTGATAAAATTAAGCACACAGATAAACCCAGATACTCTAATACTGCAATTGTGGTTTGCAATCCACTCATAACTCTGGTATGATGTCCAAAAGACAAATCTGTCAAAAATAATAATCTCTTAAGAGAAAATATAAAAATACGTAAACTGAGACAACACAAAGTCAAAATGTGTGTGTGGAGGGATGGAGTTTAAATGTAGAGTTTTCTGTTTGTTTGTTTTTTCTTTGTTTATTTTTTTCTATTATTTTCTTGGTGATCTAAGATAAGTTTTCACTTCTTCAAAACTTGCTGGGGACCTTGATCGTTAGGCTCAGCATTTTTGGACTTAATTTTGTCCAGTAGTTCGCAAATCTAACCATGCCACAGAATCTCTTAGGGACTGTCAAATGCCATTTCCCCAGATATCACCAAATCAAACTGTTGATGATGCAGAGAGAACATCATCTCACAGAGATTTAGCAGTGTCTCAGAGGGCAAGGTTAGGATTTATTGAGAATTGGACATTTGGTTTAAAGCAGTTCCCTCACTAGAAAGATGGGGAAGGTCTTGAATTTAATTGGGTAAATATCACAACACAATAGTCTAAAGTTGGTGGGAAAAGCAAGGTAAGGCAAGGGATCCACATAATCTTAGGGCACAAACTGTTGATGCTTTTCATTAAAAAGTTGATGGATATATTGGAAAATTCCTATGATAAATAATCAAGCCATTTGTCTGGGCAAGAGTGTCCTGGAATAGTGAAATTATGCTAATGAAGACAATGGAATAGTAATGTCATGTTAATGTAGACAGTAAGCTCTATGGGGTGTAGGTAGTTTGGTTCTTAGAACTTATTTTCTAAAGCTCTGATTCAATGAAACCCAAGAACCTCTATTTTTAAGAGGCTTAATTGGGAACCACTGCTATACACAATAAGGCACTGCAGGTTTTTTGTCTAAGTGTTTGCCATGATCCCAGCTGTCCTGTAGGAGGTGGGGACACCTGTTGGGAGGTTACAACAATCATCCAGAGAAGATATAATGATGCTATGAATTATGAGTTCTAAGGACACAGGTTAACTCTGTGATGCTGGTCAGGGCTTTTCTCTGTGTCTGTCCCTCCCTTCCAGCTTTCTTCATCTCTTTGATGATTCTGGGTCTTCTCAAAGCTAACGTACAGAGAATACATATGTCCATTATCAGGTGGGACAGAACCCTGAGAAATCCTTTAAAAAAAGTATCACAAGAAAGGCAGGGAGACTGCAGGAAGCAGGGATTTCTAGGTCCCTTGAGAAGAAGGAGTGAGGGACCTGGTAGTTTCTTTAAGCCTACAGGTTCCTTGGCCAGGTGATCCTTTCACGTGCATGGTGGGGTGGGGGTGAGGGTGAGGGTGCACACAGAGGGAACAGGGGTTATTTAGAGGTTTAACTCAGAATCCCCCTCAGGTTGAACTGAGGATGCGAAAGGCCTCCAGACCTCATAAGGGATTCAGGATCCCTGGGCTACCCTTGACATTGAATTATAAGCCCACCAGACCAAAAGTCCCTCAGACCCCTCAGCCTGTCTGATTCTTAATTGGTATAATCTTAGTTAAATTACTCTTTGTTCCTCTTCTCCTCACATTCACAGATGTTTACAGAATGAAAGGTCAAGGAGATTAAGTCACTTGTCCAAGGTCACAGAGCCACTGAGTGCAGAACTATATCCCAAATCCAGTTCTGCTGAACTGCAGCAAACTCCCCCTTTCTGCTTCTTTCCTCTTCCATTATTGCTTCTTCCCCTTCCACCAGGTCCCAATTTTAAAAATATATAGACAGTTAATGCTACAGTTAATAGCATTGTGCTTCTATTGAAAGAAGTTTCTTTCTTCCTTTGTGGTATTATTTAAGATCACTTTGCATCCTTATTAATTCATTCATGGATTCCTTCCTAACCATGCACTGAAAGACATGTAGGGTGTGAAATGACACTCCTATGTGCAGGGCCAATATTTAGCCAGTAACCTCAGAAAGGTCATTTATAGCCAGAGTTTGTTCTGATTGGCTGGGCCTGCAACTTGCAGGGTGTTAAATATTTTGACCTTGCCTATCTGCCAGAATAACTGTCTGCATTTGTGTCCCCTAGGGTGCTCAATTAGAATGCACACAGCCCAAGAGAGAGAGGCAGGACTGGAGGTGGACTGAACCTGACTCTGCCCTCAAGAGATTCTGGTCCAGGTCCATCCTTGTCCAGTCTATCTTTGTGTGACCTTGCACACATGATTTCCTTTCTTTGGGAATCAGATTCTTCATGGGTAAAAGTGTGTGTGGCCTGGTACCATTTTTGTAAAAGAAAACAGTATGTGTCTATGTGTCTGGATAGATGCATTCATGCATGGAAACATGTCTGGAAAGATATACACCCACCTGTTCACAGTGGTCATCTCTGGGAAGAACAACTGGGTGAGAAGTCTTTTTTATTTTATATAACCTTTTTACTCTTTTAATTTTTCATAACAAGCATGTATTGTAATTTTGTTAAAGTTAATAGCTAAAAAGTCCTGCCTGTTCCTGTTTTATAGGAAGTCACACTTCTTATCCGAGGTCACATGGGGCCTTGGCATCTGATTTTAAAGCCTGCCCTGCCTGCATGGTCCTTACGCTGCCTCTGAAAAATTGGGGGACGTGAGTGCTGGGCGACAGGTGACCCCTCCTAATTGCCCAGCTCAGCAAGTGCTGCCCAGGGCTGGTAACAGAACATCTCACAGTTTTCTCTGCCTTCCTCCCCCTGTGCCTTCATCCACGTCAGGAAACGTTTCACCATCATTCAGCCAAAGCACGTTTATGTTCTCTCATATCCACAGCTATGAAATGCCCACAAACCTGACCCAGGTCCTGGGAAAGAGCAATAGCCAAACATGATGAACCCCCAGACTCATTTGTATTTATAATGCCATGAGGTAAAAAAAAATTTTTTAATAGAAAGAGGAAAATACATTAGCTTTGGCAAGTGGAAAAAAATATATATATATATCACATAATGCCGTGAAGTGTTTGTCCCTAGGTCACAAGGCTTAGGAAACTCAGTGGGATGTGGGAAGCAGCATGATCACTTGTCCCTGTGAAGGACCAAGAGGGAAAAAAATTTGTTGTTTTCTCAGAGAACAGCCTTCTCTCCAGTAAATAATCCACCCCAAATTACCTTTTGATAAATCCTCACATTTTAAATAAGAGAATATAAATATAGAGATTGGAAGGAAGCACTGGATTGAAAGAGCACTAGGCTTTGGTTTCAGACAAACCGGGGTACAAATCCAGACCTTGAACGAGTCACCTAACCCACTTCTCTGAAAGAACACCCTATTTTGTGCCAGGCACTCAGCGGGGCATTTTACATCTCACAGCTCAAACCTGAAGAGGTTTGTATAGTTCTCATCACGTAACAGATGAAGGAAGTGAGACTCAGGAAGAAAGCCATGAGAGTGGGAGGGCTCGACTGACAAAATGACAGAGCCCAGACTCCAATTCAAATCTCGAGAAGTCGAGGGCAACACCCATTCCTCTGGATGGTGCTGACTCTCCCAGTACATGGTCGGAGAAAAGACTTCTGTTCCGAGCATACTGCTGCAATCAGCTCTAACCAGGAGTCCCACATGCCCTTTCCATGAGCCCTCTTTAACTTCAAATGCCCTAGGAGGGATAAAAACCAAGACCCTGATACTGAATAGGAAGGAGAAACACCAAGCACAGATCAGTGAATAGGAACTGTGCTTTGGCATCAAATGAAACTAGATTCAAATTCTGCCTCTGTGTTGGATAATACTAACTGTGACCGTGGGGACTTTGCCTGACTTCTGTAGGTCTGTTTCCTAATGTGCTAAGGGAGCATGGTCAGAGGTTAAAACAGGATTATAAACACAGAGCCCAGAGGCTCATTTAGAGCAGTTGCTAGTCTCAGGGAAAGGGGGAGCCCCTGGAGGGCTGCAAGTAAAAGGAATAGGACAAGGAAAATCCCTGGGCCCCAGACTGTGGAGTTTGCTCAGACCCCTTGAGACATTCTGCCTTGCCCATGTAGCAGGGCTCTGGAGCATTGGTATAGCCACCCCTCCTTCTTAACACTACTCTGACCCTGCACCAGCATAGAAAGGGGGTCCTTTCTGGAATATCTGCTGAAGGCTTACAAGGAAATCAACTTGGAGTGAGTGTAACCTTCCAGCCACCATGTCCCATTGGCTGGCTGATCAGAGGAGGAAAGGGTCCCAGCTCTCCAGGGCTGGAAGGTAAGCATGTTCCTGGCTGCCCGTGGGCCAGTCCCTTGGCCAGTCTGAGCCTTACATTTGCACATTGCAATAGCAGGACCCTATCTGCAGCCCGTGACAAGGATCAAGTGAGAAACTAAAATATTAGGTGCTCAATAAATGTGAATGTCTGATTTTCTTCATAGAGCTGAGGTCAGAGGGTCCTCAGACAGCATCCGTTTGACCAGCCTAGTTCTTCCCTCCCTGGCCCAGCCCAAAGCCTGGAATCTGTCCCAGTTTCACTTCCCTGGGTGCTTCTGATAAAGGATGTTCTTGTTATTTTTTTCTAAAGACTTCAAAGAGAGCAGCCTGGGAAGGGGACTGCTCATTGAGAGGGGGCCTTCCTCAGGCTGAGTCACTACCCTGTGGCTGGACATACTTAAGCTCCCAGGCCGTCCCTCCGCGACTGCAGCCATGGAGAAGCCAAGGGACAACAGGCTGCCAAAGTGAAGCTCTCCTCCAGCCCTGGCCCTGCGCCTTGCGCGCCTGCTGGTCCTGCTCTAGGCTGGGCGGCGGGATGGGGGACTCGGGATGCCGGGGTTCCAAGGCTGCAGGCAGGCACTGAACGTGTCGCTGCTGGGGGCGCTGCCGGCCGTAGGCTGGGACAGCCTGCGCAATGTGGAGCTGGGGCTGGGACTGCAGCGCGACTACTCCGCAATACCCCACCATGGACGCCACCGACTACCTCATCCCTGACCACGTGCACGTGGTGCCCTGCAGCGAGAGGGCCATAGAGACCCGTGCGGAGCTCACTGACCACTGGCTCAACTACACCGACGCCTGGGCGGCCTGTCAGCGCGGAGCTCTCCTCCCTCCCCAGCCTCAATGGTTCTCGGCCGACTGCCAGAACGTCAAGGCATACAACCTGGAGTACCAGACCGTCACGGCCAGGGAGCAGGTCCGCCACAGCATCTACTCTGTGAAGGCCCCCGAGACCCCCGCCTTCCACCCTGCCTTCCAGCTGCGCATGCCGACTCTCAGCGACCACCTGGAGAACAACCAGACCCACGACGTCGAGTACCTGGCAGAGATGCTTGTGCTGAGGTGTGACACGCACGTCCTCACCCACGTGGAGGCTGGGGCCACCTTGGTGCAAGAGGACCAGGTGAGGCGGGAGCTGGTGGACAGCCAGGCCCAAGAGAAGAGCGACGTCAGAGCAGCTGCCTCGGTCATGTACTTCCACATGGTCAACGCCGGGGACGTGGCCGCCTGGCAGGTTCAGAGCGCGCTCCTCCAGGACTGCGTGTAGAATATGGTGGGCCAAACACAGCCACGGCGGCAGGCCTGACCACCCGGGCAACGCCTGGCGTGCAACGCGTGGCGGCCACCGTGCGCCGCGCCATCCACCGCTACTATGCGGCCAAAGCACACCCGGGCTGGCAGAGGCCCGGTGCGCCCACCTTCAAGCCCCAGGCCACTAAAGACGATGTTCTTGCTAAGAGCACCCCATGCCAACTTCGGCTTCGGGGTGTCTTCCAGTAGTGCGACGCCGTGTTCCGGCCAGACACCGAGGCCCTCTGCCAGGTCTACGGCATCCCGAACCCGCTCACCGGCAACGCCTCTTGCCCTGCCAGCTACAGCGCCAGCGCGCTGCACAACACATCGAAAACATCCAGTGAGCCCCGCCTTGGGTGCCAGCAGCAGTGGCACAAGTGCCACAGTGCTGGCTCTTCTTCCAATGCCGCCAGACTGTGTGCGCCGCCCACGAGCAGCGCGCAGCATGGTGCACCTGGCTGCCTCCGGGTACGCACCCTCGCAGGCCTCCTCGCCTGCCACTTTGGGCTTCCTTTTTGGAGGCCTCTATAGCCCCGGCAGCTCCAACCTGCTCACCAGGGCCCAATCCTGACCCTCCTGCTTCTACCCACTGGCACTCTTTGGCAACCTCAAGGTGTGCGTCAGCACCGACTTAGAGCCGGGTGCAGCTGGGCGGTCCCCTTTGGAGGCTCCTTTAGCTTCGTGATATTTAGATTTGGAAAGCTTCCTTGTGATTCTCCACCCCTCTTCCTCATCCTCACACATGCACAGAAGATATTTCCCTTGCAGGTCCTGCTTAGCTCAAGTAAACCAGAGCAGATTACCTTCTCTAACTCCAGGCAGGAATCTTTTGGGGAAGTGGTTCAGTTTTGTAATGTTCCTAGAACACAGGCCTCATCACAATTTAACCCCAGAGTGTGGGTCTGTAGCTGTCACAAGAACAAACTGAGGGTATCCCACTGAACCCTAACTTCAAAGCCACAGGTCATGCACAGCCAAATGGGCCCCAGGAGGTGTGAATTTTTAGAGCTAATTCTGGAGGCATGTGGAGAGACCCTAGGTGCTGGGGGTCCAGAAGCATGACCTCATGGGGTTGACAAGACTCCTCTGAACTTCTTGAATTTCTGGATGAGCCCAAGCATGTCATTGCACTTCTCTGTGTTTCAACTACTCTAGCTACAAATTGAAATATATCAGAGATGCTTCCTCAGGATACTGATGACACAATATTGGTGCAAACTCTGAATCCTGAGGGGAAGAGGTGACTGAAATCCAAATAACACTGGGATGGAAGTTTAGGATCGTTTCTCCCGCTGCTGTGATGTGAGCACATTGGAACCAACTGTCAGCTAAGGACTGGTGGCTTTCCTGAGTCTTCTAAATTGCTGTTTCTGAAGCAGGTCACTGCCACTTACAAACACATTCTCTATGTGAAAAATACCTTTCTAATAGCTTTTCACTTATCTTCACACACCCTAAGGTGGGTAATTCCCATTTTATGAATGAGGAAAGTGAGGTTCAGAGTAGTTAATTGACTTGTCCAAAGTCACACGATAAACTAAAATTTGTCTGACTCAAATATTAAGAAGCACAATGGCTAGTACTTACTCAGTGTTTCGAATTTGCCTCTGCAAAGATGATTTCATTTAATTCTTTGAAAAATGATTTTTATTATGCACTGAGAATATCCCTATTTTGCCAGAGAGGAAACTGAGCCTTAGAGAAGTTAAGTAGCTTTTATAGGATACTGTAGCTTAGCATAGCAGTAAAACTATGGGCCTGGACTAGGCCAAATACTGGTCTCTGGTGATTCCTTGTGCCTCTGTTTGGTCCTCTTTAAAATGGAGTTAGCATGTCAAATTCCTAAAGGATGCAAAGCACTTTGGAACTACATGTGAACTTTCTAAATATGAAAGTTCAAATCTATAATTTGCCACTGCTTTAAAAGTGGGACCTCAGAGTCAAATCAGACAGACCTGGGCTCAAGTCCCAGCACAGCTGCTTACTAGCTCTGTGACATGGACAAATTTTCTCACCTCTCTGAGAATTAATCTCATCTATAAAGTGGGGATAATAATAAGACTAATGCCATAAAATTATTGTGATTATTGAACAAGATACTACAAGGAAATCCCTTACTACAGTGCCTGGCCTATCACCTTGAGCTGTCATGATGTGGGGGTGACCATGACGATCATTCCAATGGTGACATGTGGAGGTGAGTGGCAGATCTATGGGTGCCATGAAGAACACAAAGATGTCTAATCAGGGCTGACAGTTGAGTGAGGCAGATACACACAAAATGTAAGTTACTCATCATGATAATGTGATACAACTTCAAACATGACACTATGGGAAAAAGAAGGAGGGATACAAATTCTGGAAGAGGTCTGGTAAGGCTGCTGGGAGGGGATGGGATTTCAGCTAGGCCTGGAAGAAAGATTAGATATGGGGGAGAAAAGGGAGATTTCCCAGAAAGAAACAGTTTGGTCCAGGGCTGGGAAGGGAGCATCAGCCTCCTGGCCTCAGCCAGGCACATGTTCAGATCTGTTCAATTCTGCTGGCCTGGGAGGAGCCTCTCAACAGCAACTGAATGCTCCTTTCTGATCGTCTTAATTCATTTCCTGGAAGAGCCCTCTCCTGGCTCCAAAAACTGAGCTCCCGCACTGAAAATGGGGACGTGGGGGCCAGGACAGAATAGAAGGGTTTGACCTGAGGTAAAAAAGAAGTGGGAGAGGAGACAGAATGGGTCACCCTATAAGTAGGGTGGCCATATAATTTGTCATCCAAATCCGGACTCTGGTCACGACTAAAAGGAGGTGCTATAATAATTACACTGGACAACCTTCATAAACTGGACTGTATGCCAGTCCACCTTACCTAACTTGACTATGAGCTCTTTTAGTGTGGGGAGGCTCAGTGTTAGCTTATTGTAGTTACTGCCAGAGCTCAGCATCCTGAGCAGAACCCTAGGTCTAAAACTTTACTGAATGAATGAAGGAAAACCAGAAGAGGTCTGGCCAGGGCCCAGGAAATAGAGCACAGCTACCAAATCCTTTCAAATGACCCACCCCTCTTGGATTCTTGAATGTATTATTATTTCATTAATAAACTAGTTTTAACACATTAACCGCCATATGAGTTGTATTTAACTCACGCTAGTTTTGAGCCTGGGGCCTCGTGAAGCACATGCAACTCACACGTCTCTTCACCTTGGGAGCTGCGAGAACTATTTTTCAAGTTGCCTATAACTCACACACAGAAAACAATAAAAAACAACAAATTTTTCATTAAATTAGAAAGGATCACTTTGTTTTTGAAGCTTTTATTCTATTTTCCTAATAAAACACCATGGCCCCAAGGAAAAAAATTTTTTTTCTAGTGTGGCAGTCAATGTATTAACCTCCATTTTGCCCATTGTATGTACTAGAGTAAATACAAAAATGAATAAAATAGTTTTTACTGTCTCAAAATATTCTAGGCAAGTAAACAAAAATAAATAAATAAATAAAAGGCACAGGAAAGGGGGAGGTGGTAGCACGTTGTAACCGTCCAGTCTCTGAGCTCCTTGTGGAACTCTGAGCATCAGGGTGAAGAGGTTGTGGTAACTCCACCCCAGGTGACAAAGGAATGGGCCGCTGTCAGGGAGTTGTTCCTTGGACATCATACAATGTATTCTCTGGAGCAAGCTCCTTTTAGACAGCCGGGTTTTTGCTGTCTCTTGCACACTGTAAGTCATGTAAAGCAAAGAGGTCTTCCTCTTTATTTTGACTTCTAGAACCAAATCTTGGTCCTTTCCACAACATTTTTCTTGCTAAGCTCAATCTTAGTTCCAACTTTTCTTTTTTGCCCTTATTTTCCCTTTTGATTAACTAATTTTTCAAATTTTTATAAGATATGTATTTACACGAAACACTACATATTCTTTTTAAAAAATCAAAGAGAAATGAATGCAGAGCTGAGCAGCTGTGGAGGGAGACGTGGGAAACCTCCGCGCCCCACCAGCAAGCCGACGCCTTGCCTCAGCCACAGGCTCACTCCTTCTAGCCTTAGGCTTGGCCCAAGTCCAACCCTGTCTGCTGGTCATTTTTTTTTTACCTCATGGAGAGGGGCTGTCATAAACCAGATATTCTCTTGTTTCTGAAAATTTGACCATGAAAAGTAAATTTAAACTTAATTTAAAAACTATGTTGGGGGTAATTTTTTTTTAAAAGCAAGTGTGTTGGGGGGGTGCAAATAAAAGTGAAGTGTGTATGCTGTAAAAAGAACATGTTGCAGCATTGAAGATCAGGAATCATGAAGTTATAGGTAAACAAATCAGCACGTTTGGAAGATGAAAAATCAGACTGGGGGGGTTCAAGGAATCTCTGCTGAGCTTCATGCTTTGGGGAGTCTGGGGTCGGGAGAGTAGAAAGTAAAAAAGAAAGATCTTCCGTTCTTTCATCTAAATCATTCATTCATTCATTCTTAAGAAGGATTCATTCATCTTCCTAAGAAGGATGGCACTTTACTAAGTACTGAAGATAAAAAGCACCAAAGGAGAAAATATAGGAAAAAAGTCTTTGTGACCTTGGGTTAGGCAAGGATTTTTAGATATGACACCAAAAGCACAATCCATAAAAGAATAAATTAATAAATTGGATTGCATCAAAATCAAAAAATTGGGCTGAGAGGAGAAGGACTCAAAGGCTCTGAAGCACAATGTCCATATAAAACCAGAGTCAGCAAACATGGTCCGCAGGCCAGGCACCTGTTTCTGTAAATAAAGTTTTATTGGAACACAGCCACACACATTCATTTATGTAATATCTATAACTGCTTCCATGCTACAACGGCAGAGTTGACCAGCTGCAACAAAGACTTTATAGCTCACAAGCCTAAAATATTTACTAGCCCTTTAAGAAATAGTTTGCTAAACCCTGATATAAAGCACAGATTGCCCAACAGATGTCCAAGAAATACTGATCCCTTCAACACTACAGTAACCCAAGTGGGTGCTGAGGCTATCAGACATATTGTACCTACCATGGTCCAGTTTGCTCTTGCCTAGAGCAGCTTCCTCCCAGAATCCAGATCCCCCTGTTTTACCCTAGTGTGCCTTACAAACATCATTGTTTCTATGACAAAGGTTGATAAGCATTGCAATAAAGTACTAATTCTTCCATTCCATAGCACCTTGCATTCTCTCCATCACTATCTGTACCTGCCTTTCATCCTCTGAGTCAGGTAACATTGGGTGAGCGCCCATCATATGCCAGGGAAGACACAGCCTCTGCCTTCAAAGAGCCCACAGTCCAGCAGGAGAGAGGTGTATACACAATTAACATGCAATGTTCTATGTAATATAATACTTAAAGAAAAAGTGTAGCTTGTATACACAAATACCTCAATTTGAATCCCACCTTTGCAAATTACCAAGCTCTGCAATGTTGAGCAAGTCATTTAACCTTTCTGAGCTTTAGTTCTCTCATCTATAAACTGAGAATGACAACACCAAGTGCAATGGGTTGTTGTGAAGAGCTGCTACATGGAAAGCACCTCATTGGGTGTCAGAGCTCAGTATTCTTATTATTATCTGTAGCAGTTGTAATGACAGTAATTAGTAGTAGAAGCAGTAGTGATAGGAGATAGGGTATAAGGTGCAGTTGCAGCAAAGAGGAGAGGGCAGTGATATAGGGGTATTGATCAGGGACAGTTTCACAAAGAAGGTGACATGTGGTCTGGATCTTGAAGCATAAACAGGAGTTGGTCATGTGGAGAAGGAGGTGGGTGCATTGAGAGAATAAAATAAATAAAATGAAACCCTTCATAGGAGATGCAAATTTGCCCAAGATGGGAGATGGAAAGTGGTTGGTTTCCTGATATGCTTTACTTCTACTAAAGCTCTGGTGACCCTCAGAATCAGAGGGGTTCAGCACTTGCATTTGGACAAGGGGACACTTTTGGTTCCCTTTAGGACTAAGGCAGAAAAACTGACCTGACCCGTGGTGATTTTTCCTCATCTTTCCTTTCCTTTCTTCTTGTCTTGGTCTCCTTAATGCTCACCTTAAGAGGGTCACTGATCTATATCTATCGCATGAAATCTAAATTGCTCAGCATGATGTTCAAGACCCTGCAGGGCTGAGCCCAAACCTTCCTCCCCAGCTGCTTCTATTCTCCACATTCAACTCAGCATATTTAAAAACCAAACTTGCAATCTCTTGTGCTACCCTAGTATCCATTCCCCTTTCCTATCTCCTGCCTAATTTATTCACTATCTTAGTTGGGGAGGGGAGCTGTTTGGTTCTTCCCTCCTTCTAAAACTCACCATCCTTCTCCTTGACTTCCCATGACAAATCTCTCATGTTTTTCACAGCTGTCCTCTTTTCTCCATCCCCACTGTCACTATTTTATTTTTTATTTTTACTTCCTTTTTAGAGACAGGGTCTTGCTGTCACCCAGATTGGAGTGCAGTGGCATGATCATAGCTCATTGCAGCCTCGAATTCCTGGGCTCATGGGATCCTCTCTCCTTGGCCTCCCAAGTAGCTGGGACTACAGGCACACACCACCACATCTGGCTAATTTTTAAATGTTTTTGTAGCGACGGGGTCTCGCTATGTTGCCCAGGCTGGTCTTGAGCTCCTGGCCTCACGCAATCCTCCCATCTCAGCCTTCCAAAATGCTGGGATTACAGGTGTGAGCCACTGTGCCTAGACACTGTCACTGTTTTAATTCAGGCTGGTGTTATCTAGATTTTTTGCTTCCACACTCTTGCCTTCATAAACCCATCTGCCCATAACAGCTTGAGTGTTCATTTTAAAAATATAAGCCCTATCATGTCACTTTCCTGCTTAAAACTTTCCTGTGGTCTCTCTTGATAGTGTTGATGTCCTTTAGCCAAAGACAACCAGGACAATGCCTGCAGTCAGACAAGGTTGGGTTTATGGGCTTGTTGCAATGAGGGAGACAGCCTTTGAGGCACCTCAGTGAGGAAGTATTAGGAGGGATTTGTTGTAGGATTTGTTTTAGGATTTGGACTTGGGTTGGTTAATTTGGGGAAAGAGTCAATGAAGGTATGGTTTTGCTCTGGATTGGGTGCTGTCAGAAAAGCAAGGGCAATTCTACAATTGGGTATCTTGAAGGTTTTTACCCAGGAGGAGTTCTTTGTTATCCATGTGGCAATATTAATCACACAATGATTTTTGTCAGAGTTGATTGTATACCTGTTTTCTGTGCTTAGCAGTTAGAGTAAAATCCAGATCCCATTCCACACATAATCGTGTCACTAGTGAGAAGGAAAAAAAGCCCCTGATGTCTAGAATTGATCAGACGGTCACAGTTGGACTGCAATATTATTACAAACTGGCTTGAGGTTCACAGCCAAGTAAGCCTAAATAATCTAAACAATCTCATAGAATTACAACTTTAGACAAAGCTACCCTGAGACCATGATAAGATGAAACAAAGCAGGGTCACTTCATAATTTTGTCTAAGCATAGACAAAAACAAGGTCACTATACCACCCACAAAATACCCAGTCATAGAACTGCCCCCACTTTCTGACAGCATCCAATCTAGAGCAAATCTCTGCTTCCTTAGCACTGCCCCCAAATCACCCAACCAAAGCCTAAATCCTATAATAGGTTCTAACACTCTTGTACTGAGATACCCCATAGTATGCATTCTTCTCTTTGCAACAAGCAATGAACCCAACTGTTTAATAGCAGGTACGTATCTCCTGGTCTTTGGCTGAAGGGTCTTGGCATTGGCACTGTTCCCTGATGACCTGGCTCACCTGGCTTCAGCCACCTTGGCCTTCCTTCAGTACTTTGAAGACAGGAAGCTCTTTCCTGCCTCGGGGCTTTGCACTTAATAGTATCTTTCCCCTACTGAGGTCTACTCATGGCTGGCTCCTTCTCATCGTTCAGATCTCAGGGGGCATGTAACCTCTTGAAAATTAAAGAAGAGTAACATGGCAAAGCTTTCTTGAAAATGGTGAGGAAGAATAATGTAAGGCATAAACCAATTAATATGGCTACAAAACAGGCTATGGTTGTGTTCCAGTAGCCTGGCTGTTGTTGAGGTTTTAACAACCAGAACACTGTAGAAAATAAAATCTCCCAATCCAGGTTCTACTCCCCTTTCCTCTGAATCTTTACTGGCTAGGATGTTGCTGGGAAGTTCCCGAGGAGCTCGAAATTCAGGCGTAGAGCCATGAGGCCCTAGACCACTGTCCCTCTGGGGGTCCCATTCTTTGCCTTCATGGCCACTACTCTCATTGATTCTATAACCTTTTCGATTTCCTACAAAATTACGATCAGCTTCCAAATTATCTTATTGTGTGTTGCCTGTCTTCCAAACGCAAATCTCCTCTTTCTTTTTTTTTTTTTTTGAGACAGGGTCTCGCTCTGTTGCCTGGGCTGGAGTGCAGTGGTGGCATCATAGCTCGCTGCAGCCTCAAACTCCTGGCCTCAAGCCATCCTCCTGCCTCCTGAGTAGTTGGGACTACAGGTGTGAGCCACCATGCCCAGCTAATTTTCTATTTTTTGTAGACAGGGATCTCACTGTGTTGCCCAGGCTGGTCTCCAACTCCTGGCCTCAAGCGATCCTCCCGCCTCGGCCTCCCAAAGTATTGGGATTACAGGCATGAGCCACCACACCTGGCCCAGAACACAAATTTCAAGAGGTCAGGAACTATGTTGTGTTTATCTCTGTATCCTGGTGCTGCCAACATTTCCACAAATAACTAAAACATATCTTACCTTGAGCCTTATAGCATTTTTTAAATGGATCCTTCTGCCTTCAGCCGCTTTCACCTGCAATACAGACATTACTGTCTGAATTATTTTTCTAAAACAAAGGGTAGATGCTAGCACTCCCTGTCTTCAAAAACCTTTCATAGGTTCCCCCCTCAAGGCGCTGTCACCTCACTCGACCCAACTCATCTTCTATTGTAACACTCGGAGAGCCCTGAGCTTCAGTGGTGCTGAATAGTCACAGATGTGCCCCATGCCTTCCAGCAGCCACGTCCTTGACAAAGTGCTGTTTCTGCTATTTAAAATGTTCTTGCCCATCTCTATTTTTTCTTGAGGGCAAAAATCCTAGTCATCCTTCAAGATCTAACTCCAAAGGTCCATCTTTTGCAAAACTGTCTCTCCAATCCTTCTTTCCTCTGCTTCCACACTTCTTTGTTATCTTCCTTTTACCACTAACCACACCTGACTTCTGTCACAGTTGGTTGTATACGTGTTGATATAGTTTGGATATTTGGCCCCTCCAAATCTCATGTTGAAATGTGATCCCCAGTGTTGGATGTGGGGTGGGAGGTGTTTGAATCATGGGGGCAGATCCCTCATGAATGGCTTGGTTCTCTCCCCGAAATAATGAGTGAGTTCTCACTTTGCTAGTTCTTGTGAGAGCTGGTTGTTTAAAGGAGACTGGCACCACCTCCTCTCTCTCTTGCTCCTTCTCTGCCCATGTGACATGGCTGCTCCCCGTTCACCTTCCACGTTGATCGGAAACTTCCTAAATCCGTCACCAGAAGCAGATGTTGGTGCCATGCTTGTACAGTCTGCAGAACTGTCAGCCAAATAAACCTCTTCTTTGTAAATTACCCAGTCTCAGGTATTTCCTTTATAGCAAAGCAAAACAGACTGACATACCTGTTGTCTTTCCAGAGACCATTAATGTTTCAAGGGCAGAGAACTACCTGCTCTCTGTGCCTGTTTCTTCATTTGTAAAAGAAGGATCTTTGTACCTACCTCATAGGGTTCATGTGAGGAATAAACGAGTTAATGTATGTAAAGCAATTAGAACAATGACTGGCACAGAGTGAACACCATATTGATGTTTGCTACTATTATTATTATTTATTTCTGTATCCTTTAGTACTGGGCCAAAATTGGTGTCAATATGTATTGCTGCTGAATTTGGAGTGGGGCAGGAAACTTTTGAAAGACTCAGCTTTAGAGCTAGAACCAGGTTGGGAATTTAGCGCTTAGAACCAGGCATTTCTTTCAGTGGCCTCTCAAGTCATTTGCACAACCCTCAACCCTCCCTCCACCCCAGGTTTTGGGGATAGGAGTCAGGGATTAAGTAAGAGAAGAGAAACTAGTCCTAATCCTTTACCTTGTGTGGCGTAAGGGCTGATCTGACCTGAAGACATCTGCCTTGAATACTATTTTTAAAAAGCTTCCCTGGGTGCCTTGTTCAAATGACACTTATCCTGGAAGGAGTAACATATTTAGCCATTACTTCAGAATTGTCCCTCAGCAAGGGACTCGTCTTTTTCCTATTATATCACGAGAGGGATGGGGTATAGTGCCATCAAATTATAGCAGACACGGGCATTGGGGTGGCAACAGAAGTCTGGAACATGAGTTGCTGTTCCTAGAGCGTCCAGAGGATTGTTAGAGGTAAGGGAGCCAGATGGCGCTGTATGCAAGAGAGTGAGAAGGACATAAACAGAGACACCTGACGTTTCCTAAAATGAGGTTGGTCTAATGGAGAAGCAGGGAGCTGCAGTAGGAAACCCATGAACTGCAGGTCTCATTCTTCCACTTTCTAGCTGGGATACTGGAGCAGACTGCTGAACCTCTTTGGCTCCTCTGTGCTGTGTTTAATGAAGGGATTGAACTAAATGAAGTTTGAGTTTCTTCCTGTATTAAGAGGAGGGTGTGGGTATATGGAGGGATGATTCTAAGTCTAAATATATGCTTTTAACGTATCCCAGGTGGCTCTAGTTTACACGTTTCCTTGGCTCCTTCTAGAGCCTGCCAGGCTTCTCCAGGACTTGTTTGACCCCGCCTACTGTGAAACCTATCTTCTGGTGCAGTGAACAGCCTGGGTCTCAAATCTCCAGAGGTGGATGATTCCTGGAGGCTGTGAGTGAGACCGGCTCAGACTCTAGTGGCCAAAGGCCAACAGGCACAACACGGTGAAGTCTAGGCTGTGACCAGATCAATCCTGGGAAGCAAATGGTATTCTCTGAGAGTTTTAAAGAGCTTGCTCTTCAATCCAGTCTAACGTGAATCCAAGCTACTTGAGACATTAGGGTAAATATACTTGGTGATGTTTGTATGTCATTTACAAGTACTTTCAGATACTCAATTTGTCTAAATCATATAGCAAGCTGTGTAGTTATTTTTCATCATTTCCATTTCATAAATGCAGAAGCTCAGAAAAAGTGACTTGTCCCAAAGTTTGGAAACTTACAGACTTTGTTATAGAGCAAGATTTTATACATGTCTGTACCGGCTTTATCCAAGGGAAGTGAATTACAGAGATGAAGAATGAGATTTCAGAATAAGATTATCTCAATTATTAGGTGTCCCATGGTATGATGTGTAGCAGAATTAAAACTGCAGCCCTGTCATATACCAGAGGGAACTTGGACAAGTTAACACCCATTCATTTTTCTCTCATCTACGAAAGAGAGATAATATATCAAGGATTAATGACATAAAATAGTGCAGAGCTGCCTAACACAGTAAATAAGTAGATGCATTATTCCCTTTCATACTACCTTGAACATGTGGATAGAAATACTGAATCTCTCAGGAATTTTTCATATTTTCCCCTATGTGATTTTCCACAATTTAGTTTCTACCTCCAACCTGACTAGAAGAAATGGGCTGCTCAGGCTTCTCCTTTTCAGTTGAACGCTTTACTGGGGGTCAAATACTTGAAATTAAACCACATAAAAGGAAATCTTTCTCATCTGCAGGCTAGCCGGTAGGACCATGCATCCAGAGAGCAAAGCAGCGCTGGCCTGGTGATGTACAGGCACTCTTCCTTTTCTAGGCTGACTGGCCCTGGGAATTTTGCCCAGTGGCCTGGCATCATGGAGATTTACCCAGCGCGCTTGACTGAGTCTGGCTCTGGCTGGAAGGATTGCATTTCATCTGATGTTGAAATCACTTGAAATTCCCCTTGTTCATCCAAAGATACAGAAATAAGAGAAGTAACTCATGCTCTTGCTGAGAAGATAACTTTATTGTTAGCTACTCTTGCATCTTTTATTTTCTATGTGCCAAAAACATATCCATCTGAGAAATATGTTAAGAATCATAAGCACATAGATTTTATCTCACACTCCACATACACTTCATCAAAAGATCAAATTATCTTTTTACTTTGTCTTCATCTGTAGTCCTCAAAGTTCTATGTAAGTTTTTGAGCCCAGAGATAAAGTTTTTATCATGTTTCACTTTTTGAATGCACCAGCCTTTATTCAGAGAGCTCATTCTTGGGTTTGATGCTTGAAGTGGAGGTGGGATGAGGCAGGAGTACAAACCACTCTTTTTAAAGAATGCCCTCACCTAAACACTACATATGCACACACACAGGATAAATCAACTGAAGTGAAATCCAAAGTCTACTCCCCCTCCCTCTTCCCCTTCCCCAGTCCTTTTCCCATCTTGGTGGAGGTCTTGTCTTTCTGTTTCCTGCATCTCTATATTACCCCTCAATAAAGGGAAATGACGCTCAGGTACCTCATGAGGAGCTGAGGATTCAAACAAAATTCATTGTAAACAGCGGTTCAGATAAGTCTTCCTGAAATATTTACTTGTCCTCTCCCAGTTTGACAAGTGGTCACAATAATGAGTCATCCATTGGCCTTTAATCCACAGAAGCCTGAAATAACAGTAATACCAGGGCTATGACTTCACACTTTCCATTTTTATTAAAACTCTCACTTCCCTCAAACCTGATTATATCAAAGCTAATTTTATTCCATGCTTGGCCTTCAAGTTTGTGCTACTTTGCAAGCCTTTTCCAAATTACCCTCTTAAATCAATGCAAGAAAAATTTATCAACTGTCATCCATGCAATTTCTTGACAGACTCAGGAAAATGGAATCTCTCTCTCTCCCCATAGAAAAGACTTTTCTGGAGGCAGTGGGCTAGAAGGAACCTTTTTTACAAAATAATATTTAGGGGCTAGGAACTAAATTTATGTACCTTATTAATAACTATATCCATATAGCATATCTGATTTCCCACCAATCCTATTCATATTCAGACCTAGAACCAAGGGACTAAAATCTAAAGAACAAAAATCTCTTTTGGATTACATATCCTTAAAAATATATACTTCCACTATGTCATCATTATCCTTACCTGTATAAGATACTTATCTAGAATGATGGTCCATTGTCAGTCCCTTATTCAATTTGATTTATCCATTTCAGATATACATGATGCAATGTCTTGCAATGTCTACACATTCAGATCTCATACATGTTTATGTTTTTGTTATATGGCTAAGTGCTCATTTCCCCTTTATCTTTTTCTAAGAGGTTTCCTCACCCTTCTTTTGAAGCATATTAGAAGTTTCTTGAAGAACAAACTGAAACACAGCTCTTTTGCACAGTGCTGGTAATGCACTTGGTAAAGACTTGCTGCTTCTGTGACCTATTCAAGACTTCAACATTTTCCTATCTCCTCCCATTCAATAGTTAGTACTTGTACCTTTTCTGGACCCTCTGCCACTTCAAATCTACTTCTTACACATACATATTCCTTCATATGCAACTGAGCAGTGCTTAATAGAGGCTCCAGTGATTTCTGAAACTTTTGCAGATGTCTGCCCTGCCACATCTGCTGGATATAAAAACACTTGGAGAGGGGTTACTCATTTTATTTTATTTTTATTTTTTTTGGAGAGGAACAGCTTTTTATTTATTTTTTTTAAAAATATTTTTAATTTTTTTATTTACAATTGACAGGGTCACTCATTTTAGATCTAGCAAGCTCATAACCAGTTATTCCCCATTAAGAAATTTTAGATACATCTTTCTCCATTAAACAAAAATATTATCCAGATAAATCTAAGAGCTTTTCACCAATAAGCAGATACTTTATCAATTGAAAATGCTGCTGTCAGGCAGAAGAAACAACGTAAATAAGGAAAAGCTTGAATGAAATAAGCCTCTATACATTCAGTGGGGAACTATACACCTACACCAAAATTACCAATAAAACCAAACCAAACAGTCAGCCTTTAGTGGTAGTTGCACCCGAGTGTTTATTACTGTCTAACTTTTTCTAAGCATGCAACTCTCCTGTTTTTCTCCTTATGATTTCTAGTTTGTATTCAGCCAATCTCTGAGATGCAACTCCTACCTCTTACAGGAAACTATTTTGGGCCCTCGTTGATCTCCTTCCTTTAACTCCCTAACAGATCTGGGCATTTCAATTCCAACCTAGTATTGATCTCTTATTTTTTATACCTGCAACCATATTTCCACAAATGCATACTAGAAAGCAGGGCCTTACCTGCCCTGAACTTTTACGGTGCCTAGAGTCCTCTCGTGATGCTGACTTCATGGAGCTTTGTACACGAACCCACGTGGGAAAAGACAGAAGCTAAGTCACCTACTTCCACTTCACGCAACCTACAGGGAGCTAGCCCTGACTCATGGTTCATTTAGGAATACAGAAGCCTTGATTAATTAAACTAAATTGACCTGGGCCCCCAATCCAAAATCTTGAGTTTTAATTAATTGGTAAGTATAAAATAATTAATATACTTGAGAAGTTTTGGGTTCGCATTACACCATTAGTACAAAGGCCTCGCTACAAATGACCTTTTCCATTAATGCTCACATTTATTAATCTTTCATACTATGTGTGGTTCTTGTAAGAACACTAAATGCAGAGCCCTGCCCTTTACTGAGCAGCACAGAGGCTTTGCTGTATATATTGTTTCAGAATCTCTGGCATTTCCAGTGGGAACAGAGTGGACCTCACCCTCTCCTCGTGACTAAGTCCAGAGAATGTGAGGTGAAGGAATCCTGTGACTTTTTAACCTGAGTAGTATTCCACCCATTGTTCACGAATGCCTGGGTTACAGTGTCTGTATTACCGCATTGTTGATTACAGTAAATGTGAAGTAACCTGGTAGAAGCTGTGCCCAAACCAATATTCACGAACATTCAGTAGCGGGCACTTTTACTGCACATCCCAAGCTTCCAAGGTTTGGTGGGCCTGATCACTTTCCCAAGTGGAATCTTAAGATCTCTAGCTGCTCTCCTCTTTGCCAAGTGTGGGCAACAAATACTGACTTTAACACTAAAATTTGCTACTAACTTATGAGGACATGTAAGGGGGGCTGTTTTTCAGTGCTGGGGATAGATACACGGATACATCTTCCAACGCTTTGTGACAAAGAAATGCAGTGATAGAGATTGATAATCAAACCTTTAAGGGCACAGAGGCTTTACAATAAGAAAGATCTGTGTTCAAACTTACTGTATCACTTGCTAGCTGTGTGACCTTAACCTAGTCTCTCTGAGCCTGTTTTCTCACCTGCCCAATGGGAATAATACCACTGCCCTCCCAAGCTTGTTGTAAAAGTTATACATAATGTACATAAAGCCCAACATAGTAGATATTCAATAAATGTTAAGTATTGTGTTTATTGTCTAAGAGTTTAAATTGGCTAAAGTCCATGATATTAATTCAATGGCTCAGCCTTCTCAGGCAAGTTATCCAAAACTAGAGTTAAAACATTTATCTCTTCTGTGTGTAAGGCTGTTAAATGCGTGTAAAGGTTATTTAGCAGGTTGGAAAAGTTAGAGCACTGAAGTGGAAGGATGTTGTCCCCACTCCCACTCTCTTATGCCCCTAATACACACACACACACACCCCCAATGCACAGGCATGTGCATACATCCACCCCAAACTAGACCTGTATGCCCATTTGCCCATGTCTCCAACCCTACTTGATGAAAATGCCTGCAGTCTTAAAGGTTTTCAGAAATTTAAGATGGGAAAGTGAGGCTCCAGGGAACTATGTATATTCCATCAGAAAAGAAAGGAAGGGAGAAGGGGCTAAATGCTACATTTTCTTTTCGTCAGCAATATAAGAGCTCCCACGTGCTGGGATCCCAGTCTGATGTGAAGAAATGACACGAAGGTCACGGATGGACCTCACTGTCCACTGTGAAAGCTCTTGTAGCACCTTTAGGCCCCACAGCTTCTTCTCAAAGAGACCACCATCTGCAACAACAGGTATCCCATCAGCCTCACTGGGGGGAATCTTGTGTTCCAGGAGTACCATTAACTCCTCTAGCTGGTAAGCAAAGGCAGAAACTTGGAGTAGAAGGGTATGTATAGCTTGATGGAAGTCACCTTCAGTTGGGGTAAAATGTACCTGCTGGTCTTCTAAAAGCCTGGCCAACATAACGTGGAATGTACGATAAGCTTGGAGATTCTCTTGGAGTCGCTCTGCCTCGGTCAGCTCACTCCACTTATCAGTAGTTGCCATTGGCACACCATCCACAGAGTCCAGGTTGATGTTCTTGTTCAGGCCCTGATACTTCACCTGGCCGAGGGTACAGGAAAACAGCACATCTTCTGTAATCACCCCAGTGTCCTTACTTAAATCACCCCTAAATCTCATATAAAATCTCATTCACCTCCCTGATCAAGGATCCAAGTTGTAAAGAAAATGTCTAGAATAGGAACTCTTAATCTGGGATCCACGACTGGACTTTAGGAAGAATCAATGCTCCCTGAAACTGAGTATCTGTGCATCTTTCTTGGGAGAATGGTCAGCCTTCATTAAGTTCTAAAGGTTGAAAATCACTGATTTAGAAAAATTTTTCCTTCCCTCTTCACAAACTCTCTCCTGGAAACTAGAATATTTTAATTATACTGGAGTCTAAGTATTTTAAACATACTTGAAGACACCGGCCACACCTAGGAAACTCTGGAACGTAGCTATTGCAGAATTTCTCTAACCTCCCTCATCCCATTGCCCACTCTATGGTGAAGTCAGTCCTTTAGAAAATGCGGTAAAAATTAGTAAAAAGGTAATCAGTGTCTAATTTCTGACTGGAGAGGCTATACAAAGATACACCAATTCTCAGAAAATCTACATTCAAAACTCCCCACAGGGGCCTGGAGCATTTTCCACAGCAGGCCTTGTATAGAGACTGATTAGGATCCCCTGCTATCAGAAAACCAATCTGGAACTTCATGGTTGGCTCCTTAAGAATTTGATACTTCCACAAGTCCCTGGATGACCTTTCTATTTAGATACATGTATATTTTTGGTGTGTAATACTACCAAATGGGTGGCTAATACTGCATAGAAGAAATTGGTAGGATTTACAAATTTCTCCCAAGTTCATACTGCTTTTCCTCCCAATCTTATAAACCTGTCTTTCATTTACATAGCTCAAAAATTCAGAACAATGTCTACAAAGAACCCCAACTTACAGGGCCCATGGTCAACCTATTCTGGCAGAATATAGAATATCAAATTAGGAATAGCCTCCAAGACATATAGCCAATCCTACCTAGAACCTCCTACATATTTTTTCATTCAAGGAATAACACATCTAAAAAGCCTGGATGAAGAAAATAAGATCACATGAGTTTCCCCAAGGAAAGGGGCCACGTCAAATAATGATGCCCAATATATGAATGACTATATGATTAGGGCTTTCATCATTGATAATGGACCTGGATCAGAAGAGGTAAAAAGAAAACAGACAACAGCAAAATAGGTAACTTACATAAGATTCCGTAAGAGCAGTCAGGTCTGAACGAATCTTCCTTGCCAGCCAGATAGAGCGGCTACAGAGGTCTCGGCGATGAGGGGTCAGTGGTGAATGTTCTGCGAAAGCCATCCCCTACCTCAACTGTCCCAGGAAACAAGTGAGCTGGGTTTGCTTCTGTCCACACTGGTCCAAATAAGAAATGTGACTCTCACAGACTAAATCCACTGGGCATTCTCTACTAATGGGATTGTACACCCCACCCCCACCCCCTGCCTGACTCAGAGGTGGCAGCAAATTCCTGGCTGTGGAGTTTTTGTGCCTGTGGAATCAAAGGGCCCTTTTTAATCAGCTTTTTTTTCCTGCAGCGTCTGCCTCCATCTCTCTCCTCCACTCAGTTCTTAGCACACTTGTTTTTGTGTCATTGTTTTGCTTTTGCACTTAGCAACAAGGTCACTATCACACTAATCCTCATGACACCTCTGCCTAATGTAATCTATTTTATAAACACACATGATCAGTTCATTTTATTATCACCCTCCCTTATGCTCCCCATGTCCTTTTTTTTTGGCCTGAAGAAGTATTCAATAATACTGTTATTATTAATATAGCTGCCATTTATTAAGCATCTACCATGGGTCAAACACTGCTAAAAGCTTTAAAGCAACTCCTTTTGATCCTGAGAATAATTGTGAAGTAAATATTATTCCCCCATATAAGAAACTGAAATTTTAAGAAGTAAAATAATACACACAAAATCCAATAACTAGGCTCGAATTTAAATAGGTCTTTTGATTCCATAGTTGTTTCTCCCACTGACTTTTCAATTTCATTCTTTCTTTAGGTGGTTCAGATTTTGTTCAGAAACAAAGATTGTATGAAGTAGGTCCTTTAAAGACACAGCATTTCTTCACTCTTATCCTTTTGATAAGTATTTTTTAACTTAAATTTGATTAAAAATCAACCAAGGGAGCATCTCTAATCTCAATCATGGTGGCTTCCTGATAGCTACAGGATGAAGGTACTGTTTAGGCCTGTTCTCTTCCAAGGACAGGAAACACCCACCTCCAACTTGGTAACATTTCTAAGGCAGTCTCACTCAAGTGACAACATGCTTTTCTTTTCCTTTCCTATCCCAGTCCTACCACATGCTCTCAACAAAATAAGAGAATGAGCTAGGCTTTGAAATGAGGGCAAAAGAGTTAAAAGGTGCTTGGAGAGCTGTCAGCCTATTGCATTTAACTCAGAGGATGATGCTAATTGGATAAGGGCTGCAAGTTTCATCCTCAATTGAATCAATTAGCTTTAACTATTTTGTATCATAGATGTTGCCAATAAGTTGAAACACATGCCACCTCAGGAGCAAATTTACATAGATAAACAATGAATGAGGGATGTAAGGGAGAGGCCTGGATGGCTGTCACAGTAGGAATTTTAAGAAGGTAGAAGGATTACAGTTTTTTTTTGTTAAAGGTCAGTACTTGAAATGGACACTGAGTTTTGTGAAAAAGCACTAATATTAAATGCTATCAAGGTTTTGTCATTACCAGAGTGACATTAACGTCACAGAATCCTTAATGTTCCATCTACTAGATTAATACGGTCACTTTTCCTAGGAGAAGGCCGTCAAAATATCAGAGATTTCCAGGTTTGCTCAATGAGCACAGAATCATATGGCCATTTCAGCATCAGAAATCAAAATGAAACAGCGTCAAAAGTTAACTGCACGATTCTCAATGAGTAAACAATAGTATACTCCACATAAAACCCACTCTGAGGGCACTTAGTTTTTTTAACAGCACCAACTGTTTCACCCCTAGGCTAACTGTAACTCAGTACAACCAAGGAAGACAAGTTGCTTCCATGAAGACAACTTTTATTTTTCTTCTTTACATTATTTATTTTGAATATGTCTTACCTAGATTAAGAGAAAACAAGGATTTGAAAAGCAAAGTATCCCTTTTATTATAATTTCTTTTTACATAACCTCTTCAACCTAGATTCAGGTAACTACCTGTCTCTCCCACCAAAGGAGAAGGGTCCTGCACATTACAACAGGCAAAAAGGCTTCTAGGAAATAAAATATTTTAAATTGATCCATTACACTTTTTCAATTTTCTTGAGTACACTGGAAAGTGAGAAAAAGGCAGAGGAGGAGGAAGAAATGGTATTTCAAACAACCAGACTGTAATAACCTTAGTTAGGTTGGTAGTATACTCTTTATATTTTTTCTCCAAACAGGTACAAAGGAGGATCAAGTGCTCTATGTGGATGCTTTTCTATACCTTAATAATTTTTTTTGCTCCCAGTACTCCCACAGCCAGTGTTTGTCTAAACTCTCTGAAGCATTAAGAAGGAGTCTCAACTATGCTAAATAACCTGGGCAACCACAAACAAGAGGGAAGCACATCTCCCAGAAATATCGAATAGTTGTATCTTAATTACATTTTCAGATTTTAGAATTGCCAATTAAAACGGAGAATATGCAGTGGGAAAAGTTATTAAAAAGGTAACAGAATTTGACCAAGAGTACAAAATGTAGAATTTTAAGATTCAAAGAGCTCCTGGGACAAACAATGAAACAAACAGCATGTGGAGCAGAAAAGAAAACAGGAAGAGGGCTTAGATATTAATAGTTTATTTATAGCAACTGTTTACTATGCTAGCATCCCTTTCTCCAAAAAAAAATAAAATAAATAATAAAGTCCATGAAAAATATTTTAAAATTTATTGCAAACTGCTACAATCACTTATTATAGGTAAAGGTAACCATGAGGACAAAAAAAAGAAAAAGAACAGGAAGTTTCTGATTAGTAGAACTACCTAGTTGCTTTTTGTGAAAGGGGAGAATAGTGTAGGAAAGGAGAACATTTCCCCCCATCTCAGAAAGAGACTTTTTAAAATGCAGTTTGCTTTTGTTTGTGTGGATGTCTAAGATATCTGATGACTAACCAGAGCAAATGAAATTTATGGAGACAAAAAAGTGTGACAAAGACAAAAGCTAAATGTGAGATAGAGATGCTAGCTAGTGCAACAGTATAAAATGGACTTATTCAAGAGTAGAACAACTTTGTTGCAGGCCCATCCAACAATCGATCTTACAATATTTTCAAATATACTCAAAATACCAAAGTCAACTCCAAACCCTTACTGTGGGCAGGAAAGCATGTTCTACATCCCTTCTACCCTTATTCCATTTCCTACCCCCACACTGGAGGGATGGCAAATCTGCAACACTCTGAAAAGAAACAAGAGTGCATTTAAGACTGTTCACTGTAGGTGTCTCACTCCCTATTTCTGGCATCCCAACCACTGACGTGAGTGGGTGCAAAGTACGCCTCTTTCAGAAATGCCATTTTGTTATGCCTTTTTTTGGGAAAAAATAAATAAAAAATAAAATTGACAAACTTTGTAGTTTTAGTGTTTGTGAAAAACAAGCTGTCGCTTATTTTGTTTTCAGCAAAACTTCATTCTTTCCAATAACCATCATACATTTCTGACAATAAACAATGAATAGGGTAAGCCTTCAGTTCCGGCTTCTGAGGCACACAGAAGGATAGGAATTGCCCTTGCAATTCTCTAAAAATGAGCCAAAATAGGTTTTTAGTCTTCTGGAAGTTATGAATTACCTTTCTCTCCCATGGACAGTAATAAGCAATCTACACTCCATGAAAATTCGTATCCCAAGGAAAATGGTAATTCCCAGAATTTCAGGTGAAAGCCAAAGCCATTATTATATAAATTATTAATTTGTCTATTGAAGCCTTTCTTATTCTGAAGTGTTATTAAAAGGGACACAAAACAGAGCAGTTTTCTTTGACTTAAAACTTTAGGACTTGTAGATTTTGTTCCTTCACTAAGCAGCAGTGTCCTTCACTGATAGGAAGCTGGAATGAACCAATGATAAAGCAAAGCAAGAAACAAAAACAAGGCAAGGCCCATAGGGAGGTATGTGTAAGGAAACGATAGGGACAAGAAAAGATAAAAAATAAATTCACAAGAGAAAATCTTTTATCTGTAATTTAGATCCTGAACAACCCTCCTCATTCCCTCAAAATTCCTAAATCTCAATGCTCTAAAAATCTTAAAGAGCATACTAGTTACCACGAACCTAACATCCTTCCCTAAAAAGACTTCCAAAAAAGCACTAGGCTACTGTAGTGATTTTGTTAGTGCTGAGGACCAGCTTTCTTTAAAGGCCACTGGAGAGCTACAATTTCAGAGGCTGGCTGTGCTTTTTTAACTCTGTTTTGTCTTCAAAGTACCTCTTATGGAAAGGATCCCATGCCAGAATAATCTAATCTCTCTCAGCCCAGCCCCACAAAATATAGCAACAAAGACCAAAAAAAAAAAAAAAAAAAAAAATCAGACTTTCTGTTAATAAATAAGGAATCTCAGGTTCCACAACACAAAGACACACATGTTCAAAGTGCAAATTTCTGCCATTAGCCTGGGACTTTTCTCACTGTCTCACTGATGAGGAGCCCTGTCTTACAGTCAAAGAGACTATGTAAAGGGCAGCCCCCTCCCTCTTGGGAGCCTGCTTCCAAGTGAGCACCATTGAGAGCCATATGGAGGGTTGGGAGGGGGACTGAGATGCTGGGATCAAAGAGGAGGGAGGTGGTCCCCATGTATCCTTCCTTTCCGAAACCCAGTGGGGAACGAAGGAAGAAGGGGTGAGAGATGTGTGCTGTTTTAACAGCTCACCCTGCTAAGGGGCCCTAAAGTGCCAAGTCAAGCTGCCAGCCTCCGGAGATTAGAATTATATGATATTTGAGGATAAGTGTGCCGCAGTGGGTAGAAGCCAGAATGATAGGGCAGCAGTAGAGAAGGAGAAGGGATTTAGAAGACAGTAATATACTATTAAGAGTTAAAAGCTGATCCAGAGCACATCAGAGTTATAGGTCGGAAAAGGGGGTCTGCCGATGAGCAGGAAGTCTGCTGCTGGCTGGAACTGAGTATGACAATAACCCTCACTTTAAGAGCTTCTGCTTCTTTTTTGTCTACCTTTCTGGTAAAGACAATATCAATTTTATAAGGGGGACGATAGAGGGAGAACAGGAGATGGAAATGGGTGTGTGTGTCTATGTATGCTGTGATCCACAATGGAAAGAGCAGGCCCTTCAGTTATTTTACTAGATTTTAAATGCTTAAATTTTTTTTTTTGTCCTTTTTAACTTTTAAATACAAAGTCTGAGCTGTCCCAGTGCCCCAAGTCTTCCCTTCCACTAAGGTCCAGTAGAGTCTGAATCTTCAATCAGAACCTCTGTGGTAGCACCGAGTATATCCGAGTTCATGACCAGCCCTTCAGTGCCCCCACTGCTGCCGCTTCCCACAAAGATCTTCCCATCAGCCATCAGGCTCACCCGTTCTGTCCCACTGCAGTATGACTTTGACATCCCTTCAGCTTCTAGCAGCAGGCACTCTCCAGAGGTTGAGTTTCCCAAGGGCTCAGGAAGAAGAGGAAGACCCTGACCATCTGCAGGCTGTGTCAGGGACTCTGGGTTACTGCCCAAGATATCTGTGCTGGTGATGAGGGCGCCTGCATTGGCAGCCAGAGCTTCTGCAATCAGCACCTCAGGGTGGCTTTTTGCTTTGTGTGCCACTACGCTGTCCTTCTTCTCAAATTTTTTGCCACAGATATTGCAAGAAAACTGGTAGAAGGAGTCTGCATCATGCTTCTTCATGTGCCAATTAAGGGATGCCTTTTGTCGACAAGTAAATCCACAGATTTCACATCTAAAGAGAGTGGAAAGGAAATGGCTGGTCAAACATAAATAAGGAGAGCTCTTATTCAGGGTCAGGGTGAGAATTTGGAGCTCACATATATACACAATTATTAGTAACATATACTTCTTGTGAAGGATTGGGAAATGTTACTAGATAGAAAACTACTGATTTTTTTTCCCTGTTTGCTTGAAAAACAGAGGAAAATGAAGAAAAAGGCCACTAAGTAGCTCCCCCAATCAATATCCACTTTTTAATTTGATAAAAGTCAATAGCAGTGGCAGCAAAAATGTTTGTAAAGGGACAAACCTTCAAGTGGGATGTACGTACTTCTCACCCAGATGGTGATCAGTAAATAAATACTCACTGTAATGGCTTCTCGCCGGTGTGAATCATCCGGTGCACTGCCAGATTGTGGGAACTCTTGAAGGCCCGAGCACAATATTCACAGATATAATCCCTTTGATCTAACAAAAATAATGTGGTTAGAGTTCTATTTAGACACCCTCTAAGTATTTTCCCTAGCTTACAATAAGTAAGCAGATGATTGGGCAGGTCAATTTAGAGTAAAAGCAATGTTGTTTTCAACATATAAACGCTTTGGGTAAACAAAATTTAAAAAAAAATACAGTTTTGATCTTTCTTTTTTTAAAAAATCCATAAGGACCTGTTTAGGAAAAGCTCAAAAAAAAAAAAACAACTAGACAGAAATGTGAGAACTGAAACCCTAATCCCAATTTTATCATTAATCCAGGTCTTAGGTAAATTGTTCACCAAGTAAACAACTACATTTTCCATGAATCTTACTCTTCAAAACAGTTTTTTCACAGATCATGAAAGCTGAATGCTTATACAGAAATCTGGCATTAAAACAAAACAAAAAACAAAAAAAGAATTTGGCATTCCACAGAAGAAAACTGATCCACATCTAAAATGGCAATCATACTCTCTGTTTCAGGTTTTAAAAATGCTACCCAAGATAAACAATTAAAATTCTGTCAAAAGACTTGAGTTGTTGCTGTCATATATATGCAAATAGTACTTGTATTTCTTTACCTTGTTCTCCTACCCCACATCTTCTGTACCATTCAACTACTTCCCTCTGTCACTTCACAACCCCCCCACCCAATTACACAGAATTTTTGATGACTTTGGAATCTACGGGACAAAGGAACACTGTACTTATTTATTTCTTTACCACTTGGCAGGGGAGCCCATGGACAAAGAGGTGCTCAATATACATTTTTTTGTTTTTGGAATGTTACTTACGTGAGAAACCTTTATTTTATTAAGACCCTGGATGTTAGGGGATTATCTGTTATAGCAGTTCAGTTACCCCTTTTATTTATTTTATTTTTAAAATATACATTTGTTGAGTGAATGACCACTGTAATTTCTACTTTCATTTAAAACTGGTTGTCAGAAATGACTTTTCTGTGGCATAAAACAGTATTAACAGGGAGCAGAAGGAGCAAAGAAACTGCAGCACCTATCAAGAAACAGTGAAGGTAGTATTCTCTCTCAAAAAACATAATATAAAGAAAAGACTGTAGACTTTGAAGTGATTAAGATCCAAGTTCAAATCCTGGTGTTTTAAAAAAGTCTTCTATGTGCCAGGCTCTGTGCAGTAAACAGCACTTTACATGTCATCTCATTCCATCCTTACAGTAACTCTGATACTGGTGTCCTTAAGTTAGCAATGAGAAAAAGTGAGGAGAGGTGAAGTAACCAGCCCAACAGAAAGCGGCACAGGCAGAATACCTGTATCAACATGACCTTGGGCAGGACACATAGTATTTCTGCACTGGAATTCTCCGTCTCACTCTCTAAGATCATTGAGAAGACAACATATGTCATAATCATGTGTCTGGCACATACTCAGTGGCATGTACTAAGCCCAATCTGTCCCTACAAACTGCACTGCAATGAGGTTGTCAGTGGTTACAAATAAATGGAATTTGAGTCTGTAATATGTATTGTAAAGACACTCAGCTTCTCTGAGTCAACACGTCCCATAGTAGTTTGTATACAAATTCAATAGCTAGCCTTTCTGATTTCTATAGCAGAAGTCCCAGGAGCTACTGAATGGTTAACCATAAACTATAAGCAAACCTTTTACATTTAGGCTCTCTCTCCAATATTCCCCACTTTCAGTCCATAATAGCTACTACAAGTATCTACCTGAAGCAGAACTAGAAAATTCTGCTTCTGCAAAAATTCAGCTATGTTTTATGGGCAAGTTGCTTAATACCGCTAAGCCTCAGTTTTCTTAGCTGTAAAAAAAAGCTAATACAAACAAACAGTGGTGTTGAGTGGATAGAATAGCAATAATATACATCAAGTATTTAGTCCACAGTTGATACAGAATAAATACTGAATAAAAGATCATTATCCTAGTCACAGAAATTCTCAAAGCCATCAAAGGATAAAAGTTCAAAACCCCTAGTTTGTTCACCCTTGTAAAATGTCTTATTACATTTTATTTTCATACCTTTATTCTACACTTGACTATAGACTCTTTTAAGAAGATTTATATTAGAAAAAAATTGTATCAATACCAATCTGCACACCTAAAGAATAGTGCAATTAGCTACTTGATAAACATTATATTTTAAAAAGTACCTGTATGATGTTTAGCATGTCGCAGAAGTTGCTTCTGTAGCCTGAAGAGTCGTCCGCAGGAGGGATGGGGGCATACGTATTTCTTCTTCAGCAAATGCTGGTATTTAATGTGATGCTAAACCAGTAAAAGAAAGTGAGAAGGGATAAAAACTAAGGCTTCCTGAAAGCTCTTTTCTCTGCTAAGTGATAAGTGCTGAAGGAAAACCAAATAACCAAATATTCTGTATATGGATAGTGAGACAGTTTAATAAAATGGTTAAGAACACAGGCTATGGAAATATGTAGACCTGGATTCCAATGTGGGCCTGTCACTCACTAGCAGTGTGATCTTAGGAGATGTACTTAACTATTTCAAGCTCCAGTTCTCATTTGTAAAATGGAGATAACAGTATCTCATGGTGGTGTTGTGGGGATAAAGAAATCTTGTATAGTGCTTAGTACAGCCAATGGCACACAGCAAAAGCATAGTAGCTATTATTATGACAGAATCACAATCCAAAAAGGCCTTAGTCTCATGTTATTAGGCATTTCCTAGCAGTATTTCACTTTCGTGTTTTCTGCCAGACCTAAATACAAGCTGTACCTTACTCATTTAAAAAAAAATCTGCTTGCTTAAGAAAAATAAAAACAAAACCCAAACTAAATGTCTTTTATTCATTCTACACAGTATCCAAATCACTGGTGTGAGTTGCTAATTTAACTTTTTTCCTAATATACATTAAAGTAAAATCTGTTACTCTGTGTCTTGATATGTTGTTACAATCTTCTCTTGTATCAGAAATATTTACACACCACATTAGGAAACACCATAATATTCCAAGATTCCAACTTTCCAAGGAAAGTCCTCTATTTGGGCTCAGGTTCTTAGTCACTTTTTTTTTTTTTTAAAAACAAAATGTGCTATGGTTTGAATGTGTCCACCCAAGTTCATGTGTTGGAAACTTAATCCCCAATACAACAGTGTTGAGAGGTGGAGCCTAATGTGAGGTGCTTAGGTCATAAGGGACTCGCCCCTCCTCTTGCCCTTCTGCCAAGGCCTGACAAAGTAAGAAGGCCCTAGCCAGATGCCGGTGCCATGTTCTTGGACTTCCCAGCCTCCAGAACCATGAGCTAATAAATTTCTGTTCTTGATAAATTACCCAGTCTCAGGTATTATTACAGCAGCACAGACAACTAAGATAGAAAAACTAAAGTAATTTTATATTTAAAGAAAGGTTTTCTTAACATTTTATGTTAATGATAAAGCCTACACAAGCCAACAAATTATAAAGTCTCATGAAGTATAAGAACAAGTAATAGAACACAACCTGAAAGAATGCCTTACAGTAACAACTGCACTGACCTGCAAATAGCGAGGGTGAGCAAGAACAGTTCCACATCCTTCCATCTCACACCGCACATATTGGATTGGAGGTTTTTTTCTATTATCAAAATGTAGGAGAAAAGTTAGTAACAGAAAAGTGGCACTCTGCACAGTAGCCTTTAACTCAAACTGTACTATAGGAAATTGCAATTTTACAATATGAAGAATTAAAACCTCTTTACTAGTGTATAGCTTGCACATAATTTGTGTTGGAAGTAACCAGAAATTACCAAATGTTTGGTAGCGTTTTAAAATAGCACAAATAAATAATAACCCCCCAAAATGCAGAGGAAGTATTAAGATTTTGATAAACTTCAAGATCCTACAGTGAAAATAAAAACATCTATCTGTGTATCAAAAACATTAATGAAGTTGCTTTTGTGAAATTTTTAAATAGCCATTCATTCCTACAGGATTACTATTAGGTCTAAATATGTGAGTAAAGTGCCTAGCACCAAAATAAGGTGCAAAAACAGGAGTATAAATTCCTCACCTCCTTTTGGGTAAACGTGGACTTTTGTCATCTTTTCGCCTTCTTCCTCTCCTATAATTAAAGACAGAGTAACTATCCACATATTCTGTGCTGAAACCTACAGAGTGAAGGATGGCTAAAAACATACATATACCACACTCAAGGGCAAAAAGCAGGAGGCAGACTCAAAGGATAACCCTGAATACATAAAGCCAAAGACATATCTGGCAAATCAAGCAAGATTTTACTCTGAAGTAACTTCACTTCCAAATCAGTCTGCATCACAGATTAAATATATACCTTCAATAAACTATGCATTACTACAAGAGGTTTGGATATACCTCAATGTATTACTTGAAGAACTGTTACAGGCTATCACCTAAATTTAGAATTTAGTCAATTCAAAAAGTAGAATAAAAGAGTCTATTACCAAAAAGCCTAAGAATATAAACTATACTAGGTCATGAGGGATCCATGCAATAGAACCAAAAGGCCTAAATACTTAAAAAAAAAAAAAAAAGTCTCTCCAATGAAACTGTCAGCTGCTTGAGGCCAAATTTTCTTATGTTAAAAAAAACACATATTTTGATGTATGTATGTGTTGTCAACATCCTTCTTCATACTCCCACCCTCTTTTCCACTAGTAGTTTTCAAAATCTGTTTGATTTTTTCGCTTTTAGTAGTTATCGCCTACTCACTTCCTAGGAGGTTCCTCATCCTCCCTAATTTCATTCTCTTCTTCTTTCACCTCTACCTCTACTTCCACTTTAATTTCCTTCTTCTCTTTCTCTTCTTTCACCTTCCCTGATTTTCTCCGTGGCTTTGGGGTTTCCCTGAAAACACAAACACATTTCAACACTGGTACCCCACAAAGGATCTTTTCAAGGAAGAATATGACAACAAATTAAAGCTTAGGGTTATCATCAATTTATTATAAAATTATGATCCTCAGTTCATGAAAAGTGACTTCCCACCAACTATTCCTCACATGCACAGTAATTTTATATATATTTAGCATGCCTATGGGATGATCCCCCAGGCTAAAGATGCCTGAGAATCAAATCTCACTATAGTTGTAAAGAGAAACAGGACAATAAGTAAAAAAATTCTAAGCATTCAGGCAACTCATGATACCTTATTAAGATAAAATATACAGACATCATAACAATTTGGATATAATCAAAATAAAGTACTATAAATGGAAGACAGAATTGTATGAGGGTGTGATAAGGTATCAGATTTACAAAACAAGTGCATAAGTAATTACTCATTTAGTATTAATTCTATACCCACTAGTTTGGCAACAAGACAAAATAAAAGCATGCAACATGCAACAGAGCTTCCCTACTTATTTTTCACTGTCATGTCTGGAGTAAAACATGAGACATGCCTTTCTAAGTGGGGTTTATAGGTCTCATCTCTTGGGTCATCTTTGAATGGTATTTCCTCTTCACTGATTAACATCTCTTCTTCTTCCTCCTCTTCCTCATCACTACTAAAAATAAAGCAAATAGAAATGATAAATTCTGGTTGTAAGGATCATGTCTGACTGAATTTTATTTGGTAATTTATTTAGAAGTTGCCAAAAATTCACATTAAGTTATCTGGAATTTTTATCCTCATGATCTAGCTAGACTGCAATCTAGCTGGACTGCAACCTAGCTTTGCTTTATCCTAAAGAATAATAATCGGAACTAAAAATACATAAATCATAGATATGCAATCACTTTATTAAATAAAGGTAGGATGGTAACTACTCAATGGCACCAAGAGCTAAAAAAAATTGACTTTGTAATACTATTGTCTAGCAATCTGCTGTATCAAAAAAGACCTATCAACAGACAAAAATCATGACTTACCAATAAAAGATCCTGATAAAGTCTCAAAACCCTGGTAAAAACACCCACATTTCACACTAGTGCTTAGCAGGGAAGAAACCCCAAAACGGAAGGTACTGAAGACATGGTTTCTGAACTATGTAACTAAAAATTACATGGTTACAGCTCTAATCAAGATCAATGTGAAATCTCCTGAATTCAACATCAAAACTGAAGTTAATTTCTCTTACAGCTCAAAATTTTCAAATAGAACATTTCTGAATCATTTAATACTATCATGCTCTATGTCCCCAAAGGTTTAAATATTAAATATAAAAAGCTTTTTTACCTAATGCCACCTGGAGACTGATGCTCTGCTCCAACAACTGCAAAAATAAAGCCAAGACAAAACTTCATTGATGTAGATGTATTTTCTCTCACAGCCAAGAGATTCAAAGCAAATTACTGCATGAGGTAATTATACAAAGGAAGAATATCTGCAGATTGTCCAAAAGAAATCCTGCCTATGTCACACCCATCCCTGAAATTTAAGCTGTTTAGGTAAATGTTCAACATTACATTTAAAATAAAATGGGAACTGGTTATAAGCATATTATACTTGAACTGTACCATAATCAAGCTGATCTGTATTTGGTTCTGACTTGCAGATGAGCTGCAACGAACCAGTCTTGGACCGAGAGCTTCGGGTGTTCTCCGTGTCACGATGGCGAGAGGCAGATGTCCTGCTACTACTGCGCCAGCCCCGGCTAGGTCTAGTTGCAGCAATGGAAACTTCCTGAGGGAGGGCAGAATTGTCTTCTTCTTCTTTCTCCTCCTTGGGATCTAGACAAAAAACATATACTATTCTTTTTAAGTTTATAGTTAACCAATTATCATCCCTGTATACCTACTATTTGTAAATATAGTCAAAGAGGAGGATAAATTAAATGTTTTTTAAAAGGAAAAAAACCCAGATTTATACTGAAATAATAGAAAAAACAAGGTGAGAGGAAATTTTGATAAAACTTATCCTTAATGTCATCACTGTAAAGAAATTAAACTTCATGTTGCTAAGCGGTAATTTTATATTGCCTTACCTACTAAAAAATGCAATGCTAAATATGCAAAATACACCTAAGTAACTCAGTTCATGGAATTCTAACCTTTAGATCTAAGTTTGAAAAAACCAAATTAAGTGGTCCCAGAAAGATGACTAGAACTACAGAAGCACCAAGAAGAATGAATGAACTGTAGATCTAGATGTTTTAACAACCAAACAATTCTGTAAGAAATTGCTAAAGAGGAATTCCGTTAACAGGAATGCTTTCCCTTGACTCTAGTCAATAGCTTCACTTAAAACTATACTATGAATTTGAATTACTCTATAGAGCAATGCTAGGGCATGACAAAGTCCAGCTCCACTTTTGTTCTCCTTCAGTTATCCTATGATACACTGTGCACAGGCACACAAAACAAAATCTGTTATTGTTACCCCGTATTTCCTCATACTTAAAGGGTGAATCAAGTGAGAGGTAGGTAATCCTCTCCTGAGCAATAAATAATGAAAACTTAACATTAGAAACTGGCTCTCATACCTCAAGTAACTTACTACTTAGAAGTGAGTTCACTTTGACAATGGAAGATTCTTTCAGTAATTTCAGAATGGGAAAGGCCTTCATAATCAAACAAAATTTCAGGTCATAAGACTGATACATTCAACTACATAAAAACAATTTTCTGCATGGCAAAATCAACTACAAGCAAAGTCTAACAATCCAAAAGAAAAATGGCCCCTCAGTAAAAACATGGCTTTCAAACATACAAACAACAACAACAAAAAGCTCAATCCACTCATAACAAGAAAGACTCAAGTGAAAACAATAGTGCGATACCATTTTTCACCTATCATACCGGCAATGATCCAAATGTTTGACAATGCACTGTGTTAGCAAGGCTGTAGGAAAACAGGCATTTTAATACACAGATAGTATGGATATTAGCAAAACCTCTATGGAGGACAATTTGGCAATATATATCAAAATTATAAATGCATATACCTTTTCACATGAAATTTAACTACTAGAAATTTATCCTACAAAATTACAATCACATTTTTATAAAATGACTTATGTATAGTTTTTAAGTAGTAAAAGATCTGAAAACAAAATATTTGAAGGGGATTGGTATTATGAATTATAGTATATATGCATGTGTGCATATATATGTAAGATATTTATATCTTACATATGACAACACTTCTGGAAGTATACATAAGAAATTGACAAATAATGGTTATCTCCAGGGAAGGTCTAAAAATATGTCCAGCAATTTCACCTCTAAGGATCTACCCCAGGAAAATAAACTGGTACATGAAGGTTCACTGTAGCATCTTTATAACAGCAAAGAACAGAAACAGCTAATACTCTATCAATGAAAAAGTATTTTAATAAACCATGATATATTATCACGAAGAAATACTATGTAGAGGTATCGATAAAGATGTAGAATTATTGGCCAAAAAATTAAGTCTAAAAAAAGACACAAAATACTATGCACACTATGGTAACATTTTTGCTTAAAATTTAAGGTCTAAAAAACTGTTTCCTCCACTATGGAACAAAGTGGTGACTGAGAACTAGTTTAGCTTTAGCTATAGTGTTTTAAAGTGTTATCAGAATATATTAACGTAATGAAATGAAATTAGCGCCTTTCTCACCCTTCTATCTGAGCTATTTTAATCATAAAATGTTAGAGGTGAAACCTTAAAGACCATCTAGTCTAAGTACAACCCAATAAGTTTTACCCGTAAAGTAACTGGAAAGCCACAGGAGACAACTTGTTCGAGATCACAAAGTTAGATAAGCACACCTAGATCTAGAAATTATGTTTTGCGATTAAGAATCAAGGACTTTTATGTCTAGGTCATGATTACTTTAAAAACAATTTCTTCAAAGAGAGCAATTCAACACCCTATATGAAGTATTACAACATTTAATAGAAAAACCTTTCTTTTCCTCAACCCAACTCCATCAACTTAGACTCTGAACGCACTCCATAATCTCCTGCACTCAATAAAGCTCTTTCTTCTCTATGATAAAAGGACTTGTATGCCCAGAACTTCCCATACTGGGGATCTTATGCATTGGATAAGTGATGCCAATCTGATGAAAATAGCTTATCTTTACGAATAAAGTATACCGGCCTATCTTATTGAATACCACACCCAAACCCCAAAACCCCTCTAGTCTTAAAAAAAAATAAAAAGCCACTGTCAAAAAGTGACAGCAAAAATGTCCCTCCACAGAAACACACACATGTGATGAACAAAAACTGTCAGAATTAACTTTGTAGAAATTCTGGAAAATACACAAAAGGTTTACAAAAAACAAGGTTTACAGCTGAATCAAGAAAAAAGTGAGTTAAACAAGACATTTAAGGAAATCTCTGTCAAATCATTTGTTGAACATAAGCTAAAGGAACAGATCCTTTAGAGACCACACAGACCAAACATGGTCTTTAAAAAAATATGCTCAAAGAGCTAAAGGAAATCATTGACAAAGAACTAAAAGAAATGAGAAAAACAATGTTTTAACAAACACAGACTACCATTTAAGCATACCAAGAAGAGTCCCAAAAGGAGAGGAGAGAATAGGCAGAAAAAGTATTTGAAGAAATATTGCTGGAAAACTTCCCAACTTTAATGAAAGCCATGAATCCATACAAACAAAAAGTTTAATGAACTCCAAGTAGGATAAATGAAAGAGATCCACACCCAGACACATTATTATCAAACAGTCAAAACCCAAAGAAAGAATCACGAAAACAGCAAGAAGTGACTCACTGGGAACAAGGGATGTTCAACAAGATGAACAGCCTAATTCTCATCAGAAACCATGGAAGCCAGAAGGCAGGGGGATGACATATCTAAAGTGATGAAAAGTAAAAACTGTCAAGCAAGAATTGTATAGTTGGCAAACGAGTCCTTTAAAAATGAAGGAGAAATTAAGGCATTACCAGAAAAACAAAAACAGAGTTTGTCACTAGCGAGCCTGCCCTACAAAAAATGCTTTAAAGAGTCCTCCAAGCTGAAATGAAAGGACACTAGAAGGCAACTCAAAGCCATAAGTAAAAACACTGGTAAAGGTAGTTACATAGCCAAACATAAAATAGTATTATTGTATTTTTGGTTGGGAACTCTTTATTTCCCTATGACTTAAAAGACAAATGTATAAAACAGCAATTACAAATTTATGTCAATGGGCACACAACATCAAAAGATACAATTTGTGACAATAACAACACAAAGAGTGAGGAACAGAGGGATACAGAGCACAGACTTGTTTACTACTGAAGCTAAATTGGCATTAATTTAAACTAGACAGTTAAAAGTTTAAGATATCAAATGTAACCTGCAGGTAACCACTAAGAAAATAACTGAAAAAACACGCAGAAAAGAAAATAAGAAGGGAATCAAAATGGTACACTACAACAAAAACATCAAACACTAAAGGAAATACAAAAGAAATGAAGATCAAAATAAGATACTAAGACATGTAGAAAACATCAGAGAAAGGCATAAGGCCATCCTTGTCAGTAATTACTTTAAATGTAAATGGATTAAACTCTCAAATCAAAAGGCAGACAAGCAGAATGGATTAAAAAAAATGACCCATCTATATTGTCTATAGGAGACTCACTTTAGATCCAAAAACACAAATAGGTTTAAAGCAAAAGGATAAAAAACAAAACATTTCATGCAAATAGTAAGCAAGAGAGAGCTGAGGTGATTCATTAGTTTCCTAGGGCTGTTGTACCAAATCACAACAAACTGGGACAGCTTAAAACAATAGAAATCTATTCTCCCATAGTTCTGGAGCTATAAATCTAAGATCAACATGGTAGCAGAGCCATACTCCCTCTGAAACTTTGGGTAGAATCATTCTCTGCCTCTTCCTAGCTTTTGGTGGTGGCCAGCAATCCTTGGCATTCCTTGGATTGCAGCTTCTAACTTCAATTCTATTTTCATCATCACATGCTGTTTCCCACCCACGTGTCTTGTCTCTCTGGCTTTTTTCTTCTTATAAAGACATCAGTCAAAATGGATTAGGGCCCACCCTCATTCAGTATAACTCACCTTAACTTGATTACATCTGCAAAAACTATTTCCATTTAAGTTCACATTCATAAGTACTAAGGTATAGGACCTCAACACATTTTTGGGGGAGCAAAATCCAACCCACAATAGCCCACGTCTTCTAGCCCCCTAAAATTCATGTCCTTCCAATATGCAAAATACATTCACCTAATCCCAACATCCCAGAGTCTTAACTGGTTCCAGCATCAACTCTTAAGTCCAAAATCATATCTAAATATCACCAACTCAGAAGTCTCAAATCTCATCATCTAAATCATTTATATCAGTTTTGTATGAGTGAGACTTGAGTTATGTCTCATTCTGCAGCAAAACTCTTCTTCAATTGTGGACCTGTGAAACCAGAAAACAAGTCATCTGCTTCTAAAATACAATGGTCATTTCCATATCAAAAGGGAGAAACTGGAAGAAAAAAAGGGTCATGGGTCCCTGGCAAGTCCAAAACCTAGCAAAGCAAATTCCATTAAATTTTAAGGCCTAAGAATAATCCTCTGTGGATCAGTGCTTTGTACTCTGGGCCCACTGGGGGAACAGCCCTGCTCTCTAGCCCCAGGAGGTTTTATATGCCCAAGGCCTCTGCATTTGTGGCTCTATCCTCAGAATCATTCTTCTTTCATTTCATCCTGTTTCTGTCCTTTTCACTCCAGCCTGGCAGTGTTTCTGCTGTTATAAAATTCTTAAAAACCTTGTCAGTCTCTCATGTAATTCATGGGGCCCAAGCCACCAAACAAGAGGGTCCTCCACAGATCTTTCCTGGATAATTGCATCTCCATTCTGGGAACTGCTGAGATGGTTGATTGGATCCACAAGTTACATACCTAATCTCTTCAGAAAACAATTGTCTAGTCACACCCTTGGTCATATTACCAAATACACTATCTGGATAGACTGAAAAATTTCCAAATTTTCCATTGCTGATTCCTCTTTGCTGAACAATTCATCCTCAATTAATCTCTTTCCTCTCACATTTTAGTACAGAAAGGAGAGCAAGGTGCAGTATAGCAATGTGCAGTAAGGAGAAATCAGGCTATACCTCCTACACTTTGCTTGGAAATGTTCTCAGCTAAACATCCAAGTTCATTGCTCACAAATTCTATTAATAACTTTCCACTCAATGACAAAATACAATTCAGTCAAATTCTCTGCAACTTTGTAACAAGGATCAGTTTTTTTCCCCACTACCCAGTAACATGTTCATCATTTCCTTCTGAGGCCTTCCCAGATTCCCAAAACTATGTCCACATTTTAAGGCATTTTGTTACACTCCACTTCCAGTACCAAAACCTGTTAGTTTCCTAGGGCTGCCATAATAAATTACCACAAAGGCTTATTAATCTGCATCTACTTCTAAATGTTACATACAGAGGTACCTGAGTTAAGATTTCAACATTTTTTGGAGGAAGCAATTTAACCCGTAAAGGTGGTCCTACTAATTAATATCAGACAAAATACACTTCAATTCAAAAATTGTTACAAGACACAAAGAACACAACATATTGATATAACAGTCAACCAATCTAGAAGATATAGTATAGATCTATACGTAGCTAACAGACCTCCAAGATATATGAAGCAAAGATCGACAGAATTGAACGGAGAAATAGGTAATAATAAAATAATAGTTGGAGACTTCAATGCCCCACTTTCAATAATAGAACAACCTTCCTCATTTGTATAGTGCCAAGTAAAGGGGAAAAAAAAGAACCAATCAGAAGTTCAATAAAAAATTACAGGACTCAAGCAATACTACAAAAAAATTAGACAACAGACTACAAATGCCCACAACAAGAGACAACAATCTTCTCAATCATCATAAATTCACTCAGGGTAGAATATATGTTGGGTCACAAAACAAGTCTCAGTAAATTTTAAAAGATTGTGATCATATAAAGCATGTGTATGTTCTCTGGCCACAACAGACTGAAACTAGAAATCATTAACAGAAGGAAAACTAGAAAATTCACACATATGTGGAAATTAAATAACATGCTGTTAAACAAGCAATGGATCAAAGAAGAATTCACAAGGTCAATTACAAAATACTTAAAAGAGGAATGAAAACAAAAACAAAACATACCAACACTTAAGGGCTACAAAGAAAGCAGTATTCAGAGGGGAATTTATAATAAATTATGGTTTTATTATATTATAAATGCCAACATTAAAATAGAAAAAGAAATCACATGCCTAATCAATAACCTAACATCCCCTAAGGAACTAGGAAAAAAAAAAAAAGATTAAAGTAAACCCAAAGCTAGTAGAAGAAAGGAAATAAAGGTTAGAACAGAGATTAATGAAATACGAGAATGGAACACCAATAGAGTAAAATCAATGAAACCAAAAGTTGCTTCTTTAAAAAGATCAACAAACTTCTGGCTAAACTAAGAAAAAAAAGAGAGAAGACCCAAATTACTAAAATCAGAAATGAAAGTAGGGACACTAGCACTGAAATAAAGATCATAAGAAAACACAATGAACAATTTTATGCCAATAAATTAGATAACCTAGATAAATAATTTCTTAGGTACACAAATTACCAAAAAACAGTTCAAGAAGAAATAAAAAATATGAACACATCTTTAACAAGCAGACAAATGAATCAGTAAACAAAAACCTCCTGACAAAAAAGGCCAGGAGCAGATGGTTTCACTGGTGAATTCTAACAGACATTTAAAGAATTAACTCCAGTCTTTCTCACACTTTTTCAAAAAGTAGAAGATGGAACACTTCCCAACTCATCCTATAAGAACAGCATTACTCTGATACCAAAGCCAGAAAAAGACACCACAAGAAAACTATAAGCCAATATCCCTTGCAAATCAAATATAGCAGAATATTAAGAGGATTAAACAGAATGATCAACTGGGACATATCCCAGGATTATGAAGGTGGTTCAACATACAAAAATAAATGTAATATACCTCATTAACGGAACAAAGGGGAAAAAACACACAATCACCTCAATTAATGTAGAAAAAGCATTTGACAAAATTAAACAAACTTTCATGATAAGAACACAAAACAAACTAGGAATAGAATGGAACTTCCTCAACTTGATAAAAGGCATTTATGAAAAGCCCAGAGCTCACATCATACTCAGTGGCAAAGACTCAAAATTCTCCCCCCAAGATCAGGAACAAGACAAGGACATCATCTTTCTTCACTTCTATTCAACACTGTACTGAAAAAGTTCTAGCCAGAGCAACAAGGCAAGAAAAAAATTTTAAAAAGGCACCCAAATTGGAAAGGAAGAAGTAAAACTGTATTTCTATTTGCAGATCAAATGGCTTTACATACAGAAAATTCTAAGAATTCACAAAAAAGCTATTAAAGACAATAGACAAATTCAGCAAAGTGGCATAATATAAGATCATCACATAAAATTCAATTGCTTTAAATATATTAGCAATGAACAAAAAGAAAATTAAGATGGCAATACTCCCAAAATAGATCAATAGACTGAATGTAATTCCTATTAAAATCCCAGCTTCCTTTTCTGCAGAAATTGACAAACTGATCCCAAAATTCTTATGACAATGTAAGGGACCGAGACTAGCCAAAACCATCTGGAAAAAGAACAAAGTTGGAGGACTCACTTTGTTCTTACCAATCTCAAAACGTACCACAAAACTACAGTAATCATTACCATGCGGCACCGGCATAAAGGTAAGTATACTTGCACCAATGAACTGAATTAAGAGTCCAGATATAAACTCATTAAATGATTTTCAATAAGGTTGCCAAGACCATTCAATGGGGGAAAACACAGCCTGATCAACAAATGGTGCTGGGACAACTAGATATCCATATGCAAAGAATGAAGTTGGACTCTCACTGTACACCATATATAAAAATTAACTCAAAATGGATCAAAGACCTAAATATAAGAGATAACACTAAAAAATGCTCAGAAGTGATGACAACCTACAGAATGGGAGAAAATATTTGCAAGTCACATACCTGATAAAGTCTAATATCCAGAATATCTAGTTTTTCAATTTAACAACAAAAATAGAAACCCAATTAAAAAACATGGGGAAAGGACTTGAACATTTCTCTAAAGATATACAAATGGCAAAAATGTACATGAAAAGATGCTCAACAACAGTCATTAGTGAAATACAAATCAAAACCACATAAGATTACCACTTCACCCCCACTAGAATGGCTATAAAAAAAGAAAAAGAAAATAACAAGTGGTGACGAGGACATGGAGAAATTGGAACCCTGGACTTTGCTGGTGGGTGTGTAAAATGAGGCAACCACTGAGCAAAACAGTTGGCGGGTCCTTAAAAACTTAAACATAGAATTACCATATGACCTAGCAATTCTACTCCTAGATATACAGACCAAAAGTTGAAAACAGGTATTTAAACAAATATTTGTACCTGAAATGTTCACCAGCAGCACAATGCACAATAGCCAAAAATGTGGAAACAACCCAAATGTCCCTTAACCAGTGAATGGATAAACAAAATGTCATATATCCACACAACAGAATTTTTTTCTCAGCCATTTAAAAGGAATTAAGTATTAATACATGCTACAATATGGATGAATCTTAAAAATATTATGGTATATGACAGACACCAGACACAAAAGTCACATACTCTATGATTCCAATTACACAAAATATCGAGACTAGGTAAATTTATAGAGACAGCAGATAAATGTTTGTTGGGGGAGAGAGGGGGAACAGGAACAACTGCTTTCAATGGTACAGCGATTTTCTTTGGTGGTGATGAAATTGTGTGGAACTAGATAGAAGTGATGGTTGTACAACAGTGTAAATGTACTAAATGTCATTGAATTGTGTGCTTTAAAACAATTCCTTTTTTACGGTTAGTTTTTTGTTACATGAGTTTCACCTCAAAACACACACACACATATACACACACACACTGTCGGGTTTCTGGAGTAGAAATTGACAATAGAAGGATAACCCATTCATTAGCATAACCAATCATAAGTAGATAAGAGCCAAGTTTCTTCTGTTAGTACTTCAAAGAAAATTTCTAGTTGTTTCTCATAATAGCAGTTAACTCTGAGGAGCTTCCTTGATATATAAATAAGAAAGAAGAGGAAAAAGCCATAGTAGCTTCCGTGAAGAAAGACATCAGACAAGCCACTGCCAGAGCTACATGCAGGCACAGTGAATACAACTACAGTTGACTCTTGAACAATACAGGTTTTCAACTGTGCAGGTCCGCTCATCTGTGTATGTTTTTCAATAAATATATTGTAAAAATTTTTGGAGATTTGTGACAAATTAAAAAAACAGATGAACCATGTAGCCTGGAAATACTGAAAAAATTAAGAAAAAGATATGTCATGAATGCATAAACTACATGTAGATACTAGTATATTTTATCATTTACTAGCATAAAATACATACAAATCTACTATAAAAAGCTAAAATTCATCAAAACTTACACCCACAAACTCTTACAGACTGTACATGGCACCATTTGCAGTTAAGAGAAATGTAAAAAAAGTAAAGATGTAGGTATTAAATCCTAACTGCATAAAATTAACTGTAGTACATACTGTACTACTGTAATAATTTTATAGCCACCTCTGGTTGCTAGTGCAATGAGCACAGTAAGTATTCACTTAAAATGCTGTGGATAATCATCTCCACGTGAGCAGCTGTTTCTCCAGTAAGTTGAGTATTATGGTAAAAAGTGATCTCTCACAGGTCTCTCATATTTTGCGTGGTGTTCAGTGTAATACTGTAAAAATCTTGAATAACACCATAGGACCCATATAAAGTGCCACTAGGGATGCTGAAAGTGCTCCCAAGAAGCAGAGAAAAGTCACGAAATTATAAGAAAAAGTTAAGTTGCTTGATATGTACTGTAGGTTGAGGTCTGCACTGCAGTTTATTCATTTATGTCAAAATAAATGAATCCAGCATAAGAACCATTGTAAAAAAGGAAATGAAATTCATGAAGCTGTTGCTGCAGCTGTGCCAGCAGGTGTGAAAACTTTGCACTTTTTGTGAAATACCTTTTCATCTCATGTTGGAAAATGCAACTTTTATGTGGGTGCAGAACTACTATAAGAAAGGCATACCTATAGACTCTAATATGATTGGAAAAAACCAAAGTTACTATACGGCAACTTAAAGCAAAAGAAAGGTGAAGAATCTAAAGCTGGGGAATTTAATGCCAGCAATGAATGCTTTGATAATTTTAGAAAGAGGTTTAGCTTAAAAAAATGTCAAGATAACAAGAGAAGTAGCTTCTGTGACCAAGAGGCAGCCAACCAATCCCCAGATGCCTTTAAGAAAATCATGGAGAAGAAAAACTATCTGCCTGAACAGGTTTTTAATGCAGATAAAAGTGCCCTATTCTGGGCAAAAAAAAAAGCCACTAAAGACATTCATTAGTAAGGAGAAGTGAGCACCAAGATTTAAAGCACAGACTCCATTGTTTCGTGCAAATGCAGTTGGGTTTATGACCAGAGCTGCCCGTAGCTAGAAAGCTGCTAACTCTCGAGCCTTGAAAGGAAAAGATAAAAACCAGCTGCCAGTTTTTGGTTGTACAACAAGAAGGCCCGGACAATGACAACCCATTTTCTGGACTGGTTCCATCAATGTTTTGTCCCTGAAGTCAGGAAGTACCCTTGCCAGTAAGGGATTGCCTTTCAAAGTAAAGTTCTTCTGATATTGGACAATGCCCCTGGCCACCCAGAGTCCCATTAGTTTAACACTGAAGGTGTTAAATTGATCAACTTGTTGCCCAAACACAACATCTCTAATTCAGCCTCTAGATTAGAGTCATAAGGATCTTTAAGGCACATTACACACAGTTCTCTATGGAAAGGACTGTCAACGATATGGAAGAGAACTCCAATAGCGAGAACACCATGAAAGTCTGGAAGGATTACACCACTGAAGATGCCATCGTTACAGAAAAAGCCATGGAAGCCATCAAGCCTAAAACAATAAATTCCTGCTTGAGAAAACTGCGTCCAGATGTTGTGCATAACTTCACAAAATTTATGACAGAGCCAATCAAGGAAATCAACAAAGAGATTGTGGATATGGCAAAAAAGGTGGAGGGTGAAGGGTTTCAAGATATGGGTTTCAGAGAAGTTCAGGAGCTAATAGACACCACACTAGAGGAATTAACAGACTAGAACTTGATGAAGATGAGTGCTCCCAAACCAGTGACAGAAGATGAGGAAAAAGACATAGAAGCAGCAGCACCAGAAAACAAATAGAGATTACACAATTTGGCACAAGGGTCCCAATTATTGAAGACTGCTTTTGACTTTTAGGACATGGATCCTTTTATGATACGGGCACTGAAACTAAAGCGAATGATGGAAGAAGGATTGCTACCATATAGAAACATTTTTAGAGAAACGGAAAAGCAAAAGAGTCATACAGAAAATATGATATATTCCCATAAAGTTACACCCAGTATGCCTGCCTCTATTGCCTCCCCTTCCACTTCCTCCACCTCTTCTGCCCAACCCAAGAGCAACCTCTTTTCTTCCTGGTCCTCTTCAGCCTAGTCAACGTGAAGACAACAAGCATGAAGACCTTATGAAGATTCACTTCCACTTAATGAACAGTAAATACATTTTTTCTTCCTTACCGTTTTCTCAATAACATTTTCTTTTCTCTAGCTTGCTTTATTGTAAGAATACAGTACATAATACATATAACATATAAAATATGAGTTAATTGACCGTTATTGGTAAGGCTTCTGGTCAACAGTAGGCTATTAGTAGTTAAGTTTTGGGGAAGTCAAAAGTTACATGTAGGTTTTTGAAGGAGGTTGGTGCCCCTAATACCTGTGTTGCTCAAGGGTTAAATGTACATTCTTGAAAGGAGAAGGGATGAAGTAAGAGTAGTTGACTCTGTGAATTAAGACAGTAAGAGACTGGCACTACTGGCAGGAATGTTTTCTTCTAAAGTTTAAGAGTGATTCATCTCAATCCTACAGTCAGAGGTAACGTTTTCCAAACAAGCTAACTCACCAAAATCCAAAAGATGAGAGCCACTTGATCATGATAAAATACTTCAAGTTAGAAGGGTCATTCTAATATAAGCAAAGCTAATATTTGATTGTTGAGCAAAACAGGGTGTGGCTGGTTGATAGGCTTTGAAGAAACTAAAGATCTTCTCATTGATGTTTATTTAAATATTTAAGTTTCTTCTGGGAAACTAACAACCTTAAATATTTATTAAATGCCAGGCAACATAATATTTTTTCCATTTCTCTAAATTTAGTTCTTATAACCCTCTCAAATAATTATTTTTCTTCTTATCTTTACAGACGAGGAAAGCAAGTAACTGACTTTCCCAAGCTCACATACTAAGTTGTGGAGCCGGGAATTGAACCCAGGTATATCTAAGTCCAAAGTCTATCTTCTTTCTACTATACCACACCTAACCACACAAAAGAGGTGGGAGAGAACACCAGTGCAAGGGCTCAATTCAGATTTGGCTCATTTTTACTTAGCCCTGGGTATAGGTGCCCAGAGAGGGCCCCATTTATACAATATATAGACCTAAAAGACCCATAAGAATTATTCCCTGAAAGTGAATTTTTAATATAAAACTGAGTGCTGTATTTCCTTATGTTCCAAAACAGAGAACTGGAGGAATTTTTGCATGTGTGATTAAAAACCAGAAAAAAGGCCAGGCACGGTAGCTCATGCCTGTAATTACAGCACTTTGGGAGACCAAGGCAGGAGGATCACATGAGGCCAAGAGTTTGAGGCAAGCCTGGGACACATAGCAAAACCATGTCTCTACAAAAAATAAAAAATATTAGCTGCAGGTGGTGGCATGCACTTGCAGTCCTCGATGCTTGAGAGGCTGAGCCAAGAGAATGGCTTGAGCCCAGGAGTTGGAGGTTGCAGTAAGCTGTCATTGTGCCACTGCACTCCAGCCTGGGTCACAGATTGAGATCATTGAAAGACTCTGACTTTAAAAAAAAAAAAGCCAGGAGGAAAAAAGCTGAGATTTTCAAACTTTAAAAAATTAAATAATTTTTACATTCCAACCTGTTTTACTCATTTTTAAATCAACAATACTGTTAATGTGTATGTATGTGTTAATACTTACATTAGATTTTTCTTTCCTTTCCTAGTCTTCTCTCACTGTTTACAACATCTATATATGTTTCTAATTTCTTTCTTACCTATTTCAGAGCAGACATCAGCCACTAGAACAGGTAGGTAGAAAAGGACAAAAAATACTAAACTTTCACAAAATTTCTACAGATGACATTAAAAGTTTAGGGCAAAAAAAAAGAATCACAAAGTAATGCCATTAACTTTTAAAATACAGGCATTAGATGAATTAGTTGTCTCTTAAAAACATTAAAAGACTTTTTGCTTACACATAGGTTTGAGGTGAAAGGATACTTTCTCTTTGAAACCATAGCTCTTAAAACTAGTGTTTATTAGCTTAATGTCTCTCATTAGCTCAACATTTAAGTTTAAATAAATATGCCTGAACTCTGAAGGATAAATAAGCGGTAGCTAGATGACAGAGTAGGGGAAGGAAAAAGAAAGAGCATAAACATCCTGAGATGAGAACTGAAAGAAAGAAGATCAACATAACTGGAGCAGAGAAAAGACGACAGAAAGTGTGATCATTTATCATGTTGAGGAGGCAGGAAAAAGTCTAATTAACAAAGTCTTTGCAGGATTTTGGATCTTATCCTAATAGCCACAGAAAGAGTTTAAGTAGAAAGGTGGCATGATCAGATTTGCGTTTTTAATATTCATTCTGGCTGCAGGCTAGACAATGACCCAGGTGGGGGCAAGAGTAGATGCCAGGTGACCAGCTAAAAGCCCACTGCAATATACCAGGCAACAAATAATAATAGCTTTTAAAAGGGTAATAACATTGGTGATGGAAAGAATTAGCGATATGAGAAATACTTAGGAGACAGACCAGACAGACCTAGAGAATAACTTAACAAAGGGATGGAGGGAGATAGAGATGCCAGGGATTTTGGTTTCTAGATTTCTGACTTGAACAATTGGACAGATGATGGAAACACAAAAAACGATCAGATGTTTTTTGTTGTTTGTTTGAGGAGACTACTAGAGAGAATATGTGTTTTGCTTTAGATAAGTTGAGATGTCTGCTGCGTAAACTATGAATGGGCCTGAAGTTCATATATAAAATTAGGAATTGACAGTGCATAAAAAGAAACTGTTGTTATGGTCTAGATTTAGCTTGGTCCACATAAAATGAATGATTTCAATATTTATGAAATGTGTTGTTTTTAGCTATCCCCAACATCTGGCTTATTCACTGATTTCTCTCTTCCAGCAGCGGTTCTGAATTGCAAAATATATTAAAAACAACCGTAGTACAATCTGGTCGTGTTCAGACCACTCTATCTGGGGCATGAAAGATACATTCAAGTATGAGTACAATATTGACATTGAAGAGATGTTTAGGAAAACTAAAGAACAGGACAGTGCTACAAAATCAGAAAAGTTCAGAGATTTGGGGTATAAAAAATATTACAGGAAGAAATGTGCAAGTCTACCTAAGGAGAATTGTGAGCAATAAGGCTGGAAAAGTATCATCTACACTGCAGAGCCCTTGGATCCAAGCCTAAGAAATCTGAAGTTAGGTAGTAGAGAATCTCTGAAAGTTACAAAGTAAGAGTTACCTGACCTGAGTAGAGACAGATCTTCAGACTGCAGGGCTGATTGGTAAGGGGAGATGGTTTGAGAGATGCAAATTAAGGAGACCAGCTGGAATGCAATTGTAATAGTACAGATCTAATGATAACAAGGGATTTACCTAAAAATTGTAATGAAAATAAAGTTGATACACTTTGAGGTGGGGTGGACACAAAATGAGCAGACCTTGACCATGCAAGAGACAGACATAAGGAAGATAGAGCTTTCATGGATTGCTTGGCTTCTGACTTTACTATTCCACTAAAATGGCTGTTGTTAAGCTTCCTAATGTCTTCCACGTATAGTCATGTGCTACACAATGACATTTTGGTCAAGGATGGACGATATATATTATGGTCATCCCAGAAGATTATAACAGAACCGAAAAATTCCTATTGCCTAGTGCCGTCCTAGTGCAATGCATTACACATTTGTTTGTGGTGATGCTCCTGTAAACAAATGTATTGTGCTGCCAATCATATAAAAGTATAGCACATACAACGACGTACAGTACATAATACTCGATAAACTTCTATATCACTGGTTTATGTATTTACTATATTCTACATTTTACTGTTATTTTAGAATGTAGTCCTGCTGGTGCTCTTTTGCCTGGGCCTCTGGTGGCTGATGGGGGACAGTAGCTACCAGCTAAGTTGAACGAAAAACTCAAAAGTTTCATTCAAAACAATAGGGCACAATGTGATGTTTCGATCTATGTATATACACTGTAGAAACAGTCAATCAAGGTAATTAACAAATCCATCATATCACCAACTTATTTTTTTGTGGTGAGAATGTTAAAAATCTGTATTTTTAGCAATTTTGAAATGCACCATACATTATTAACTGTGGTCACCATGCAGTGCAACAGATCACTAAAACTTACTCCTCCAGTCTAACTGCAACTTTGTACCCTTTCATCAACACCTCCCCTTTCCTCACCCCTCACCTGACCCCAGACTCTGGTAACCACTTTTCTACTGTGTTTCTGTGAGACTGACTTATTTAAATTCCACATATAAGTGAGATCACACAGTCTGTCTTTTCTCTGCCTGGCTTATTTCACTTAGCACAACGTCCTCCAGTTCCATCCATGTCGTTGCAAATAACAGAATTTCCTCCTTTTTTTAAAAAAAGCTGTATAGTATTCCATTGTGTAGATACAGCACTTTTTTTTAACCCTTCATCCCCTGATGGACATTAATCATCAGGGAAATTAAAATTAAAATCACAATGAGCTATCACCTTACATCTGTTAGAATGGCTATTTCAAAAAGACGAATGGTAACAAGTGTTAGCAAGGATGTGGAGAAAAGGAAACTCTTGTACACTGTTGGTGGGAATGTAAATTAGTACAGCCATTTCGGAAAACAGTATGGAGGTTCCTCACAAAACTAAAAACAGAGTTACCCTATGATTCAGCTACCCCACTTGTTGGTGTATATACCCAGAGAAACTAAAGTCAGTGTGTCAGAGATATCTGCACTTCCATTTCCATTTCAGCATCATTCCCAATAACATGGAAGCAGCCCAAGTGCCCTGTGGATTTTGAACTTCACAACTGCGTGAACCAATTCCTTAAAATGTGTCTATCGCTATATATCCTATTGGTTCTGTTTCTCCGGTAAACCTGGCTAATTTAGACTCTAAGACACTGACAGTGGTTTTAGAAGAAGAAAATCTTAAGAATGAGTTTTCTGAATTGGTTCTGGGGTTTCTGGAATTGGTTCTCTAAACTGATTAGATTTAAAGACACAAATAACTATTTTTGGAAGTAAAGAGAGCACTGATAGTCCATGGCATGATGCAGCAGTAGAGACAGGCAAATATCACCAGTGGATACTCCTAATCAAATACTTATTAAGGGGCAAGGTTCTGGTGATCACGTATTTGCTCCCTTAGAATATTTTCGTCAAACTAACAAGTATAATGAGATTGGCCGGTAGCTCCTAATTAGAAAACACAAAGTGGGGCAAGAAAAGAATGTGCTTAGGGATTCAAATTCCCAGCTCAAGTGCCACAAAAATGACCTCAAAGTTTCTATGTCCTTGAGGGTGGCTGGAGTTAATTTAAAAAAAAAAAAACAAAAAACAAAAAGAGTTTCTATGTCTGTCCTGAAAAATATACTTATCTACTATAGCTGCAGAGCTGAGATTACTGAAAACCAAACCCAGAGTGAGTTTCACCAAGGTCAACCCGGCTATAGCCACTGCTAAGCACCCACTCTACCAGCAGCAGAAAGCAATACTAAGTCACCGATATGGCACCATTCCCAGGGGTGATCAGCCAGCTACCTGGTGGCACGTTAGCTATAGCTGGACCACTTCCGTCATGAAAGTGAGACTATGGACACAAATTTGTCTTCCCTGAATGCAATGCTTCACATATGCAATACAAAACACATTGTACGTACAAGTCCATTTATATAAAATGTCCAGGAAAAGCAAATCTATATAAACAGAAAGTAGATTAACGGTTGCCTGGGACTGGGGGTGGGAGCAAGGATTAGCTATAAACAGACACGAAGGGTATTACTGGGGTGAAGAAAATGTTCTAAAAGTGGATTGTGATGATAGGTGTGCAACTCGTGGAGAAATACCAAATGTCTTTAAGTTGGGTAATGGTTAAATAAATTATAGAATATACATGGGTAGTAGCCATGGTTGGATACCCACCAAACAGCTATTTATCTCTTCCTCTTTCTTAAAGAATCAATCCTGCTCCTAAAAAACACAGTGGGAATCCTGATTAGTCTATGCTAATGGTTTTCAAAAAGTAGTTTATAAACTCCTAGCGGTCTCCAAGACCCATTCAAGAAATTTTCAGATCAAAACTATACAAAAAAAAAAACTTGGAATTTTGATTTGGATTACATTGTACTTATAGATCAATGTATGCCGAAAAGACGTTTTAATAATATTGAGTTTTCAAATCCATGAATGAGGTACATTGTTCCATTTACTCAGGTCTTTAATTTCACTCAGCAATGGTTTGCACTTTTCAGTATACAGGTCTTCCAAATCTTTTATCCAACTTATCCCCAAGTATTTCCTATTTTTTATGTTATTGTAAATACTATTGTAAATCATATTACTTTTTAATTTTAATTTTTTATTTGTTGCTAATGAACAGAAATACAATTGATTTTTGTATGTTGATCTTATATCCTGTGGAGTGGCTTCAAGATGTCTTACAGTTATTGCTTTCAGCATTTTGGAACACTGCCCTGAAACCAATATGACATGAAAAAGTCTGAATTGAAAGATCAATGAGAAGGGGGAACAGCACAACCAAGAAATAATAAATTGTTGTGTTTTAAGCTACTAAGTTCTCAGACGGTTTTGTTATAAAGCTAAAGGGGCCTTTACTTGGATGTAGTTTAGGTTAATCCGGCTAGTTTTAATTCAGAGGAACTTGTTTCTTCCTGGACTTAAAGGGTCAGGGCATTAAATCAGAGTTAATTTAATTCTTTTTTCTCAGAGATTCTTGTCCACTCAGGATCATTTCAGTGCAAGGATAAGTTATGCTCTCATGGAGAGATGGGTCTTCCTTAGGGGTTCTTAACTCTACTACCTGAATATGGGATTCCCCACTCAGAACCTTAGGCTTCCTGTGTTTTAGTTTTCTTCTAACAGGGCATTCTGCTGTATCTCTCAAGTGGTTTGGGCTGGCAAAGGGATTTAAATATAAAATAATTACTATCTATAACAGAATAACTTTTTAACTGTGTCAGAGATGGCTCTTTTACATGTTGAATTATAATGGACAAATTGTTAAGTTATTTCTTTGCTATGTAAGGGACAGAAAGATTCACTTACCCAATTGATAAAACATACCATAACTGAAATAAGCTGAGAATCAAGGCTTTTTAAGCCTATATAATAATCCACATATGTTATATATGTGTCTATACTTCTAGGAAATTGCAACACAGAGGAAGAACCACAGGAAGTTTGCATGTTTGAACTAGCAAAATAGATGAAAGGATCTGGGCCATTCCCCACATGGAACAAGATGTCTGAGTAGATTGTTCTCATACTTAGAGAAATAATACAGTTCATGCTACCTTAAGATTAAGGGCTATGAAGGAAGGACAGATAAAAATGTCTATCTAATGTACTGTCAGCCCTTTGAGGCTTGAGCATTATTATAACAGAGTCAGAAACTTGAGTGTCTGAAATCTGACTGGACTACTCTGTGTATTTCTATCATTAGCTGTACTGTTTTCCATAAATAATTAGTAAAGTCCACTTTGAAATATTAGCCAATCTCAGTAGTATTAAGAAAAGTCAGGAAAAGAAATGGGAATTTTTTTTAAACTTACATTTAAGTTTAGAAGAGTATTATTTAATTTGTAAGGGAGAATGTTCCAGCTAAAACTAATAGCGTATCTGAGGGTTAAGACTGGGCTTACATATGCCCTTTCTTACCTAGAGATTTTCCTTCCAGAGCATTTTTCTATTTAAAACCCATAGCATTTTATTTTAACTAGGAAAACCAGGTCATTAGCAAGGAGATTCAAAATCTTTCAAAAAAGAATTGTGAAGACAATGTCCTGAGTATTTTTCCACATCTTCCTTTGTATAGAAATACAAATGGTAAAAATTGCAAAAGTCAGATTTTTCTCACTGCAGTGGGAAAAAAGAAAAAAAATGTCTCTTCTATATATTTAGGAACAATACAAACATTGTTTAAAGGTACTGGAAATGAGAAGTATCTGTAAATGAAGACAGAATACTCAATGTTATGTTGAGGTTGCGATTTGACTAGAGTCCAAGGTAAATCGGATACAAGAGACTGATTTGAGAGGATAAGAAATAATCAAAGGTATTCTAACATAGAAAAAATGAAATGCTGTCATGAAATTAAAACTATGAAAATTGTTACAAATAAACTAATTCTAATTTTTTAAAAACAGAGCACAAAGGCATAATCTATAAATCAGACTAAATCAATAAGACAAAACTGAGTATGTGATCCAGGGTGGAAGAAAAAAAAAATCAAAACAAGCTAATACTTTAGTAATAATTCCAGATATTATGCTGATTACAATAATCTAGATAAGGCAAATAGTTATCAATAAAGGTCTAAACAATCTAAGCAAATTCCCAGATCTGTTATGAACTCATTTGCTGACTTTATGTAATCTTTGTCAAACATCACTACTCCATAAGAAGAGTAACTGAAAACAGTAAAATGATTTTGAATAAAAACTGAGACATAAAGTTCAATACAATCAAATTTTCAAGCATCTATTACTTCAGAGTATGTTTTCCATAAACTCTAGTTTTATGAAATAGTCTTTAAAAAGGGGATCTTATAGTCAAATAAGTTAGGTAATTGCTGCAAAAATTTTGGCATTTACATTGCTGCATAATTACTCAAAACAGATGTTTCTGAGAAGGCTTGCAATAAATAATCCATTTAACATTAATGACTCATGCACTGCCCATATTTACTTAACTCAGTAGTATTTACCATTCCACAAAACACTTGAAACATATTAATAGTTTAGTAAATATCAAGGTCAGTCCCCTTTTTTTATGATGTTCTATCTTGATGGGCAATTTTAACTATCATTCATCAATTCTTTTACTTTATTATCATGAGTATAACACTGACTCAAAATAGAGAAAAAGAATGAAAACATAAAGCAAAGTTAAAAAGGATCTAAGCTTCTACCCCTCAAGATTTCTTCTAACACTCTTGGAAGCTCCACAATGACGAAGATAATCCTCTGGCAGTGGTAAACTAAGCTTCCAAGTTTTAATCTTTTCCATTTTTGTTTCCTCCTATGTGGAATGCTCCTCATCCAGATTTCTACCTGCACATTTAGGTCTGAGCTCCAATATTACCTCCTCTTTCCCTTACCATCTTCACTAAACTTAGTTTTCCCAACTCCAACTTCATCAAATATTGTATCACACAGTTTGGATTTCTTCCTCTAACTTATTTGATTACTAATACAACCTAGTACCCAGAATGGTGCTAGACACATGGTAGATGCTCAGAAACTACTTGTTGAATGAATTAACAGACCCTATTTTAGCAAATAGCTTTCCATTATATACACCTATTAGAATTTAATACATGTAGCAGAAACAGAAACTAATACTAATGCTTATTATTATTTCAGCCTGGAAATTGAATGTAGCACTTTAACTTAATAATTTAAAAATCATGCAAAGTGGCTTTCTTTGTGTGTGCAATATTGTTTATTTGTTGCAACATGTCAAAGGTTCATATCTTCAACTCAAGGAAAGCATACAATTTCTAGTTGTTTGGAGCAAATAAGATTAAAAACAATCCTGAAGACATCTTTTCAGTATTAATAAAACAGAGAGCTAGTCACACTTCTAGAAAATAAAACCTGCTCAAAGTTTTGAAATGCCTTAGCTATTGAAATGGGTATGAGTTACTTCAGTTAAACTTCAGTTGACTGAACATGAGGACTACGAGTCACAGAATAACTTTCTGAGAAGTTAAAAAACAAGAAAGAGAGATAATTGAGGTGAATTCTAAATATTAAATAATACAGGAAAAAGTGACTGTTCAAGCCTCCATTTCTTTATTTATTGATCTCGTTTTATGAATGTACATTACGGTTCTTATGTATCTATATACTATTCGTGGAGTTGAACAGCTACTCTAATAGGTAAACTAATGAAGAGATGAAGATGGGAGTTTGAGAATGTCTAGATCCAGAGCATTTAACTAGTGCATTAAAGTGGGATTGATTTTGAGACTGAATTACCAAGAATGCACTTTTAATCTCTCCACAGCTGCACCACCACACAACAAGCCAACTTCTGGTTTAAGACATCTACACAAAAATCATTATACTTATCTCCAACAGGGGTTCAAAATTTCCATCATATTCTCCAAGTTCTCTTCAAAGCAACTTGTAATTTCTTTAAACAAATAAGGTAATTTTAGCTCTAATTAACGCAGATTGTTTTTTGTTTTAATCAGAACTACTCTGTACTTGACTGTCATCTGTCTTTACATTTCCCCCACATCATAAAATCTCCAAAATGATCTCTGAATAAGGACCAGAAGACCTTCCATTCTTGGCAGAAATAACCTATTTTCTAAGTAACAAGAACAGCAACAAAATACTCGCGAGATAAAATAATCATGCAAAACTTTCTACATAAAAAAATTTGCCTGGTATAAAATACTTCTGCTTGATATACTATGAAATATTAGCCTCAAACTCCAAAATTCAGAGAAACAAGAAACCTTAGCATTGACACCTAATTATTTACAAAGCAGCCACCAATTCAAGTTAGTGGTTCCGAATTACACTATCATTGTTCTAAATGGCATAAAGTCCAGGTTTTAAACTTGTCTTATATATTTTCAAAGCATTCTCTTTATGAAAACAGAAAAACCTTCATTAAGATTTTATGTATATATTTACATATATAAATGCACATACAGATGTATTCTTTTTTCTTTTTTACAAACAGTAGCAGGCAAGCAGACCTTAAAAACTAACTAGTTAACTCTCAGGTATTAAGCGGATTCTGAGAGTTGAGAACTGGCTGTGTCAGGACTGGGTCAAGATCATACACAATAAATAAAATAAAATAAAATAAATGAGCAACTGGTCCAACATGATGGGGGCGATTTTAATAACCTAATCTGCAAAGCCAGAATAAAGTCTTTTGAAAAGTATTGAAAAAAGTGAACACTGGCTTCCCTACATAGTCCAGATAAGCAGAAAACTACACTCAATACATATATTTGGTTTGACAAAACTAATTTAAAGAGAAATGACCCAACGACTTCATTTAAGTATTCACTAGGCTAAAATTTTAGAACACTTTTATTTCAGCAGTCTTCACTTATAATTTGAGTCTCCATCAGCATCAAGATTTTGCCTACACTTCACTCTATATTGTGTATCATTCCTTGTTTCATTTAAAAAAAAAAAAAATACCTGAAAGAATTACAATAAACTGCCACCAAATACTCTGGTTGCCTATTATTAGGTATTTAAATAATGCCAATATAGTCTTTTGTCCAAATCTACTGTCATCTAAGTAAGTTCTATCAACTCCAGTAGTTATTTTACTGAATAAAAGTCACTTTTAAATGGGACCTAATTTGAATGATGAGGCTTTGAATAACATAATCAGTAAAATGTACACAGAGAAGAATGACCAAGTCTTACCTTTATCAGTTGTTACTTTTTCTATACATCTGAAAGAAATAAGAATCAAACATTAAATGAACAATCTTGTACATTTCCTTAAAACACAAACAGGTTATCTCTTTCAGGTTCACCTCCAGAGTGTTACAGAAAGCATCTAGAACAGTTGTCATCAAATAGAACATTCAGCAGTGATGCAAATATTCTATATCTGCACTGTCCAATATGGTAGTCACATGTGGCTACTGAGCACTTGAAATAGCCAGTGTAACTGAGGAACTGAATTTTTAATTTTTGTTAATGTAAATTTAAACAGCCACATGTGGCTATCTAACCGACAGCATAGAATTCGAATATCATTCAAAAAAAAAGCTTGTTTTTAATTGTAAAAAGATATTAATAATATTGCTAATTTTGTTATATTAAGTGGTTATATAAGAAAATGTTCTTATTTTACAGAAATGCACTAACTAGGGGTGAAATGACACGTTTTGGGATGTGCTCTAAAATACTTCTGCCAAAAAAGGGAGAAGGATAGACACAGCAAGCATGGCAAAATTTTGACAACTGCTGGATAGGTGATAAATACTGAAATTTCATTATATAATTTTCTTTACTTTGTGTATATTCAACAATTTTCATAATAAAAACTTAATAGACCTTTAAAAAGTCCCTAAAATTACATTTATTAAACCCAAATCAAAATCTATTTCTAAAAAGGTAATAAGTGGACCCCACAAATATCCTCACAAATAAATATGCACTTTACAAATTAGACAACAGTAAAGAGCTTAAAGTGCTATAGCTTACAGATTTTTAAAAAAGGATTCCAATGTTTCTAATTTGGAAAATTTTCTATCATACATAACTGATAAGGACAGTATAATAAATTCCCCCACATCTATTGCCCAAATTCAAAAATCAACATGCCTTAGATCTTAATCATAAAGATGTGACACGGTATCTCTGAGTAGTATAAAGTTTTTTAGTTGTTTCTCCCTCCCACAAGTAAATCTAATACATTGAAAACCCTTTTGTGTTACAAAAGAATACCCAAGCAAATACAGAAGCCATAGAATACTATAAAATCTGTTCTCTTTAAAAAGAATAGCTATCATTTTTATTCATATATTTTTCAAAAGCTTGGTAATATAATTTTAAGTTATATTTCCAATACCCCAATTGACAACACAAGATAACTGCTAACCATACTAACTTTAAATAAAAGCTAAAGTAATTGCTAAATTTTTGAAAAATTGTACAATAAGCTTTCCAAAACCTTTTAAAATGGTTCAATGTTTCTATTACCATACTGATTACTTTAGGATCCTGATCACTCATTATTTCAATTTTGTACAATTAAAGCCTTCTCCAAAGGGCTATATGTTTTTTCAATTCAGAATACTACTACCTCTTCATCCTCACTATCCATGACCCTCAAAAAGAAAACATCAAGAAAGGGTCACCTAAGGGTTTATTTCTATTTTAATTTTAGCAATATACCAAAAATGGAATTCTATTCATCAGAAAATAGAGCAATACTTTCCTTCATCTGTAATTCATCTCAACTTGAAGGAAGACCTCTAAAAATATTACCTAATATAGCTACTCATTAGCTAAATTTAAGTTTTAAAAAGCATCTGTTACTAAAGTTTTAAGTTCTGAAATGCATAGGGTAAACAGAGAATATATCATAAGGCAGAATGAAAAGCAGCCCTTTTGCATTCTAACCTAGTCTTAACAATTTCATTGTTTCCCTATAAGCAGAAAGCATGGATATTTTAAATTATAAAACAGAAAAAACTACATCCGAAAACTATTATACCAATGCTACCATGTTTCTTGTGGAATATATTTATTAAAAAAATTAAACATTTCAATGTGAAAAGAAGTTGTTATAAACTTAAGAAAGTTTATAAAAACTGTAAGCTAATTAATCAACTATAAAGATCATTTCACAAATTCATAAAATGTCAATTAGAGATGAAGCAGATCTAAAGAAGTAACGCGACTTGCCCAAGGTCACTTAGTGAGTAGTACAAAGATGGGACTTGAAATTTTCTGACTAAAGTCCAATGCATTTTCCACTATATTATCTTGCCTTCCAATAGGGACACAGGTTCCAATCAATCCAAGGCTACATATTTATCGATCTTTTAAGCTATTGTATACTTTACTATTTCTTTAATCAAGAGAACCAAATGTAGGTTACACAGCTGATTACTAAGATGTTACAGGGGGAAAAGCTAGGATATTAAAAAAAAAGGACCTGAATGGAACAAGTAATTAATATAGAAATTAAATTTCTTACTTCCGTTTTAAAATTATCATAATGTTATTTGGAAAACACAGATTAATCAAAGTCAGAAGTACTTGACCCTGTAGGATTCAGTACACTGATACTCAAAACGTCTTGAAATGTCTTAAAGGATTAAATTAAGTGGGAAAAAATAGTTTTAAAATGTATTTTATAACTGAAAATCTGTAAACCATGCACCCACGTTTGACACATCACCACTAATCAACGTATCCTGCCCTTATACCGCAAGGTCCTCAAAGAAAGGGGCCACGTCTCAGTTTTCTTTCTACTGCCTAGTTCAGCATAGTACCAGGCCCAGTTTCTACTCAAAGAAAGGTTTGCCAAGCTGAAATGCTTTAGGAGTCCTTTGATTTTCGGGCCATGGAGTAAATTGAAACTGTGTAACAAAAAAACTATTATGATGAAAATTTGTTTTAACAATCTGATCAAAATTGTATAGTTTTAAATCCACAGTCAACAGATAATTATAGGGCTGAAAGAAGGTAAGAGAACACCAATTCTACAGCTTGGATAAGGGAAAAAAAAATCTTTATCAATACTATCTTTTATGAAATCAGATGATAAGAGTTCAGGGTTATTTCTTCCACCCCACAAGAAATATTGGGGAGCCAAAACTGAAGGGGTTTAATTAAGTCATCTTCATCTAAGTTCAACTGTGACATTTATATCATAGAAGTAAAGACTCATTAGTACTTTTTGTCTAGAGTTAAGGAAAAAATAAATCATGATGGCAGATAAAATTACCACTCTAGGTATAATTATTTTAAGAGATATAGGCATATTTAACTATCAAGTGGTAGGTGAGAATGGAAGGCAATTTTAAAAATATTTTAAGTATTACCCTCCCTAGGTATGGTAATAGAAAAAAATGAAAACATCCTATTTTGCAAAATCTAAGTGAAAAAGATCACCACTAACCACTCATACCTCTAACATGCTACCATTACTGGAAACAGTAACTTTTACTTTGTATTTACTATGTACCAGGTATTGTGCTAAATGCTTCACATGCTGTGTTTAACTCTCACAAACTCATGGTTGTAGGGATTACCCCCTACAGACAAGGAAACTGTGGCACAGGTATGCTAAGAAATTTGCCCAAGGAATTTATATCCAAATAAGGTAAATGACATATATTTTTTCAAATATCTAAGAGATTAAACATAGAAGTTCAAAATTTTTGTAAACATGAAATGCATCTACAGCAATTAGAATTCCAATTGCAGCCAAATGATTTGTTAAGTAGGTTTTTTTTTTGTCCACAGAAGAACTGTAGTTTACACAATAAATTCTCCCAATTACGTTAATTTAAACGACATTCAAAAATTTGAAAGCACAGTTAATACCACAATATGACTCCTTCCGAACTTTATTTCTCTTTCTGAGAGGCTTGTAAGGCAAGTGTGCCAAGTGACAGACTTAACTCTTAATTTTGGAACAGGTCTGCTTCAAGCTTTAAATCTACTGGGCCTAGTGTAAGCCCAACCTTGACGTTATGTCTACTGGGGGAAGAGGAACACTTAAAACTGTGCGCCACAACCCCCCCCCCTTCAATTTTCCCTGCCTTTACTAATTGTTTTCACTTGAAAGTCACAGGTCATAAATGATGTTTTCAGTAATGAATTCAACAGCTAATACGATTAATTTCTAAGATTTACAAACTTGCACGCTTTAGTATTCCTAATATATGAACATTATTTATGCTTCTGGCCACCTGTTCATGATTCCTCTATAACCTCTAGGTAATAAATGAATTCCTTTCCTATGAGTCTAATTCTAAGGACGAAGTTCCTATATTAAAATATACGTAAAAACAAAGATAAAACACATGCTACTTCGTAAAAACAAAAATTAAAGAATACTCATCTAATTTTGCTATACGAAAGATTCTATACTTATAATCGGCAGAGCCACGTTTTTACCCCAACCGTATCAGATTTCCAAAAAGAATGAGAAGTGATGTGAAAATTTAGAAGAGTAGAAAAAGCTACATAGATACACTAGTACAATTAGCTCTTGAGCTCATTAATGGGAAGAGAAGGGCACATTTTTGAAGGCTAGGACCGTGCTGTGAATTTCCTAATGGGGATGTGATGTAATACTGGAGAACAGCCGAAGGGAAAGGGATAGGCTGACAAAGGGGGTGCAGACGCCAGAGTGAGGGATAAGCCCGCGGGCAGCAGGGAAGAAGTGGGTCACCAGGGAGCAGCAGGGGTGTAGCCTACACATGACTTCAGGGAGTGGGGAGGCGGCCCGACAGACAGAGGGCACCGGGAGCGGTGAGGGGCGCAGACAGCAGCGACAGAGCTCACAGGGAAACGGTGTGACATCTGGCGTGCGGAGCCGGCAGGGGGCAGAGCAGGCAGGATGTCACGTGGAGCGGGCGCTACGGGAGCCGAGAGGGTTGCGTACGGACAGAGGGGGGTCTCTCCCACCGCCTGAAACACTGCGTTACTCACAGGAGTCGCGGACTCTTCTTGCCCTGAACTGGAGACGGGGACTTCGTGGCCTGGGGCTGCTGCCCTGGGACGTCGGGAGGCCTGGCGCTGGGGCTGCTCCTCCGCCGGCGGGGATACTCGGCCTTCCTCCGGCGGGACACAGCGGCGGCGGCGGCGGCGGCCGCAGCGGCCCGGCCTCTGTCCCGACCACCCCTTAGCACGCGGCTGCTAGTGGTCCCCGCGGGCGCCGCCGCCGCCGCCTCAGGGGGTGGTTGTAGGGGCTCCTCCGGAGCAGCCTTGGCCGCCGCCGCCTCTCCCCCTTCCTGCTCCTGCTGCTCCGGGGGTCTCGGCTCTTCCGTCTCCCCCGGCATCGGGGCTTGTCCGTCCCCCACCCCCTCGTCCCAGACGGCGGAGGCGGAGGCAGCGGCGGCCGCGGCGCTACTCCCCCCGCCCCCCTCGCCTCCCGGAGCGTCCGGCTCACTCTCACCCTGCGCTCCTTTTTCCCCCCTCCCCTCCGCCCGGCTCCGAGGGCGCCCCCCCGCCCCCTGCCACTCAAGGTTCGCTACCGCTGGCGGCGCGCGCGCGCCCGCCACAGACGCTCAGCGGTCCAATTAGAGAGGAGGAAGGGCTTCCTTGCCCCGCCCCTCACGGTCTCACACGCAGCGACGTACCAGGTTCCCTCCCCCACCCCTTCCTTCAACCAATCAGGAAACGGCTCCAAGGGAGCGCGCGAGGTTTTCTTCCCCGCGCACCCGTTCTCACCGTTAAACGGCTGCGTCTCGCGACAATCCCAAAGTGACCTTTCCCCACCTCTGGAGTTCAATGCGCGTTAGGGGCAGTGGGAGGGGCAGGTCTCGCGAGGGAGGTGGGAGGGATGAGAACGCACCTCTTTCCCCGCCTCACGCGCATCCTTGATTGGCTGCGCGCGCACCTGCCTCCCTAAGGAGCCGCGAATGCCACAAGGGCGCTTTCTATCCTTCCTTAGGCCGCAAAAGTAGGCTGGGCGTTCTTCCACCTCCACCCCGACCCCACTTTCCTGTCTCTGGCCTTTCTGTCCCCAGCGCCGCCAGGTCTTGCGGGTAGAAGGGGGGAGTTTTTGCGCTGTCGCTTCTCCTTTAAGAAAAAAAGCCCCGTCGGCTGCCGGATGAAAGTGTCTGAAAAAATGGCGGCGGTAGAACGGAGGTCGGGTCGTGGGCAACGAGGACCCACCTCCTGGCGCATGCGCGCGGTTAACTAAACCAAGGGCATTTTGGGAGATGAAGTCCTATTTACCGTGTGCTTTAGGAAAAAAGATAGGAAGGCGAGGTGGAGAGGATGTTGGGAGATTTTGACTGATTCATGATGGGAAAGGTAGTTTGCTCTCCACAGTTGTAGTTTACTTTTTCAGGGAGGCAGTGTTTCCGGGTTAGGCCATGACGCGTGCCGTATATCCGGGCCCAAATGTTGAGCCAATTGCTGGCCAGGATAGCTTGGGAGGGTCTTTCTCCTACTTTTTGTTACTTTACAACTTGGCGTTGGCGTAGTTTTTCCGGGGTGGCCGCTTAATAGCCCTTACTTACCTTGGTTAGGTCAGGTGACACCTCTGGGACTGGCTAACGTTCATGTCTGCGGTACTCGTCTGGTCATCCTGTGTCTGACCCGCTCACCTGTGAGCTCTTGGACGTCAGGGACTGAATCCGGTTCCGTCGGGTCCTCGGGGCCCTAGCACAATGCCCACTACTCAGTTGGCTATCAATGAAGTTTGTGAAACGAATTGTGAAGTTGCTTTTCCACTAGACGTTGTTGAGGCAGCAGGGAGCCGGCATCTGTGCTTAACTTGGCTATGGTCCCTGACCGGGAGGGAGGGCTGAAGCGTTGTTAGCGTGACTGTGGTAACTTAACACCGAGAAGGTGAAGGTCTCTGTCAAGCTCCCCGCCCGGAAGCCACCTGCTTCTGCGGTTTATGAGTGTTTCTGCTATACGGGAAGCACAGTCGGGATAGCAGCTTTATCAGAAATTACTTTTCTGCCCACTGGCGTGTGCCGCTAAGTTGTCTTTCTGGTGCGTCAAAGGGAGTTTCCATTTGCTCATCTACAAATTATAGTCGGTGATGCAGTGGGCCTTTCCTATTCTTTCCTTTCATCCACTATGATCAAGGAACGGTTTGTAAGAGCAGGCCTTTACCCCTGGAAAATAAAGCATCCGGGGTTAAAATCTCCGGAAGAAGATGGAAACAAGACTTGGGGATCCAATTCTAAATCTCACATTAATCGTTTAAACTGTAGACAAGTGCTGGAGTACATTTTTCCTTCCAGTATTTTGACTCAGTTACCACTTAAGATTAGGCGAATGTTTTATATTCTCTACTGAGTGTTTTGCACTTTCATAGAGCTAATGTCATTTTCAGTTGTAATAATTGTGGCATAGTGTCGATGGGAATTTTTTCAATCTGTTTGCATTGAGCAGACTTTTGGAACAGCACTGACATCCAATGGTTGCTCAAAGTAATACAGAGGGGGAAACCTTTCCCAAAAAAAAAAGAAGAAGAAGAAGAAGAAGTCACAAACACAGTGGAATGAAGAATTGGAGAACGAATGATTCTTTTGAAAAAAAGGACCACTGTGTTGTAGAGGGAGGATCACAGACTTTGGAGTCAAATCTGAATTATAGTAAGTAGCAAAGCTACCAATTAATTATTATCTTGGCAAATTACTATTCCTTGAACCTATTTCACCACTGGTAAAATGGAGATAAAATCTATTTCCCAGGGCCATAATTATAATATTGCCTTCTCACAGTAGGCCTTTTGTAAATGTTTCCTGCAGGGTGAACAAAATCACATCGCTAAAAAGGTGAAAAGCTAACACCACTGTCACTTTTCAGAGAAACTGCTATAAGGCAATGTAACCAGCCAGGGATCATACTTAATTAAGATGTCCTCAGTTTAGCTCCTGGTATATTAAACCTTCCGGCTTCATTCTTCATGATCCCTATATATGTTTGCATTTTGGACCACTGAATAAGCTAGGCCCTGAGAATCCAAACGTGGGTTACTTCTGCCCTACTTTTAAAGGATTTATAATCTATGCAGGAAAGCAGGTAAGCATAATTTCTGAATAATTAAGTAAATAAAGAGAGCAAAATGAACTGGATGCTGGTTAACTTTGATGAAAGTTTTAAGGAGACTAGGCCTCCATGGTGCCCCAGTATCACAGGAAAAAAAAAACGAAAACAAAAACAGATGCTCAGTTACAGTGGGATACCTACACTTAGGAAAAACACAAGTATAAATCTGCCATTCCCATGAATTCAAGATGAATCTTGGCACATAGTAGGTGCTCAAATTTTGTAAAATTAATTTCGAATCTTTATCACCCTGGCCAATGCACTACCAGAACTCAAATCTTACTACTTGCCTTTCTATGTCCTATTTTTAAAACTTACCTACAAAAAAAAAAAAAAAAGACGACAGAGAAGAAATTCACCAAATCAAAAGAGAGGAAGTGCTAAGCAAATACAGGAACCAAAAAAGGGTTATAGAGGCTGCTTTACACTGTCTCACTCAGTTCCTTTGCGGTCCTCCTCTTCAGCACATGCCAAAGGAGTTCCTCACAGTCATCCTGGATGTGGGACAATGGAAGAGTTAGGTGAGTAAGGAGATTCTTGGAGGAGAAATTCTGAGGGAATGAACACTTGGCTGCCCTCTCCATGTGTGGTAGGGTATGCTTCTAGCCAGATTGAGGAAAGTACTAGAAGATTTTATTTTTACTTCTCTCCTGTTCTCAGCCCAACCAAGTGGGAAAAATGAGGAACTATGATTGTTTTCGGGAACTATGGGTTCACTGTTTGCAATGGCAAAATAGAAAGTTTGATTCTAACCACAGAGTAAACTCTTGACAAATGCTTTTGGACCAAACTGTGATTGAAATTGTCATTTATTATGGCCATTTTGCTTTTTGGTAGCTACTGGAGATCATAGGATGGCACACAGCTAGGCAACGATAGAGATGTGATTTGGGGAGAAAAAGAAAAGGTGGGGTGTTATGAGGAGAAAAAATGGAGTAGAAGTACAAGAATGAGGGATCTGCAGAGGTTGGAGAAAGGCCAGAGTGGTTTCATTTGTTCCATGTTTTAGTGTTAAATCAAAAAGACAGGACTCTAACTCCAGTGATTTTGTTGCTAAGTTTTTTATTCAAAGGAATTCTGAAAGAACATGTTACTATGGCCTGAAAATATGATGCCTCCTTCCACTCTGCAGTGATAAAAACCAGCAATGGAACTATTAGCCACATTACCTAGAGAGGTCCCTGATTTCAACCCTTTGGAGTAATGTAAGATTTGTCATTCTTGGGACTTGTTCCATAGCCTTTGCCAACTTTTGTTGCCAGCATCCTAAGTAACATTGAGTCACTAACCTTTGCCCGATTTCCAAGCTGTATTAAATCCACAGTGTCCTGGGTTTGTGTGTGTTTAGGGTATGGGGGTGTCAAAAGTGCAAACAATAACAACAAAAAAGATATCTTGCACATTGTCTTTTTTAAAAAATTGTTTGGGGTATGATTTGAAAGCTGGAGAAGTACAGGAAGGAAAAAGGGCAAATAACAGGAGGGAAGAGATAATGAAGAGAAAATGGTGATGTTTAATAAATATTGAACTGTTTTAGAGGTAAAGTCTATTTTGATACTAGAATAGACTCTATTTTGGACTTGGGGTAGAATCCAAATTCTAATCCTGTGTGTGTTGGGGGAATCTGAAGTTCTGCCTGAGTTTTTGCTAAGGCCCACTTTTTTTTTTTTTAATGGATACCTAATGGTTTTCGTGCAGATAATTCAAAAGGGAACTAATACTTATTCAGTGACTCAGGCTAAAACTAGACATTTTTATATATGTTAATCATTTTAGTGCCTGCAGCAACCCTCTGAAATAGCTATTATTCACTTTTTTTTTTTAGATGACAAAACTAAGAAAAACAAAATAACTTGTTCAATATTACTCTCGGGAGCACCTCACACCAAAACTAATTAAGCTACAAGGTGTTTTCCTATTTTAGAAGTGTATTGGTTCAGGTGTTCTAGCCAATGGAATAACCCAGATAAGAAAAAATTTGTATAGTTTTGCATTTCCTGAGTGGGATGGATATTAGAGAAATTTTGTCGGAAATGTAGAAAGTTCCAAGCAGCCTGGAAACTAACACTTGTGTAGATTATCCAATTGGCTACGTCTCAACAGGCTGTTGATGGCTACACTTCAACAGTTTCTTCAAATTGTTATCAGTACAATAACTGCCCTCGAGACTTGGGGTGGATCTTTCTTCCCACATGCAGAGAAATAGTATCGAGGATGGATTGGCTCAGGTGAGCAAATATTTCCTCTCTGCAGTACTGCTTGGGAGATTAGCGGCTTATATCCACCCAGAAGTTTTACCTAAACCCTCATTATATGGGGATCATAGATAAAGAAGAACCAGGAGCAAACTCTGGCTTAGAATAAGATCCTTATAACCCAAGACCCCCAAGAGACCTCACTTTACTCCTTTCATGTTAGTGTTGATATTATCTGATTTCCACAGGTAAAGGACTACAGTGAAAAACTGCAGAGTTTTCAGTCTAATAGCCCCCGTCCCCAGTAATCCCATATTTGTCATACTGAAATTAGTCATCTTCAAATTACAGAATATAGCAAAATATACAACGTCAGAGGGTGGGTGATATGCACACTCATAGGAAACAGGAAGAGAAAGCCCTGTTAACTCATGACCCAGAAAGGAGAGTTTTATTAACTTCGACTAACTGGTGCTTCTGAGGGTAACTCTCTACTCTTAGTGGTCTGATCTGCTCCCTCCTCTACTCTATATTGTAAAATGGCTTTTTATTTTGAATTCAGTAGGATCTTGAACTGCTGGTTGGAACAAAGCTTAGAAAAGAAAGGGGCTCTGTCTTAATTGGGAGGTACAGAATAAAAATTTGTAATTCTGAGATCTGGAATTGAGTCTGGCTAATAAAATTCTGAGACAAAAAGTTTTACTTTCTCTTTCTACCTTAGTTTTCTTTTCCTTTACTTCATTCTTCTTTGTAAAAATTGTTTATTATAGAGAATTTTAAAATATGCAAAAGTAGAAGAAATAGTTTACTGAAATCTGATAGACCCATCAACAAGCTTAAACAATCATCACCTCTTGACCAATCTTGTTTCATATATATGTCCACCCGTTCCTGCTACCCCGTATTATTTTAAAGCAATTCCTGCAAAATGAAGGTAATAATATCATCTGCCTTGAAGCATTAGGATGATTAAATGAAATGTGTAAACTGAACACAGTGCCTGACATGTGTTAATTTTTATTAATTGTTATTATTAATTTCATTAGAACAGAAAGGTACTAGTATAATACTTGTAAACTCCATTGGTTTTCCCAAGAAAACTACAAGAGAGACAAATCCCAACTATTCGAATTGCAACGTCTTACTTGATTTTGCAATATTTAAGTTTTCTCTTCAACCCCTTTTTCTTTCCACAACCTAAAAGACAAAATACTTATACTTTGTTTTGAGAATTTTATTATGTGCTTGAAATAATTCTTGAGTTTTAAGATAAAAAAATCATTAGGATTAAGAATAAGTGTTACTGTCATGGTACATTTTGAAAAATGGTAATATAATTACTTACATTTTTCTGATAGGAAAATATTTAGAATTTATTTTTTTCTAATTGGGGATCTTTGTAGACAATCCTCCCTAAATGAATGATAAAAATTAATACCTGCAATATAAGAAGTCAAAGGAGAAAGTGAGACTATGAAATTGAAAGCAATCATAGAAAATAAGTAACAAGCCACAATTTGTGGAGACATTAAACATCTCCTGGTAGAATACACCACATTCTTGAAGTGAAAAACAGAGTAAGGGGAAATGTTTGAAAATAGCCTTAACCCGAGAGAAGAAGAGATGAGGGTAGCTCACTACTCTTAGTGGTCTGGTCTCCTCCCTCCCCTAGTCTGTATAGTAAAATGCCTTTTTATTTTGAATTGAGTAGAATCTTGAACTGTTGGTTGGGCACAATTGGGCTATTTAAGGAGAAAATAATTCCAGAGACTTAAATATTCTATATTATTATTTTCTTGTTTTTTATGATGTAGATGCCTTATTGGAGGAACTGGAACGCTCTACCCTCCAGGACAGTGATGAATATTCCAACCCAGCTCCTCTTCCCTTGGATCAGCGTTCCAGAAAGGAGAATAGCCTTGAAGAGTCTTCAAATATTCTTTTTGTTCAGGATAACAAAAGTCCTTTGCTGGTAACTTTTCATTTATTGTAGTACCTTAAATATAGATGTTTGAGTGCATTTCTGAAAATTAATTGTATCTCCCATAAAATGGTATGAAAGGAGAATCATATATCCAAGAAAGAGAGAAAATAATCTCTCAATGTTAATTTAAAGATGGTTGTTTGGGGAAAGATGAGGAGAATTCAGAAAATTATCACAGAAGAATAAGCCTTTGAAAACTAAATTTTTTCTAATGAGGGCATGGTCGCAGGTAGGATGTTGCCTGATTCACTTGGGGTACTCTGATGTTACTGTCTGGACGTCAGAGATGCATGTTGCCGTGTGACTGGAATGGCTCACAGTAAGGGCAGAGATCACCTGAGGAAGGCCAAGTGGCAGCTCAGACAAGTCTTCTCAGGGTGACTTTTCAGGGTCACCTCTTTCTAGGTCTTATTTTCTGTTGAATAGGTTAGGAAATAAATTGTTAATATTCCCAGAGATGATGAAGCTCTAGGGAACCAACTCAAACTAACCAAACTCATAAGAGGTGATATATTAAAAAAAAACTAGAAATCAAATTTGTTAATTTATGGTTAGATTTAAAACTATCAAGTAAAACAGATGTTAGTACTTGCTGATATACGTATTCTCTTCCTATGGATAAGTCCACATGAACCTACATCATAATTAGAAGGTCACTTGATGAGAATGGAATTAGTGCAAGAAGAATTAAGTGGATGCTCTTCATAGCTGGCATTTTTGAATTGTGATACCCTGATTCATCCTTGTACAGTATAAGGAATGACTAGTAGGAGAGATCTGAAATTTGAGCTCAGGGGTAGGTTCCATCTCTAATTGTTTTTTCCTCCAGGCACATACGGTTTTAAGGATACTCATTCATCTCTCTACTAGGGAGCTATTATATTTGTTTTCATTGTTAGATTATAGCCGTAGGCTCCTAACTGGTCTCCTGCTCTTGCTCCCGTGCAGTCTACTCTCATCATAGCATCCAGGGTCATCCTTTAAAACTTAATGTATGGTACTTGGGTGTTGGACACCTTGAATACCCTAACATGATCATTAAACATTATATACACGTACCAAAATTTCTCCTGTACCCCATAAATGTGCACAAATAAAACTAAATAAATAAGTGAACTTAATTCAGACCCTATCATTCTTCTCAAAACCCCACAATGACTTCCCATCTCATTTGTTATAAAAGCTGCAGTCTTTACATTGACCGTTGTGGTGTGACCATATGTCCTGGTTTACAAACCTGGGTTTATGCTTGTTTTTCTAACATCCTATTGACTTTACCTTTTACTCCTGATTTTCAATTTTTTTGAAGTTTTCTCATTAGTATTTGCATTAAAGGAAGCCAGCAATGGCTTAACAGACCTCAATTTGGTTCTTTTGTCTTATTCCGTGGTCTCCTCCAGTAGTGTGTAAAACACATGCAGTGAACAGAGTTCTCACTTTATTATGGCTAAATCCAAAAGGTGACTGATGATAGCTCGTCTTTTTTCCTGATTCTGTCAGACAAAACTTAACTAAGCAGCAACTTTTCAAGGATAATATGCAGGGTGCTGGCTGTTCAACTTAAGAGCTCAAGCACACCAGTCAGGGACAGCTAACTCCTCTGATCTTAGGTGGCGGCAGAAAAAATTTTGAGGCTTTTTTCCCTGCTGGCCGCTTGGCCACCACTCACACCCTGTCATGGTTCGTGTGGTGGCCTGTGAAATGCATGGAGCCTCCTCAGAGTCAGTAAGAAATAAGAAATAGATTGCTTGACATGGGGTGGGGAACCTGTGACCTTCTGATTTCAAGATTGTTCTTTTTTAAGCACCAAAGGAGGCAAGAAAAGCTTCATCTTTCTCTGCCACACCTCTTTTAATAAAAGGATTTGTTCTGTAAAATTTGAACTCAGTCAAAAGGCCGCACTTAGGGACCTAGAAGTCCACATGTGGCCCCAAGGCTGCAGGTTCTCCACCCACACAACCCTTTCAGCAGTCCGCTCAACACAAAACCAAAACCAAAGCATGTTTAATTTTCTTAAGAAGGCTGATGATGAATGTGTAACTTGCACAATATATTCACAAAATATTTGTCAACATTTACCATCCACCACAGGGGCAAGTAGAAAGATCACTGTCCCTTTGAAAATCAGAAGGTGCAAATACAGTGAGGAAACATCCACAGTTAATACTTATTTTAAGAAGAATGTGCCTGAAGATAACAATTCAACATGTGCAGCTACAGGAGGTGTGTTTACATGTCATTGTGAAACACAGCTTTCCATTAGTGTCAAATGACTCTTAAATTAATTTTGCTTGTTTTGAATTACAAGTTTTCTTGTGCTTGTAAATAAATGAGTTGATTCCCTTTGAAAACCATCAAATAAGGTCAGTTTTATATTAGTGTCATCAGAACCTCAGTTAGAAAATTTGTTAATTCCAAAATGGTTCAATTTTGTTTTTCATCCAGTTCAAAGGATCAAAATAAAACATGTGGAAGTTCATTCTCTAGTCAAAAATGAAACATCTAACATTGTTAATGGCGTTGTAAATTTAGTCGAAAAGTTCAACATTGAAAATAAAATGTTGTTGGTGAGAATATGAATACAAATGTTGGTGGAGCCCAGCATTGTAGTAAAAACAATGTTCTTACCAACTTAAAAACATATGGAGCATAAATTATTTGGAATTGTGTGATGTGCACAAAATTTATGACTACATCCAAACAAGCTGCAGTATTTTACCAATCAAAATAGAAACTGTAATTGTCAAATTTTACAAAAGTTGTATGTATACACAGATTATATAAATAACTGACCCACAAAACTTTTGTGACAGAAGCTAATATCGAACACTGTACAAACATTTCAGCATGGCTATATATATTTTCTCTCTGTGTTGCCTGTCATCAGTTGGATTTTGGAAATGCCTGAGGCTTTGAAAAACCACTTTGTAAAGCAACCCAAATTTAGGGTGCATTGTATGCAAAACCAGTTGGAAATCTTTAATCAAATTATTCAATGAATATAGCATGAAAATTTAGCTTTTGAAGGTTTTAGCAAGTTACAATCATGTAAAATAAAGCTTGCAAAAAAGAAGCAGCTCAAATTTCTCCCTACAAAAGCTGGGGAGGAATTGAATAAATGAAAAGATGAAAGCTGATATGGTTTAATTACCTAATTAGAAAATTGTGTTCAGAAAAATCTTGACTTTGATGAATTTTGACTTCTAATTGGATCAATTTTTATTCTCCACCAGAATGGAATGAAATTGTGAAAGGCTATGATTTTGTAGTATCTATATTTGGTGAAATGTTCAAAAGAATCACAGAGACAACTTGTAAGTTTTGTCTTTTAGGAATATTATTGAGTAAAGGTGCTCTGGACGAAGGCAGAAAGGCTGCACCTATAAAAATATTGGCCTGAGATATTTACATATTTTAATATAAAAAATAGAATTAAGAAGATTCTCTATTTAGCGGAATTTGCTTATAGGTTCATCAATATCTAGAAAGGGATTATTTTCTCAATTAAAAACATTATGGTCTACAGAGAAACATCAATTAAAAGTATCAACAATTTCAGATATATTAACCATAAAATGCAGCTTTGAAGAAGATTGCAATTTTATGAAAACAATAACACCATATTGAAAAAAAAAAAAACACATGTTCCATAAAAGTGTTCACATCACAATGTTAGAGACAACAATGGCCAAGTAACCAATTAAGGTATGTGACTGTATATCAAGGATAATTATTTGTGCCGTTTATAAATGTTCAGATAATCATTGTGAGTTTTTTTAATTTTATTTTTTTAATATTCATGACTTTGTATCATTTAAAAATATTTTAGGAAAATTTTATTTTGAAAATAAGTTTTGAATAGAATTATTTTATAGGTCCATCAGTATAATAAAACTAAATTTTTGGTCAATAAAAACATATTTCAGAAATTATATGATATGAATTATTTTTAGATTCCCCCCACTCTCAAAAGTATCCCAGTTTGAACAGTAAATTATATGGTCACCCTGTCTGCATGATCTAGCCCCTTTTACTTTCTGCTCCTATCTCTCTGGTACACTCTGCTCGGGCCACACTGGCCTCCTTGTTGCTCCACAGATGCTTCAGGGTACTTTCCCTGCTATTCCTTCCACCTGGATCATGTAACCCAGATATTTGCTTACTTTCCTCACCTACTATAAATCCTTACTCAAGTGACCTTTTCTCAGTGAGTCCTCCCCTGATCAATATATTTATAATTGCCATCTCTCCCCCCACTTCCTATCTTCCATCCTCTGATTAATTTTACATATTAATTTATTTATTATCTGTTTCTCACCACCAGAATGTAAGCTCCAGGGTAGTCAGTTTTTATTTGATTGTTTTGTTTTATTTTTTGACTGCTACATCTCTAGCCCCGGCACATGACAAGCACTCAATAAATATTTGTTCAATAAATAAATGAATTGTTGGCCAGCCACCCTTTAGATTCACATATTATTTATTTTCATATGTCAAGTTTAATTGTGTTATAGTCTTCCCCTAGGCATAATCCCATCTTGTTAAAGGGGATTTGCTTCAACCCAATTTGTTTGTTTTATGGTTTCTACCAGAGGATGGTCTGTTTCTCCAGTAGATATTTGGTCTCTTAAATCTAGGAAACCAAGACTTCAGTAGAAATACAAGTGAATGTACAGACATGTAACATGAAAACCAGCCCAAACAATAGCCTTATCTGGCATGGTGATAAATTGAAGGCACACCAACACTAAATTGTTGACAACCTCTTCCTTATAGTATGGGTCTCTGGCTTATTTTTCATCACTTCTTCCCTCTTGCTCTGTATGCCAGGGGAGCTGACCCCTTGCAGTTTGGGTTTTTAGGCAAGGAGGGGCTGCTAGTATTTGTTTATATGCCAACTACTCTGTTTAGAAGTTGGCCTTTCTCTGCAGAGTAGCTGGTAATTCCTCTGGTTTATGAAAGGAGATCTCAGAGATAAGCTAGTTGTCAGTCCCTCTTAGAAGCTACAGACATCCTCTAACTCTAGGTGTCAATGAGCACCAACATTCTTATAACAGAAATTTATTCTTTGTTCTTCTCTGTCCCTTATGTGTCTTAGGCGCAGCCCGTGTATACTACCGACATCCAGGAGCTCAATGTCTACAGGTATCTTTTTTTATTAAACACTTTTAAAAATTAAAGTTATTAGATAATTGTTATCAATCTTGGGGCCATAATTTGCTTTGCAAGTGTTTATTATTAGAACTCCTACATCCTCCTCCTCTTTCCATAGTCTTTGAGTAGAGGTAGAACTCTGCTAAGCTGACTTGGCAACTCCTCAAGGTGCCTGGCTTCTAGACATGGTGTCCAAGCTGGTGAGCTCTGCTATTTCCATTACCACCTGAACAAGTGTAAAGTCTTCTAGAGTCACCACAGATGTTTTGGCTCAGCTATTCCAGATATCATGCTCCAGTTCACAAAAGAGAAAACACACCTGGAGAAACCTAAGCAAGATTCCAACAACATCAGAGCTAGGATGAGGGCTAAACTAAGAGAATGGGTCTCCACAGAGACTAATGAGTATATACTTCTTTCCGTATTTACTCAAAATTTATTTAGTCGGTGGAGGGATTTCCTTTTAATAAAAGTTACATATTGAAACATTCACTTATTAAAACATTTCTCCTGGCCAAAGCAGAATTGACTGTCTGAAAAAATAAAAAGGTCAATATTCTTATTCTTTCTTCAGTTACAGCTTGCAATTTTTAACATCAGAAAACTTTCTGGGAAACAAATTAAAGGGCATAATGTAGATAGTAAAAATTTATGCTTGGTGAAGAGTACTAGGCCACATCTTATTTGGTTTCAAAATTGTAGCCAGTAGTATACACACAAGAGGCGAAAACAGGGGAAGGACTTGTGCTACAAGAAGTCTTTTTAAAACTTCCCACTTGAGGGCACTTTATACTTTGGTGAAAGTGAGGCCAATTTATTAGTACATATTGACAGTTTAGTTTCAGGATGTTGTAGGATGAGTGTTACTTCTAATCCTCCCCCTCCCAGAGCCAGTAAAAAAAAAAAAAATCAGAACACAGTAAAACAACAACAACAAAACAGTGCCTGTCATACCCGTAGGCTCTCCAGTAAATATTTGGTCTCTTAAATCTAGGAAACCAAGACTTCAGTAGAAATACAAATGAATGCACAGACGTGTAACATGAAAACCAGCCCAACCAACAGCCTATCTGGCACTGTGATCAACTGAAGGCACACCAACACTAACTTATTGACAACCTCTTCGTTATAGTATGGGTCTCTGGCTTGTTTCTCATCACTTCTTCCCTCTTGCTTTGTATGCCAGGGCATACAGACCCCTTGCAGGTTGGGTTTTTCAGGCTCCAGGTCAGTTGGCTCTAACTGGCTTCAACCAATGGGAGGCACTGTGGAGAAGCGGAGGGTGAAAAGCAGGGAAATCCAGGGCATTACCTTCCAAGTTGCTCTCTTTCCACAGTGTCTCCATCAGCAGCTAGGTCTTCTTTATGGCTTCAGCTGGAACATGACAGGTCTGCTGTGGTTCCAGCTTCTGCCCATGGACTTGGACTCCTGGGCTGGACTTGAGCTTCTGGGCTGTGATAACTTTTCCTCTTTTTTTTGTCCCTTTGGCTTAGGCGTAGTAATGGCTTCCTGCTGTGGCTAATCTCTGAGTTACTTCATTGTCTTCTGTTTTGCTTCTTAGCTCTCCCATCACCTGTGTAATCAAGTTTCTGGGCTAAATTCCTTCTGTTTACTCACATGGTTTGTGTTCTCCCTGCTGGACTTTGATACATTCTCCATTACTGAATGATACTTGCTGTGTGGGCCTATATCACTATGGGAGAGTAACATAAAATCCAGACAACCTAGTAAATACCCAGTAGCCTGATACAAATCCCTGAGGCTAGTATAACTCTGAGCCGGCAAGGTTAGCACATACAAATAGAATATTAGGCTTAGAAACTAGATTCCTGCATTCTGTTTCCACCATTTACTCTGGCTTTCTTAAATGAACTGAACATTGCTTTCAATATACCTTGAAAGTATATTTATAATAATACCAGCTGTGAATATAGCAATGGAATAATATTTCTAACATAGTTATATATCAATAGCAATATGAGCAGTAACTTAGAAATGTATCTTTTACATGAACAAAAATAATTTCGGTAATAACAGAAAGGAACAATTCATAAAAATACAACGGAGAAATAAATGGGGGAAAAAAACAGCACAATGAAGCCCATTACTTATGAAGTCTGGATTCTTTTAAATGCATCTTTGTGATTTGTATTATTAAAATCTCTGAGTAATGAAGTAAGCTGTTGCTGATGACATAGCCAGGTGCCTTTATTATCTTTCAAAAGGTCAGGGAACAAATCAAAGCACTGATTTGAGGTTCCTCTCTTTTCAGGAACATTTCCTGCAGCAGGCACTTTAACTTGTATCATCAATTCTTCAAGATCTCCCATTTCTCATTTAGAATATTATGTTGTTGACTCAGTAACTATTGGGGTATCATGACAATGATCTGTTTCTCTTTCTACACTGCACTAGGACTCTAGTTAAAAACCAGTGAGAATTATTTCAATAAGTGCAAGTATACCTCAACTGTGAGATGGGAAGGTTTTTAGGAACATATAGGCGCTGATAGGAAAACTACACTTATTCTGCATTTGGGCACAGAATGTGCTCACAGTCCTGCTGCCTTCTGTGTTTCCAAGGCACATGCTGCAGCAGCAATTACTAAGGTGTTATGGTTAAAGAGTGTGAGGGAGGGATCTTTTGTCTGTACCTTCTTGGAAACTTCCAAGAAGGACTGAATCAATCACTTGCATACCTGGCCATTTTTGCTCCTAGATTTAAAAAAAACAAAAAACAAAAAACAAAAAAACTTGCATCTGGCAGAGTGCCATGTTGTACTTAAAAGATAAGCTCTTTTATCTTAAGAGAGGAAGATATCCATTTTCCTCCTCCATTTTCCTTGTTATTAAATGCTCAAAAATAAATCAGTCAGCAGTGGGACACATTGTCCCCAAAAGACAGTCTTTTTTTTTTTCTTAAGAAAGATATCTATTTTCCTTCTACTTTTTCCTGGCTGGTAAATACATAAAGATACGTAAAGTAGTAAGTGTATTTATTTATTTGTTTACTTATTTTTGGAAGATCAAAAGCAGGCTTGTTTTATTTATACACACAGAACATTACAACACTCAGGTGTGGACTATGTACATAACAATACAAAAGCATTTGTTTCCACCGTGGTTGGTTGCTGTATAAATTAAATAAATTTGAGGGGGTAAGCCCCACCTGAGGGCACAAAACCTTTTCTCCAAGACTCTTCAGGGATCCTTCCTTCCTTCCTTCCTCTATGTGGACAGGACTGGAAGACTTGTCCAGCAACACCACACGGGGACTTGGGGCAGGGCAGGAGAGCAACTCCATGGGCAGAAACACCGCCACCCCACCGTGGGAATGCCAGCCCAGCACTCTACACAGTTTCCTAAACATTCATGCTCATTCCTTTTCACTTCTAACTTGTTAAAATTAGAAAAATGTTTTTTACATAAACAGTGATGTTTTAGTCGCTGATAACATGTTAATTTTAAACACCACCCTTGACCCAAACCCAGCGCTTTCCCAAGAAGAGGACACGAAGGACGACGGGTGGCCCTAGTGCCCCCAAAGCCACCATTGGCAGCTTTTCCTTCTCGTGTCCCCTTCCTCACCCATATTTTTGAAAATATATTCAGTGAAAGACTTAGAATATTTGCTTTTATTTATGGCTTTGCATCGTGTGTGTGTGTGTGTGTGTGAGAGAGAGAGAGAGAAAACACTTCAGTACCCTTGAGAGAGAGAGTTTTGGTTTGGTGGGTTGTTAGCTAAGCTCTCTTGGTTAATGCTGATTATAAACGTGATTCCAGAGAAGGTTACCTATTCATACTTTTTGAACTAGTGATTCCATTTCTTAAAATTTACTCTATGTAAATCATCAAATATGGGTGCAAGTATTTATTTAACAGTATTGATTATAATAGCAAAAATTAGAAAAACAATCTAGGTATCTAACAATAAATGATAGCTTTAAAAAATTATAGTACATCATATATTTGAAAACTATATAGCCTTTAAACATTGTTTTGGAAGATAGTTTAGGACAGAGAATGTAAACTTTGCAGTCTGTAGGCCCAAACTATTATTTGCTAGCTGTATTATATAGAGAAAAGTTTTGAACTTCTCTAAGCCCCAGTTTTTTCATCTGGGGATGATAATACCATACTCTTAAGGTTGTTATACAGATTTAGAGGACATGTGCAAAACCCTTTACAGAGGGTCAGGCATAGTAGATGCTCAATAAATGCTAGCTGTCATATTGCAAAAGATGGGAAAGTATATGTGTAAGAATAGGAAAAAAGTCATTTTAACTTTCTAAAATCACACACAATCACTTAGTAAATTTATATTTACCTAGGCACTGAGTGACATATCTGTGTGTAATGGAAGTATTTGCAGAACTTAATAGGCTTTGTTATTTTCCCATGGGAATTTTTCAAAAAACTAACAGGGACTAATTTTTTTTTTTCATATATTTACGAGGTTACTACATATTTGCTGAATATTGAAGTATACTCCTGGGAATCTAATTATGCAAATAATGTGGAGCCATTCCATCTTAAATCCATGTCTAAAATAAATCTTGTTACCACCTGTGTGTCAATAACTCTACCTGTTTTGCTTCAAGATATATAACGTGTTTAATATAAAGCCTGTATATATATAGAAATTAAATTATACACAATCATGAAAGAGTGTAATGGTTGAAATTTTTTCTTTATACTTCTCTGCAGTTTTCAAATTTTCTACACTTAACATGTGTTAATTTTATATTTAAAAATGATTTTAAATAGGAACCTCAATAGTGTGACTAAATTTATGTAGTTTACTAAAGTTGTTTATAGAATCATATATAAGTGTGTATATATACATAGACATATGTATATATAGTAACTGAGATACACATGTGAATTGCACTATTGATGTCCCATCTGCCAGCCCTGCTACTTCCTCTGCTAGCCATGTGCATTAGCTATTTTTCTAGTATTTATAGGGTACAAAGTTACACACCACCCTTAGAATCTTTTCTCCCACCAACTAATTACCAGCTCCATAGGTAATTACTGTCAGGTATGTCTCCTTATAGACCAATATTTTCCATATTGTTTTGGGCTTTGCTTTTTTAAGTTAACAAGGTATCTTGGAAGTCTTTCTTAGTGCAGATAAGTCTATGTCTGCATTCTTTTTAGCAGTTGTGTGTTGTTCTATAGCATGGATGAACCATAACTTATTTGACTCTAGCTCCATTTAGTTTATTTTCAATTTGCTTATAAAACTATACTATAATGAATGTCCTTACACATATATCTTTACTTATATGTCCAATTTTTCTGTAGGGTAGAATCTTAGAAGTGAAATTGCTGAATCAAAGGGTATATGCATTTGAAATGTTGATAGATTCTGCCTTGTAGAGGTTTTTATAAATTTACATAGCTATTTATGATGTAAATAAATGTTTATATATATGTATAATCCTGACTTTTGCCAACACTGCATACTGTTAATCTTTCAAAATTTTAACTAATAGGTAAAAATTGATATCTCATTGCTTTAAATTGCTTATTTAAAGATTAATGAGATTGAGCATATTTTTATATAGTAATAAACATTTGAGTTTCTTTTTCTGAAATCTGCTTTTTAAAAAATCTTTAACTCAGGTTTCTATTGTTTTATTATTGATTTATACTTTTTTTAAAAACTGGAATATTATTTATGTTTTAAATATTTATTTATGTTTAAATTTTTTGAGATTAGCTCTATTGATATTTTTTCTTTTTTGACTTCACTTCAGAGTTTTATGCCCCTCTTAAGAAAGCCTTCATCACCCCAAATTATAAAAAAATCCTCCTTTTTTTTCTAGTATTTATGTTTAAAAATATTTGTATCTTTAATGGGTCTCAGATTTATTTGTGTGTATGATGTGGTAGGGACCTAAATTCACTATGTTCCAAATAGGTTGTTATTCATTGAGTCGAATAGTCTGTTCCTGACAATGTGAAATGCCACATTCACTATATATGAAGTTCTTGTAGGTACAGCAGTTTCTGGGTTTTCTAGTGTACTTCTCTGATTTATTTGTCTGTTTCTTTACCAACACCACACAAATTTAGTTATTGTCACTTTATAAGATATCACATTTATCAAGACAAGTCTTCCTTCTTCATCTTTTTTTTCTAAAATTGTCTTGGGTGTTCTAGACCATAAATTTTAGCATCAGCTTATTAATTAACTTGAATAATTCTATTAGGATTTTTATTTGTATTACATTGAATTTACAGTTTAATTGGGGAAAGTGACATCATAGTATGCATCTTCATTTGTATATGTCTTCTTTGTTAAAAAATAAATTTTATTGTGTATATTTAAGGTATACAACATGATGTTATGGGATACATATGTTGGGTTATTGGGTTACTGTAGTTAAGCAAATTAACATATCTATCATATCACATAGTTACCCATTTGTTTTTTTGTTTCTGTGGCAAGAGCAGCTAAAATTTACTCATTTAGTAGGAATCCTAAATATGGTACAATTTTATTACCTATAGTCCTCGTGTTGTACGTTAGATCTCTAGACTTTTTCATCTTACATATCTGCTACTTTATATCCTCTGACATACATCTCCCTATTCCTTCCACCTCCTCTACCCCTGATAAACCACTGTTTTATTCTCTGTCTCTAAATATTTGACCTTTTTTTTGAGATCATGCAATTTTTTTCTTTCTGTGTGAGGCTTATTTCACTTAGCATAATGTCCTCCAGGTTCATACCATGTTTTTTCAAATGACAGGATCTCCTTTTTAAAGGTTGAATAATATTCCATTGCGGGGAGTATGCGTCTGTGTGTGTATGTATATGTGTGTGTATATAGATATATGTCACAATTTCTTTATTCATTTGTCCATTGATGGACATTTAGGTTGTTTCCATATCTTGGCTATTGTGAATAATGCTGGAATGATCATGGGAGTACAGATATCTTTATAAGGTAGTGATCTCATTTCCTTTGTATATATGCCCAGAAGAGGGGTTGCTGGGTCATATGGTAGTTCTATTTTTAATTCTCTATAAACCTCCATACTATTTTCCATAATGGCTTCACCAATCTGCATTCCACCAATGCAGTCCCTTTTCTCCATACCCTTGCCAACATTTGTTATCTTTTGACTTTTTGATAATAGCTATCCTAATGGGAGTGAGGTGGTATCTCATAGTTGTTTTGATGTGCATTTCCCTGATTATTAATGATGTTGAGCACCTTTTCATGTATCTGTCTGGCCATTTTTATGTTTTCTTTGGAGAAATATCTATTCGGGTCATTTGCCCATTTTTAAATCAGATGTATGGGTCGTCTTTTGTGTCTGCCAATGGTTTTTCTTCATAGGAGCCTTACATATTTCTTTTTAGATTTATTCTTTGATATTTTACAATTTTTGTTAGTATTTTGAACATTGGATTTTCCCATTGGATTTTTAAATTGCTTACTGCTGGTTAAGGGAAGACATGGTTTCATGTTATTCTTGTATCTAGTCCCCACCCTGATCTTTCTTATTCGTTCTAGTAGTTCTAATAGTTCAATCATTTCTCTTACATTTTCCAGGTAAGTGATCATGTCATTTACTTTAAAAGAAAAGAACAGTAAAAGTGCTTTGCCTTTTTTCCCAAATATATAGTTCTTCTATTTTACTTTTAAATGCATTTGATAATGCAGTCTAGAATAATGTTGAAGATTAACAATGACAGTAGGATCCGTGTCTGCCTCATCTCTTAATTAGAACTGTGTTTGAATATTTGATGTTAAATATGAGGCTTGCTATAGATTTCTTATAGACACATTTTATCAGGTTATGGAAATTTTCTTCTCCTTGATATTCAACAACAGGAATGGTGGTTAAATTTGTTTTCCACTGCTTTTTTAGCACCTATCAATGTGTTTATATAGATTTTCTTTTATTTGTTAGTATAATGAATTATATTAGTCTTTTTCATAATGTTGAACCATTCTTGGATGACTGGTATAAACACTACTCAGCCATGATTTTTTTAAAAAACACATTTCTATTATTTTTACTTAAGCTTCTCTCTCTCTCTCTCTTTCTCTCTCTCTCTCTCTCTGTGTCTCTGTCGCGCGTGCACACACACACACAAACTGTTCTTTCTTTGACTTTAGTATCAAGTTTCTGTGCTGTTCATGGAATGAATTGGGTAATTTTCCATATTTTTCTGTGTACTTGGAAATTTTATACAATGCTCTCAAAAAACTGTCAGGTTTTGTTTTGTCTTGTTGTTTTCTATTTCATTAATTTATGCTTTTACTCCTTCTGTTTAATTATTTTTAGATTTTTTTTTGAGATTCTTGACTTGGATGTTTTGTTTATTTCTGATCTTTCTTACTGTTCAGTATTGCACCTAAGTCAATTTATATATTTTCTTTTCAATAGCGTTTTGCTTTTAACTCTGGGGGGGTGTGTGTGTGTGAGAGAGAGAGAGAGAGAGAGAGAGAGTGTTTGCTCATTGCTACTTCTAAATGGTTTGAAAATTCAGTTTAACTTTTTTTAATCCTGAGAATTATTTAGAAGTGCTGTATTTTTTCTTAAGTGGATTTTTTTTACCATTAATATATACTTTTATTCACTACAGTGTAAGAATATGGTCTGTATGATATGCTTTTTAGAATTTATTGAGCTTTATTTCGTATCATCATGCAAGGTTAATTTTACTAGTGCTTATGCTGGTACTTGAATAGAATCTGTATTCTGTTTGTTGGGTCTAAAGTTTTATTTATTCATAATTTATTCACAATTATATGAATATGAAACCATCATCATATACATTATCTAAACTTTTTTTCGAGAGATTTGCTAACTTTTTCTGTAAAGGGCCAGATAGTAAATACATGAGGATTTGTGGACCATAAGGTCTTTATAGCAACTATTCAACTCTGCAGAAAAGCCATTGTGGGCAATAGGTAAATGAATGGCCATGGCTAGATTTGGTCCATGGACCTTAGTTTGTTGATGCCTGCTCTATATTCTCATTTACTTCTTGTTTTTTTTTTTTTTTTTTTTTGCCTGACAATAACTGAGAGGAGATATAATACTTTAGATGACCATGGAGAAATAGAAACAAAAGGCAGAGAGAGCTGCTTTAGATTTTTAGTCTAGTACCTATGTTTAAATACTCTCTGTTTCTGGCTTTAGACTGACATCTAAGGAGTTAATCATTAAAATAGCATTTTCCAGTATTTTATGTGTAGCCTAACATTTGAGTTTTGATTTTTTTAATATCTTTTTTTTTTTTCCCCTCTATAGTGAGGTCCGAGAGCCAAAGGAATCACCACCACATTCTAAAACCTCAGCAGCTGCTCAGTTGGATGAGCTCATGGCCCACCTGAGTGAAATGCAGGCCAAGGTGGGTATAGCCCAGATGATAAAGCCTCCAGGGCCCACAGGGGCATCAGTTTATCTTTCTGGAACTCAGCTCTGCATTCCCTCACTTAGGAATTCTTCTAAGTTGTCAGTCATTTTCCTAGACTAAATTTAATTCAATGAATTAACTCACCTTTGTATCACATGTTGTTTGGACACAAAAGGTAATATGATACAGTAGGCCTTGATCTCAAGGAGTTTGGAGTGTGCTTGGTAAAATGAGGCATAAACTTCTGGAACATTTATATAATAAAAGCCAGGTGGTTTGCAAAAATATGTGGAGCAAACATTAGGGATGTAGAGAGGTCGTGGAGATTTTATCAGAGAGATGGGAATAGGACTTGGGATAGACTCTGAAGAATGGGCAGGGTTTGGACATAAGGTGATGAGAGGAGGGGTCGGTTCAGGTGGAGTGAACCCTGAGGGCATAGGTATCTAAGGCTTGATGGTGTGAAGGCCCATTGGAGAGACCTGGCTGAGCAGCGCAGGGTAGACCAGTGGGCAAGCTGAGACAGAGCAAGGGAGATCAAAGTGTGGCTCTGACAGTAGGAAGGTCGAGGACTCACAAGCACATACTGAGATAAAATCTGCCTTTTTGTTCTAGCCTCTTGAGTACCTCTAGGGTGGTAAGCTCACATGGCTTAACAGAGAATGGAAATTAGATAAGTGGGCTTAAGGATTTATTAAGAGAAATATAATCTAGAATCCTTAAGGCAGAGAATCTAGCCATTCTAAATCTGGTTGGAGGATTTGATGTATACTCATGAAGTGGCTATGAAATGATTTTAAGGCACTATATAAAAAGTGTGTGATTGGGGAGGACAGGGACTTTATCTCTGCGGCCCACCTTGGGACTCCCAATGCCCAGCACAGTGCCTGGTACATAGTGAGTAGCATGAAATTATTAGAGGGATAAATGAATAGACATCACAAACAAGTTTGCTTTAATGGCTAAAAGTCCTTTGATGGGCTAACATCTACAATAAAGCTGTGTGGATTGGCTTATTGTGCTGTATGTCTGAAAATACTGGAAAAAGTTTACATTGGGAGATTTAATTGTGTGGTATTTCTAATAGATTTAGCATGCATCTTGGTTTATTTAAATTTTTAATTTAAAACACCTGTTTATTTTTTTGAATAAGCCATACATTCATCTTGTACAAAAATCGAAAGTACAAAAAAAGTTTACACTGAACTGTTTCCCTATCACCTGTCCCCCAGCCATCCAGTTCTGGGGGAGTTCTCCCCCTGGAGATAGTCAGTATTTCTTGTTTCTTGTATATCTGTTCAGAAGAATTCTGAAATGTACAAGCAAAGAGAGACAGATGTGGATGTAGATATAGATATATCATTGTCTTTTTAGTTAGTTTTTTTCATACGTAATATTAGTCGCCCTTAATAGGCCTTTCAGACAACCTTTTAAACACTAACCTCTTGAATAACTAATATTATATAATAAAGTGGGAAGGAAATCTGTCAGATGAGCAAAGTTTCTTGAAGGGAAATGAGCATTTTGATTGGTGATATACTTTGAGGTTATTACAGAGAGTAAAAATAGGATAAGTAGAGGCCTAAAGGCAGAGAGTAACAGATTACATTCAGGGGATTGTACAGAGCCTGGCTGGCCTTGAACAACAGATTTTTACTTCATAATAAAAGATGAGATAGGAAAGTAAGGCGAGGACAGTGGATGGGCAGCTTTGAACGTCTGTCTGATGAGTGCACACTTGATGTGGAGGCAATGGAGAGCCATTGTAGTTTTCTGATCAGCGAAGTATTAGGTATAGGGGAGCAGTAGCCTGGTTTGAAAGGAGTAGAAAGAGCCAGAATCAGGACACGAAGTGATGAAGGGTAAGTTAGACAGCTTTTTTGTAATTTGAGGATCTTCCTTTGAATGGCTTATAATAATTATTTTGGACTTTTGCTTAAATAAATCCAATCCATCAGCAAGTCTAATCTGACCACTTCTCACCACCTTCTCGCCTAACACTGGTCTAAGTAATTATATAATAGTTTTCCTGTATCCACTATTGCTTGTCGACACTTAATTCTCTGCTCAGCTGCCACAGGGATATTATAAAGCAGATTCCTTCACTCATGTGCTTGAAATCCTTCAGTGGCTCCCATCACTTGGAATACAACCCAAGCTGTCACCACAAGGGCCCTCTGTGATCTTTGCCTCTCTCTCCTTCACCTTCTCCTGCCGTGCTCAGTCTCGCTCCCTCTGTTCTGTTTGACTTTTCTCCTAATGTGCCAATCTGTTTTCTTCTTCAGGGCCTTCCATTCCTCTGGAGTAGTTTTCCCATAAGTGTCAATATTTCTGGGTCCCTAAGTATATCACTCAAATATCTGCTCAAATATTACTTCCTCAGAGGGGCCTTCTCTGATCACCCTCATCTAAATCAATTCTTCCTGACTATCTTGCCCTCTGTCACTTCTATCTCCATATATAACTTACAATTTCTCTCTCTCTGACATCACATCATATAGTTATGTGTTTAATTGTTTATTGTCTATCACCCATAGAATACAAATTCCATAAGGGCAGGCACTCGGTCTATCTTGTACATTGCTTTATTCCAAGTGCCTAGAACAATGATTAGCACAAACTAGGTGTTCAACAAATATTGTGGAATAAATTAATTAAAGCAGATATGACTAATTATTGATCTGGGGTCATCACAAGAGCTAAAAAGGGTATCATCTCTGTGCATTCAGTTTTCTACAGTAAGAAAAGATTTACAAATGGAAGAAGATGAGTCAGACTTTATTTGACCTGAGGAGCTCAGAATGAAAGGAAGGTGAAAGCATTTTTATCGGCATTAAAATGTTGGATTCCTCCAATGTCTTGGTCAGGGAAAGGCTGAGAGATCAGTCAGTAGAAGTGAGCTTGTAGGGTCACGTGGAAGATGCCAATGAGGATAAAAGCACATGAGGCTGATTCTTTACATGGTTCTTTCCTTGTACCAGGTTGCAGTGAAAGCAGATACTGGCAAGAAGTACATATCAGACAAGCAGGATCAGAAGGCCTCCCTGGACTCAATGCTTGGGGGTTTGGAACAGGAATTACAGGACCTCGGGATCGCCACAGTGCCCAAGGGCCATTGTGCTTCCTGCCGGAAACCGATTGCTGGGAAGGTGGGATGGGCTGAGATTTTTGTCCTATAGCCATCTGTGTCTGTGTGTATGTCCGTGTCTGTCCCTCTGAGGATTGCTCTTTCTCCTTATATTCTGAGGCATTTTAGTAATCGTTAATAATTACTGATCACTTACAGTGCTCTGGCCTCTGAGCTAAGTGCTTTACAAAGACTACCTCATTTAATGGTCACATCAGCCCTCCAAGGGCTTATTCTTCCCCTTGTAAAGATAAGGAAACTGAGGGCTCAGAGACATTAAGTGACATGCCCAAGGTCTAGTAGAGGTAGAGGTACGATTTGATACCAGGAGAGTCTGTCTCCCGAGTTCTTAACCATTTTTCTGTATTGCCTTTACTGAGAAGATCTTTCTCACTACTTCCTCTGTTCGAACATGCCTAGTCTAAATTTACTGATTACAATTTTCAGCTGAACTCAGCTCCAAATCGTGGCTATAAACTCCTGCTCTGCATCATCCTTCACCAAAGCCATGATAAAGGGCTTTGAGACCTGACTCTGCATGGGGTAAGAAATGAAGTGGTCAGACTAGAGGAATAAAAACTGTCATTTGGCCTTTATCTCTTCCAGGGGTCCCTTCCATGGCAAGGCTGAAGTTATCTCTTGTCTCATGCTTGTGCCTATGTTGTTTCTACCACCTCTGGGGAAGTGGAGTGGTAGCAAATATTTACAAGCTTTTATCAGAGTGACCAGTCGGGAAAGTGGGCATCCTCTTACTGTCCGTAGGCATGGACAACAGACAGCCTTAGGTGGAACCTAGGTCTAGGCCTCAGTGTTGTATAAATCCAGGAAGTGTTGTCTACATGGTGTACAGTATGAAGAGTGCCCTCTAGAGTTGTGCAACCTGTAGGTCCTAGAGCACTCAGTGGGCTCCTATGTTAGGCTTTATTTCACTCCCCAGGTGATCCATGCTCTAGGACAATCGTGGCATCCAGAGCACTTCATCTGTACTCACTGCAAAGAAGAGATTGGCTCTAGTCCCTTCTTTGAGCGGAGTGGCTTGGCCTACTGCCCCAAGGATTACCACCACCTTTTTTCTCCGCGCTGTGCTTACTGTGCTGCTCCCATCCTGGATGTAAGTAAGCCTCCCTTCCTTCCCCATCCCTCAGCCACCCCCCACCCCTGCTTTCATGTAGCTTTTAATCACTAATTTATAACCAAGGTCATGTTTTACAACTCTGCAGTATTCTAATATCTCTCCTTGTGTTCCTTTTCCAGAAAGTGCTGACGGCAATGAACCAGACCTGGCACCCAGAGCACTTCTTCTGCTCTCACTGTGGAGAGGTGTTTGGCACAGAAGGTACAACCTGACCAGGGAGGCTGCATCCCACACCCCAGGGGTAGTTGAGAGGACCAGCAGTACTTTTCCTGGTAGCCTTTTGCCCTTGGGCCAGGGGAGTCCTTGTTCCTGCTACTGCCATCCAAGTGCCCATTTCAGTACTGGATGCCATCCCTCTCTACCATTCTCCAAATTTATAATTTTCACTTAAATTGATTTTTCAATCAAACAAATACAGATGTGTAGTTTAAAAACTCAAATATTGCTTCAAGGGTCATAT